>JAEIGQ010000018.1:0-1200000 GCA_018904275.1 Lordiphosa clarofinis
CTTTAAAGCTTGCAAGTTGAACTTGTCTGAGCTTGCTCTGCTGCCATTGCCGACCCCTGCTTGATATTCCATTTGTGCTCCAGGTGTTTGCCCTCCTTCCAACAGCCTGTTCCCACATTTTATTGTTTCACCCATAATCATCATCAATATTAACACCTTGGCCGGGCATTTGTTGTAATTTACAACACTTTTTGGCCAATATAATTTGCTCTTAATGGCCCAGGCCCCGTGCCAACCAACTGGCAAACCCTTTGGCACGCATAATTCAAATGGCAAAAGTTTCCACTTTTACTCCACTCAACCAGCACCTGCCTTCACCCCATTCACAAATTAATGTTACATTTTATTTGAGAACAAAAAAAAAAGAAAATTATAAATTTCGCTGCGTTACAAATAAATTCCCATCTTCCTTCTCTTTTTTTTTGTTCTCCTAGGAAAAATTATAAACAGCCGAGTCCTTCTACTCCTGGTTGGGTATATAACTCCGCTCATTAGTTGCCCTACACGCAATTAAGCACAAATGGCTTTTGAGGCGGCGGCGGCGGCGACGACGACGACGACGACGAAGACGATACCCGCCTGGTATGCCTATGATGTGTAGCCATGACAACTCGGCTTAGCCAGGAGCAGAGGCTCCCCGCTCCTTGCACTCTTACTCCAACTGTCGTTCGCCCCACCATAACTATAAATCCTTGAGCAAAAGTTATATGCAGAGGAAACATTGTCATTGCGTTGCTGCCAGTTGCCAGGGTCTCTGTAAAACTTTACATTTTATATTTCTTCAAGTTTTTGGTTGTGTTTTTACTTTCTTTTTTTTTTGAATTTTTGTTCACTCACAAGCTGAGGTTAGTTCCGATTTTGAAAGTTCTAAAGAATGAATTATCCTTTAACCGATTTTGAAGCAAAAGTATTTGAAGCTGGAAGAAGTCTCACTCTAAGGATTGAAACTTTGAAAATGATTCTAGAAATACAATGACATGTATTATACCTTCATTTTCTCCTACGCGTTTCGGCGGCTTGTATTAATAGTTTTTTAAGAACAGAAGCCTGTGTTCTGGTCTGAAGTATGAAGTGGAACAAATTGGAATCGGCAATTAAGGCTTAAGCTAGTTCTTAGTCTAACAATGCGAATAAAGAGCTTACCCTCAATCCGAATTTCTGAATCTAAGTCCGAACCGGAGGAAACAATTCCTTATTTTGGGGTAAGAACTTTTTCAGATATTCTTTTTTAGCTGCGATTTCAATGGCTCACACTCTGCAGAAGTTTAAAAGCTTTAAAGTCTAAGCGAAGCTTTTGCGATCGTTCTCTTTTTGACAGCTTTAAGGAATGAGTGCAGAACTTGTGAAAGCTTTATTTGAAATACAAATAGCGTAACTTTGCTTACGATTAAAAGCGTTTAAATCGAAGCAAAAGCTTTTTCGGTCGCTCACTCTTTGATAGCTTTAAAGATTGAGTGCATAACATGTGAAAGCTTTATTTTGAAATTGATTTTATTCGATATCGCTACAATTTCATTGGCTGGGCATTCGTTTTAAAGCTTTACAGAGTAAGCAAAGCTTTTGCTCTCGCTTTTTCCTCGATAACTTCAATGAATGAAAGCTTACACCAGCGAGGGTCACGCCCATGATGCAACTAAAAGGGTATAGCCAGCTACCTAGCATTGTAAGGTGAGAGCTTTTTCTAAAAGCTCGTGTTTATAACATTTCGCAACACATATACGAGCCGAACGCATGTCAAAGCTAACTCCAAGAGAGCAAACAGCTCTTTAGTCGCTGGCCAGCGTTCGATGTGGTCATGTCTTAGCTAGTTTTCGCCCACCAACTTTGTCACTTTTTGTCTTCGCTCTTCTTAAACAATGCTGAATGGCACTCTGCATAAGCTTAAAAGCTTTTTGGTCTTTTGCTCTATTTCTCTTTCACTGTTTTAATGAATGACTGAATTGTTTCCTTCGATATCGCTACAATTTCGGTTCAGTGTGTAACTCTGCACAAGTTTGAAAGCTCTTAAGTCTTAGCAAAGATTTTGCTTTCGATCTCTTTTTGA
Source organism: Lordiphosa clarofinis (assembly GCA_018904275.1). Lineage (NCBI taxonomy): Eukaryota > Metazoa > Arthropoda > Insecta > Diptera > Drosophilidae > Lordiphosa > Lordiphosa clarofinis. Next base: position 2,045 of record JAEIGQ010000018.1, read on the forward strand.
CTGTTTTATTGAATGAGTGCAGATTATGTGAAAGCTTCATTTAGAAATTGTTTCTTTTGGTCCCATACAATTTTGAACGCTTACACCAGGGGTGCCCAAGCCCATTCCGCAAGAGACGCATTCGTTATTGTTGGCGCGTATACGGCCCACGCCCGCTATAAGGCATTAAGCCGAGATAAGGTTGAGTTGGTGGCGAGTGCAGACATGTAACAACAACAATATCAGGTCTGTACCCGTTTTCGATTTCGATCAGATCATGCGGAGTCGGAATTGTAGGCCGTTTTCGAAAAACGTTCAAGTTATTCGGCTTGAAAAGTTTTGCCTTTGAGTCAGTGGAATTAAAAGTAATTCACAATTTTTATGTCAACGGGTTTACTTCTCGTATATCAAATATTTTTATTCTTGTAAGATAAATATTGTATGGATTTTTCAAATTTATTTTTTTCAAAAGTGTACCTCAGATAATGCATGTAGACGAAATCAAAAACGATCGAAATGAAACCGAGCTGTTGGCAATTCCGCATTAGCGCATGCTCAGTGCTGTTCGAAACTGTTAAGGTTACCATTCAGCTGAATTATTGTTCTAACACGATTCGAACGTTCATCCGAAAAGAAAATCGATTTCTATTTCGTTTGAAAACGGGAACATCATAATGAAAACGATGCGGAACTTCAATCGTTTTACTTTTTAAAACCACTCGGAAATGGGAACAGACCTGATTATAATGGTTTTCAATTCTCATGCTAGATTAATGTTCCAATGCCTCTTCTAGGTTTCTGGAACATAAATTTTTTGGGCAAGTCTTTGAAAAATTATTCAAATTTTTATTAAGAAACATGAATCGCTTCAAATACTGTGATGTTGCCGGAATACATACGATTACGATTCTAAAGTATCGAAAGTATCGTAATACTATCGCATTCAAGCTCAAAAGGCGAAAGTATCGTCAAGTTATCGCATTCGAGCTTGAATATGAAATATGAATATGAATAAAAATAGCTTGTTCTTTGTTTGATTTTGTTTTCTGCCCGTTTTAGAGAGCAGACTTGCTGTTTTAATCATCATCAGGCAGAAAACCAAAAACATTCGTTCCTTTTTCGTTTGTTCGTCCCTTCTTTGTATATTCTGTTATTCTTACGTTTTCTTCGCCTCTGAAGTGGGCTTGCGATAAGTTTGTTCGCTCCTCCTGGCGTCAACTGTTGGCGGACGAGGTGACCAGTCACTGCTCTTGGCTTGGCTTAGATGCCAAGAAGTACGTCAGAGGCTTTGGGGTTACTTTCGCAATTCGCAGTATGCATTATTATAAGCACAGAGGTTTTCCTTAGAGGCTGCGAAGTTTGACGCACAAAATAGGCTTTCGAAATCTCAAAAATCAGTTGATTCAAAAAACGGAAGCTCGACTAGAATACTAAATTTTATTTTATTTGTATTTTAATTTCAAAGGTTAATTTTGTTTTGTAATTTATCACTGAATGACTATTTAATAGGTATTAAATTTGTGTTGTTATAAACAACATTTAAATAAACGTTTCACTTTGGAAATGCTCCACATTGTAGGCACACCAATACATATAAGGCTGAACTACAAGACAGACACAGTACCACAATAACAATCAAATTAGTTGTAAAGTCTATAGCTGACTAAGCGGACGCTGTGCCTTTTTTGTACGTACAATTACAAGATCTTGTTTAGAATTATGATAATATAAATTTTTCTTTTTTGTGTTATATTGTTTGCAGCCCCGAAGACATATCCCGAAGGGGTTTCAAATATATTGGAAAATTAAAAAGTCGTGTTTGTTTGTTTTTAAAAACAAAATCGTAAAAAACATTGACTTTGAGGCAGCTAAAAAAACCGGAAAAAGTTATTAAATTTGTAAATAATTTTCTGAAAGTTGACTATTTTAAGGGGAATAAATGATGTCGAAAAAGGCTTGCCATTTATTGGTGAAGTGGAAAGGCTTTCAAAAACTATCGAAAAATACTTGCAAAAAAATCTTTTCCGAGCTATCGGGAACGAGACTTTCTCTGCCACAAACATTGCGAATCGACTATAAGTGCCTTCTCGGTACTTTTGCACGTTTATGCTTCGCGTAAGTATTGTTAGCGGTATTTTTAACGAGCTTTTGGTTCAGAGGGTGTGATTGTTCTTGCTTGAAATATATTTGGTGCATATGAATTGGTTTTCACGGCCGTAAGCTTATTTTGGTCAGTTTGAAAGCTTTTAAGTCTAAGCAAAGCTTTTACTCTTGCTCTCTCTAATTGTTTTAAGGATAAGGTGCAGTACATGAGAAAGCTTTACTGAGAAATTGTTTTCGTTCGATTCGAAAGCTTCCAATCCGCTTAAAAGCTTTTGCAGCCGCTCTCTCTTTGACAGCTTTAATAACTGTTCCTACCTCCTTCATTTTGCTCCAACTGTAAGATCACCACTTAGTCGGTGATGTTATAGACTTAGCCTTGGCTTTTGCAGTTGGCCCCATTAAAATTTGTCGTTCGTAACTTTTGGCGGATGGGCGCATCCGTTTGTTGCGTCTGGGACAATCCCGGCTCCCTTCGTACTCAGCGACATGAGTCGAGGCAAAGCCAAAAAATTTATTACACGTAAAATTTCACCTGTGCAGAAACAGAGAGAAGCGGCGCCCATTTTAACGCTTAAATAAACTTTTTTTCATCATTGTTGTTGGAGGTTTCTGTATTTTTTTTTCTTTGGAAGAAGCATAAATATACATAAGCGCTTATAGCGTGCTGACAATCGTAGAAGGAGCCGGCTGGAGACACACACACACAGACACAAAGGATTCATAAATTTTCTAATTGTGCAAATGTGCGCATTTTTTGTTTGATTTATTGAAAATGTTTACACAGAATAGTAGGCCAGGGGTTTGGCTTCTTCCCTTGGCCGACATGTACTTTTCAACCGGATTGTTTTAAGGTTCATTCTCTTACCAGAACTTCAACTGAACACAACTTGGAGTACAAAATTTTATGTTTATTTTGTTCGTTTTTTAAATAATTTTCGGCGTAAATTTTTCTCAAATTAAGGGTAAGTTTTTTTTTTTTTACCAAGTAACTTTCTTTTTTACTTTCTTCTTCGCAGTAATCAAATCATGCAGCGTTCATCTCGTCTACTAAATTGCATTTGGCAACGTCCTGGCCAGTCGCTTCGCTGGGCCTCGAACAAGAAAAGTTTGACCACAAAATGGTTGACTCAGCGTCAGGTGTCCAGTCAAAAGGGGGCCACCTTCAACGATAGTTCCTCTAGGCGCTCTGGTGTGCCGCGTAGCGATATGCCGCGACCCATTGCTAGGGAGGAAAACATGTGGCGGGATCCTAAATATTTGGACACCAAATGGCTTAATCCACGCGATCCCACGCGCTATAGACCCAACTTCAAGAATACTGAACCGCAACCGTTGCGCAAACAGTTTATGCGCTGTCCGGACGAACGTTCAAGGGATTTGCTGGGTCGCGACTGGGAGGATGCCATTAAGATGTATCGCGAGGTCAAAAGGAGTGAGCCCATGGTCACTGATTCAGGCAAGGAGTCCCTGAAGATGGCCAGGGATGCAGAAGCTGTGAGCAAGGCTCGTCAACGACGTGCCCAACTGCGTCAACGCAATATTCTCACCGATGACGAGGAGGGTGCGCAGGAGTGATTAGCTGAGATCCATATTCAAATTGCCAATGAAACTAAACGGGGACCAAAAATTGAAAAGAAAGTGAAATTAACATCTTGTGACAGTTTATGCGCTCCAAAAATAATGATATTCGGACTACTTTTTAGCAGTTGTGGATCGGGAACATAGTTTTTTTTTGAAAAAGAGAAGAATAAAAGCTTTTTTGGTTTAAAAATTTACATTGAGGCTTTAACAAATTAAATGAATTAATGGTAAGCTTGAAGATACATCAGAGGTGGGCGAAGCCAGCTTACGGCGTCGTAGACACCATTTAAAATGAAGAACATATTTCTAAAGCAACAACAATAATCAGAAATAGTAAGAGAAACCCGATTGTTGCCAGGTGAGGTGTATGTATGTGTGCTCCTAGCTGTCTGATGCTACGGTAAAGACTTTATACCAACGAGGGTCACCTGATTCCCTCAGAGTGCGAAGACTCTTAACTTTTTACACATATACGATCCCAACGCATGCCGTAGCTGAGGCCAAGAGAGTAAACAGGTCTTCAGTCGTTGGCTAGCCCATGGTATAATTAAGAAGTTAGGCGCACTCGCTCTCTCTCTAACATTTTAAGCGACGCATCTGCGCGGACGAATTTTTTTCATTTGTCGCTCGTTCTCTTTGACACAAATATGAGGAGTTATTAGAGAGCGAGAGGGGTACCTTGCTTAGTATACCTTGGGCTAGCTTCCGAAGCGGTCAGAGCGAAGCTGCATGGAGCAAAAAGTATTAGAGAGGAACGTTTCTCAGTCGACACCGCTTCTGTCAGAAAATTGTCAGCTGTTCGCTCTCATTTACGCTCTCCAGATACTTTTTGGTCAGCTGTTCGCTCTCTCTGGATACATTTGGGTTATAGTCGTCTCGGTCTAACCACAGTGATTTCCTACTGGCACTGTGAAGTATCTTTTTGGGCTTTATCGTTTTGCACTAGCAAAATTGAGAGGCTGCGCAAACGTCTCCCTAATTCTAATTGCTCCATGGAAGCTGGTTTACGGCATGGACATGGAGAATGAGTATTAGAGAGGAACTTTGCTCAGTCGACACCGCTTCTTTCAGAAATAAGCTGCTCGCTCTCACTTACGCTCTCTAGATCAGAGTTCCCCAGCACGAACTAACTTGCCGAATGCTTGCCAAAGTCATACTTCATTGTGTGTTAGAGAGAGACACAGTCGCGTTTTAGCGCTTTCTTCTTGGGAAACCCTGCTCTAGATACTTTTGGGTCAGCTGTTTGCACTCACTTACGCTCTCTGTATACATTTGGAAATATGGTCATCTCGCTCCTAACACAGTGATTTCCTACTGACACTATAAAGTACACATGTTCGATGTTACCTTCGATTTCGCTAGAGGCATATGACAGAACAAGCAGAGAGAAAACATCTGAAGTTGTTGTGTCAGCTTACTTTAGTTTGCACTTGCGCTCTGTGTGCATAGGCTGTGGGCACTCCTGCACTACATACTTTTGAGCCTTGATTTTACCACATACAGGGCCAACTACTTTTTGATATTTACTTCTTCCAGGCATGAGTTTCATTTCTAAATTCATAATTGATTTTCATGTCATGAATAGAAATTCAAAATTCATCACTGATAAAGTTAGTACTGAGGCCTCCATTCATTGAATGCAGAAGGTCCTGGGTTTCATTCCCAGACAAATTTAAGCCAAATTTTTCTTTGCTTTTTCTAAGACGAACGGAAGACAAACGGCGGTCAGCTATCGCCTGAAGGCATTGATCGGTGATGTCACAGCTACTCCCTTCCCAGTGATCAGGTCGGGAGTGAGTCTTAATCGCCACAAAGTCAGCTACTAGAGTCCCACAAATCTCTTTTTGGTGGAGAAGAGCGTACTCTATGTGGTGTCTTTGGTGTCCTGGTGACGTCGGTTATTTTCGCAAGGACACTTCTACAATGGATGTTTTGGTTGAGCTTTGAGATGGCTTTGGATTGTAACCCGAATAGAGATTCTCGTTGTTTGGTGTTGAAGGCGATGATAAACTTGTAGACGAGGCTTGGGTACATCTGGGCTGTAGGGCGGCTACGGAGGCGTTGGGATGCCGGCCTTGGTCAGGTAACTGTTCACAAGAAAGGCGGTGTGAGCCGGGGCGTTGTCGTGATGCAACTTACAGTCGGCTGTGATGTCTTGTCGGACCCGATTGACCCTTCGTTTGAGTCTCTTGACCACTTGCGCGTAAAACATGGCCATGACGGTTTGTGTAGGAAAAAGAAATTCATGCGATGCCTTTGCTGTCAAAAAAAGACAATGAGCAACATTTTTACTCAGGACTTGCTCACTCTTCCCTTTTTTTTGGCCAGGAGACGCCGGCGTGTGCCACTCGGATGATCTCTGGGTAAGGTGAACTCTTTAAACTCAAAATAATCCATTTTGAGAAAAAACAAGTTTAATAAACTTAACCGTGAAAAAATGGTCTCTAGTTTCGAGGTAATTAAGTAAAATATTGTACATTTAGAATGCTTATTAATAAAACTTGAAAATATGATGATTTAACTGAAAGCTATGTTTGCTCAATATCGACTGCAGAACAACTGAGATGTGACGTTCTTGCATTAACATGAAATTAAACCTGTAAAATGATATGGATACATATTCTCATATCACATAGTAAGTAGAAGATATATCAATACGAAGATTTTTACACAAAATATATGCCAGTCTTAAAGTAAGTTAGCGATATGACGTCTTTATGTATGGATGAATGTTCCTGTTTGCTGATAATAGGTTTATCGTCTGCAGTTGATGTTGAGTTCCGACTATTATTTACAAGACGCCGTCAGCATGTTTGTGTGTGTTATTGATGAAGCCGTCTCTTTTATTGTTCGCACTTATTTATTTGATTTTGTTTAATGTTTTTTGCACATTTCACTTATGCTGTTTTGTACAGATGTCGTAGATGTCTGCCTGAAAAAAGCTATACAAGTTCGGTAAACGAAAATAGAGCGCTTCCTGTCTTTGAACCATCAGTGCAGATCAGTTCTCTTTGAATGGAACAAAGTTTCATGACTCTGCTATTCACCATTATCTTTATCAAACATTGCCTCGGATAATACGTCTATCTGTCAAGTAATTTGCCTTTGTAGAATCGTTTCATTCCCTCTTCACACTTGCATTCTGGCCATAAAAAAAATCCCTGAACATCAGTTTCAACGTAAGAAATATGGCAACACCTTCGCTACGCACATTAATTTTTACTGCTTTTGGGTTTTTCAATTTGCCAAAAGAAGCCACGTGAACGCGCCACGATGCCATTTAACGCTGCATGGAAAATCAAACGCAAAAGGTCAAAGACAAAGGACAGACAATGGGGGGGTGGTGGAGGGCTGCGGCATGGCACCTTGTGATATATGTATGCCAAGTACCAAACAGCAGAGGACCACGGACAGTAACCCTTTATCGAGACGGAGACGGAGTGTTGATTTAGGGTTGCAAACAGAAATTATGATAATGCCTGTGAAAACAACGGAGAACAGAGAACTGAGACCAGAACCGAACCGAAACGTAACCCCAAAGCGAAAGAAAATATATTAAATGTTATTGAGAGGAACTAATTTTCATTAAAAGGATTAAAAAGCATTTGGCACGGGCTGGAGGGGAGGCAGAGGGGGAGGAGGGAAAGAGTTTGATGGTAAACGCGACGGAGCTGGTTATGAATTAACATAAAAATCATAAAAATATGACACTATGGGCGCCAAGCAAGCAGCGAACCAAGCAGCCAACCAGCGGCAGACGTCACATCATTATGGCACTGTGGGTCGGATTAGGGAAAAAGGAAGTTCTAAAAAGGATTTTTAAAGACATAAAGATAAAAGATATATATGTATATAAATATAAACTTGAGCATTATTGAAATTATTTTGAACTTGAAGGCAAAATGTTAAAATTTGCTCTTCACAGCCAAAATAGTTTCAATGTTTGAGCGTATTGTGGATTTTCACTTATACAGAGGTGTCCTGGAAATCTCTAGAGATTTCAAATAAACGATTTAAGTTCGAAATAAAACTTGGAATATATCATTGCGAAGTGAGGAGAGTAAGACCGCCTACTAGATTATAAGGAAGCAAACCCGTACGCATCAAATCTACTTTGCCTTGAGCAGACTGTGGTTGAGCACACTGCACTGATCGGTCTGAGAGTAACCCCATACCTGGCCCAAGTTAGTCAACCGGTCATAAAATGTGTGCTTCCCGAAGACCAAACCGTAAAAATGTTAGTTGAAAAGGTTGCAGACTCAAGTGAGCGCCAGAGCTTAGCATAAGTAGAGAGCCAGTCAGTGTCAGAGAGAACGAGAGAGCGCTTATACTTTACGGCATACATTCATATTGTTAGCCGAGCCAAGGCTGAAAGCTTACGCACATACATGCGAAGAAGTCCTTTTGAATGCACACAGACCTGAGAGAATCAAAATCAAAAAATTTGTGTTCTCTCCTTTCACAACCAAAAAGCGGCAGAGGGCGTAGTTAAAGGTTGTTTCGGTACCTCCTTTCAATGTGGTCGCTCAATATTTGTCCTTTTCTGCCCGATTTTTGCGATCTATGCTTTTTCCCAATTTTACCTTCAAACCAGAGGTATGGAAATCGAACAGCAACCTATGCACCAATCTTATAATCTATACATATATACATTAGGGTGAACGCCGTACTATGCGAAAACATAACAGATTCCAACATAAATTATTGTTTTTAGGTTGTAATAATGAACTAAAAAAATCAAACAATTTTAGTTTTATATTTAACCTCTGCGAAAAGCTTTCAAAGTTTTCAAATAATATTATGTTTATGACATCCACACCTTAACAACTGCTCAGCACGAGGGCTGAACACATTCTGAGTAGGATGCCTAACAAACTTGGGAATACACCCAGATTTGTAAGACATTGTTTATTCAAACAATGATCACATTTTAAATTGAATTAGTTCAATGCCAACTATGACAGAAAAATAAACAATAACAAATTACATTATTAGGGTGTTCAACAGCCCGCGTAAAAGTGTAAAGCAAAAAGCGTAAACTCCAAAAGTTTACGCCATAACAACAAAACACATGAGAAAAAGTTTACGCTCTTTTTGCTGCCCTGGGGTATGTTTACAAAATCCGCGTAAAAGTGTAAAGAGAGTAAAGTGTTGAAGTGTTGTAAAATCATTCAAAGTAACGACAAAAAGTACTCGGGTACTCTTCAAAATATGCGGTCACCCCTAGAATAATTAAATTTTTTTTGTCAGTTTAACTGCATCTGGCCAGAAAATCATCTTCCCCAAAATAGCTGTCTGTAGCTACACCTCAAGAGCCGTCATCACCTACTGTAAACATTGTTGTAGTTTCACTTATTGATGCAGCTTCCCCAAACTACCCCAAACAGAAAAGTGCTCCCTGTAACTCAAGTTCCACTTGGGGTCGAAATGCATTCGACAAAAAGCATGGGGCCGCACAGACCCATTGGTCATTGAAAAATGGTAGCTCATTGGTTCGCCAGTTGACTCATTTGGGCACACAGAACTTGGATCCTCGCCGCCAGCATGCAACTGCTGTAAGAACCTCCATAACGTCGTCTACCACTTCATCGACAGTATCATGGTTGTATCTCAAGATTTTTTGTATATTCATATTTCTTTATTTAGCTTGATTTATACACCAACAATCAATGCTTTAAAAATACGAATTTAACTTTGACACACACAAGCAACAGAAAAACTCACAGCTTGTCAAAAACAGCTGATTTACGCCAAAAATTACGAGGGCAAACCCTTTAGGGGCGCTCAATAGCTGCGTCGCGTAAATTTACACATTTACTTTTTTACGCGGGCTGTTGAACACCCTATATGTAAATACAGAAAAGGTAGGAGCACAGCTAACCAGGCTCGTCCAACAAGGAGCGATTCTCATTAGGATCGCTTGAGATCAGGATGCGGCTCGACTGCTCTTCTTGGTTAATAATAGCCACTTGTGTTGCCTCATTGATGCCCAGATCATTTAGCAAAATTGATTGAGAGGGATCCATCCGCCTTCGTTGTAGAATAATACGTCTTGCTGGGCGTGGCATAGGGTCTTGCTGGATGACATCTCGCTCTCTGTTATCATTTCGTAAGTATTGTGTCCGCCTTAGGCCTTGTTGAAGATTAGAGGATCCAATCTGGGCCTGTCGTTGCTGACGTTGTTGCCTATGTCATTGTCTCTCCGCTATTCTTCTTCTGCTATTATACATAATTTACTCCCTAAGACTTAGAGGTCTCTGGGCAAACTCATCCACTAAGGAACTTTCATCAGAGTCACTTGAGATTAATATTGGTTCCACCTGGGTTAGAGGCCTCTGCATAGGCGAAGAGCCAAGGTAAGTTGGTTGTGCGAGTTCTTGTTCTGGTTGCGATAGCTGAGCTGGATGCTGAACTGGATGCTGAGCTGGATGCTGAACTGGATGCTGAACTGACTGCTGAACTTGATGCTGAACTTGGTGTTGGACTTCTAGAGCAACAGGAATACAATTTTGGAGCATTTCTTTATACCTCCTCCTATGTCCACTATGTCTGATGGGCACAACGGGTTTCAGTGCTATTTGCCGAGCTTCCTCATTAGGGTGACGACGCAATCTTTCCCAGTATCTAATGCAGGCCTCCTTGTAGATACTTTCCGTTGTTTTAACTTTAAGATCTGTGTGGATTGTTTGGTTCCTCACATACCATGGAGCTCCAACAATAGATCTTACTATGAGGTTTTGGGCCACTTGCAACCGTTTGAACTGAGATTCGCTGACTAGCGGTCCCGGATAATGCGTACTGCCAGATTGGTGAAATTAGTGCTTTGTAAAGCGTTACCTTAGTTCTCAATGGCAATTTGCTGCTATCTGCAATAAGCCAATGCAGTTTGCTTACCCACACCGTGTCGTAATTTCTTCAACCAATTCTTTGTAACATTTTAAAAGTATTAAATCTAGCAACAGACAAATATGGAGCAGGAAACAAATGAATTTTTAGTCGGTAAACTAAGATTTCATTTTGCCGAAGCGAGACCATTTCTAACAAAGAGATGCGTTTTATCCGCGCTCTTATGTGGGACTAAATTTTTAAGTCTGTCGACTAATGTGGCTCGGAGATTGGATTCTGTATGGTCCCCGAGCGGGGCTCTTGATCAGGCAAGTCGATAAAGTCAATCCGCTTGAACGCACGGAAATTCTAAGCAAATTCTATTGACATATCAGTTAAATCCACTTTGAGTGACCATTTGGGTTACCATTCTGTTCCCTAAACTCAAGTAGCTGCTCCGCGGACACCGTTTTGAATCAATAAAAGGACTTTGCACCATTTATGAAGTGAATTTACAAAAATTATTTAAGATTTTATGAATTGTAATCAAATTCCCGGTATTTTTTGCCCGCTGAAATATAGTAGTCCGCATTATTTTTAGATCCTCAACGTTTGAGAATGATCTTATGAACGATAGTCTATTTATTAGAAGTACCGTAGACTATGCGGAGCAACGGCCGCAACCGTAATGTACAGCACGTTAGTTCAGTTCGTGTGGGGCGTCACTTTAAAGGTATCCTAAAAGCCTCATAGTGTACGGCAAAATCTTGCTTTCTTCTAGAAATATTGCTCATTATTTGAGCATTGAAGGTTTTAAACACTTCAAAAAACACTCAGTCATCAAAAATAATTTAATGAGTCAGTCTTTTTTTTTTGCGTACGCCCATGGGTTCAGTACAGGTTTAATATAGTTTTAATAGAGGTTCAATAAAGGTTTAATAAAGATACAGGCTACATAGAGTTTCAGTAGAGGTTCAACACAGGTTCAATTTAGGTTCAATGCAGATTCAATGGTTCGAGTATACATTTGTAACCTCCCGAACCGGACCCACTCTGCTTGAAAAAAGGTTCGGTTTCCAGTTTTCACTTTAGCCAGTTTTTTTAAAACCTATGTAACTATCACTCTATCTATAGCGGATAAAATTAGTTTTATTTACAATAATTTTGTTACAAGGCCGAGTATAAATACAGTTCATTAGAGCCGATTCGCGGGTGATTCCAAGTCCACATTAACTTCAGGCCATTTAAACACCATTTCAAACTTATGTCAGCTAAAAGCCCAAATTCATCAGGTTCCAACCCGTTTTTTTTTGGCCACTGTGCATCATCATCATCCTCATCCGCATCATTCTCATCTCATCCTCACGAACGCATGATGCTCATTATAAGCACGGTGGGTACGGGGTACGGGGTACGGGGTATGGGTATGCTGGGTACACGGGCAGGACATTGATGGCAATGCGCGACAATCAACACGAGGCGCGGTCTGATAGCGCTTAGTGTTTTGCGGTGGGGTTGGAGGATTACCAAATGACCCTGGGTGGGGTTAAAGGTGGGCCCAGCGCATGCTTAGCATCATTTTGTTGATAGCAAATGCTGACGATGACGATGGCGATGCCAACCCAACCCAAAAAATCCATTTCGCAGCATCCGAAAACATTGTTTGCTTTTGCCTGCCACTTAGTAACTCACCCGCAGTTTATTATTTTCAAAATATTTAAATTTTTTGGTAATAAGCGAAAAATGGTTTTAATATAAGCGAATGGGCGGACGGAACGGACGTGGCTGATGATGGCGGAGATGGCAGCGAGTGAGCCAGTAATCTATGTACCTGGGCGTTGAGGGAGGAGGATTATGGATACACTTGCTTACGAAAACGAAAAGGGCGAGAATTTTGGATTTCTTTACTGGATAAATAAATATGCAAAAATATTTAGGAAAATTATCAGAAACTGATAGAACTAAAGTGAGACCACCATGGAGATGGAAATTGATGAGCTAGTTTGCAGCTTAAATTGGAATTGAGCGTCTAATTAGCCGACTTTAAAAATGTAAAAGAGATTTTGTTACTGGAGAAATCTTGTGTGTCTTACATAGAAATTGAAAGGGAAACTCTAATTGCAGGTTAAGTTTTTATACCCGTTACTCGTAGAGTAAAAAGGGTATACTAAAGTCGTGCAAATGAATGTAACAGGCAGAAGGAATCATTTCCGACCATATAAAGTATATATATTCCTGATCAGCATCAACAGCCGAGTCGATATAGACATGATCACCTTGATCTCAGAGATGGTAAGAGATAGAGGTTTGACATGTATGGCAGAGTTCCCCAGCGATAGCCCCGGGAGCACGAACTTACTTGCCGAATGCTTGCCGAAGTAATACTTCATTGTGTGTTAGAGAGAGACACAGTCACGTTTTAGCGCTCTCCCCTTGGGGAACCCTGATCTCCTACAGTTTTATCTCCTACAGTTTTATCTCCTACAGTTTTAAAGATAGACGATTTGTTCCTTCTATAGATAGTTAGAAATTAGCAAAATGAATCAATTCGCCGAAGAAATGATAAAAATCGGATGAGCGGTTCTTAAGTTATATGCAAAAAAGTGATAAATAGTCGATTTAAAAAAATGTTGCATACTTTTCGGATGTTTACCCTAAGGAACGCAGGAACACGGTGAAACATGTTTTTTCATGAGTAACGGGTATATCGAAGTCGGTTAGAGCCGACTTTAACTTATGCTCTCGTTTCAAATACATTTCAATCAAAAATCTATATATTGTCACAGAAACTGTCAGAATTGATAACCACATCATAAATTTAAACCAGAAGTCAGATAATCAGATGTATGGACGATGAAGAAAGCATTTTAATATGAGAGCAGTTCTATGGGATCTATGCTTATTTCGTACGATGCGCCAAAAATGGCTTCACCCCACCCACTCACTTACCCAAAATGCAGACGGCATACCTATAATGTGTCACATTTATAGAAGAGTTAATAAAAAGTCAATAATAGAGCATAAGCTATCAGAAACAAACAAAAGATTTGATATTTCAATTTCAGATAGGGACAAAAAGAATTAGCAACCTGATTAGAAACAAGTGATGGTGGACTTCTAACCCAGGCTGCAAACCGGTCCTGAACCGAACCCCTTAGAACCGGTTCGGTTCGGGTTTTTGGGGTCCGAAGAACCGGAACATGAACCGAACCCCTAATATTTTTGACTCTTCGAACCTGAACCCGAACCGGAAGACTATTTCGAAAAATTTGGTTCGGTTCAACAAATTAAGTAATTTTTTCAACGACACACACAATATAGAAATATAGAAATTCCTTGTAATCTGACTTGTATCATTCAAAAGTTCTCCAATCCTACGACATTTCTCTAAGTGAAATTTATACTATCTGATTTAATAAGGGACGAATATAGACCGAGCAGGACAACTTTTAAATGACAAAACAGCACATTACAAACATCCTGAAGCTCCAAAAAGAAATTTTTTATGAGAATTTTTAAAATTTAAATGAATCAACTTATGATTGCGAAGAAATTAAGTTTTTAAAAGCAATAATCAAATATTAAATATCAATTCTGTAAATGATGTTATAAATTTGTGGTGGTCCAATCACGAATCCAGTTCCTCTATCTAGTTCAATGCTCGATACTCGCACATTTTCATGTAAAACGCTAATTCACAATGTGTCACATTCATTCTTACCGGCAGCACGCCCACCGTCAATAAACCGAACTAAAGCCTAATCTGTATATTATACTAAATATCTAGTTAACGTGGTTTAAATAGACCACAAATTCCAATTATTGTCCAACACATTAGCGAATGCTTTAAAGTTTTGGAAAGGTTAAACAAAACGAGGACTTAAAAAATAGTGCGTTAACTATAAGTGCTGTTTCTGAAACTCCGGTATCAGTTTAAAGGGCTTTTCAACACTTTCCAATCTAAGAGCTAGTATAGATGAACAGCTCGTAGCAGATATAACGCTTATTAGCTCAAACTAAGCGGTGTTCAAAAGTTCTAAGTGTCAGCTAATGAATTTGATAATTAAAAATAGAGGCCAGCTAACTTCGGCTCGACCGAAGTTTATATACCCTTGGAGCTTGATATATGCCTGACAGTATGTATGGCAGCTATTCTATATAGTTGTCCGATTTCGACAAGGCTTAATGAAATTATGTAAAATTATTAAAAACTTATAAATACGAGCGTTGGGAGCGATAACATTGAAAACAAAAAAGTTTTTCTCACCAAGACTTTTTTTCAGACCTAACTTTTGTATGGCAGCTATACTATATAGTTGTCCGATTTCGACAAGCCTTAGTGAAATTATGTGAAATCATTAAAAACTTATGAATACGAGCGTTGGGAGCAATAGCACTGAATACAAAAAAGTTTTTCTCACTGAAACTAGTTTTTCGACCGATCGTTCCTATGGCAGCTATATGCTATAGTCATCCGATCCGGCCGGTTCCGACAAATGTGCAGCGTATTTATACCAAAAGACTTCGTGCAAAGTTTGGTTAAGATAGCTTTAAAACTGACGGAGGAGATAGCATAGAAACAGACGGACGGACAGACGGACGGACAGACGGACGGACAGACGGACGGACAGACGGACGGACAGACGGACATGGCTATATCAACTCAGCTCGTCATGCTGATCAATAATATATATACTTTATGTGGTCGGAGATGTTTCCTTCTCTGCGTTACAAACATCCGGACAATTTTAATATACCCTCTTCAAGGATGCTTTCTCCTCCGTCAGTTTTAAAGCTATCTTAACCAAACTTTGCACGAAGTCTTCTGGTATAAATACGCTGCACATTTGTCGGAACCGGCCGGATCGGATGACTATAGCATATAGCTGCCATAGGAGCGATCGGTTGAAAAACTAGTTTTTGTGAGAAAAACTTTTTTGTTTTTAGTGCTATCGCTCCCAACTTGCTCTGAAGTAGGCACAGCGCTCCCCATTTCGCTCACAAGCCAAATTGCATAACTTTGGTGTTTTTGCTCAGATTTTATTGCGCTTTTCAGAATAAATAGATATAAGGCCTAAGATAATATGTCTATGTTTTTTACTGTTTAAGGGGGGGGAGGAGTTTTTGCAAATCTGAAACAAACTTGATCTGGATACAGCAAACATTTGTGTCTTTATATCTTATAGTCTCTGAGATCGACGCGTTCATACAGACAGATGGACAAACTAAGTCGACTCGGCTGTTAAGGCTGATCATAAGGCTTTGCTGGACTTCTTTTCAAAACTTTTGCATAAACTTGTAATCCGAAGAAACTAATAACGAGTTCATAAGAGCCTCTATCGTATTTAACCGCGAATTTCTTGCTGCGAAACGTCTGCCCAACAAATTTCCGTTCTATTGCAATCCGGATAAGGCTGCCTTCACACTGTTCGACACATGACTAATGACATCTAGTAGGCCTGCATTTCCCCATGAAATTCTATGAATTTGACAAGCTATTAAAATTTATAACAGAACAAATAGCTGGACTACTAGACTATCGTGTGTCATGCGTCGAACAGTGTGAAGGCAGCCTAAGACATCCTCTCACAACATTATATGTTGGAAATATGTTATTGGCTTTCGCGCTTTTGTACCAGCTTGCAAAAGATTAAACGCCAGAGATGTATATTAAGGTATCTCTGGCGTATATTTTATGAGCAGCCGTTGGTCTATATCCAGTCTTTGTTTTCTTTTTTAGATGCTATAGGCAATTAGCCCTTTTCTTTTCGTCCTGCGCCCAAATGGCTATGTCTTGGCCGATAGCTATCCTTAGCTCTTAAGTCTTTGAACTTACAAATTTTACTGTCACACTTTCCACATGGTAAATTTGACATCGAAGCTGGTCACACTAAAACACCATCCGTTTTCTTCTTCAATCAGAACAGGGAAGCATCTTTTCTGCCAGACAAAGGCATTTCTTGTGGGCATCAAAGCTGACTGTTACAGTTCCAGGCAATTGTCTCTGCTCTTCCCTTCTTCTTTCTGCCGTTCAGCCATCAGCTTCTGGCATTGCGAAATTAGCCAAAAGTAATCCTTTAAGTTTAGTGCCCAAAAATTGCACACAATTGTCAGGCCCAGCCTCTGTTGTCCTTGTCCCTGTCCCCGTTCCTGTTCCCCTACCAACATTGTCAGCCACGTTGATGACATTGTGTAAAATTTTGTTGCTGTAGCCGACATCGTTGCTGGTCGTCGCTGTCGTCGTCCTGCCCCAGCCTTGGCCATAAAACTTTTATAGTAAAAAGTAAATGCCACAAATGAGCAATCGAAAATTTCGCATTATAATGCAAACTGTGTGCATTTTTCGGGTTATTGTAGTCTACTTTTGGGCTAAAAGACAAACGCATACCATGGGCCGGGCCAGGCCAGTCGTCATGGTCGCCTTGCCCAGCCACGCCCCTTGCCTCTCCTCGCCTCTATTAATAATAATAGAATTTTTGGAAATTTTGCGCGAGAGACAGCGAGAAAGGAAAAGGAAGTTGCCTTTCGCAGCGCGATTTTTGCATTTGACAACGAAACGAAACGTAACGAAAGGGGTTGTCCCGTCCATTCGAATGCCTTTGACTGCATTGCATAATTCAGCGTCCTGGCTGACAATAATGCTAATAATGATAATCCTCCTGTATAGACCAAGAAAGGCATTTTGTCTATTGAACCTCCCCCTCCCCCGTCCCCCTCACCCAGAGGAGGACAGAGACGGAGGCCATCTAATGAACTACTCGAGGCTATTGTTGCTTGGGGTAACAGAATTTCAATAACTAAATTTAAGTGCAATATTTTCTGGCTGCCTCAAGCTCCTCCGAGTTGCCTGATTAAACCACTTAAAAGATTCAAGTCACCGTCCCTCTCCTCCTCCCTTTCCCGATTAATGACCACGATTATGCGGAAACCATCTAAAGTACACAACCAAATTGCAATTTTTCCTTTCTCTGGCGGAAAAACTTGGGCGTTGACAACATCTGGTGCACTATGCTTTCCCCATTCGAGTAGAAAATCTGAAATCAAAATGCCATTAAAGCGTGTGGCACTTGGCTTTTCGGGAAGTAAATATTGTCATTACTCAAGCTTAAAATTAAAATTACCCACCTGAATGGCAGGAGTACGGTGATCGAGGGTGACGGCGCGGCCGCGGAGGCTGCAAAATGATAAACTGCATAAGCCAAAAAAGCAACGCAACAGACGAAAAATTTCAAATGCAAAAGTTTTTTGCACAAGTGTGTGAGAGGAGCGTTCCATCGCTCCCGCTCCCGCTCCCTGCCCAAGGAGCCAAGTCATTTTCATAACGACGACGACGACGAACTTGGCAAAGGTGCTCCGCGGTGCGCGGTGAGAGAGCTGATGAGCTGCTCCCCATCCAAATTCCCTCATCTTAAAATGTGCTACGTTAAGCACATCTGTTTTTTATTGCTTTTAATTTGCCATTAATAAACCATTCCAAGGCGACCGACGGTCGACCAAAAATGCTAATTTATATACGTGAATAAATATGGAGAACAGATCTGCGGGGTAAAATCCTATGCCAGAATTTGTATTTTTTCTGCAATTAGACTGCCGACCATAAGTCAATGAGTTTTTGGCAGTTTTATGACTTTCAAAGGGGGGGGGGTGAGGGTGGACTATAAAATTTTTGGTAATTTATCTGGGGATATATTTGCTGACTATTAAACCTCAGTTAGCAATCAAAGCTTTATTTAGTTGAGAAATGCAAAAGAATTGAAAGGTGGTTGTTCTAAACTCTTAGGCTGAGAAGTTGCGATTTACACGTTGAAGTTAATTTTATAAATTTAAAAAAAAGCTTTAGTTTTTAGAAAAGAGGTGTTGAGTGATATGAAACTACAGATTACCTCTTTGCTTTAAGTCAGTGCTTATATTTTGAGAACGCAAGAACGGAAATTATCCCAGGGTTACGGGCTTTATTCACACATAAGGGTTACTATTTACACTATCCCAACGTGTAATCTCTCTTCATAAAATCTGTCTGTCTGTCCCTATTAATAATATACTAACGCCTTCTGCTACTGCGTTCTCCTCTGCTAGCGACATTTATCCAGTGTGACCATCGTTCTTATCTTGAAACACTATGAGGCCAAAATATTCTGGATACACTTAGAATTGGCTACTACCTTCAAAAAATTCCCACAGCTAATAACGAATTGTTCTTAAAATCTGAAACTAACTTATAAACCTACAAACCAAAAATTTTGTTCTTGAATCAAGAATTATTTTAAATTAATTGAAGGTAATTTAATTGTAAGGGCAAGCTCCTACTTTAATAAGCTTGTGTGTATTTTCAGACACAGGTGATGATCACACTATATAGAGAATGATCAATACAAGAAATGTTGACAGATAGAGAGAGACGAACAAAAAGCCAGTACATATAATTAGATAGAAAACCCGTATCGACATAGTAAATAGTAAACTGTGTGTATATAGAAACCCGTGGAAATCGTGTTTGAATAAAAGCCGATTTGCTAACGAAAAAAAAAACCAATTATTGTAGTTTCTCTTTTTACACCCTGTTCCCATTAAAAATGGGAAAAAGGGGATCATGAAGTTGTGCAAATGTATGTAACTGGGAGCAGGAAGCATCTCCGACCACATAAAATATATATATTCTTGATCGGCATCAACAGCCGAGTCGATTTAGTCATGTCCGTCTGTCTCAATCAAACTCATGAAAAATCATGTTTAACAGTGTTCCTGCGTTCCTTAGGGTGACCATCGTAAAAGTATGCAACATTTTTTTTAGGGTGGGAGGGGGGGTATCGGGCGGGCTTGGTTGACTTTTTTGTTCATAACTTGAGAACCGTTCATCCGATCTTTATCATTTCTTCGGCAAATCGATTCGTTTTGCTAATTACTAACTATCTCTAGTAAGTACAAATCGTCTATTTTTAAAACTGTAGGAGATATAACGGTTTTTCCAAATTGCGGGGGCGGGAGGGGGCGTGGCCAAAACTGGAAACAAACTTGTTCTGCGTGCAGATAAAAGAAGCATTTGTCCCATACATGTCAAACCTCTATCTCTTACCATCTCTAAGATCTAGGTGTTCATACAGACGGACGGACAGACGGACAGACGGACAAGTCTATATCGACTCGGCTGTTGATGCTGATCAAGAATATATATACTTTATATGGTCGGAAATGATTTCTTCTGCCTGTTACATATATTTGCACGACTTTAGTATACCCTTTTTACTTTACGAGTAACGGGTATAATTAGAAATCCAAGGAACACACAACCATATGGTATATAAGTGCGTTGCTTGGGAGTAAAACCAAAAATGTTTACAAAGAAAAACCAATGTCATAATAAAAACCATTCAGCGTCTAGAAGATAACCTAGTCACTCGCACTGTAGATGCGTTTTACTCACGCAGTGAATCAAGAATTTAAGATTGATTAAGCTATTTACTCTTTAAGAATTGTTTGCCGCTCACGTTAGCCAGCGGCTTTGCGGGTGCACCTCAATATGTACGATCATTTACAAGGTATTTGATGTAAGTTTAGTACACTCCTTTGGTGAATTATGTTTTATTCACGTTTAGGAAATGACTTTGATCCCGGTGCTCCAGCTCGCGGCTAACTCTAGGATGTGATTGACCTTGATGCCCAGGCTGTTTGGATCCTACAAATGGCGCTCAATCGGAAAACAGCGAACGGAAAAAGTCTAAGAGTCTGAGTTAGCGTAGATAATTCAAAAGAAAATAGATTCCCAGCCGCCGAGTTTGATGGTCTGTGATCCTACCGACTCAGCTCATAATTGTTGAAGACAATTATGTTAGGCTGATCATTCACTCTGGAACAAGTCCACGGGCAGGAAATAAATATTGTTTGTTATTGCCAACCTAGAGTGAGAAGAAATTAGAATCAAGAACACAACAGTGCAGATATCGCCCGGTCTTGGATGGAGGTCAATCAAAGAGGATAGCAGACACGGAACAGAAGGAGTGAAAGCGATGCTAAAACAAGAAGGATAAAGGTGAACGTCATGATGTGGCGAAAAGCGTGTGTTAAGTTATATGTTGGTTACACTCATCTCTTGTCTTAAAGAAAAGGAAAAAATAGAAAAGAAAGTTACAAAACAGGAAATATTAAAAAAAGCATAGAAAAGCCTGATATCAAGCAGTTTTGAAGACGGAATATTATTGGATCCAAGCCGAAAATACTGAAATCAAGTATGCATTTTCGAGACCGAAACGCTTCGTTTTAAATTAAGTGGGCTACATATCAAGCATAAATCTTCTTGGTCTCATAAGCATGAATAGTATCGATTTCAAGCATCAATTTGCTTGGTTGCATTAAAATTCTTGATTTCAAGCATAGATCATCTTGAAAGTAAGCACGAAAGTCATGATTTTCTTTAATTAAATTTATTTTAAATGGAAATAAAAAAGGCTAATATATATTTAATTCCTTATACAGTTTTGCCTTTGTGTACCGCATATAAATGTAGAGGTTGAGTAAAAAATTTTTCTTACTTAAGAATACAACTGCATGTCTCCATATCCACTACAATAGTTAGCTTCGTACGATTCTTGCCGCCTGATCAGTTTGCAGTTCCGTCGCTGCTTGCAACTTCGTAGCAGCCGACTCGTCAGCGACTCTAAGAACGAGAGCGAGAATTGTTCACATTTTTTGCCCGCGCTCTCCTCCCTTCCAAGTTGTCTTCTCGTATGCGAGCAGTTTTCGTCTTAAAAAATTATGAAGAAAAAAATCAGATCTCGGCATGACCAAACATATCCTTAAGGTGGTTAAACACTCAAAGTCGAGTGTGAGAAATCGTGGCACCAATCGTACCCATCGTGTACCCGCTTAGTTACAGACGAATTGTGGCTTGACTTGCTGGTTAGCTACTTATTAATGCTTGAAATTGATGGTGTAGAACAGTCGTGGTGACAAATTTTGAGTTTGGGACCAGTCCAACAACAGCAACAGAAATCATAACCTCTATCAGCTTGTCTCGTTAGCGTACACTGCACTTGTTGTGCCATCTGCTTGTACATGGATTTAGTTCACTTCAAAGCGAGGCAATTGCACTTGCTGAGCCGTCTGCTGGTTCAAGCTAGCGCCGGTACGGTTGTGCGACCGAATACTAACTTTCGAAGCAAGGTGAGCAAAAGGCGTGCCCACCGTTGATGTAGAGTAACGGCAAACACATTTCAAAAGCAAGCCGAGGCTTATGCCAAGAGAGCAAACAGTTTTTCAGTTTTTTAATGTAGGTTTATTTTCGCAGATCATAGCAGTCTCTTTACATCTTGACAACCCCAAATGTAAAGCCAACAAATGATTTATCTAGCCTTTCCTGAGTTTTATTTTGGCATTTTTTTTTGAGGTGTTTCACTTTTTTCTCCATTTTGTTTAAAGGCTTAGATAAGTCCCTTAACTGTTGTTAGTTGCATATATCAAACATTTTTCGCTGATTACTCTTGTCTTTTTCTTTTTTTTTTTTAAGGAAGTGTAAGACATAAACCAACAGACTTTTGCCTTTCCTGCAAAAAAAAGATCAACAAAAAGTCATAAAAAATATAGTACGAGTAGATACGAGTCTCTATACGAGTAACAAAAATATGAGAAATTTTTGTGCGCTTGTTAACAATACACCCCCTGCCACCCCTGGAAAGTTCAAGGCAAGCAACAACAGAAAAACAAAAGCTTACCCTCACGCCATTTCTGGGCGTCTTTTCAAGGCTCAAAAGAGTTAAGTTCAGTTCAGTCATATCTTAGACAAGTTCTGCTCCGGAGAAGGTGGGCATGTGAGGCGTCTTGTGTCAAAAGTAAGCGGCGCACTAATCTCGTTTATGTTGCGTAAAATGCATGTAATTGTGTAAACAAAACGCGTTGGTTGTTCTAGTGGAGGGGAGACAACTGATGCATAGATACAGCTTTGATAATTGTGTGACATATACGAGTTTGTGAAATGAATGGAAAGAACGGCACAGCAAAAGGCATAAACTGTATGGGATAACAGCAGCTAAGGTTAAGGAATTTTTAGGTATGGTTTGGGTCTTACACTTAAATACCCTACAATGTGTGGAAACAGCTAACAACTTCAATTGTTCAAGCCATTTACCTAAACAAGACAGCAGCAGTTGAGCAGCATTTGAGAGAGGATTTGCGTAAAAGCATTAATTGAGAGATATATGTTAGAGTAAAATGAGGTCATCTAGGCCTTCCAAATTTCATAAAACACTGATATGACTGAGAACGTCAATGAGCAGCAAAAAATTATGAAGCTCATCAAAATGTGCGCTGAATTGTAAAATTGCCGTTTGGCTTCCCTCAGACTTTTTCTTATTTTTTTGTAGCTGATTTGGTAGAAGGGGTTGGGTAGGCGGAGAGGGGGTTGCTGCTTTTTTGCTAGCCAAGTTATGTGTTCGTCTTATCTGAGGCAATTAAAAAATGTTTTGTTGCTGTTGTTGTTGTTGTTGACTTCCGTTACGGCAACGTCTTACAACAAAAGCCAGTCAACTCACATATGAAAACGTCCACGCGGTGAGCTAAGAAGGGGGCGAAAAACTTTTGCCTTTTGTTTTGATGTGTTTATTTATGCAGACTTTCTTCTGATTTAACTGTGTGTGTGTGTGTGTGTGTGTGTGAGGAAACCATTTTTTTAAGCCACCGAAAAAACCCACCCAAAACTGACCCCAGGACTGCCAACTGATTGATTGAACTGTCACTTTAAATGCTTAGGACCAAAAAAAATTAAAAGCAAAACGCATCAAAAATGCCAAATGAAACATAAATGCCACAAGCAGCCCCTCCGGCCCCCCCCTCCCCATCACACAGACCGACCACAACCCAGAATTCGCCGTAACCCGAGTCAAAGTCTACCCTCGTGTGCGTTTGTTTTCCATTTGATAAGCATGAAAAAATGCTAAAAAAAAAATTGAAATTGTTTTTAGAGCAGGAGCAGCAGGAGTAAGGGTAGCCCAAAACAGAATCCTTAAAAAATAGTGCTACTTAAAAGAGAGAAGGCAAATGAAAAGTGGAGGGAAATGGCAAATGTTTTATCGTTTATACTTTTTGTATTTTTTGAAATGTTCTGTTCTGTTTTTTTTCTTGTTAAGTTGGAAAAATGAGCGTCGATTAATTTAATAGAGACAAAAAGCCTTCACACACACACACACACACACACACACACATATATATATATACAAACGAGTTGGTGTGGGGCAGCTGAAAGTAAGGGTAAGAGGAAAAAAATGCTTATGCTGTTAGGCCTCATTTTCAGTTTACAGTTTTTAGCTTGATGAGGGACAAAAATTTGGTACTAGAAATGGAAACTTATTGAAAATATTGATACTAGAGCAGAATAACAACTTAAGAGACCCCTTAAAGTAGGCCACAATTTTGCTTCATTCGATATTTATTTCCTTGTCAGTGAAAGACCTGGCCTATTCTTGTTCTGATCAGAATTAGAACTTGGAAGAACTTAGAAATAACAAGAACGAAAAATTGGAAAAGATATTCAAAGAGAATGCAGATAAAAAAGCAGGCAGAAAAAAGCTGTAGAAATTGAAAAACTTTAAAAAGAACAAACACCAAACAATACACAAAGCCATGCTAGAAGCGGAAAATAAAGCACAACTATAAGTGTACTGCATTCATAACTGAAATTTTGCACTTTTGAGTGCCTTAATCACGGCAAAAAATATATGCAATGTTTTCTTCACTCGAGGCATATTTGTAATACCCTTTGCCACTCGCAAGACTCATTTCTTCTACTCGCTCGAGCAGAGACCGTGTGCTGAAGGTAGCATCAAACAATTTTAAGCAATGATCTTTGTATATGTCTCTCTCTCTCTCTCTCCCTCTCTCAAGATATTCCTATAACAATTTAACGGCGTTTACCGTTGCTTCTTTGAACGCAAAATAAAGCGACAGCATTAAAAGTAATATAGTGTGTGCACTGTGAACGTACGACTGCCTCTAGAGGATACAAATAACCATTTTGACGGAAGAGCACACAAGACACTCCGTCACAAAAATACGAATAGTGTGTGTACTTAAATTGACTTTAAATTTTTATGTGTTAGATATATGAATTAAAGAGATTAAAGGATAAATAACGAAAAACTTTTAGAAAACAAGTAAGAGTGTTGCGGTCGAGTGCCGCGACAGCAAAATACCCTGTCCCAAGTAATGCGGTTCCTATAGCTTTGAATTCCCTTTATTTTAAAATTTATGTCAATAATTGGGCAGGTGGACTTGCATATCTTCGGTGTTTTAGCTCGAATCTCATTGTGGTACACAGAATAGATAGATGTTGAGCCTAACTGATTATATATTAAGTCACTAGGTTCAAATTTAAAAATTGCAGCTCTGACAGTTTTTCGCGATTATAAGAAGATGGAGGAGGAATTTGCCAAACCAAAAATTTGTGGCTCTACCTCTTATAGTCTGTGAGATCCACGGGTTTTTATAGAGAAAAAAAAACAGTTTTTCGCTGTTAAAAGATGGAGAAGGAAGAATTTTCCAAATCTGAAACAAACTCGATGTGGGTACAGTATACACCTACATACATGCCAAAACGTGTGGCTCCATCAATAACCGTCTCTGAGATCGACGCGTTCATACAGACAGACAGACGGACAGACGGACAGACGGACATGGCTAAATCGACTCGGCTGTTGATGCTGATCAAGAATATATGCACTTTATTGGGTCGGAAATGATTCCGTCTCCCTATTACATACATTTGCACAACTTCATGATACCCTTTTTCCCGTTTTTAATGGGAACGTGGTATACAAAAGTAAAACCTTACTTCGGCTCGACCGAATCTTATATGCCCTTGCATATAAATGATTTCTATTACACAATTTAATTTTCGCTTTGAAATATGTTAGCCACCAGTTTTTCCAAACTGAACCATAAATGGCGCCACTACTTTGAAGATTATAGTTATCTTGTGTTACTAACATTATTATACCCTGAACCCATTGAAAATGAGTTAAAAGGGATCATGAAGTTGTGCAAATAGATGTACCTGACATAAGAATACTTTTCCGAAGAATATATATTCTTGAACAGTCGAGTCGATTTAACCAAGTCTGTCTGTCCGTCCGTCTGTCTGTATAAACGCGTAAATCTCACAGACTATAAGAGTTAGTGCCACAAATTTTTGCATTTCAAATCAAAATTTTGAAGAAAAATTTCAAAATTTTACTTTTATGAGCAAAAACAGTTGATTTTAGCTTTGCATTTGCTTGTTTAGGTACCATATACTAAATTTTTTTGAAAATTTTTCATAAATTTTGTAAAAAACGCACTATAACTTTTAAAATTTCTATGAAAATTGAAAAACTAGTGATGCAGTTTAAAAGATGGTTAAATTTTTAACAAACTCAGACTTCAAAGTTGAAATTAGCTTTTACCGTTCCAGAGTTATACTCTGTTAAAGCTGTGTACCCGTTGCATGAAACTAATAATATTGTGAGCTTTTTGCCTGGTTTGCAACGGATTTGCTTCAAACTTTGAATCGTGATATTTCCAACTCAGTTTTCAGATTCACCACGGAAGCCTTGCTTCGCGTTTTAAATGAAATTTTGTATCAGCAATTCATTTCAAACAACATTTACCGTTTGGGTATTACAAGCTTCCGAAAAATTATACAATTAATCTTATGAGTAAAATTTGTCATTGCTTCCAAAAAATAAAGTAAAATTGTTATAAAAATTGTCTTTGGTGGACCAACCGTGGTACGCCAAGATGTCCTGAACTAAAGTATTCAAATGATATGGCCTGTTTTTCTGCTGCTTATGAAGCACTTTAATCATTTATTACTTGATTTTAGTGAAGCTGGGTTTAGCCCAAATGGTCAATGTTGTTCTTAGGCAATTTCTAGTAAAAGACTAGGTCTTCGATGGCAGAACTGAAAACGCACATCTGTATTTTTTTAGATCTGGCTTACTCCCTGTATGAATTTATTTAAGGGAGAGCTTAAGAATTGTACCTTATATCGCGGTATTTTGGCCGTCGAGTACCATCTCTTAGGGGCATGCAAACGCCCATTATACCTACATAAAAATTGATTTTAATTTTTAAAGATATTCAAGAAGTAAGGATACCTTCTTCTGACCGATTGTACGATTGAAGTAAATTTTTTATATTGCGTTCCCAATGAGCTATATAATGCTTTAAAAGAGTATAACTCTGGAACGGTAAACGCAAATTTAAACTTTTAAAATTCAGTTTCTTAAAAATTAAACTATCTTTTAAACTGCTTCACTAGTTTTTTCAATTCTCATAGAAAATTTAAAAGTTATAATGCGATCTTTGTAAAATGCATGAAAAATTTACTAAAAAATGTAATAAGTGGTGCCACAAAAAGTTAAGGCAAAGCCAAAACTTATGGTTTACGCTCATGAAAGTAAAATTTGGGCAATTCTCCATAAAATGTTGATTTGAAAACTAAGAAAGCGTGGATGTTAACCAAGTTATAAGTAAAATTGGAAAACAATACGGTAAACCCGATTTTTGGGGAAAAATTCGATTTGTGCGACCTCTAAACGCGTTTCGAAAAATCTGAAAAAAAAAATCTCAAAATTACTTTACGCTACAAGCTTTCAGAAAATGCCGGTGCCGCAAAAATTTTTTTTTTTGGACACCCTAGTGTATACCTCACTAAGATCAAGTTTTTTTTTAAATTTTCATAAATATATTGTTAGAGGAGTCGAAAATACCTAATACCGATATACTTATTATACCTAATAATTTTGCATTCAATTTGACGTTTTGCAGTTATTTATCACAAACTAGAGCGTAAGTTAATGTCGGCTCTAACCGACTTCGATATACCCGTTACTCATGAAACAACATGTTTAACAGTGTTCCTGCGTTTCTTAGGGTGACCATCCGAAAAGTATGCAACATTTTTTTTATGGTGGGAGGGGGGTAGCGGGGGGCTTGGTTCACTTGGCTCATAACTTGAGAACCGTTCATCCGATCTTTATTATTTCTTCGGCAAATCGATTCATTTTTCTAATTACTAACTATCTCTAGAAGGTGCGAATCGTTTATCTGCCAAACTGTAGGAGATATAACGTTTTTTCCAAATTGCGGGGGCGGGAGGGGGCGTGGCCAAAATTTAAAACAAACTTGATCTGCGTGCAGATAAAAGAAGCATTAGCACCCAGGATGTTTTACACAATTCAATCCTGTAAGGATTGTTCCATGCCTTTCGAACTTGTATCATTCCAAATGTGCTTACTTCAATCCCTTTCGAGATCACATGTCCATTAATTGGAGAGCGAGAGCGAAGAAATATAAGTAGCCTTTCAGAAATGCTGCACCAACCGATGGGTATGGTGGTGTGCGATGAGATGCCGTTCGATTTCTGTTAAGTTTTGAATGGTCGTGGGTTCGAGTCCCAGTGGCGCCAAACATTTTTATATTTATTTCTTTGTTTTCCAGAAGTCTTAAATTAAACAAAACTGGTGTGTGTGGTCTTTAAAGTGTATGGGGATGTCCTATGGCATATGGCATGGCATGGTGGATAGTTTTCTGTCCTGGGATCAATTCAATGTTACATAACGAGTTTAAGTTAATCTAGAATATGCATAAAATGATCCAGCTTTGGGATTAAATTGTGCTCGAATTTATTGCACAATTTAATCTTTTAAAGGATTACCCCGGGATATATGTACTCCTTCTTAGGAGTAAAAAAGTTGGATCAACTCAATCTTTATTCTGATCCGGGATTAATTTTCCTTAAAAAAAAATAATGTTATACAGTCGAATTTCCATATAGCGAATCTAAACAGGACCAATAATATTTTTTTGTTATAAATAAAATTCGTAATATACGAAATTTCAGTGTTAAGGAAACGAATTCGATATTTAGAGAATTTCATTGTACGGAAGTTCGTAATGGAGAAGATCGACTGCATCTTAGATCTCTAGTTCCGAATCGAACCGTTTCGTTTGCGGTATTCGGCTTGGTTCCTTTTCTTCTTCGAACAGATCTTAACATTTCACCTCCCGCCCTTGACCCGCTCTTCTGTAACCTTTAGCTAAAACGCTCCCCATTGACTTTTCGTACCGCCCTGCTCTCGGGTAACTTTTCATATCAAACCAACTACTATAATACAAAATAACAGTCATTTGTCTAAACGTTTAGCCATTTATTAGCACTGAGCGTAGGAGCAAAGCATCCGGACCCGGGACACCCAACACCAACAAAAAAAAAGGCAACCAAAGTATCGACCCATTAGAGTCTGCCCGTAGGAAAAAAAGACGAAAAAACCAAACCGGCAGCATATATAACTAATGAAATCCTTATTAATATGCTTTGGACCTTTGCTGTTTTTGTGTGTGTGTGTGTTTTGTTTGTCGGGGAGAGTCCTTGTGGCGTCGGCCAAATTGAATATGCAATGAATTGTAAAACGCAAAAGTTTTGCATAAAAAAAAGACGAATTCTAGGGTCAGCTTTTGCTGGGAAAAAAATGTACGCACATTTTTCAGCGCATATTATGTAATTTTTCACTACCCTCTTCCCCCCCGATGGGTGTTTTTTTTTCTTTTTTTTAGAGAAAAGCTGGCACAGAGTGCTCAAAGAGCCATGAAATTTGTCCAATCGGCTGGCTGCAGTCATGCGATTGGTTCGCCTCCGACACTGCGTGGCTGTGCAGTCGTGGCCCCGAAATCGAACGAGACTGGCCCAGGACCTCCTCTGTGACAGTGTGTGTGTGTGGTTATTGATATCTGATGCGTATTCAATAGGTTTCGAATGGCGAGACGCGCGCACACATACCCCATGTGAGGGTGCAAATCCAGACTGAAGCAACCCTTTCAAGAGCACAAGGCTGAGTGAGAGTATTGAAGTGCTGAGTGAGTGTGATTGGAAAAGGGGGCAGGGGTGGTATTTTGCACTATTTTAGTGCTTGAAATGCCAATAAAAATACTTAAACTTCATTAATAAACAATTATGTGCCCCGTTATTGCCAGCTAAGCGCAACGAATTAATGGCCATTCTCGACTTCAATAATTTTAATGTGTTTCCCTTTTGTTCCCCTATTCCCTTGCCCACTCCACTCCACTCCTCCATCCTCCATAAAGGCCCATTAAAATGCCAATGTGTTTGTGCTGGCAAAGAAGCGCCACATTGTAGCACCCATAAATTAAGGCGACCGGGCAAAATAATGAAGAACAACAAAAAAAAAAATAAAAATAAACTCAAAAAATTATTAACGCCCAAAAGCGGCGTATGTGTTAGTCAGACTCCGTCGTAAACAAATAAATATATTTTAGCTGCCTAGCTTAAGTAAGCGACTAGTTGATACCACACAACAAAGAAGTCGAACAACAAACGAAACAAGTTCTTGCTAAATGGGTACGTCAACAAACATAATTGTCGCACTCGAAGAGACTCTCTAACTACCGTTACATCCACAAAAATGCACTGTTTGGTGTGGTTTATGGGCTGCTGGAATCATGGGTCGGAAGCCTTGATGTGCCTTGAGTGAGCAGCTTATTTCGCGTTCCTGTCAACTGACCACCTTGATCATGTTTTGACGCACAGAACCAGCAGGCACATATATATATGAAGTTGACAAATAACGGAGGGTTTTAAATTTGACACCTTAGATCGATATCAATAATTAATCGATAATTGTCTAAGGCTACCCTACAAAGTACTTAGGCTGGAGTGAGCCGAAAGCGAGCAGACGATTTAAAGACTTAAGGACTAAGTCTCCAAAGCTCCAAGCTTAAAGGTAAGACAGCAGAAGTTCGTAGCATCGTAGCTAGCAAGTGGTAATGGTAGTTTGTCATGGGTTGTCAATCCTCCCCAGAGTTCTAACACTATACAGAGCAGTCGGGCCTCCACTCTTCCTTAAAACTGGGCGAGCCAATCCTCCTCTGGGTTATAAAACTCGACGGGGCAGGCTTTCCCCTCCTTGATTTTTAGATACACAGCCCCACCCGGAGTTGCAATTCCAGACTGAAGCCCCACCATTTCACATTATTCCCTCCCGCGGCACAGAGTCGCCGGAAAGAGACCCAGCAGAGCCACCTTAAACAGCTTATCCTACAGACTTAAGCTTTGGCATAGATCTTCATATGTTATGCAATCGCGCACTAAGAAAGAAAATTTAGAAAATTTCACCGCGAAATAGGAGAAAACGCCAAAAAAAAAGTTCTTGTGGACTGTTGCGGACTCAGCTGTTTTGGTAAAGAGGGCGAGAGAGAATGAACGACTCTCTGAAGGACTTTTAATTCATCCAATTAAATTAAATCTTAAGGCACATAATAAACACATTGATAGCTTAAAAAATATGTTGACCGTATTTCAAAATAAAGAAGTTAGAATTTCACAAAACTAGCAGCCAAAAAATGTACATACATATGTAGCCAAAGAAAATTAACGGAACTGTGGCTCTCAGATAATTTTGGACTAAATTGTTTTTCTAAGAGCGCGAGAGAGAGTGATCATGAGAGGGATCACACTCACACAATTTAAGTCTCTGAGAGCCAGTCATCTCTTGGCTCTCTGAGACAGACGACAGTTGCTACATGTGTTAGAATGGACATGGAGAGGAGGGTGGGGAAAGAGTGGTGAGCGAAGTGGTGCTCTAAAATGCACAGTCTTCAAATATTATTAGCTAGACCCGAAGCTTACCATGTGGTCGTGCAACTGAAGTATGTTTTCAGCATCAACTTGACTGGCAGGGACTTACATTTGATTCCAGAATTTTCGAGCGCATCGAAAATATGGTTGGGTCTTTAAGGACGGTTTGACGGGGAACTCGAAACTGTCTACAAGATAAACAAAACAATTTCTTAAAATCTTCGACTTGGACAAAGTCGCAGCGGGTTCAGCTAGTTTCTTATGAGTGTTAAAATGAGTACAAAAGAGAGAGAGAGAGAAAGTAATAAATTTCTGTACTGTAGAACAGAGTTCGCTGGCCATAGCCCGAAACACCACTAAAAGAAGATGAGAATTTGGGATGGGCAATTATCAACGAGGACGCGGAGGTGGAACGCTTCCTCACTGGGGAACTAGCGCACTTCGAGGGCATGTCCGGTACCAGCCCGATAACAAGCCACCGCATCTACATGAAAAGCGACCGCCCTATCAAACAAAGGTACTTCCCCCGAAACCCGGCAATGCAGGCAATCATACACAAGTTAGTCAAGGAGCTCATAGACCAAGACCTGATCGAGCCGTCGCACTCGGCATATAGCGCACTGGTGGTACTCGTCCGAAAAAAGAATAATGAATGGAGACTCTGCATCGACTATCGACAGTTCAATGCCCATTCAGAAAAGGACGCGTACCCCGTACCCCGCATGGACCACATCCTCAACCAGCTCCGGGAGGCCAAATACATCAGCACGCTCGACCTTAAAAGCGGATACTGGCAAATCCCGATGGACATCCAAAGCAAACAGTACACGGCCTTCACCGTACCGGGACTCGGACTGTTCCAGTGGAAGGTCATGCCCTTCGGTCTACATACATCCCCCGCCACATTCCAAAGGGCACTGGACAGTATCATCGGGCCGGACATGCAGCCGTTCGCTTTCGCCTACCTGGATGATATTGTGGTCATCGGTCGAACCAAACGGGAACACCTCGAAAAACTGCAGGAAGTAATGCGAAGGCTGCGCAAAGCCAACTTGCGCATCAACCCGGAGAAATGCCATTTTTTTAAAGATAGCCTCAAATACCTCGGCCACGTCGTCAGCGCAAAGGGCATCCACACAGACCCCGACAAGGTCAAGGCGATCCGAAACCTATCACGACCTCAAACGACACGAGAGGTCCACAGCTTCGTAGGTGTCGCGTCATGGTACCGTCGCTTTGTACCAAATTTTACCGAGCTGGCGAAACCCCTGTATACACTGATCAAAAAGGGAAAAAAGTTCGAATGGGCGCCGGAACAAGAGGAGGCCTTCACTGCACTCAAGCAAGCATTGACCGAAGCCCCAGTCTTGGCCTGTCCAGACTTCACCAAAACATTCATCCTCCAAACGGACGCCAGTGACTGCGGACTTGGAGCGGTTCTGACGCAAGAGGATGACAATGGGGAACACGTCATTGAATACGCCAGCCGGAAACTCCGGAAAGGGGAAATAAATTACTCGGCTACGGAAAAGGAGTGCTTGGCCATCTTTTGGGGGATACATAAGATGAGGATGTACCTCGAGGGCTATCACTTCATCGTGGTGACCGACCACCTAGCCCTCAAGTGGCTTAACTCCATCGAGAGCCCTTCCGGACGGGTCGCACGATGGGCACTAGCTCTCCAACCCTACTCCTTCGAGGTAAGATACCGCAAAGGGAAACTAAACGTAGTGGCGGACGCCCTCTCGAGAGCCCCCATCGAGGAGGCACACGGAACGGAAGAAGAGTCCGACGCATGGTTACAGAAGAAAATCCTAGCAGTACAAAAAACTCCCGAAGAGTGGCCCGACTACACCGTCGAAGGAAGGCAACTATACCGGCACCTTCCCTCATGGGCGGCGGACGGCAATGCTTCAATGAGTGATTTAAAATTGGATCATTTACGGCGAAGTAGCGGTCAACATTTGGACAAAATTATCTTTAAAAATTTAAATCGCATATAAATAAATAATTTTAAGTTCATCGTGAGCTTTATTTGAAATTTTTCAAAACTTTGCTCCTATGGGCATAGGTTAGAAGATGTTGTACATGACTTGTGGCAACAAAGAAGTCCCAAGTACGACTACTGAAAAGTTGTGCAGCTCACCCGTTCGACATAATGAATCGCTGTCGTCCACAATTGAATCACATTGTACTGAGCCGAGTTCCTCATAATCATCTTGAATGAGAAGCTAGTGTTAATTTCTTAAAATGCTTGACATACGCACAGTTGGACAAAAATGACATGAGTGGAGCTTACTGTTGCTTCACATCGCTGCCTCCTTGAATTCTGATGGGCACGCCTCCATTTCTTCCACTCTTGGCATGCTTATCACTCTGGCAGCATAAGCTGTCCTTTAACAAAGCCCAAGCTGCGTGACAATCGTCTCCTAGCAAAAACAAACAGTTGTGAATAACATAATTAAACTCAATGAATACTATAGGTATGTATATGCACGTCTATGCTTTCCCCTATCATTTTTGTCAAGCCGCTATCATAATGCTGTTAACAGACCAGGTTTCCGTTTTTAAATTAACTAGGGCCACTTTCTCCTCCAATATAAAACACGGCACCGAATAACTTTTATAAGTTGAGTACGGAAATATGCTTCGATATCATTTGAGTATTTTGGAGGCCCGACTCGACTGCAATGCACTTACTTGTTTTATATGAACTGTTTCAGTTTGTGGGTATTTCGCGGGTATCGCAGTACCAAGCGTTAGACAGAAAAGCAAGGCCGCCATCCTATAAAACCTTGATCAAGGTTTGGTCCGGAGATTAAATAAGATTCGTTGGAAAGTTAAAGATTCGGTTCGCAGAGTTATCTTTTTCAGTATGTGTCGATTCGCTGAAGTGAAAACAACACATTTTTTGTGTGTTCTGAATATGTTAGCTTTTGTGCTAAGAAAACACAATTTGCGGGAAAGTTTACTTTTCTGCTTTCAATTGAGAAAAAACGTAGCTGAAGGGCATCGAATGCAGCAAGAAGCTTAGGGGAAATGCAACGAAACGTTCGAAATGGTAATTTTGCAACATGACTATGCTCTGCCACATATGGTGCAGCCGATCAAAATCTACCTTGAAACGCTGGAATGGTAGGATCTACCCCACCCGCCATACAGCCCAGACATTGCCCTTTCGGACTACTGTTTGCTTACCCCGATGACGTCTGCCCTTGAGGATCACCCCCTTTGCTCTTTTGAAGAACTCCAAAATGGGATCGATTCTTGGATGGCATCAAAAGACGCATCGTTTTTTCAAGATGGTATCCAAAAATAGCCCGAAAGATGGGTTAAAGTAGTGTCTAGCAATGGAGAATACTTTGAAAAATGTAACCTTACAAGTTTTGTAACTTCTTAGGCGGCATAAAAGCCTAAGCTTACGCCCCATATACCCCACCTGTGGGATAACCAGGGTATGCCGTGGCATAAAAACTATAAGTGAAACGCTGCTCAGCTCGCCTACCCAAAATGATAATACATTATCAGGCCGAGCATAAATGAGCTGATGTTTTAGGTGGGCAAAAGGGTTTAACATGTGCCTTCTCTGGATATGGTTGGTGGTGGGTGTTAAAATTTATGGCCCGCAAAAAAGGACCAAAAATCAACGACAGCTCACCAGATGAGCAGCAGCAGTGGCAGTGGCTGTGCCAGTGGCTGGGTATCAATGCGTACAACGTCGAGCGCCAAATGAAGAGTGTTTCCCTGTTTTAGCTGAAACTTCTGTGGCTGCGGCTGGAAAATAATTTTATAGCATATTTTTCGGCTGTTTTTATATTTATTACATTGGGGACTTTTCATTGTTACGCATCGGTCGTTTGCCCAGCTCAGAAGGCGACAATGTCTTCCAAGGAGCTGCCTGTGTGTTTGCCTTAGCTTAAATTAACAAATGTGCTTCTGTGTGATAATTATAATTTTACATTACCTTTTGTTAATTGTTCAACGGCAACGGGCTGAGGCCGAGGGAAAAGGAGGAGCCTGGCAAGGTGTTAAAAAGCCGTAAATAAGATGATGATGTTCGCTGGGTATTAGTTTGCCACCCCCCGGTATCCCGGCAAAGGGTAGAGTGTTGTGTGTTGTGTCTTGTGCTGTGTGACATATTGGCAATTTGATCATGTTGCTTGTGTGTAAGTGTGTGTGTGTTGTGCATTAATGGCACAAAATTTTTAATGATGTGCTACGTGTTAAGTCATCTCCAGAGCCTCCTCACATCCACACACAACGAGCCAACGCGACATTGTCAGGGTAATAATCGTAAGCAACAAAATTGGTAATTTTTGGGAATATGTTTTTCGGTGCGAGTAAAATTGTAATAAGTAAAATTATATCCATTGGAGGAGACGGGGTACAACAACAACGCCAGCTAACGACTTTTTCATTAGGCCACCGTAAAAGGTGTTTCAATGCTTTTGGTTTTGGTTTCTGTCTCTGGTCTCGGCCTAATAATAAAATAGTGTTGTACTTGGACCTGAGTTTTTGTTTGTAGGCTGCTAATAGGCTTTTAAAGTTAATTAGAAATTTTATGTCGTCACCTGAACTCTACAGGGAGAAAGAGAAATAGGCGACAGCTAAGGAATTTGTGGGCATATAAGTTTAGTTAGGGTCACACTCTGATCAATGCCAGTGTGATCCTGTAGATATAGATATGGAAATTTTGAATATATGGGCTTTGATTAGGTATAATTTGTTCTGGCAGTTAGATTGACAAAAGTTTAAAATTTACTTCGTCTGTGTCCACATAGTCATCAGTTTTGAATCACTTGCAAAAAAGAACAATTCTTAAACTCGTATATCAATCCAAAAAAAGCTCTTTTCAAGTACGGACCCTTCTTGAATTAAGAATTAAGTAGAATTCAAATCAAATGCTTTACAGAAAAGATCACGATATTTAGTATCAATCTGATATTTTTATACTCTGTACCAAAGGTACATAGAGTATATTAAGTTTGTGCAAAAGTATGTAACAGGGAGAAGGAATCATTTCCGACTTGAGGAGTTGGTGACTATATACAATAGAGAACTTAATGGCAACAGTCTTGAGAAAAGTTTCATTAACAGTATAATTTCCCCAATTCATAAAAAGGGGGATATAAAAATTCCAACAAACTATCGTGGCATTTCTTTTATGAATTGTGCAGCGAAGCTTCTAATGAGCATACTGACGACCAGGCTAACAATGTGGGTAGAGAAGCACAATAAACTTAACGAATTCCAAGCTGGCTTTCGACGCGGGTATTCAACGGTTGACAACATTTTCAACTTGGCCTCCATTGTACGAATCAATTTCGAGGAGAAGAAAAAAGTTTACGCTTACTTTGTGGACTTCAAGGCTGCTTTTGACCGAGTACCTCGTCAACTTCTTCTGTACAAGCTACAACGACAAGGTGTGTCGACCAAGACGATTCGATTTATAGGAAAAATATACTCGCAAACGAATTGTGCAGTTTGGACAGGAGAAGAACTCTCGGAGAGTTTTCAAACAATGAATGGCGTAAAACACTGCTTTTTGCGCTGTACCTGGACGATCTTCACGAGCACATAGGAGGTGGCCTGTACATTGAGAACACCAACATAAGGCTGTTATTGTATGCAGATGATATTGTTATCGTGGCGAATAACCCCTCAACACTTCAACAAATGATTCAAAAACTGGAGCTGTACTGCACACTGTGGGGCATGGAAGTGAATCAAACGAAGTCCGAGATCATGGTGTTCCGAAAAGGAGGCAGGCTGTCAGCATTAGAAAATTGGACATTTCAGGCAGATCCGGTGAAGGTAGTACAGGAGTACAAATACCTTGGAGTTGTTTTGACGCCAACTATGAATTTCAAAAAACATGTAGCAGCA
Organism: Lordiphosa clarofinis; assembly: GCA_018904275.1. Taxonomy (NCBI): domain Eukaryota; kingdom Metazoa; phylum Arthropoda; class Insecta; order Diptera; family Drosophilidae; genus Lordiphosa; species Lordiphosa clarofinis. Next base: position 39,036 of record JAEIGQ010000018.1, read on the forward strand.
AGAACGAGAGAAGCGAAAGCGAGTATTAACTCAGTGTGGGCAAATTTCCTAAACAAGGGAACCCTAAATCTAACTGCAAAATGGAAAATATTTAACGCCATCAGCAGAACGGTGCAGTGTTACGGAGCTCAAATATGGGGACGAAAAATAAGCGACGAGGCAGATCAATTGCAACGCTACTTTATCAAAAGGATACTTAAGCTGCCAGACTGTACGCTGAATTATATTTTAGCAATAGAAGCTGGACTAGAAGATGGGCACATTTACAGCTTAACGCTTCATCTTAAATACTTGGCACGAGCACTATTTGAATATGAAGAATCTCGACTTCCGCATGTCCTGGCTAAAAAAATGATGCGCAATAACTTGGGATGGTTCTCTAAACTTCAAAACTTGTGTCGACAAAATGGAGTTACTATGGAGAGCAACGCATCGCACGCCGGGTGGATCGAAAGCAACTTACAGCTTCTCACTGCGCTAAAAGAAGAGAGCCGAAGCCAACATTTACTCAAAGCCTCAGAAAGCGCATTGAGAATATATAAAGATTTAAGCCCTAAAGTAGGACCGTCATACTGCAACGAGCTGTTCCGACCAACGGACATAACCTGGATAATGAAGGCAAGAGGTGATCTGCTATGGTTGAATGGCTGTCCAAGAAGGACTGTTAACAGTGGCATATGCTCACTATGTAACAGCAAGGAGTTGGAAGACATGCAGCATTTTGTGGGGCGATGTCCGGTTCTAAGAGAATTCCGTCTGCGTTGGTTTGAGAAAGGCACACTCACAACAGAAGAGGTAGTCATGGCTTTAAATGGAGAAATGGGATGGAAGAATCTGGCTAGATTTACTGAGGGGGCTATATTATATAGAAAAAATATTATTAATGAAGAAATGTAATATTAATAATAGATTTTATAATACTTGTAAACGTTGTTTAAACAACAGAGGAAAGGCTGACGGTTACAAACCAAGCTTTATAAATGTTTATTTCTTAAATACGTAAAATAATCTGCAGCTACGAACAATGTATATGAATATGAAAAAATAAACATCATCTATCTATCTATCTATCTATATAAAGTATATATATTCTTGATTAGCATCAACAGCCCAGTTGATATAGCCATGTCCGTCTGTCCGTCCGTCCGTATGAACAAACAGATCTCAGAGATGGTAAGAGATAGAGGTTTGACATGTATGGCACAAATGCTTTTTATACTTGCAGGCAGATCAAGTTTATTTTAAATTATTGCCACGCCCCCTCCCGCCCCCGCAATTTGGAAACGTTATATCTCCTACAGTTTTGAAGATAGTTGATTCGTACCTTCTAAAGATAATTAGTAATTAGCAAAATGTATCGATTTGCCGAAGAAATGATAAAGATCGGATGAGCGGTTCTCAAGTTATGAGCAAAAATGTGAACCTTCGAACCTGTACCAAAAACTTCATTTCAGTATTTCAAGAAGAACAAATAATATTTTAAGTAAAAGACTTGGGCATGTGTTATCAGAAAATCACTTCTTTATCTATGATATTTGATAAATTGAGACTATAAAAAACGCCATGACATTTTGGGACTAAGTTTAGTTCGCACCTAGAAACCATTGAAACTCTGAGTCGACAAGCAAACTTTAAAGTCAATCAATAAAAATATGTGTCAGTGTGTCTACGATGTAAAATCGATGCTCCAAAATAAGAACGAGACCCTTATGTTGTAAGCTAAATCAGGATCAACCGAGCTTAAGACGTTATCCAGGCAAGAGTTTCGGGATTGCACATTCCCTACTTAAGAAAATACTTTCCTTCTTGGTTTAAGAAAGTTCGGGATCGATCGACACCTGATATTATTTTAATTTTATTTTCGGATTACTTGTGAGTCTAAATATGGGATGTAGATCTCCAAAATAGACAAACAATTGTTTTTATACCCGTTACTCGTAGAGTAAAAAGGGTATACTAAAGTCGTGCAAATGTATGTAACAGGCAGAAGGAATCATTTCCGACCATATAAAGTATATATATTCTTGATCAGCTTCAACAGCCGAGTCGATATAGACATGTCCGTCTGTCCGTCCGTTCGTCCGTCTGTATGAACACCTAGATCTCAGAGATGGTAAGAGATAGAGGTTTGACATGTATGGGACAAATGCTTCTTTTATCTGCACGCAGATCAAGTTTATTTCAAGTATTATATCTCCTACAGTTTTGAAGATAGACGGTTCGTACCTTCTACAGATAGTTAGTAATTAAATGAATCAATTTGCCGAAGAAATGACAAAGATCGGATGAACGGTTCTCAAGTTATGAGCAAAAAAGTGAACCAAGCATCCAACCCCCTCCCATCCTAAAAAAATGTTGCATACTTTTTGGATGGTCACCCTAGGGAACGCAAGAACACTGTTAAGCATGTCTTCTCATGAGTAACGGGCATATCGAAGTCGGTTAGAGCCGACATTAACTTACGCTCTCGTTTTTTTTTTACCTTGAAGGGAATTTTGTTTGAAATCAAATAATATGGTTAATATGAAAGTCCTTTTCCAAGAAGAGACGGAATGAGCTTATAAGGTCCGATTTCTTAAAGAATAATCAACCGTTTTGCAGGTTTGTTTAAACCTCGACTATGTTTCTTTTCATAGTTCCCAAACTTGGTGGGTCAATAAATGTAAAACTCTGAAAGATTTAAGCTTCTTTTTCAAATTCCTGGGGAAAGCACTTAATAAAAATGCATACTTAATTCTCGGGGTTTGCTCTTACCATCTCTGAGATCTGTTCGTTCATTCAAACAAAAGCAGCAAAAATGCAAGCCTAAGAGTGTTTCATAAAGGAAACAAAGGTTTGGATTAGAAAATATGTTTGACCATTTTCTAGGGCTAGACCCGACCTTTTAATAAAATAAAATGTATCATAAAACTTTAAACAGACTCCAGGTCAAAAGGTTATGTTGATTCCTAATTTTTTAAAAACAAGACACACACACAACCACTCCACTAGGGAGGCTGGTCGACTATATAGCGATTTCATGAATCTCCCACTTCATTCATCAGCAGTCTTTGCCTGTCTTCTAAGTATCGGCAGAGGCCATCTGATCCCAGCATTGCTAAATATAGCCAATGAAAGGTTTATAGCAAAACTCCACATCAATGGCAAACGGTAAGTGACAGAAGTTTTATGTGTGTGTGTGCCCCATTTCGGCCTTTCTGTATTAGATAAGGAATTTCTCACTCTTAAGGCAAATAAAGACTATTTTGCTCTCGCTTCCATTAATTCGATTTCTATATCTATATCTATGTCTATCCGCCATAAGTTCTTAAAAAGAGAATGGAGAACCTTTTGGCAAACTAAAGATTTTCGGTGCGGTAACAGAAGGTCATACATTTAAAGACACCGCAAAAGATCAAAGAAAGAACTTTCTAGCTTTCCTCCGTGCCACTTCTTAGGATCATTGTGATTGATTGACCCAAGGTGGTGGTGGCCCCACTATTCTTTTTCTGTTGTGCTCTAACTCGTCAGAGTTGCAGAACCGGCGAAGCAGTTTGAATTATTTGCAACATTTGTACAAATTAACTTTATGACCGCTGGCTAAATACAGTCAAACATGGCCCAGGAACAGGTACAGGTACAGGTACAATGTGTAAACAAGTACAACACACAAAGCATAACAAGGCAAACACACACACACACACACACTGTGAGAGAGAGAGGAAGAGAGAATAGAACTGGAAAAAATTGTAAACATTGTTTCCGCTTCATTGTTGGAACAGACCCGGCTCGGCTGTCACGACGATGACGATGCTCCAGCTGAGATTCAGTCAGACCAAGACCAACCAATCAGCCAACCAATCAGACTAACAAGCCCGGCCAGCAATGCTTGCATTTTAGAGCAGATGTCCTTTCGGCCCAGGTGCAGGTCCTAGCCCAAGTACAGTCGCAGTCACAGTTCACATTTTGTTTTCTTACCCAGGCGCTGACTTTATTTACATGGACAGGGCCCAGGCTCAGGCCCAGGCCCAAGTGCTTGAAAAGCCAACGAGACTGGCACAAATTGAGGTTGATATGCCGAGCGAGAGAGCGCGAGAGAGGGAGAGAGAGAGAACTGCAGTAAAAACTCAATGATTTAACAATGAATGCAGCGTTGCCATCGCCATCGACATTGCCGCGTCCTCCCAAAGCTATACAAATATATATGTAAATATGTATAAAAAAAATGAAAGCAAAACATTGACAGACAACGTGAAGGACCACCGAGAACACGGATGACGCTTGATGCGTCGAAGGACGACCCACTTGCTCTGCAGCAATCTGAATGCCTCGTCGGTTCAAAATGAATTAATAATCAGTAATTCTTAAACAAAAAGATGCTCGGCCCAGGACCAGGACCAGAGCTCAGGCGAGGCACACAAAAAAATATAGGACAAATTCAAGTGCTAAACACCGAAGTGTGGAATACCCTTAATGTGGAAGGGTCGAGTGTGTATAATTTACAAATAAGATGGTTTGAGTAAACTTACTTGCATACTTTGCACAAGATTAAAAAAGATTTGCTCTCTTCCAACTTGAACCTCAGAGGAATTTAAGCCCAGTTTAAGCTGGTGAGCGAGCATAAGCTGAACTTAAGCTTAGTCTAAGCTGATCTAAAGTTTATTCTAAGCTGAACCTAAGCTGAGCCTAGGCTGAACCTTGACTTAATCTTAGCTGAACCTTAGCTGAACCACAGCTGAATTAAGCAGAAACTAGACTCAACCTAAGCTGAATTTATGTTTTGTTTAATCGGAACTTGGGAAGAATCTAAGCTCAAGCTAACCTGAACCGAAGCTCAGTCTAAGCTACACCTAAGCTAAGTCTAGCCTAAGCTTAAGCTTAGTCTTAACTGAACCTCAGCTCAACCTAAGCTGATCCTAAGCAGAGCTTAGGTTGAACCTAAACTGAACCACAATTGAATTCAAGCTGGAACTAAGCTCAACCTCAGCTGAATTTTGGCTGAGCCTGAGAACCTTCACTTAACTGAGTCCAAGCTTAGTCTAAGCTGGACCGAAACTTAGTCTAGATTAATCTTAAGCTTAGGCTAAGCTGAACCCAAGCTGAACCCAAGCTGAACCTATGCTGAGTCTATGCTGAACCTAGGCTCGACCTCAGCTATATTTAAGTTTAGTCTGAGTGGAGCTTAAGGTGAACCTAAGCTATACTTCAGGTGAACTCAAGCTGAAGCTAAGCTGAGTCAAAGTTAAACCTGAACTGAACCTTCATCTAGCTGAACCCAAGCTGAACCTCAGCTTATGCTTATCGGAACCTGAACTGAGCTTAGCTGAACCCAAGCTTATTCTAAACTGAACCTTAGCTTAGTCTATCCTGAACACAAGCTAATCCTAAGCTGAACCCAAACTGAACTTCAGCTAGCGCTTAGCTGAACCTGAACTGAACCCGAGCTTAGCTATATTTACGTTTAGTCTGAGTGGAGCTTAAGGTGAACCTAAGCTATACTTCAGGTGAACTCAAGCTGAAGCTAAGCTGAGTCAAAGTTAAACCTGAACTGAACCTTCATCTAGCTGAACCCAAGCTGAACCTCAGCTTATGCTTATCGGAACCTGAACTGAGCTTAGCTGAACCCAAGCTTATTCTAAACTGAACCTTAGCTTAGTCTATCCTGAACACAAGCTAATCCTAAGCTGAACCCAAACTGAACTTCAGCTAGCGCTTAGCTGAACCTGAACTGAACCCGAGCTTAGCTGAACCCGAGCTTAGCTGAACCCGAGCTTAGCTGAACCAGAACTTAGCTGAACCAGAGCTTAGCTGAACCCGAGCTTATTCTAAACTCAACCTAAGCTTAGTCTTTCCTGAACTCAAGCTAATCCTAAGCTGAACCCAAACTGAACCTCAGCTGAACTTATGCTTAACTTAAGCTGAACCAAAGCTAAGCCTTATTTGAACCTTAGATAAAACTACGCTCAAGCTAAGCTGAGTAATAGCTGAACCAGAACTGACCCTTAATCCAGCTGAACCAAAGCTGAACCCAAGATGAACCCAAGCTTAGTCTAAACTCAACATAAGCTTAGTCTATCCTGAACTCAAGCTTATACCTAGCTGAACCTTAGCTGAACTTCAGCTAACGCTTAGCTGAACCCAAGCTATAGCTTTTATACCCCTCCGGAAGGGTATACAAATGTGGCAAAAGGTCGAGCTGCCTTTGGGCTGTTGCTGCTGCAGTGACAAGTACAGCGCTTCGGTGGTTGACTGTTGTCCTGTGACTGATTGGCGCAGCTGAGCACCTGACTGAGGCGGTGGGGCTGCTGAAAAGGCCATGGATTTTAATTACAAGAAATTGTTTGCGTTTTTTTTTATATTTCTTTCTTCATCTTTTTTTTAAATATTTTTTTGTTTGAGTTGGCTAAAACAAAAGCCAGGGTAATAATATCTATATATTGTACAAGAAGAACAAGAAAACGAACAAGGCAATGAACCCTGGCACTTCGACACACACACACACACACACATATAGAAACCCTTTGGCGCCTGTTGCGCACAAAAAATAAAAACCGGCCATAAAACAAATTGCGTTTTATTAGCAAACAATAAAAAAATAAAAAAAGCAACTATTGTCACATGATTTTCCCCCATTTTTTATGCCTCGTCCACGCCTGCAGCCCTGAAAAGGGTTCGACATGGCTGTGGCGACACAAAAGACCCGACCACAATGGCAGAAAAAGGTGTCTCGGAATATAAAAATAGCTAAATTTATTGGACAGTTGCACGCCACCCATTTAATTTATATTTATAGAAAACAAACATCGGAGTGATTTTTTGTAGACACCCAAAATCAAAAGGGAGAAAAATTGCTAAAAGAACGCATGGAAAGAAATGAACTTGTGCTTGCCAAGAAAAGTGTGTGGGCGGGTAGGGGGGGTGAGAGGATAAAGCCACTTGAATTTGTTATTTTAAGTTGTGGAGAAGGAAAATGTAGCTTCAACGCCCCAAAGGCTTACACATTTCTGTAGCCTTTGCAGCCCTCTTTTGTGTATTGGATCTCGGTCGAATCTATAAAGTAAAACTGAAGTGGATCTTAGAGCGACACCGAGATTCCCAAGCAATATTAGGCTGTAAATGGGCACTCCAGTGACGTTCCATAACGCTTACTCTTGTGCGTTTCTATATCATTTGTAGCCGTACTTTACGATACACCGATGGTAGTCGATGACCACCTGAGCTCAATGTCAGGTATGTGTGATCGATACAGCTATTCATACTTACTAACTTTTTATCTTCCGTTTTGCTTTCTGATAATTGTAACTTTCAAAAACGTGGGTACCATCGACTGATCTTTTTTTGAAAGAGCCTACTTTGGATCCCGAGGACTTTTTGAACAGCCCTCAACACACGTCAATTCAACACAGCACAATTATAACACATATACAATTTCAACATAATCAATTTCAACACAAAGCAATTGAACATCGGGAAATTTCAACATATTATGATTTCAACACAGAACATTTTTAACACTGAAAAAAAAAAAACAATTTAAAAAAAATTATATTTTCAATCTTGCAAGTGGCAATGTCAGTCGAACCTGACTTTAACATCATCCGAAAGTGTATGCACATTTAAAAGCATCAGAGATAACATTCTTTTGTTCACACATTGAATAACTTTCATCCGAATGCAGGCGTTGTAAATATTGTTCGTGTTTAATTGGTTTTGTGTTGAAATGACGTGTGTTGAACTGACGTGTTGAAATTGTTTTGTGTTGAGTAGACGTGGAGCCTTAATATCCTCCGAAAGTGTACGCATATTTGAAAGCATTAAAGATAACATTCGTTTGTTCACAACTTGAATAAATTTCATCCAAATGCAGACGTTGTAAATATCATAAAATTTTTGCCTGCCGCTTGTGTCGCCCTTCTGTCCCAGCATGAATTTGTTTGTGTTTAATTTGTAATGTGTTGAAATGACGTATGTTTAATTGACTTTTTGAAATTTATGCGTTGATTATACCGGGAATTGGTAAATTGGTAAAAAAATTTTTAACTGCAGCTAGTGTCCCCCTTCTATCTCTGATGGTACTACACACTAGCATTATATTTACTATCACTTATAAAAGTCATCGTTACTCTACTTTAGGTTCCACGTCTATTCAACACAAAACAATTTCAAAACGTCAATTCAACACACGTCAATTCAACACACGTCAATTCAACTCACGTCAATTCAACACAAAACAGTCTTCACAAAAAAAAGTCAACACACGTCTATAAGTCATTTCAAATTTAAATTTAATAATAAATTAATTATTTTGTATTGTGTTGAATTGACGTGTTGAAATTGTTTTGTGTTCAATTAACGTGTGTTGAATTGTTGTGTTTGGTGAAATGACTTAGTGTTGTATTGACTTATGTTGAAATTGTTTTGTGAAGACTTTGTTTTGTGTTAAATTTGTTTGTGTTGAATTGACGGATTGTTGAATTGTGTTGTTGGGTGAAATGACTGTGTGTTTTATAGACGTGTCACCATTATCAACACTTTAAATAACATATCGGAATATCGCTATCCTCTAATAAAATCCCCTAATAATCGGTCTATTGACTTATCGATAATAATCGATATTGTCAAACCCACCCGGAGCGGCCGAAAAAGTTTGAGTGTAAAAAACCCATTTTTTCATACGATCGCCTTGATACTTGGTTTACAAGCTTAGTATTCAAAATAATTAGACAAATTTTATTACCGATTTTAAAAATCCTGCGCCAAGGTTGGAAAACGCTAAATGGAGTTTAAGGTCTCAAAATGGGGAACCAAGAACGAATTACTTACTCGACAACTTCATAACCATTCGAAGTTTTTTCGCAGCTGCGGTCGGTGTGAATACTATAATAAATGGCAAAGGAGAGTCAAAAAACCATTTTTTTATTAAACTTGTCCCGAGGGAATTGCTTTTTCAAGGATTGTAGAAAATATAGAAAATGTTAAAAACACCCAAAATAAAATAAAAAGAACTTTACTCCTATGGGGAATCGATTCCACGACCTTAACCATGGCACAACCAGGGCCTTGTGGCTCAGTGCCAACTGCTTACATTCTTAAGTAAGATTTTGACGCCAGGTCTTGCGTATGCCTGATAGTCCAATGAGCCGCCGTCGTCCGTGTTTTCAGTCTATGAGGAAGTCATGAGATCAAGTCCGAGTAAAGTAAGTAAAACAAGTTGCAGTTGAGTGGCCCGGCTTCAAAATACCCTGTACAATTGAGAAACACTTGCAAACACACATACACACACATTCGCGCGCCCACACTGACTCCGAACAGAGCATACCGGCTTGCACTGACCCTTCATCCCAATGTATTCGCCGCTCTATATAGCCAGTGTCTCCGAAAAGGTATATTCTCACAGAAATGGAAGACCCAGAAGCTGGTCCTTCTTCCAAAACCGGGGAAACCACCAGGCCAGGCAGTTTCTTATAGGCCAATCTGTCTTATCGACTCGGCCGGAAAGCTGCTAGAGAAGATAGTTGCCACACGCCTGGAACGGGCAATTGCTGCAGGCGCCGACCTATCACATCGCCAATTCGGGTTCCGGAAGGCGAGGTCCACCATCAATGCCATCAACATGGTCGTGAATACAACGTCAAAGGCGATAGAGGGAACGAGGTGGAAGGGCGGAGGCAAGGAGTATTGTTTAGTTGCCACACTAGACATACGAAATGCCTTCAACACGGCAAAGTAGAGCTACATTCTTGGCGCATTGACAAACTTTGGAGTCCCAGCTTATCTGCTCTGTATCATCAGAAACTACCTTAGCAATAGGGTGCACTGAGTCATACCAAATTACTGGAGGAGTCCTGCAAGGCTCTATACTTGGCCCACTCCTATGGAATGCCATGTACGACGGTGTATTACGACAAGCTCTCCCCCCAGGAATCCAAGTCGTAGGATTTGCGGATGACGTGGCGGTGGTGGTTGTTCCAAAGGAGCAAGCACAGGCAGAGTCGCTATGCAACCAGGCAACAGTGAAGATGATGGAATGGCTCATAACCGAAGCAGTGCTGATAAGCAGCCGGAAAAAGGTGGAGACAGCTCACATCACTGTTGGTAATACTACTGTGGCCTCCAAGAGGGCGCTTAAGTAAGTAAGTTCGCGAGCATCTGGAGTATGCTAATTCAAGGGCAGCTACAACCAACAGAACACTATCGAGGCTGATGCTTAACACAAGAGGCCAGAGACAAAACCGAAGAATCCTCTTCACGAGTGTTACTAGGTCGATAATGCTTTGCGTAAAGCGCCGGTCTGGAAGGATGCCCTGCTCATCAAAAGCTATCGGCGTGGCTTAGAGGCAACACTCCGACTGTGCGCGATTAGAATTTGCAGCGCGTTTCGAACCGTATCAGATGATGCCGCGCGATGAAGAACTCGATTCGTACTTCTGCAAAGTTGCAGAGCCTGGAGACATGGCAAACTCGATGGGATGCGTCAACCAAAGGTCGCTGGACACACCGACTCATACCAGACTTAAGTATGTGGGTTGGCAGGAATCACGGTCAGGTTAATTTTCACCTGACACAAATCCTGAGCGGAATTGGCGGAATCCTGAGAATAGAATTAGTAATAAAGGAATTAAAAAAAAAAAAAATAACTGACTCGCACGCCTTAGCTGCCTGAAATTAGCACATTAAGGCCTATTTGATCTGCGTACAGTATACACCTATATTTGTACATGCAAAAATTTGTGTCCCTATCAGTGAACGGCTTCATTCGATTGCAAATCGCTCACACACTAATCAATACGCGAATAAACTGGCTTTGCGATCAATGCATCAAACTTGCATACGCAACATGCTCGCCCTTGAGTTCAATGCAATTCAATTGTTGGCACTCTGAGTATAATCAAGCTCGCTTCATTCCACTCAGCTCGGGTGATTTGATCGCTTAGCTCGACGAAGATTATTCTGAGCGAACGAAAATCGTCTCGTGTGAATAAACTCATGCAAAGACGCATATGCTAAAACAGTGGCGCCCATGACTATTGCGCCAGCTGTGTTTTGTTGTTGTCGCGTCTCTCTTCTCTCTCTCTTATGTCTCTCGCAATGCGTTGGGCTGAGTTGCCTGAATTTTGTTCGATCGCACACACAAGTGTCGCGACAAAAAATTCTAGTTCAACCGTTCGATGCGATTGCGGTATGAGTTGAGTTTGATCGATTGAAAATATTTGTTCGATGAATAAATATGAACAAAAATGTTGGATCAAAAAACTCTGGCTTAACCGCTCGATGCGATTGCGGTTTGAGTTGAATTAATTGAGTTTAGAGTTTTGTTAGATGAATAAATGTGAGTAAGAATTTTTGCGCTTTCTTGATTGCGTCAAGAAAAAAGTGATTTTGCAGTTCTCTGGTCCCAATTATATTTTATACTTTTCGGTATCTTTAATTTCTTAGAAAATACATTTCTTATTTTGAAAAATCTTTACTCCTTTAAAAATGTTCAATAGAATTTCAAGGAATAATTATTTTCAGGGATGTTTTTCTCAAACATCAAGGGCCAATTTTTGTCTAGTTTTAAAAAAGCGATTTTAGAAAAATTCGCAATGTTCATAAGAACAGCTCTACTTTCTCGTTTTTTTGGGAAACCAGAATGGCTTAGTTAGCGATTACACAGTTCGCGTTGCGCCACATTTAAATGTTGGCAGTTATCTTTTGACCTAATTCATGATTAATATCATGAATGATTCTTCGTCTATATCATTTTTATTATTTGAACTGCTCACAAACTGAACCCCAGATAGAGCCTTAAAGGAGAAGGCAAAACACATTGTCACCTTCAAGAAGAGGAAGTAGTAGAAGCGGCAGCTGTGGTTGTGTGTCCTGAGGTGTGCTGTGTACCTACACATATTTTTAATCATCATTAACAATAATTCGAGAAATACTTTTAATTTTTTTTTTGCTTCCTAAGACGCGCTAAGCTCAAGCCTCCCTTTGGGTCTAAGGATGTGTGTGTGAGTTTGAGTTTGTTACATATTCCCCGCGCTACTTGCTTGCCACTTCTGCCTCAATGACATTGCACTTACTGTCGTCGTTTGCTCAGCTCCAAAGATTTATGAAAAAATTGCTTGTGTGTGTGTGTGTGTGTGTGTGTGCGTTGTCGTTTCCCCTCCCAGCCAGTGCCAACAGGGGATTGTTTCCTTCTGCTTCTGGTGCTGCTGCTGCTGGTGTGCAATATTAATTATTATAGGCGAGCCACCCACACAAATAAATCATAAATTAAAAGCCAAGACGCGGCAAGTAGCCGCCGCCCCCACACAATTTTTATCATTAAACGCATTTGATAATTAAAAATTGTCATTTTTTAGCCGCTCGCTCTCTGTGAGCTGTGGTGAAATATCATTTTTCTTATATACAACTTTTTCTCTGCCACTTTTTTTTTGTTTTATTATTTTTTATTTTAGTATTAAATTACCAAGGGGTAGGGGGCCAGGGGAGGGTGTGCTGTAAACAAAGGCAACGGCATTTATCATTTTGCCAACTGTTTGTTTGATAAGGGGGAACGCAAAAAAAAATACAAAAAACCAGAATGAAAACGAAAGGCTCTGCCCAGAACACATAAATAAAAATTAATTGGTGAAGACCAAAAAAAAAAAATGTCTCATAAATATTACTTAAAATATATTCTCAAAACATTTTTTTTTTGCTTTTCTCTAAGAAATATTCATCTCCTTGGCCAACTGTCTTACCCGCTAAGGTTTCATTTCATTAAATGTGGCAACAAAATAAAACGCTAAGAAGTCACCCGACGGTTGGCCCTGACAATGCACTGGAAATTGGACTGATAAAAGGGGGGCTTTCTCGGCTTGCAGTTGGGAAATTCATATATATGTTGGTCGGAGCTGGATGGTTCATTTTAATGAAAACGGTAGGCCTAAAATTTGTAGTATTTTCAAAAAAAACTGCATTCGAGATCCTCGACAACCAAACACCCCGTACCCTTAATAACACTCGGAAAAACAAGACTGTCAAAGCTCTACTTAAAATTTCAAGCTTGATTTGTTCTTGAAAATGATTAAACTAAGAACGATTTATTTCAAAATCAAAAAAACAATGTTCATGTTATTCAAATGAGATCAAACGTTCTTGAATTTAAGCCGTTTTGTACTTAAGTAAGTTATGTAAGCTAATGGACAGTGGCTAGAAATGTAAGGAACCTGGATTAGTACACTCAGAAAAAAACGACCAGGATAGTTCTAGACCAATCGGTATAGAATTTATGCCGTTTTGTACTTGAAATTTTAAGCTTTGTTCTTGAATGTACTTAAATTAAGTACGAAACATACTACAATAGAAAAACGACTTTTAAAATTATTCAAATGAGAACAAACGTTCTTGAATCAAGTACCTTTCGTACTTACAGTTAGCCTAAGAATTTAAGAAAAAAACGTACTTAGTTCAAATACAAAATTTCTTGGATTAAGTGCAGAATAGACTTACTATGCCAGCTCCAAAAAGTGTGCTACAAAAGTAGCGAGTTATTTTACGTTGATTCAGTTCTTGAAATTCCCTCCTGGTTCTAACACATTGGTAATGGAGTGTGGGTAGATTTCCGACTTACAGTATGAACATCTGGGTCTTTGGTTAATTCATTTCCTTTGGATTTTGATATTATATAGAGACCTTTATGGGCTTAGACCAAGAACATTTTGTACTTATTTTTTTAAGTATTTTTTTGCTTCAAACATGGATTGGGGTTGACTTTTGAATTATTAGACTTCGATGAAGAACCTTTTTGCACTTATTTTAAGAGTTAATCGGGCTGCATTTAATTCCTTAACAAATTAATAATATGACCAAAAAGATATTATAACAGTTCGAAATCTACTTAAAATATCCCGAAACAGTCTTCAAACAAGTATTTTGGGATTGAAAAAATCGTACTTGAAATAAGGTTTTTGTACTTGAATCAAGTTTTTTCGAACTTACCGTACTATTGACACCGTTCGTACTTGATTCAAGTACAAAGCTCTTGGTTTTTTTTCTGAGTGTAGAAACTTTGAAACATCTACACTCCCCAAGTTTCATTTGCAAATCGGCTTACAAAAATTGGTTCCCAAATAGCACCCGGCCTCACCCGGTCTATGTGTGTCCCCTATATGGGTTCAGATCCTAAGTACAAAATATATTAGAGTAACAAAACGACGGTTAATGTTATTACAATGAGAACAAACGTTCTTGAATTAAAAACATTTTGTTCTTACAGTTTAAAATTTAAGAAAAGATCGTTCTTAGTTCAAGTAATAATTTCCTAATAGACTTACAATTAAAGCTCCAAAAGCTAATCCAAACTATTTTAAGGCAAGTCTGTTTTTCAAATTTCTACCTGATTCTAACACTTTGGTTATTGAGTGAGAATAGATTTCTTACCTACAGTATAAAATTCTTGTTCATTTTCTTTTCTTTCAATATTTCTAGCCTCATTTGGTATAGCACAGGAACCTTGTTTCAAGAACAAATGGGCTATAGCTTTTGAATTTTTCAGGCTTAAACTAACAAAGTTTGCTACTTGTTTGTTGTACTTCTGTTTTGCTCTACTAATAGAATGAGTTTGTCTTTACATTTTATTTGACTTCAGCAAGAAATTTGTTGTACTTTTTATAAGAGCTAATCGAGGTTGACTTAAGACTTGACTTAACTAGCTCAACATGTAATATATCAAGATACTATCTTAAGTAAAGTATTTCGGAATCGAAAAAATCGTACTTGATATAAGAATATTGTTCTTGAATCAGCGTTTGTATTGTATAAGTTAGTTCAAAATAAGCCATCTAGATGAGTTTTGTTGCCATCTACTTCATCCTCATTGATTCCAAAACCATCTACATGCTTAAGCTTATTATGTATTTTAATGTATGCGCACATATGGTCACACTGAAAAATATTTGATATCAAAAAACAACTGCTTCTAACAACAGTTAAGTCTAAATTGTAAATAAGTAAACCAGAAAAAGGAAATATTGGAAGTGACTTTTATATGCAAGACACCTGCAGACATAGCCTAAGATTCAGATGCGCGTATTAATTTCCCTAGTTCATTCATAGAAATTCGACTAAAATGTTTACCTGTGTGAACTTTGCTTCAGATCATAGGAACAAGTCGTTTTTAAATAAAAACCTTCTCCTACTATATAAAATACATGCTTAATTTTTTTTTAATTTGAGCGCAACGAACATAACAATTAATAGCAGAGCGCAGAGGCGCTGCCAACCTTTTATTAGTGCCTTTGCTGCCCTGCCAGTGTGACCGTGACGCAAAGTTATGCATACTTTCCGACTTTTGGCATACATTTGGGTACAGCATGCGCTGTCAGCTAACATAATGTTAATATGTTAACGGCAATGACAATAGAGCTAGATAAATAGAGTCTTTGGTGAAGCACGATGCTTAATTATCTCATGTCTGGATTATTTTCTTCCTGTTGCCTTTCAGTAAAGCTTCTGCTATTGAATGATATGAATGAATATTGAATTATGAAACTGCATTTTATTAGCAAAACCTAGAAGAGTGCCGCCATCTGATGGAAATAGGCGGAAAATGCGATGGATCTGTATATAAGACATCTCCACTCACTATGCATTGGAACTGTGGAAACGCCATCTAGCTAGAGCATACAATCATAACACTGGTAAACAGGTCGAATATATTGAAAGGTTGAAAGGTCAATCGATATGATTTTCGTGTGCAAAACACTGTTTTCTTTTCACAACCGCTTAACAGTCTCGAAAGCCCTTTTTTATTGCCCGCCAGTCATTTCTGATCTGTGCGAGCTGGCACCAGTTGTTCAAACTAATCTTGGCAATGCCTTCACGCTCCTGGTCTTTCAATCTTAGTGGTCGTCCTCTCGTGCCTTTTACTGCAAAGTCTTTCGCTTTCCGTTTGTAGACCTCTTTTACGGATAACATGTCCCATCCAGCTTGAGTAGATTAGTATCCCCATAGAGCTCGTACAGTTCTTTCGGATGCGAAGTCCCTCGCCAACTTTCAAAGGTCCACAAATCATATGAAGAATTTTTCGCTCAAAAGCTCCAATCGCCCCCTCATCCGCTGATGCTTTTGTTTGTGTTTCTGCGCTGTTTTGCAGGACTGGGATGATAAGCGACTTGTATGGCGCTATGTTCGTTTTTTGAAAGAGGGCTCTGCTCATAAACTCCCTACTGAGGCCGTAGTTGTATCGGTTTGAAAGAGTAATTTGTCATCGGATTTTCAGACTAATGTTAATGCTGGTAATCATTCTTTCGAGGTAGATAAAATCCTCTACAATCTTAAAGTTGTACTCTCCCATTGATTAAAGAAGTCACACGATAGGGTATCAACCTGCCTAAAACCTCTTTTGGTATTAAATGGCTCGTAATAGTTCCTTCTTATTTTGACGTAGCTTTAGGTGCTTTTCAACGTCATCATGCAAAGTGGAACGTACTTTGCTGACAAACCAAAAGTATACTTGGCTTCAAAGAACCTTGACTTTATTGGTGTATCGACAAAAAGATGTGAAGAAGTCGAGGATTTGTCGTAATGTGAATATCTGGTCTGTGGTGGATTTACCAGGTCTATACAATTAATAGGGAAATGGACCATCACGTCTAGATTTTTGGCGTTTTTTAACTAGATTGACGCACTGCACGCCACACGAGAGTAGGCGGTTTCCAACAAAGCATAGCTTGGACAGACTCCCGGTCACTGGGATGGCTTCCACGGCAATAATCAAGGCGTTAAAGAGCGGCCCCTAGCCTGATCCACCACGATCGACGAACTGCATCCGGCTGAGAAACTGAACTAATGAAACTATAGCGATGAAAGTGATTCCCCGAGAGAATTATCAATAAATTAGCAAATACACAAACCACTATTTACTTGGCCTGGTGAACGATTTTAGCCAATACAGAAACCAACAGTCCCAGACACAAATAATATCTGTGACAAACTGTGACTGTGAAAAGAGGTCGTTAGCTCTTAAAAATACTCCTAAACTATTTTGTAGAGGTAATTAAAATGTTTTAGTTCAGGTTTGCCAAAGTCTACTACAAATTCTAGCTTTAGCTCAATTGACCACCACATTTCCCCATTTGGTAATAATTCACATTTCTTCTTTTCGGCGGGGCCCATGAAATGAGCATTCGTTGGCTGACGATGTGTGTGTGCATTTTGAATGCGTCGTGTGTCGGCACTCGATAACATAATTATCTGTCATAATCAGTAGGCGTTGAAATGTGCAATTTAAAGTGCAATTTAATGCGCCCCAGCAGCCAGCAGCAACACACTCTTAGGGTGTGTGGTGGGGGCAGGGAACAGAAGGGCGGCGCTGCGCTGCTCTGGTTGCCACGGTGGTTGTTGGCATCGTCTAATGCCGCAGCATTTCGGCGATTGTGTCAGTTGGAGTTTTGACAAATTTGCATCAGATTATTGCAATAAACATAATTATGCGCGCTGCATATGATTTTTCAATTAAACACATGCAACACTCAACAGAACCCCCCCAGAATGGCGAGAGGCACGACGGGTGGCAACGGAAGCCCAACGCCTGATACTGACGATGCAAATAAAGGGTTATGTGGAGGACGATGATGATGGTGACATGACCAACCAATTGCCGCTCGTTGCGGGTGTTTGTAATGCATATTTGTTAATTAAGTGTCGTCTGACTGTGTGTCCCTGTCTCTGTCTGTGTCTGTGTGTGTGCAATTGTAACGGTGCTTAAGTGGAATCAATGGATTGTAATGCAGAGATAATCATTTTTAGCAAAAGAATGAAGAAAAAAATATATATACAAAACAGACACCGCCCTACCCCAACGAGATATCATTAAATTTTTCGAGTGCCACGGGGCGGGAGGTGGGCTGCTGCTAAGCTGGTAACCTGCTTTGTCAATGACAAATGGTACACAGCACGAGACAATTGCGAAAATTTCAATTAGATGAGGTGTTGATGCAGAAATTCGGTGTTCACGCGTATTTTGTTGTATGCATCATTTCAAGCATATTGCACTTGAATGGGTTAAGTGTGGGGTTGGGTGGTGAAGGGGGTTAAAGGAGAAGGGGAAAGTCATCTGAGATTAAAATCAAAAATTGATTTTATCAAAAGAAATGTTTAAGGTATTTGAGTACGGAACAACAAAAACCACAAGAAATTGAAAGAGAAACCCGATTATTATTTGCAGCCAACAACAAATCCTTCGCGCGGAGAGCAAAATGAAGTTGTTGTTGCTCCACGCTTAGCCAGAAACTTTGCCTGAGAGCTATACAAGTGGAAAAAAAACGAATAACAAAACCTTTACTCCGAGAGAAAGAATTGAGAAACACATATGAAGTTGTTGTTGCAATCGGCCAGAATTTGACCTAAAAGATAAACCTTGAGTCAGATATTTGTAAGGAAATAAACACCTAAATATACCATTGTGATCAAATCGAAAGGTAAATTTATCACTTGATATTCCCGGGTTTTTTCAATCGATAATTTTTTTCTTTATATAAGTTGGTAACACTGTAAGTGATAGCTGTGCCTGCTAATGCGCCTGATTTGGCACCTGGTGACTTCTGGCTATTCAAAAAGATATTATAAAAGAAAAATCGCAGAAGGCTCTGAAGGCAAAAGAGGACTTTGCCAAGTGCAATGATGGAAAATTCATTGGTGTATAGCAAGTTGGCGAATAACGACTTGATAATTTCTGTTTGTATAGAACTATGGCCAAAATCTAAAAAGGCTACATGGATAACAGTTATCAGAAGTAAAACCTTCTTTGTGATTCACAAAAAAAAAAAAAAACAAAGGACTTTTGGACTTTTTTCGGGACAATTGCGGGGCTTTTAGTGATGAGCATGGGAAGCGCTTTCATCAATATCTTGCAATCATGGAAATACAATCGGCCATGTTCTAAATTCCACTTCCACAAAAGTGGAATTAAGAACATGGCCGAATATCAGGGCAAGTGGAATGTTTGAATGTTAGCGGATTATTGCTTGATTGTTTATCGATAAAGTACTGAGGCAGACACAAGAGGGCAGCGAAAAAATTGCGACGAAATCACTTATAGTGAACAAGCTAGCATTTATGGAGGACACACTTGGCATAAATATCTGGATTTATGAGCTATTGGCAACAGAATTCATGTAAGAGCATCTTTCAAAATCCAAAACGCAATATACTTAACAGAAAGTGTCTAAATTGGACCCTAAAGTCAGTCAATACCAGATTTATGACAATTTCCTCAAAATAAATAGTTATTTCTTAGCTAGTTTAGTGGTCAAATAAACTAACAGATAACAGAGGTAAATCGCTGATTATCTGACACATAGCAGCTTTCTGGAAGAATAGAAAATGGCCCTTAATCTGTTTAGAGTGGGGAAATAAACTAATTGTATTTTCAAATCAACAGGGCTGCCCCACAAAGTTGGTCATTTTGTTGGCCTGTGTAATCAAACCTTCAAGTTTTTGCTCGCTGGAGGTCAAGTTAAGCTCGCGCATAACTTCAAAACAAGAACGCATAGCACAAAGGAGGCGAGTTGACCGTATAGCGTAGTTTCGTTGTCATCTCTGCCAAATCATCAGTGATCTTTGCTTGAGCCACTACCAGCCGTAAATGCCTAAACCCACGACGCATTAGTTATTACAAGAAAAAAACGCGCTGCCTCGCGTTAATCGAAAGCAAATGACAAATATAAGAATGTGGTTCTTAACGACCTCCACGTTCTAAAGCGATGCTGCACCGTCTGCACCACGCGTCTTTCTGCAAACTGAGAGCTTAACAAATGACTGAGTTTCTTTGAGATGATTTGACGTTACGTTACGCATGTCGACCTTGGGGGACAACGTTAAGACGGAGGACCAGAGTTCGAGTCGAAGAATGTAGTGAGCACAAATAACAATATCCACACAAAACATTCTCTTCCTTGGTTTGCTTTTCTCTATACTGGATTATAAAGTGTCAAAATTCCAAGGAATATTTGACCTCACATTTTTAAAAAATTTAGACCAGGGATGCCGAGAATGAGCTTGAAAACTTATACAAATAAAGTTTAAGGTAAGTAAGAACAACTACAAGAAATAGAAATTCAATTTCTGCCACCGTGAATAGCGAAAAGTAAGCGGCCACTGCGGGAGAGACAAGATTTGACTACGCATAAGATATAAGAGATAAAGGAAAGAGAGAAGAGAGCCAACAACTAAACCTTAGCTCGGAAAGAAAGAGAGCAGAGAACGCATAAGAATTTGTTGTTGTTCTATGTAGGCCCGTATTGGCACCAGCTATTCCTTTTCCTCAAACAACAACGAATCGTATCTTGGGCACCCCTGATTTAGACAGTTAGGGAATTAAATTGTTCAATTCTACTTTATAAGAAAACGCTCTTTCACTTGTCTTTGAAAGCGAACTCGTTTATATTGGCAACCAAAATTGTATATACTTCTACTACAAGACTAAACTGCAATTGGTGTCAAATGGGGATCCACCCAAAAAAAAAAAAAAAGAAATAAATAAAGCCAACTTAGGTCAGCGTAACAACGGCTATTAGCCCCGCCACTCCCACATCCTTATCCAGCAAATTCAACTCCAGCAGATAATCACCCTTGGGTGCATCATCGGGCAGAAAATTGGTTTCCAGCTCATAATTGTTGATCTTGTACTCGCCCTTGGGGAAGGGGCAATTGCCCTGTTCGGGCAAATTGGAGGCCTCCTTAAGATAGGGATAGGTGTCCGTATCCTCGTTGATAAACTGACAAAACGGTTTGTTCACATTCATCACCAGCATGCCCTTCTGTTTGTTGTTCGAGTTGTAGACAAACACCTGCAGCGATATCTGCCAAAAATTGCAAAAGTTACATGAATTCTGTGTCACAACTTGTGTCACAGCGAACTTACCTTCTGCTCATCGCCCATGTTCAATTTGAACTCAAAATCTCCCGCCAAAGTAAATCTATTGCGGCCCACCTTCTTCATGCGTAACGTACCCCAGTCCACCCATTTGGCATCATTGGAAAAATCCTTATTCTTATCAAACGAGTTGAGTTCCACATTGTAGGGCTTGTCGGCCAGGGTGGATTGCAGGACAAGGGATAGCAATGGCAGAAACAGATATGCCAGGCAGTTCATATTGTGATTAACAAACGCGTCGAGCAGGGCAACTGTGGCCAAAACTGGGGCCACAGTCAATATATAGCTAATATATATAGAAAGTGTACAAAACTCTTATCAGATATCCGGCATGCAATATCGTTGTTACAATGCCACGAGGAATTACGTGTATGTATCTACATTGTGGCGAGCTAATATGTTGTGTTATGTCAGGGCATTGCGAGAGGTTACATTATAAACCAGACATGCATCAGTGAGTGGTACAGTAGGGCCTTTAAATAATAGACTATTTCTTTTAAATATGTTGAGTTGATATTGAAACTACAATTTGAAGCTAATAAATAAATTGATAAATTGTTTATTACTTTAAAGTAGGGAAAGGAAACATTTTTGATCATCATCAATAGCCGAGTCGATATAGCCTTGTACGTCTGTTTGTATGAACGAAGAGATCTAGAGATGGTAAGAGATATAGATTTGACATAAGTTTCTTATACTTGCAGCCAGGTGAAGATTATTTTTAATTTTTTCCAAGTCCCCTCTCGCCCCTTTATAATGGAAAAGACCTGATATCTTTCACAGTTTTGTTGATAGACAGTTCGTACCTTCTACTTGTATTAACTAATCAGTCAAAGAAATGATAAAGATCGGATAAACAATAGTGTAGTTATATGGACCAACAATTATGATGGGTAACAAAACAGAATTTTTAGCGAATCATAAGATTTGGTACTTACAAGATCCGGAATTATAATATATTATGAGTTAATTCCCAGGTTCAGGTTCTGGTTCAGGTTTTAGTTCAGGTTTTAGTCTAGGTTTCGTTTCTAATTCAGGTTCTGGTTAAGGAGAGTAGGATCTAGTTCAGAACAGTTCACGTTCTGATTAAGTTTCTGTTCAGGTTATAATTAGAGTTTAGTTCAGGTTTTAGTTTAGGATTAAAATCTCTTCCAGAATCCAATTTATTTTATATTTCTAGTTGTCATTCAGATTTTAGTCCAGATTTGATCTCAGGATCTAGTTCAGTTTCCTGTTCAGTTTTTGGTTCAGGGTTTCGTTTAGATTATTGTTCACTTTCTTATTGAGGATCTGTTTAAGGTTTTGAGATCAGAATCTAGCTGAGGATCTAGTTTAGTTTCCAGTTCACGGTTTGATTAAGTTTCAATTTAGGTTTTAGTTCCGAATTAAGATCTGGTTCTGGAGTTCGTGCAGAAACCAATTAATTATATACTTTCAGATTTGATATCAGGATCTAGTTCAGTTTTCCATTCAGTTATAAGTTCACTTCAGGTTTTCGTCCAGATTATTGCTAATGCTATTATTGTTCTTATTCCTGGTTAAGGTTTTGAGACCAGGATTTAGCTCAGGATCTTGTTTAGTTCAGAGTTCACGTTCTGATTAAGTTTAAGTTTAGGTTCTAGTTCAGGCTTTAGTTTAAAATTAAGATCTGATTCTTAATCTCGTCTAGAAACAATTGAGGTTTATATATCAAGTTGTGATTCAGATTTAATGCCAGGATCTAGTTCAGTTTCCTGTTCAGGTTGTAGGTAAGTTCAAGTTTTAGTTTAGTGTTAGGCTGCAATTGAGGATATATGCCCTTCAGGTTCTGACAAGTTCAGATTTAAGATTTGGTTATCATCCAAGTTCTCCTGCAAGTTTATTTTCTGGTTCTCGTTTAGTTCGATATTGCGATTCCAGTTGTAAATAGTTAAGTTCAGATCAAGTTTTATGCAAGATTCGGGCTCTGATATTTTGGGTAAGGTTCATGCTCCATTTGAGGATCCAGCTACAGTTCCTAGCTCAGGCACAAGTTCTCGCTCAGATTCTTTTTCAGCTTCAGCTCTTATTTCATCTTCAGTTCTTGGCTTAAAATAAGCAAGTGTATATTAAGGTTCTAGTTCTGATTGTAGCAGTTGGACCAAAATCTATAATATTGTAGTTCCCTCCATATCCACACTTTTCTTCTCCAAACTACCCCACCGACTACCCGCTGGCAGAAGTTTTTGCAGAGTCGCTTCCCTGGGCTGCCTTCTGTTGGAATTCTGCAAATATTTTATGCCAACTAATCTCTTAACACTCTATTGAGACATGTAAACTTTTAATAGCATTTGCTGTGCCAAACTCAAGTTTTTGTTTCTGGGTGTTGAATGCTGGGCGCAGGCCTCCGTGGGGTGCGGGCTGGGCGTCCGTCTCGTTGTTTTATGGCCTGCAGCAGTTTTCGTGTTTTGAACATCAAAAGTAATAAATTCATCGAACCATTTTGCCGGGCTAAAATTGCGCTCTTCGGATTTGTGAGCCACCCACCGACCCGGCAGCAGGTGAGGTCTGGAGGATGTGGCTGTTGTAGTTGCCGTTGCTTTGCGCGCGCCTTCCTCTAGCCTAGCTCAATAACTTCCGCCGTACCTTGTCGTTAATTTCGCTGACCCTCCATCCCCCCCCTACCCACGGAGTCACCACCTCAGGTTGTTTGCTATTTTGCTGTTTGTTGCGCTGCAAAAAGTTACTTAAGTAACTGTCTTGACTTGTTTCTGGCCCTTTGCATTGATTGGAATAGTGGGGCAGGAGTCAACCGAGCAGACGTTAAAGTTTCCCAGCAACTCCACTTTATTTATTACAATCTAATCGAATTGCGGTTCCGAAAGTGTGAATCTTATTTATTTAATTTGAAGTAAAAGAAATGGACCTTAATTACAAACAAACACCATTTTGGCCTTCCCTGGAAAGTCACGTGACAAAATACACAGCAAAAGCCTTCATTTCAATGGGAAAGAACAAAATAAGAGCAGGGTGAAGAGGAAAAAAGGAAATGGAGGAAACAGTCTCCTCATAAAGTCGCTGAAAACAGCAAGAAAAAAAGTGCGGGTGTATTAAAAGAATAGCAGCGAAATTAAAATGAAATAAAATTTACGTTGAATTAAAAGCTCGCTGTGAAACCAGCAAAACACCCAATACACATCAAGGCTAGTGGGGGCGAATGAGAATGAGCGACCCAGGGGATACCTCGCATTTTTACATATTCAGGTAAGTTTTAAGCTGTCCCGTTCATTTGCTCTTTATTTTATTTTATGGGTTATCGTCAAATGGTGTGAGAACAGGGTCTCTTGGGCTGGGTTTATGGCTGCCTCCTAGAACTATATTGTCTTGATTGTCGGCAATGTGCATCGACAATCGGCAATCTCGAATCAATCTGGAATCAATCTGGAATCAATCCGGAATCAATCCGGAATCAATCTAAGTCAATCTGGAATCAATCTGGAATCAATCTGGAATCAATCTGGAATCAATCCGGAATCAATCAGGAATCAATCTGGAATCAATCCGGAATCAATCTGGAATCCATCTTGAATCAATCTTGAATCACTTTTGATTCAATCTGGAATCAATCTGGAATCAATCCGGAATCAATCTGAAGTTAATCCGTAATCAATCCGGAATCAATCTGGAATCAATCTGGAATCAATCCCGAATCAATCTGGAAGCAATCCGGAATCAATCTGGAAGCAATCCGGAATCAATCTGGAAGCAATCCGAAATCAATCTGGAATCAATATGGAATCAATCTAGAATCAATCCGGAATCAATCTGGAATCAATCTGGAATCAATCTGTAATCAATCCGGAATCAGTCCGGAATCAATCTGGAATCAATCTGGAATCAATCCGGAATCAATCCGGAATCAATCTGGAATCAATCTGAAATCAATCTGGAATCAATCCGGAATCAATCTGGAAGCAATCCGGAATCAATCTGGAATCAATATGGAATCAATCTAGAATCAATCCGGAATCAATCTGGAATCAATCTAAGTCAATCTGGAATCAATCTGGAATCAATCTGGAATCAATCTGAAATCAATCTGGAATCAATCCGGAATCAATCAGGAATCAATCTGGAAGCAATCCGGAATCAATCTGGAATCAATATAGAATCAATCCGGAATCAATCTGGAATCAATCCGGAATCAATCCGGAATCAATCCGGAATCAATCTGGAATTAATTCGGAATCAATCAGAAATCAATCTGGAATCAATCCGGGATCAATCTGGAATCCATCTGGAATCAATCTTGAATCACTCTTGATTCAATCTGGAATCAATCTGGAATCAATCTGGAATCAAACTTGAATCAATCTGTAATCAATCCGGAATCAATCCAGAATCAATCTGGAATCAATCTGGAATCAATCTGTAATCAATCCGGAATCAATCTGGAATCAATCTTGAATCAATCTGTAATCAATCTGGAATCAATCCAGAATCAATCTGGAATCAATCCGGAATCAATCCGGAATCAATCCAGAATCCATCCGGAATCAATCTGGAATCAATCTGAAATCTTTTTAGACTCTCTCTGGACACACTTGAGACTCACTGGAACACGCTAGGACATACTTGGGATACCCTGAGACACAGCGAGACACCCTTACACATTGGGAGACATAAGGGGACACCCTGTGACAGAGTGGGGACAAACTGGTTCACACTTGGACACTCCTGGCACAGAGGGACAGACGTACAGTTAGATTGAAAGACGGACAGAGAGATCAAGAATATATATAGTTTATGGTGCCGCCAATGAATATTTCCATGCGTTGCAATCTTCTGAGCAAAATATTAAAACCCTTTGCAAATGCTTAAAAATTGTTAAAGTAAACAACATTTATATTAGAACTGGGATGAGTGTGCGATTTACGAGGGGAGTTTGAAAAGTCAGTGAATCTGTAAATAGACATAATTTTCCGTTTCATTTTCTGGCTTACAACTTTAGAGCAGAAATCAAGCCATTTTCCATAGGTTAAGTCTAAGAACCTATTTGGAAATAGTAAAAGTCAGCGTTGGGCAGAACTTTTCTAGATTTTAAAATTGTTCGAACTGTAGAACCAATATACCCCAAACATAAAACAGAAGGACTCGGAAGCAGAGGAGGACGAGTCGTGACTTCATTTGCTTGACACTTTGCGCCAAGAAAAGTGACAACGGCAGCGGCGTCAAGTGTGTGCGCCATAAAAAAAGGAACAGAAAGAAAGAAAAGGAAACGCCAGCAGCTGAAAAGAAAAGGCTGCAAACGATTCCTAATTGAAAACTATTAAATTCTTTTTTTTCTCCCTGCTGCTACTTAATTTCTTCCTCTGCCCCCACCCCCCACCGCCCGCTGCCTGTCTGTCTCTGTCGCTCTTTGGACCAAAATTGGAACTTGAATTTCATTTCGAATGACATTCGCTCCATCACGCGTCAACTGCAGCCAACTCTCCTGCGGCACGTAGTCCGCCATGCCAATGGTATGACCAGGGGATGGAAAAAAAAGAAAAGCGGACATTTTCATTTGAGCATATTTAATTAGATGCAATTATTTATGGTATTAAATAGATGAGGCAGTAAATGTGCTGTACACTGTCTCCTTGCAAAATGCAAAGTGAGAAAAAAAATTGAAATAAAATGCTAAAGAATTGCGTTGTCTGTGGAAAAAATGCCAATTCCTGGCTGCGTGAAAGGCACAATTCTGCAGCCACCCTACCCCAGCGCCTCATTTAGCCAACCATAAGAACAACAACAATGAGAGTCGAGTCCTTGGACGAAGGAGTGCATTTAAATGGCAGGAAATTTGAAAAAAATTGAAATTTAAGTCTTTGATATATTGAAGTCGATTTATTAGCCGCCTTACTGCTGCCACACCCCATTGTTAGTCATGGCTGGCTTTTGTCCATCCCAAGACGCTGTTGGCTTCCTTCTGTTATGAATTGGTGCAAAGTGATAAAAATCCCAGAAGAAGTGTCCGTTGGGAGTGCGGGGCTGGAGGAAGGGTCTACCATATGATTAAAAACTAGTGAACTCGGAAGCTTCTTGAGTGGGACAAATGTGGGTTAGGGTCTTTGAAGGTAACTAACATAAGCCAGTTACCTGTCAGTCGAGCTATAATGCTATCATTCGATTGCTAGCAGCTAGCTACGTGGCTAGTTTCGTCGTAAACGAATCAGTGGATTCGGCTCGAAGGACCAACTTTAAAGTAGGGAGTGAATCACTAGTAAAGCGGTTCTATTTGCTGGCCTTTAGTATGTTTGAACTTCCTCTTATAGTAAATCCGTTGTCAAAGCAAAGACCTCTATACAGTTTGCAATGAAATCACAGCATCCGGCTCGAAGGACCAACTTGATGGTTAAATCACTATTGAGCTGGTTCCATTTGCTGGCCTTTAGTATGTTGGAACTTCTTCTGTTCACATTCGTTTAATAAATCATCAAGAATTTTTATGCTCCACAACAAAAGCGCAACAAATTAAATGTCAACTCTGTCCCCCCTCCTAAGAAAGTCGTAGACACAAAAAAAAAGGCATTCTCACTTTGATATTAAAAACCAATTTCCACACACACGCGTCTACTGCAAATTTGCCACACGCGTCACCCAAGACAACAAAAAAACCCACAAAAAAAAAGGACAGCAGCAAAAGCAAGAAAATTGGCCACAAAAGATGCTAATGATTTATTTAATCGATTTGACCAAGAACATATGTCGCTTGTAGCCGCCAGGAGAGAGCGTGTGAAAAATGACAAGTCGCTTGGGTCGTCCTCTTCAATTTGCCCGTAAATTTTTTTTCTCTCGGTTTTTCCCCCACAAAGCAAAAAAAAAAAGAAAGAATAAACCTAGTGAAGTGTCTGCTGATATTTTTAATAGTTTCGGTTACGCAATGTTGACAAGGGTTTGACCGGCCAAAGGGTCAATATTGGACATGCAGCCGAAGGAAGGAAGGGAGGGAGGAAAGCAACGTAAGGGTTATTGAGATGGAGCGCCAGTGTGGTCAAGTGTAAGTCGTTTGGCTTTGGCGTGTAAATTATGTTAAATGTTTGTCAATTTGTGTGATTTGTCTTGTTTTTATGTCTCCCCCCCCTACCCAGTTCCCATTCTGGACAAGGTGCGAAAGGGTTGACTGGCATGTCATGGTTATGCGCTATTAACTTCGAACATGATTGTGCTTGAGATGGGTGAGGGGGGGCGTCGGGCTTATTGAAATTTGAACATGAAGAAGGCAGGGACACTTAATTGGTTAGTGTAGAGAAGTTGCGTAAAGTGTTTGGCCCTCTATGAAGCTAATCAAAAGTACGAAATTCGAATTTAAATTTGGATTTGTAGGAGATTGGGTCTCAAAATCCAAAATTATTTGCGGAGTTGAAATTGAGAACATGGTAAATAGGGACCATAGGAGATCAGAAAAGGAAAAACCAAGTGAATTCTGAAATGCTTAAAGAGAAACTAGGAAACTAGAATTTTATTTTCTCGCAATTTGCCATCATGGAAAGAATTTGATATTAGAGCGAAACAAACATAGTCAAAATAGAAGACCGGAGTTGAACTCTGGACCTCGAAGACTTAACACACAGACGACAGCATCTTAGTCGGAATTTACCAGGTGAAGCAAACGTTATAAAGATTTTTAAAAAATCTAGCGATCTAGCTAGTAGGTAAGAAGTGTAGTGGTGTCGCTTGTTCCTCTACACCTTTTTCCTACAATCACCAGCATCACCATGCACAGAGAAAACAAAATTGGCTACACGGTGCGTGTAGAAACGTCAAACCTAAACGCAACGTATTTCGTCCTGTTAAATTGCACACGCTGCGTGTAGAATTCAGAAAGCCACGCGCGACGTGCTGAAAAGCTACACGCAGCATGTAGAAATAAAAAATCTGAATGCAAATGTACATTTGGCAAAGCCAAAGCTTGTTTCCCTCAATAATTGTACATTTTTCATGAAGCAATCTGATTGCCACACGGACGTTTAGGTTTTCTACATTGACGTTCGGATATTGAAATGCTACACGCGCGTGTGGAAATTCTAAACGAAAAATGTAGCTCTACATCAGTACTGAATTCTTATATTTTTCGTTCAGCCCACTGGTGGCGTGTGGGATTTCTAAATGAACGGTTAAAAATCTACACAAATCGAGCGCAAATTTCTTTTGCCTGTATATAAATAGCTTGAGAATTACAAGCAAACAAATATTGGATTGTGCCTTTAAAAGTTTCCATACAAGTAATGTCTTAGAGGCCTTGCCTTACATGCATGACGTGGCATGGACGTCTAAGCCATCATTCCAATCGTGTTTCAGTCCACGGGGCCGGGATTTCAAATCTACCAGAGTAAGTAAAACGATAGCACAAGTTAAAGACGGCTCTAACCGACTTCGATATACCCGTTACTCATGAAAAAACATGTTTAACAGTGTTCCTGCGTTCCTTAGGGTGAACATCTGAAAAGTATGCCACACTTTTTTAACTCGGCTGTTTAGAGGAGGATACCAAATTTTATCACCTTTTTTCCAATTTATAAAATGCGATTCACTTCGGATTATTAAATGTTTAATGGCTGATCTCTGGAGTTGCAGTGAGATGAAAAAACGCAAAAGCCGACGGCCGCTAGCCAGCTGCTGCATCCCAAAGCTTCGCTCAGATAAGCAAATCTCAAAGATAAAAGCTTTGAGCGGGAGAACTAATTGTGTGAGCTTCAGGGTAATGTCAGAGTGGGCGCGAGAAGCGATAATATTTCTTGCTATGAGCAAAGCGAGAAGATGACATAGTGTAAGCTTTGAGCGAAGCGAGTTGCATTGGTCAGTTTTAATTTTTGTCAGAATTTACCATGATTTAATAATACAAGAATAGGCTGGTAGTCAGTGACTCAGAGAGCGCGAACTTTATTTTTTGTGATTATTGTGAGCGCAAGCGAAGAATATTTTGCTACAAGAGCAACAATTAATTTTGTTAACAAAATAAACTCTCCACGGTCCCCACTCACCTGAAATCGAAATGAAAAAAGGAGAGTTTTAAGTCAACTCATCATTAGTATATCTTATATTCCTACTTGAAGTTACTTATATGTATTCTTTTTAAAATTTATTGTTACAATGAAGTTACCTCGATTGTTATTACCTCTAAGCATGAAATTTGTCTTGATATTTCTATGAGACCACGAAACGGTCACACTTTGTAATAAACGCATTGGATTGAAGACGACGAACAAGAAGCTTGATTGCTAGAAATTATTTAGTCCAATTTAAGTCCGCGATTTACGTTGCAAGTGCCAAGCTGCACATTTACCTAAACAGAGAGTTTAATAAAAAAAGGCAACAAAATTCGACTTTTTCCAATATATAGAAGGGATAGGGGTGATTCTAGATGATTTTCGAAATGGTCGAAATGGTCCAGCACGTCGAAATTTTTAGTAATTTGAGATTAAAGTTGCAAAAAACGCCTTTTTGACTTTTTTTTAGACGTATTTTGTGCGTAACTTATGCTTTTGTTTAGACTTTTTTTTTGATATTTTCGGAAAGTACAACTCCTTTACTTAGAAATAAACAACCCCAAACAATTCTACGATTTTTTTCATTAAAAATATACTATTTTCAGTAATTGTATATGTTTTCACAAAATAACTATTATTTTATTGCTGCTCCAAAGTTTGCAATGGGTTTTGTTGAAAATTTTCTTAAAATTCTATACAGTAATATGTAATGTTTCTGCAGGGCATACCTTTGAGCAACAGACAATTTTGTTATTTTATTATTATCAAGGCTGTCTTTTCAAAATGCTGTATCTTCGGTAAAAAAAATCGTAAAATTCTTTTGAATATTTTTTAAAGTTAAGAAATATTCTCTTACGAAAATATTAAAAAGAAACGAAACAAAACTAGTGCTTCTCAAGAAATCCCATCTAAAAAGTTGCCTTTTGCAACTCTAAATTACTAATAATCTTGATGTGATGGACCATGTTGTTTAGTGTAATTTATATAATGATTTACGAAAACATCCAGAGAAGTTTTTTAATGTCAAATTCGACGATTAATTATTTATTCCAAAAAATTGGCAGTAGATTGCAGAAACGTTGGTCTAATTTTGGTATTCATTCCCTTATCAAAAATTAATAATAATGTTAATATGCATGATTTTCAAATAGAAGAAGCTGAAAATGCAAAAAAATATACGTGCGATCTGAGCGAGTTCAAGCGAGAAAGCGGGTTGCAAATAGCTTTCTCGCATCGCTCTCGCTTTATCGCTTGGACTCGCTTATCGCTCCGCCCTTACTCTGACACCTTTTGAGCGATTGCATTGGAAAAAGGCTGCAATGGTTTATCGCTCGCTCTCGCCCAATATTATCGCATCGCTTCTCGCGTGCACTCTGACATTAGCCTTAGCTTTGATATTTGTTTACATTTTAACTTCAAAGCAAACAATGGCCGAAAGGCATTTACATTTAAATTGTGAACTATAAGATTAAACTAAATTAGGTCAGCGCTTCTGCTCCGAACATCGGCTATTTTTCACAATTTTGCTCAGACCTTGAGAATCGCTCATCCGATCCTTATCATTTCTTCGGCCGTCCGTCTTTTTGAACCCCTAGATCTCAGAGATGGTATGAGATAGAGGTTTGACAAGTATGGGACAAATGCTTCTTTTATCTGCACGCAGATCAAGTTTATTTCAAATTTTGGTCACGCCCCCTCCCGCCCCCGCATTTTGGAAAAAACGTTATATCTCCTACAGTTTAAAAGATAGACGGTTCGGACCTTTTATAGATAGTTAGTAATTAGCAAAATAAATCAAGAAGAAATGATAAAGATCGGATGAACGGTTCTTAAGTTATGAGCAAAAAAGTACACCAAGGACCCCCCCTCCACTTCTAAAAAATGTTGCATACTTTTTGGATGGAAACGCAGGGACACTGTTAAGCATTTTTTCTCATGAGTAACTTTAACTTATGCTCTCGTTTGTTTCGGTGTTGCAAGAACATTTTCGAAAAGTTGCCGACTCTTAAAAGTAAAATTAATACAAATTTTGGGTGTTAATTTAATATACAAAAGCATTAATTTGAAACAAAAAATGTTCAACGTAAAAAAATTTGAATAGTCATCCTCTTATGTAAAACGAAGCATGTCGAAGCATGCTTGACGTGTCAGATTTATTATTAACTGAAATGCTAGTATGTAAAAAACTCAATTGATTCTACAACTTGAAAAAAAAAAGAATATTAAATTGATGAAAGCTAATATCAAAATAATACTAAGGGCCGTTTTCTCATGTTGCTGTTTTTGAAAATCTAGGTGGATTTGCTGCATTTCGTTGCATGTATGTGTAAGAAATCCACCTAGATTTGCAAAAACAGCAACATGAGAAAACGGCCATAAGAGTTCGACACTTGAAATATTAAATTGATAAGACCTAGTATCAAATTGATACTAAAAGTGTAAAATAAAATAGTGTCAACCTTTATAACCTTTTTAAGGCTGCCTTCACACTGTTCGACACATGGCACACATGATAGTCTAGTAGTCCAGCTTTTTGTTCTGTTTTAAATTTGAATAGCTTGTCAAATTCATAGAATTTCATGGGGAAATGCAGGCCTACTAGATGTCATGTGTCGAACAGTGTGAAGGCAGCCTAATGCTTTTGAAAATGTCAAATTGATACTGGATTTGATACTCAATCTAAAAATTTCAAATTAATGGCTAAATAGTGTAATTAGATGATTGCTTTTTTTGGAATGGAGAAATTGTTGTATCATAGATAAAGTGCGGTAAGTGGTTTTGTGAGCTTCTTTGGTGTCAGTCCGAGTAAATGATTGTCAGTTCTGACATCTCTTTGTAAAATGAAGAGAGATTTAACCAAACATTTGAGATATTTCTTGTACATATTGATTTTTCTGAATTCAAAAACATTTCCCATGGTGAAACCACAAAAAACAGTCTGGCAACAGACAGTAGACAAAACCACACACACACACACACACACACAGAGCATCAGAAATGTTGAAATTTTGGCTGTAAACATTGTCATAATCAGCATTGATGCCTTTCCTGTTCTGACTTCTCTCTGACTTTGCCTGTCTGCTTTTTTCTCCTTTGTTGGCCATTTTCCGCGCTATTACCACTTTTCGAAGCAATAAAATATTATTAAAATTATATTCGGCACACACACACACACACACCATACTCCCCCTCCCCGTCTTGGCTGTTGTAAATCAACGTCTCGATGACATTAAAATAAAATTTTAATGTGCCGAGAAGGAGCAGAGCGCGCGCGAGTCTTGGCGCTTTTTGATCGAAAACTTGGCTGGTAGTTGGTTGGTTGGCTGGCAGGGGGCATCATCATTTTCACCTTGGTTACATTTGAATTTATCAGCCTCCCCCCCTCCGGCCCCTCCTCTGTCCTGTGTCTGGGCTGTGCGCCGGGAATGGCTTTGCTCATTTTCATGGCTCATGGCAAATAATTGTAAATATTTGATACACAATAAGGCAATAAAAATAAAATTGAAATTTCCTCTTGCTCGGCTTTTGCCTTTTTATTATTATATCATGTCCTGCGTCCTTGTCCGGGCGCTGGCATCGTAAAGGAAATTGATACATAAGTCATTTTTATTGGCATTTTCTTTTGTGTAATTACGGGCACAGGTAATTGCCGAAAAGGGAAAACCTATTAAAAATTATATGAAAATTTGATAAATCATTTCGCAATTGGAAATTGGATTCAGCCAATTTGTCTGTCCCAGATGGTACCCGCTGCTGCTGCTGCTGCTGCCTCTGCGATGATGATGATGGTGATGATGAGGATTCCGCTCGGTCAGGTGGTCTCTTGCATGCGCTGTATGAAATGCTCCAAGATATTCACACAAATACAATAAGTGTAGATGATCTTAAAGCAGTGCATGCTGAATTGCAACAGCACCAAATGATCGGATTTCATACCGGACAAATTTTTTGTGTCTAGCAACAAATCAAAAACTAAATTCACACATTTTTTTTTGTTAAATTTTGTTCGAAACGAGGCAATGAAAGCTGTAGGCCTACTTAAAGAAAAGAGCTACTGGAAGAACAATTGTCTAGAGTATCGTAAGACCAGCCAAAGCACTTTGACTACAATACCGGCAGGGACTTGGGATTGTACCTTTCACTTTCCTTACCGCTAACTCTTATGGGGAGTGTTCATACAAG
Source organism: Lordiphosa clarofinis (assembly GCA_018904275.1). Lineage (NCBI taxonomy): Eukaryota > Metazoa > Arthropoda > Insecta > Diptera > Drosophilidae > Lordiphosa > Lordiphosa clarofinis. The sequence goes on from JAEIGQ010000018.1 coordinate 73,092, forward strand.
CTTACTCTGTCATGCTCATTTGATGCTTGGAGGTCTACAATATGAGCAGAGAAACTGCCGCTGAAAAAAATGAAGGAATCATTTCCGACCCTATAAAGTATATATATTCTTGATCAGCATTAACAGTCGAGTCGAAGTAGCCATGTCCGTCCGTCCGTATGAACAAATAGATCTCAGATCAAGTCCATTTTTCATTTTTGCCACTCCCTCTCCCGTCATATCTCCCACGTCATAGAGGAAGTGCGTTCGGCCCCAAGGGGCTATGGCTGGGGAACTCTGCTCCAAAAGCTAAAGAATTATAGAGACAGCTAGACATCATCAAAGATTGAAAACTCATGAGTGTGATTGAAAAAACTGAGTTTCTGGTCTCTCTTTTACACTCTCTGACAGGACTCTTCAGACTCCAGCGCCTTATCCAAAGCTCACGTCTCCAATGCACTATGGGGAAAATGACTACTTTATCTGGCATTTATTATTGTGAGTAAACCAAAAGAGATTTTTCACTGCGGTTTTTTTTATTATGTTGTTATAGACCATTAAAAGTTATTTTCGCAAAATGGGCGTGTCAACGCCCCTTCCGCCCAAAAAATCAAAAAATTATTTTTTACATGCATTTTTAGATATAAACTTTCCAAATTCTGTCACCTGTAGTTGCTTACGTTACAGATAGAAGTTTCGCCACGCCCCCTTCCGCCCCCAAAATTATGAACAACCAGTTTTTTTTTATTAATTTTCTTCATTTTCCAGCTCAAAGTTTTCCAGAAAAAGTAGGCTGTTGTCTTCAAACTCATCTTGTTCACACGAAAGAAGCTGAATTACCTGAGAAGGGAAAGATTTATAGGCTGATCAATGGGCTTTGTCAATCCTTCCCTGACTTGCTTGGCTTTTTCCGGGGTACTTACAAGTATTTGAAGAACTGCAGCAAGATCATGTACTCCTTATTTCCGGTCAGGTGCGATTGCTGCTTGAACTAGCAAGAAAACATCATCACCTTGGAATTTGCATAGTTCCGCTGCTTGCTCAAAGACTCCTTTCGCCTTTCAATTCAAATGGAATAATTGGCCGTCCAACCGGTCTATTACTTTATTTTAAAGACAAAGTACCGTTTATCCATTGCGAATGTCTTCTTTCAAAGTTCTTATAAGTGCTATTACAGTTGATCCAATTATAATGCAAATTGTTGCAAAATTGGTGGCTTTTTACTTTTAAAATATTTTCATAAACATTATTGCACGCATGCAGTTCAAATATCTTTGAAATGCCTTCTCTCGTCCGTGCCGGCCCCTCTCGCTATTCCACACAGCAAACAAATCGAAGTTGGAAAAATGAGGTTACCTAACTAAAATGCAAATTGCGCCATAAGAGGGAAAAAGAGGGAATTAAGACCAATACCTGTTAACTCAGAATTGACAACGCTAAAACAAACACTTGGACAAACACATAAACAATTCTAAACTCTTTTACATAATCCTTTCCAAAGTTGAAATTTGTTAATAAAATTCCAGCTTTAGGAGCGCTTATAAAACGACAAAATATTAGTATACACACGCACAATTTGAACGATTTTTTATATTAAACATTAAGTGCAAACCTGCGAAATTAGTGTTCATGACTTGATTTTCTTCTAATTGTGTTGCCAACACAGAATATTAAAAACAAAACTCAATGCAAAAATTTACAAAACTTGGCCGCACGTGCTATCGATTGCAACAGCTGACTTAACAGCTGTCATTCTCACATGGGACTGTTAAATTTAACATTTTGAGTTTGGGGCATAACAGTCTGATGTTTTCTTAATGCGTCAACAGCAAATTTGTGCTAATTAGAAAACTTTTAAAAAACATGCAAATGCCAGATAAAGAGGTCATTTTCCCCATTGTGCAATGTAATGGAATTGTTACTTGAAACAAGGAAATAAACTTGCAGACAAAATGTGACTTGTGTGTGGTCGCAAAAAATCCGCAACACGTACGAGAATATGACGCTTTTAAATACTTTCGATGTACGATGGCACAGGCTCTTAATGACATATAGAATTTTTTTATAGTGACACCATTTACTAACCTTTTGTGGATTTCATGATTTCTTTTTTTGGGTTTGAGATTCAAACAAAAATTTCTTGACAGTCCTTCTCTAGAGGTTTTTATTCTAGAACATTGTACCAAGCACACAGTTTAAAATATTGTAGAGAATGATAAATTTATATTATAGACTTGAATGATTGCACCGAAACCGAGCTAACACACGAATTTATTGTACACATAATCATGTGTCCCAGGAGTTGTGAAAACTCAGAGTTGAAAAAAAGCGCAGAATGCACTCGAGGCACTACAGCTCATGGAATCGAAGAAATTGGATCATTTTTGTCCCGAACGTTGCACTCGTTAACAGCTGAACGAAGTTTTTCTTTGCTGAAAGGGTTGAAAACCTATTTTCGTGTCTGAGGACAGACTCAACGGTATCCATTTGGACAGGATAGCTAACTATCCTTTTTTGGGATCCTTTAGATATTTTCGAAGTCGGTTTATTGTCGCTTAAAAAAGATATATTAGAAAAAAAAATATTTCTTTGATCTTTATTCATCATCCAAAGGAGCTGAATATTGTGAAAAAGATATTGAACTCTAAACGTAGGTCTTCTTCTTTACCTTTTTCTTTTTTTCTGGGCGACCAAAAGGCTAACGATGACTCCACAGCCGTTGACCTGTTCGCCGACTTCTTTCAATCTACTTATTCCTCTACGCGCTTTACTAATACTTCTTATCCTTGTAGCATTTCTTCTTCTAACTCGATAACTGCTCCCTCGATTTCCGAAAGCGCCTTACTTTCTCATTTAAAATCACTAAAATCTTCATACTCCCCTGGGCCTGACAACATTCCTAGTTGTGTGCTCAAAGAGTGTTGTATTTCTTTGTGCAATCCATTGCTTAAACTTTTTAATCTATCGTTAGAATCTGGTATTTTTCCAAATCTTTGGAAGGAATCCTATATTATTCCTCTTCATAAAAAAGGTGGAAAGTCTGATATATCCAATTATAGGGGCATAGCTAAACTATCCGCTATTCCAAAATTATTTCAACAGATTATAACCTCTTCCCTACAGCACTATTGTAAATCGATTTTATCACCTTTCCAGCATGGATTTACAAAGCGTCGGTCAACTGCTACCAATTTACTTGAATTTACCTCAATGGTACACGATGGTTTCCTTCTACAAAAACAAACTGATGTCATCTACACCGACTTCAGTAAAGCATTTGATTCTGTGAACCGTTATCTTCTTCTCGTTAAACTTGATCGATTAGGATTTCCATCCCCTTTTCTACTTTGGATTTCGTCGTATTTAAAAGATAAAACTCAAAAAGTTCTGCTACGCTCTAATACGTCAAAGCCTGTCTTTGTCACTTCAGGTGTGCCACAAGGCAGTCACCTCGGCCCATTGTTTTTTACTCTATTTATTAATGATCTCCCCACAATAATTTCGAATTCTCGGATACTTATGTACGCCGATGATGTAAAACTTATTTTATCTTTCAACGACCCGATGCACTCCATCAGATTGCAAGATGACTTAAACTCCTTGCAGGTGCCTGATTAATCAGTTACACCTTAATTGCTCCAAGTGCATGTTCATGACTTTCCATCGTTGCAAGCCTTCGTTGGCTACCTATACGATTGGAAATGAACCCTTGGAACGAATTTCTACAGTCGTTGATCTTGGAATTCTTTTCGACCCCAAATTGAGTTACAATCCTCATATCTCCTCTATTGTGAATAGAGCAAATGGTGTACTCGGATTCATTAAACGTTGGTCGAAAGAGTTCAATGATCCATATACCACAAAGCTTTTATACACTGCTCTAGTCCGTCCCGTACTTGAATACTGCTCGTCCGTTTGGTCTCCGCAGTATAAAAAGCATATAAATCGTATTGAGTCAGCTCAGAAGCAGTTCTTGCTTTTTGCCCTACGTGGCTTAAATTGGGACCCTAAACTTCGTCTGCCATCGTACTCTAACCTTGACCTTCCTTCGTTAGCTAACCGTAGAACAGTATTAGGTGTTTCTTTGCTTTATAAACTAATTATCGGTGATGTAGATTCATCTGAACTTTTAGGTCGCCTTAACTTCTCCGTTCCTTCTAGGCCAACCAGAAACTATTTTCCATTAGTATTGCCTAGATGCACAACTGATTATGCAAAGCACAATCGATTTCGAGTCTTATGTCAAAATTATAATGATAGAGATATCACCTGCTCTCAACAAATCTCTCTCTCTTCTCTCTAAAAACATATCTCTATAATTATCTTAGGGGAAATCTCTGATCACTCCTGGCTGTGAATCGGGGCATAGCTGGCAGGACGGGCAAATAAAACTCCCCCATCGAGTCAGAGTCGTTATTAGTTATTTTGTAATTTTGTTAGTTTTTCTTTGATAGGATTTCTTAGTCAATAAGGCTTTTTTATAACGTATGTGTAATTGAGTTGACAGCCTTTTTTTGTCGACTAAATAAATAAATAAATAAAAAAATATTTCTTAAAGCTTTCAACTGTACAGAACCAATAATCAGTTTGAAGCCAATCGTGATGGTCAGATATTTAAAGAATTTGAAAATTTTTTTCTAAAAATGTTTCTCTCCCCTTTCAAGATATAGACTTGAAATCTATGATTTACTACTTTGCCTGTTTCCCTCTACTACTTTTCTTGAGGGACTTCCTTCCAATTCCCACCCACATCTCACCCACACACCAAAAATAATTTTTTGACTACAAAGTTTTCCAAGAATTTTCCGACCGTTGGCAACATCGGAAAATCACATCTTAACTTATTTTACTAAATATAAATTGGTTTCTTTTTGTGCAGAATTTTTTGGTCATTTTCCTCGTGGGCGGATTTTTCTATATGGGGAAAATACGTGTGGAATTATTTCGCGTACTATGCTTATAATCCATAATAATTTCCCATACAAACTCTACCAACGCTTTTTCGACTTTTCCGGTTAAATTTTCATACAGATCTTTGAAAATGAGTTTGAATCTGATCGGATAATAATCAAACAAGTTTCATACAACAATTTACCGTGAATTTTTCGACTTTGGGAATAGATTTTTTAAAATTCGAAAATCAAGTTTTTTAGAGCGAAGCTCAGACTGGGGGAGTAAATCTTGAAAAATTTTGTCTTTGCGACACCTTCTTTTGGGTGATGTCTTTGATTTTGGATTTTGTACCATTACCATTACCGCGTAGTAGCAGGTGGGTTGTGTTTGGAGTGGAATAGTATGAGGTGAAAGTGGGGGGAAGGAGATGGCTATTTGGTGGAGACCTGGTGGGGATCAGGTGAAGATTTGGTGAGGATCTGGCGGGGATTTGGTGGTGATCTCCGATCTCTCTGAGCTCTGGATTGGCTCAGGCGGGGATCGTGTGGGGATCTGGTAGGGATCTGGTGGAGATCTGGTGGAGATCTGGTGGGTCTGGGGGAAGGGGGGGTGGAAAGAGTGGCTGCATTGAGGTCAAGTTGTGCATTCTGGGCTATAAAACTATAATGTTCTATGTTTGACAGTGCCTTTACAGTGTCTCGACAGTGCGTTGACAGAGACATTGACAGTGACTTAACATTGAATTAACAGTGAATTAACTTTGCCTTAACAGAGCTTTAAAAGTGACTTAACAAAAACTTAACAGTGGCTTAACAGAGGCTTAACAGTGACTTAACAGTGTCTTAACAGTGTCTTAACAGTGACTTAACAGTTACTTAACAGGGACCAAACAGTGACTCAACAGTGTCTTAACAGTGACTTAACAGTTACTTAACAGAGACCAAACAGTGACTCAACAGTGACTTGACAGTAACCTAATTTTTTATTATTTAATATTTACTTATACAGAATCCAAATGTGTACTTTGCCCTTACTTAATTCGGCTTCATTGACGTTAAGAGTTTCGCTCGAACCGGGTGTCTCATGACACACAATCTTTTTATCTTTTCTTATGTTTAACTTTGAAAATGTGTTTGCAGTTAATCGCTGGCAACTGAACTTTCGCGCATGCAACCTTGACCAACCACTTTTCACCCAGGCATGGTAAATTGTATGCAGCAATTGTTGAATTGTCATATTAATATTTCAAAATTATTTTGAAAGTTTCATACAACAATTTTTCCGCGAATTTTCCAAAATTCGATCTTAGTACTAAATTTCAACATTAGCTTCCTTTCCTTCAGTGATTTTTGTACGATCTGATTGACAAATTTAGCTTTTAAGATCAAACATATATATATATTTTTATTGCTCTTTTGTGATTGTATTGGCCAAAGTTTTTCCTAACCGGCTCGAGGTCAACACGGTTAATTATAGTTCATTATAATCAACACAAAATCTCTATTTGTGTTCTCAATTTCTTTCCCAAATCTCAAGAAAATCTCAACACCCATCCAAAACACTTTACTCACCGTCAACTTGAATTGTAATCAATTAGCTTAAGAACTTTGTCCATATAAAGTTAATATGTCAATAAATCCATTTAAGCGAAACACAAACCCAGCCGCCCTTTTCTTAACCAACGCAACAAGACAAGCCAAAAAAAAAAAAAGAAAGCGAGAAAAAATAAAATGAAAACGCAAACAACTTGCCTGAAACAAGTAAAAGTCAAGTCAGGTGAAAAAGTTTTTGCAGCTCGCCACTTAACCGTTCAATTTGGGGTTCCTTTGCAAACCCCCCCCTACCCTCCCTCGTATGGTTCCGACGCTCCCCTGTCCCATTTTAAGGTAATGCCATACCTTGGCTAGGTACGTGCATGTAGCGAAGCTTTTTTGGTGCAAAGTTTTTGCGGCTTTTTCAATATTTTATGAGTCAAGCTTTTGCGTTAACACCTTTAGTACGCAGGGCATTGTGGTTTTAAAGGGAAGAAGGGAGAGAGTAGGGTGTGTGTGTGTGTGTGTGTGGCAGGAAATAACGCGCAAGTTGTAAGTTTTAACTAGCAAACAACTTGCCCACCTTCTTCTTCAGCAAACCACGAAACGAGGATGAGAAGCCTGCCTGTTGAGCCAGAGAGACGGAAGTGGTGGAGTGGGGTTTGTTGTTGTTGCTGTGGTTGCAATGAAGCATCGAATATGTGGCTCCACACACAAACACACACTCACACACACACATGGTAGACGTCGACAACGATTTATTTCCCAGGCAACTTAAGTGCGCGAGCCTTGAACAATGCCCATTCAGCCACGCCCACACACACACACACACTAACTCAATGAGTCGAAATTAAACAATGCAAAAGATTAAGTGCAGATTTGGGACTTTATCTGCTTGTGCCATAAATTGGTATTTAAGGGATACCTCACAAATGTCTATAGAACGAACACCCACACAACCTCGGCGCCTTGAAGTATGCAGCAAAGTTTTGTGCTGCCAACAATAGATCAGCCACCCCCCCCCACACAGAATCTATATCCTGCCCCCCAAACCAAACAAACAAAAAAAAAGTGTAAAGCAGTTTAAGTTTACTTGTTTACCAATACCCGAAGTTTTCGGGTGTTTCGAGGATGTTTCGGTTGGTTGGGTAACTTGCACAAGATTAATTGCAATCGGTGTTTTGGCATATGTTTTTACTTTCCACTTTGTCTTGTTTCTGCACCTGTGTGTGTGTGTGTGTGTGTGTGCATTTTCTTGAGCTTTGTTTGCTGTGGAAAGTTTTTTCCTCTGCTTTTGGCACTTGAAGAAGGTAATTAAGCAACTATTTATGGGGCTTTTGGCTGGAACACAAAACACATGTTGGCCCAGCCCTGACTGAGTGCAGAAGATGAAGTTGGCCTAGGCCAAGTTGCTGTAGATTAAGTCATAATTTAGGATAACTGATCAGGATTTTAACAGCTGAAGATCATCATCAAATGTACATTGTGCGATAGCACATTCTATGCATGAGTTTAAGACAGTCCCAACCAGCCCCTAGCCAACGGGGGCTGCAGTCACACAGCAATTCACACCGAATGTTTGCCGAGGTCATGTTTTACTGAATATCAGAGAGAGAGAGAGAGAGAGACCGTCATATTTTTCTGTGTTCTCCATTGTGCCGACCCTGATTTAAGATCAGAGCCGGCCTTCTATAGCAACCAAGGGCCAAAGTCTTTAAGCAGATGCGAGTCGAACCTTTGGTTGTGTGAATCGGTGAACTCTGAGTTGCAAGGAAAACGGCTGTAGTCTGGAGAGAGCTCTCTTGCTCACTTCTGTCCTCTCCATTTGGCGGGCCCTGGTTAAAGTGCTTATAGTTCTAGGCCAGCGCAAAAACATTTCGCTATTCACACGTACGCAACCCGAACGCATGCCGAAACTGAGACCAAAAGAGCAGAAAGCCCTCATTCGATCTCTGTCGCTCTCGCTCTCTTTAATATTTGATTATTTCAGCACTTTTATTTAATGAGTTCCACAACTATTTAAGCTTTCAAAAGTGTGAGAGCCTTTTCGATTAAGCAAAGCTTTTGCTTTCTTGATCGCTCTCTTCCTTTCTATCTCTCGAATTTTCTTTTTCTCTCCTTACCTCTTTCTTCAGCAGCTTTAATAACTTTGACGAGATTTACTCGATGAAGGAAACTAGCTTGTGGGAAAGAGGCTTAGTGGAAGCTTTTTGTAGTTTGCTTCACCAAGAACATCCCAATTGAGCGCATAACTTTTAAACCTTTCGTGTGTATGAGTGCTTTACCGTTAAGGTCAAACTTTTAGACTCTCATGAATCATGAGTCATGATATAACAAAAACAAGTGAGAAAGTCGGTCAAGCCCATCTATAACATACTCTATACCTGGAGTAAAAGCTGAATGCAATGCTGGTGCTGCGCTCATCTCTAATTCTCTCTCTCTCTCTCTCTAATTGTGGCAGTGGGTGGGGGAAGGGTTGTTTACTTATTTGCTCATAACTTGGGAACCGCTCATCCGATCTTTATCATTTTTTTGGCAAATCGATACATTTGATCAAGAATATATATACTTTATATGGTCGGAAATGATTCCTTCTCCCTGTTACATACTTTTGCACAAACTTAATATACTTTATGTACCTTTGGTACAGAGTATAAAAAGTAGGGCAAGTCAGCCTTTAAGTCACAGTTCCCCAGCGATAGCCCGGGGGGTGCGAACTTACTTGCCGAAGTCATACTTCATTGTGTGTTAGAGTGAGACACAGTCATGTTTTAGCGCTCTCTTCTTGGGGAACCCTGCTTTAGGTCTTTAACGTATTGCTTCACTATTCATTAAAGCTTTCGTGTGTATGCGAGCTTTTCCTTACAACGAAGAAGGTAAAGCAAGTTCTTAGCTCGATCTCCGTTTCAGCTTTCTACTCAGATTGCAAGTCTTCAATGTGTTGCGAAATTTGTGAGGGTGCGAATCATTTTCTAGGTTTCAAATTTTGATTTTAACTATATGCATGCCATATTGCACCAAAATAAATTTAATTAATGAAATGTGGGAAAAATGTGGAAGCAGTTTTTGTATGAAATTATTGAACCACCCTACTTAAGCTGCACACACACTTAAATATATACGCACTCGGACATAGCAACAGGCCAATCGTACGATTATGTAGTTATGCTAAAGCACATGCTATCATAGATCACAGATCATTCGAACCGAAGAGACGTCTGTGCTAGTCAATATAAAAAAGCACGTGTCAAACACAAGCCACCTTTTAGCGCTCATTTTTGTTGCAGTTGGCTGTACAATTAAAATGGAAAGTGCTAAATCAAATTAAAGGTACGATAAAAATAACCATTTCAGGTGTGAACAGGCCTTTAGGTTAAGGGCTTAAGCCTTGTAGTAGGCCGGCACCACAATTGGGCTTTGTTTTTTCAACAACTGCATCATTAACATCCCCAACCTATGGATCATCCGCATCTTTGGCATCGCTATCTCTGTTGGGGCAAGCGGACAACCTGCTCCACCTATATTGGTCACTGCCTCATTCGAAAGGAGATTTCTCTTCCCATGGAGGAAACATCTAAGTGTCTGCCATATATATCAACATATAGGGCGGCTATAAGTACAACCAAAAAAAAATCCAATTTGCATACACCTCAGCAAGTGCAGCCAGCGACCTTAAAAATTATCATGCTCCAAAGCTAGTGTGAATGATCAGCAGCAAAGAGTTTCCGATTTTGTTTCCCCCGCAACTTTCAAGTTCACGGTCATGATTATGACGTTCATATCATAATCATTAAGTTGTTCTTTTGTTTTGAGCTAATTGCATATAGATAAGCGCTCAGCTGCTTTGCTTCGATTGTGCCTTGCACAATCTTTTGCATATGTCAAAGAAATGCGGAACCTAATTTCAACCTGCACCGAAATCAATTGTTGCTGCTAATATAAGATATAATTTTAAAATGCAATACTATTCTCTTCTGATTAATTAATTAAGAAATATTTAATATTAACAATTTGCTGTTAAAATGTGTAAATATGTCGGATATTGAATTTACAAAATTCGTGCTAGGCTTCTCCAAACCTAACCTAACCTATATTTTTAAACAGCCTCACCATCTTGTCAACGTCATCTTGGGCCCAATGATCATCGGCAAATTAGTAGGTGAACATTAAGCTGTGAGTAATTTGGTAATTTTAAGTCCTATACATTGAATTTTGTGAGTATGGAGATTTGACCCTAGCATTGATAACTTACCCGTGTGTTCGTTACAAATTTTGTATGAACGTGATTTCAAAAAAGCTTTTGGCTTACAATGACAGAGAGCTTGATCTCCTCTCGCTTCAGTAGCCCAAATAACTAAGTGCAAAACTATTCAAGTTTGCATTCTAATGAAAGCTTTGTTTGAAAGTTTTGAAGAAGCTATCGCTCTTTCTATATCTCACTTACCTTTTAATATACATTCACATTTACACTCTCTCTCTCTTTCTCTGTTTACTTTTCACTTCAGAAGCTGTAATAACCAAGTGCCTAACTAAATAAGCTTTAATGTTCAAGAGAGCTTTTCAGTCTAAGGAAAACTTGGTTCTCGCTGTCTCTTTAATTACTGTAGGCACAACAATAAAAGCTTGCATTAGAATTAGAGCTTTTCGGTCAAGTCGAAGTTTTTGCTTTCTTGATCTCTTTCTCTATTTCTACATCTTTCTTTCAATCTCATTTTTTCCAGCTTCTTGACTGTTTTTGTATCTCTCTCCCTCTCTTTTTATCCCGGTTTCTCTTCCTTGCCACTGACTAAGTGCAGAACTTTTAAAGCTTTTAAGTGCTTGAGAGCTTTTCAGTCTAGGCGAAGCTTTTGCTGTCTCTTTCATAATCTATTTTCAAATATTTCTAATGATCCAAATTAAAATGAGAATTTTGTTTCTTTAATTGGAGCTTTCGAACTTAGTCAGATTTGATGATGGTTTTTTGCATTTTCCCAAAAAAGCTGTTATATTACTTTTGTATTTTTTGCTCTCACTTTCATGCGCTCCTCCTTAAAGACCTTAATTCGATTGCCTGCTATTTAGGGCCAAGATGTCTTAATGGCATAATCACAAGTGGGCTAAGCAGGAGTGTGTTTGCCATGGCAATAATAACGTATTTGATTCAACTCCCCCATATCAACACCATATCACTTTGATTACTTTATTATTGGTGGGCGTCCTGCTTACCTTTTGTATGGGCTCTCCCCCACCCACACCCCCCAGCGCCCACTCCTCTCCCGTGCTGTTTGGCACTCAGCAAGATTATGGCCTGTACCTCATACTTGGTGGCATTATCCCCACTTTTCTTATTAGAAGCAATCATATAACACTTCATTTTTCTGTTTTTGTTGTTGATTTATGCGTTTGTTCGATGTCTCTCTCTGTCTCTGTCCTGTCTCTGTCCTTGTCTCCCTCTCAGTTCTATTACTTGACTGCACTTTAGCTCCTGTTGATAATGAGCCAAATCATTTTTCGTGAGATAAATTTGGTGCTCCTTCTGCCTGGGCATATAAGTAGCTGGAAAACTTATGTTCGGACCTCCCTGCTAGGCAAGTAGTGGCAGCAAGTAGATACTGTGCTTTGTCTGGCAAGTCATCAGACCACACGCCCAGCCCACCTTAGAGTTACAGACTCATCCTCATCCACCATTCATCCTTTGCCGTCGACAACTTTGAGTTTGGTTCGCTCCTTGAAAGCGTTATAAATCATTGACATGATTAAGCGACGCGGCACGACACGACATGCTTTTGTTGTAGCCAACTGCTCAGTGTATGTGTGTGTGTGTGTGTGTGAGAGAGGGCGGGGGAGAGGGGTAGGAAGGATGTGGCCTGAAGATGGAATAGTGCAAGTCCAATGAGGGCCTTGAGGGTGGTCGATGGGCAATATGATAATTCAATATCGAAAATTGTTTTTATTAAGTTGATTTGTAAGTGGCAGAAGGGTGAACATGAAGAGCAGCAAGAGCTTTAAAGCTGGGATCTTTAAGAGCTTTGGCAGTTAAGGCATTGGGCGATTCCTACAAACTTGACGAGGACGAAACTCAAGCAACGGTTTGGTGTTCTTTAATTAGAGTTTGCCTTAGTGTCTAGAAAAAGCTTAAAATGATCTCTTGAGAAGCTTATTGTGAAACTTGATCAGCCGTTTAAGCTCTTCAGAAAGCTTAAGTTAACCAAAAATAAATGAATTGAATTTCTTTGAAAAGCACAATCGTGTTATCTTTCTTTTTAGAAAACAGGAAGAAGAGTTGTGTTAAGCTTTTAAAAAGCTTATTGAAAACTTTCTTTAACTTAACTTAGTCGGGATTTACACGGTGAAGCAAACTTAATAAAGTGAAAAACTTTCGTTCGTAGGAAAGAAGTGAAGAGGGGGAACCGACATCACCACAACTCTGTCCTACAAGCCATAGGTTTTCCGAAAACTTCAAAAAGTTGGCTACACCGTGTAAATCCTGACTTGAAATGGAACATAGATTAACTTAAAATTTATCAACATTATTTTTTGGGAAATCTTCTAAAAACTCATACTGAATAGGATGCTTTTTGGAGGCCAAATTTTTCTAAATTGAAATCCTGCAGAAATTTACCTTAAACAAAGCTTGCACACCTAAAGAGTTTCTACGGGAAACGTATTCATAGAAAAAAATGAATTCTTTGAATATCCCATGGCTTGATTTTCTATTTTTAGTAAGTCGATCCGTTTTAAAATACCGAGCTTGCGCTTTGAACTTTCAAAAGCTTTTAAGAAAAGCTTATTCACAGCTTATGCCCGGGTGTGGGGCTGTATGTATGCCTGTTTGTGTGGGAGGTGAGGTTTCTATTTCGCCTCGAAAGATCTAATAAATAATTTTGGATATTCGAAATATCAACTTTAAGATCCATTTTATTTAATATCCTTTTTAAATTTTTCAGCTCCTTTGGATGAAGAATAAAGATAAAGAACTATCCCTTTTCTGATATATCCCTTTTAAACGAAAATAAATCGACTTCGAAAATATCCAATGGATCCCAAAAAAGGATAGTATAAAATAAATTTAATACCAAAAATATCCTGAGGATCATCAAAAACTATCCTTTTTTTCCAGTGTATCAACTGGCGCCAGCTTTGAAGTAAAAAGGTATGAAAAAGCTTTTCAAAACTTTGTCGTTTCGAACAACTGTAAGTCCCTTCCACTTGTTCGAATTGGGAATGCTATTTCAAGCATGTTCTACTAGATAAGCTTTTCGATAAATAAGCTTTTTAGAATTAATTTCTAAAATGATCTTATGAAGCTGCTTCATTATATTACCTTTTGAAGTCTTTCTCCAGAAAAAAAAGATTGATTCTCTCGAAGTTTAGCACAAGGCTGGCTTAAGAATAGGTTAAAAAAAGTTTTAACATTTCAATAGCGCTGAGAACAAGCTTAAGCTTGTCAGTTTCTCTCATTCAAAGGTGTGCTTAAGCCCATTTATCCAAAAGCTTGTTTTTTAAGCTTTTATAGCAAGCTTTCTGAACAGAAACTTTAGCTTAACAGAATTCGCTGGTTAAAGCTGCAATAAACCAAAAATTCTATCTTAAAAGTAGTTTGTTAAGCTGTTTTCAATATTCTCCAGCTTAGTTTTTTAAATTTTTTTTGAGTTAGTTATAGTCACACGTTGCCCCTAAAGGCCGAAGACATTTTGATATTAACACATACACGAGCCGAACGCAGGCCGAAGCTGAGGACAAGAGAAGAAGCGTGCGATGCGCTCAAGTCGAAGCTAGTTCACTGCGCTTTTTGTTGTCGCACATATGCCTCGCTCTTGTTGATCAACACTGCTTTCAATCTGAAGCACTCTTCATCGTCTGTGATGCAAATGCTGTGGTTATGTTTTTTAAATGTCTCAGTTCAAAGATATTCTTAAGCCCCATTTCGAGTAAAGGAAGCTTTTGTAAAGCTCTACAACAGCGCTGGGTAACCATTTTGAGTTGGCGAGCAGTCCAACAACAACAAACCCTTATTAGAAAGTTTCGAATTTGCAAGGACTTTGTCAAAGGGAGGCAGTTGCGACGCAAATTCTTATGCGCCTGAGTGACGCCAGTTGTCGAAGCAATGAAAGCCAGGGCGTGCCCTTCGCTAATCTACAAACTTAGCTTGAGCTATTTTAAGCTCTGCTTGAGTCTTAGCTTAATGATTTTCCCAAAAAATACGTTAGAAAAAAATAGGAAAAAAAAACCATTCATTAAGCTTTTATAAAGCTCTACAGGCTTAGCTTAGCCGGAAGAAAAGCTTTCCGACAAATTAGCACGCTCACAACTGTTCTTAGGAGAAAAATCAATCTCTTAAGCTTTCATAGTAAGCTTTTTTAAAGCTCTGCAAGCCTAGCTTGGAAGTTAAGACTCTCAGATTTTCGGATGCAAAGCTTTTCAGCAAATTTACACGTTCACAACTGTTCTTAGGAGAAAAATTGATTAAATAACAAATTTTATCAAAGCTCTACAAGCTTAGCTTACAAGTTAAGTAACTCTGATTTCCGGAAGAAAAGCTTTAAAACAAATTTACACATTCCCAACTATTCTTAGGAGCAAAATCAATTCATTAAGCTTTCATAGCAAACTTTTTCAAACTTTTAAACTTAGCTTAAAAGCTCTTTGATATAAGTTTTTAAACAAATTTATACATTCCCAACTATTTTTAGGAGCAGAATCAATTCATTAAGCTTTCATAGCAAACTTTTTCAAAGCTTTTTAAACTCAGCTTGAAAGTTCCTTGATATAAGCAAAGCTTTTTCAAAAGCTTTTCAAACTCAGCTTGAAAGTTCCTTGAAATATGCAGCACATGCTGCTCACATCCTGTGAGCAGGCCTGCCTGCCTCCCTTTCATCCTGCCGCCCTCAGCTACCCCATCCCTCCCTGTCAGCCCTCACATCAAACATATTTGTGTGTACTTTTTGAGAAACTTTGCTAATATGTTAAAACTGTTCATTGACACCAAAAAATGAGCAAAAAGCGTGTCAGCGATAAAAAGGCCAAGCTGCTGGCTGCTGCCTGATGCCTGATGCTGACGGTGGGAGGCGCCTCAAGTGCGTTCTGTGAGCTCGTGTGTGTTTGAGTTTTGCCAGGCTGTTTGCAGTGTTGGAAAACACAAACAAAAACTGTGAGCTTATTAAACGCCAAAGCGAAGAGTTCTAGTCAAATAGTAAAAATAGAAACAAAACTTTTTGCCGTTATGCAATATTAACTGCTAATTACCCCCACCCACCCCTCCCCCCACCATCCGCAGTCTGTCAATATTTGTTGAAACACTTTCTGATAGGCAAAAATGGTTTTTGGAAAAAAAGTTATGCAATTGCAACCCAACGCCAGGCCCCACTATTTTATTAGAAAAGTTTTCTTTTCCCCCCACCCCCCTCCCAACCGACAGCTCCAATGTTTGACTTTATGCGCTATTTTTTAATATTTATTATGGCTGATTGCGATCCCTCGCCATCGCTGCGGGTGTCCCGGGCAGGACAGAAGACCCTTTGTTTACTTTGCGGCTGGCAGAATGGAATCATAATAATAAAATGGAACAAAAAAAAAAAAACAGGAATGAAAATTGTAGAAATGTAAAAGTTCCAGCCAAAGAGGGGGGCTGGCTGCATTCACGCATTATAATTTAAGTGAAACATAAATATTGATGTAATAAATTAATTTCTGTTAAATGAAAAAGATGGCAGAACGCAAAAGAATTCTTGATTGGATAGCCCACGGGGCATAGGAAACAACAGACGGCAAGGAAATGGGGAGAGGAGGAAAAGTGAAACCAGGGAATCGAACTGATTTCTTTCGCGGGGAAGGGAAGCTTTAAGAGGATTAGGCCTTTTGGAGATCTAGATGAATAAGAATCTTGTCCCATTCCTTACACCCACACACACACCCAAGCCATACTCATGACCTCAACATGAGTGAATTTATCCATACTCTTTATACTCCTCTGTGTCTTGGGTCAAATGCCCAAGCCATAACATCAACAACTTCAACTTCAACCTGACATCAAGTCGACGACGCTGGCTTTTCTGCTTCCGGCGAGCTCAAAGCTCAAGCTCTATAAATTTTTGCACGCCCCCTAAAGTATGCAACTTTCCTTTTGGCCCCTCCCTAACAAGATGAGGCTGAAGAAGTGGAAGCAAAAAGAAGTGGCAAGCACAAAATAAATCAGTGAAAAATGTGCAACTTATGATCAAGTGTTCCCACAAGAATTGCAAACTTTTTACTTCTTTTTTACCCCCACCCCCTGCCCCCCTCTGCCCCCCTCTCTGAGTCTTTCTTGGGCTTTGTTGTCTCGGCCACTGGCAGTGCATGTCGAAGACATCATCGAAGTTATGTGCAGGTTATGCCCAGGGACAAAAACTTTGCATAGTTGACAACATTGACCTTTTTTTTTTATTTTGCTGTTGAGTGCATAAATAGTTGATAAACTATTTGCTTACGGTCCAGGCCAGGACTTTGTCAGCGGATAAATGCGAATTAATTTCAACAAACAGAAACATTAACGAAACGAAATCAATTTGAAATTCAAATTAAGCGACTGCCTGCGCCCCCTCAAGCGCTGCTCACAAATGCGTTGCATACTTTTCAGCGTCTATTGAAAACACACAAATTGAATTTCCCCATTTAAAGACAAAGGCGAAGCAAATTTTTATGCGCTTAAAACAAGAGTGAGAGTTTTGGGTCGTTTGTTATTGTGTCGAAAAATGAAAATATTATTCCCAGCGGGTTATTTGGCATTCAAGTTGGACAGAGAGAGAGAGAGAAGGAGAGAGATGGAGTGAGTAGCACTCCTTTGGCTATAGCTAAAGTCACAAAAGACCTTAAGCAGGAGAGACAGGCTCGAGACATGGATAATGCAGGAAGTGCAGGAATAGCCCAAGAAAGGGTGAGACAAGAAATTGACAGAGGGAAATGGTCGATATGGAAAAGATTTGACTGAATGAGAGAAGAGAAAATAGAATAAACTGGGAGGCGTGAAACACCCGGTACAAGCGAAGCTATGTACAAAGTTACTTAGTGTTCGATACTTAATAATCAGTACATAATACAGAGTACTCAATACGCAGAACTTCGTACTTTGACACAATACTCAGAAGTCTGCACTCAGTACTCAATGCTCAGAACTCGATACTTAATACGTAATACTCAGTACTTGATACTCAGTACTCGGTACGCACAACTCGACTCAATACTCAGAGCTTGATACTCAATACTTGGTAGTCATTTCTCGCTATTCAGTACTTGATACTCCGTACTCAATACTCAATATTTAATACTCGCACTTTAATGCTCAATACTCAGTACTCGACACTAAGAACTGCATACATAGCACTTGAAACTCAGAACTTACTTCTCCGTACTAGCTATTAAGTACATGATACATAGTACTCGCTATTCAATACTCGATGCTTAGAACTCAATTCTTAGTACTTGATACTCCCAACTCAATACTCAAAACTTGGTACTCAATACTCGTTAATCACAGCTCGCTATTCAGTATTCGATACTCAGTACTAGCTATTCAGTACTTCAATCTCAGTACACGATACTTAATACTCAATATTTAGTAGTCGCTTTTCAATGCTCAATATTCAGAACTCGGTACTCAAAATTCAATACTTAGTACTTGCTTTTCCGTACTAGCTATTCAGTACTCGATAATTAGTACTCGCTATTCAATACTCGATGCTTAGAACTCGATACTCAGTACTCAATACGCACATTCCAATACTCAGAGCTCAATACTAAGAACTTTATATTTAATATTCGTTAATCAGTACTTGCTAATCAGTATTCGGTACTCAGTACTCGATACTCAGTACTCGATACTTATAACTCGTTAGTCAGTGCTCGGTCTTTAGAGCTCGGTTCCCACATACACACACAATCTTCCTGCTGCTACGGCAAATAGCAAATACGGTAGACTTTGTAAAAAACGAAGGCGTACCCAAAAAAAATTGTAGCCAGGCAAACAATTTTCTTGTCTCTCCGTCGAACGTCCGTAACACAGCTTCGCTTTAAAAACTAGAAAAAAGAAGTCTATCTGGACTTTTTTGAAACATTTTTTCTTAATTTTTAAGAATTTTTCTTTCAGATATCAAGCTAAATTCGGTCTCATCTCAGGCTATTTATTTTAACTTGGGGAGGCAGGAGAAATATTTAATCAGAAAGAGTAGGCAATGTTGAGAACTAAAGTGCTCAAAACTCATGGATCTCCAAATTTGGGATCTAGAATTTTACTTTTTATCCTTTTGAAATAAAAAATATGCTCATCCCAGTATGATATTTAAAATAATGTTCTCTGCCAAACGTTCTCAAAATAAAGACAAAGTTTCCACATCTATCTTTATGAAGGGCAAGTAAGCGTAGACCGTTTGTTTTTTGTCATACGTCATCGCTAAAATATTGGATGAACGCAAAACCAGTGACCGATCTTTCTTTATATACCAAAATAAAAATCTATGAACTGGTACAGCACCGAATACTGAAACCATATAAGAACCACAACAGAACTATTTACCAAAACATAAATTGCATTACTTACCAGAACCAGAACCGGAACGGATATCGAAATACAATTCGGTTTGATTCCTTGTCTTAAATCTTTAAGAATATAAAAAGCCTACTAATAGTGAAAGCAAGACGTACTTGAAACAGTATTGCAACAATATGATCGTCTGCTCCGGAGAACTCGTTAGAATCATCTCTGAGGAAATCAAATACGGCAGAGATACCAATAGGAGTAAGCCTCTGTGTCCATTCAGTCAGCACATTGTGTCGAAAACTAAGGTGCGTGGGCACCAAGCTAATCTTCTGCTTACCCATAGCAATTCACGGGGTCGGTCCATGGATTTTGCAACCGGAAAAAGTTTTCTGAAGCTGGTGGCTGGTGTGCTGTAATGAACGTTAAGTCACCCCACGTAGTCAACTGGCAATTTGCCTATACTAAGATTATTCTACATGATCCAATGTCTCGTGAAAATATACCTCATCTGGAGGAGATGGGACTTTGCAGCAATTCCATATACTGGACATATCTTCAGTATAGCACTATGATGGCCTTGTTTTTTGGCAGCTCAACTGTCAAACATGTTCAGTTTGCAAATGAACTACGCTTCAAAATCATTTAATTCTATTTAGACATTCATGCTCTATGAGCATTGCTCATAGAAGAGGCTCATTTTTGGTTGAATGGATATGTGTTTGTTTGAAATAATTGGTTTCTGGTTTTTGTGAATATATAAAATGTTCATTAAACATAACTCATAACCCATATATTTGGTTCGGTTACGGTACTGATAACCGGTTATAGGCCTATATCCAGCACTCCGGAAAATTTATTCCGTTACAGTATTTCATATACACTTGGCCCTCGCTTAACACGGACTCGTTTAGCACGAACTCGGTCTTACACGGTTGCAAATTTGCTCCATTCCCCCTTTTAACACGCTGAAAACCTCGTTCTTACACGATTGAAAAATATCGATATATTTTTTTTTTGCTGTCAATTGTGCTTGTATCATACGCAAAAACTCAAATTCTGAACCGCTAAGACAATGGGCAAACTGCCTCGGAAATTGGAAGAAGCCTTGACTTGAAGGAGGCAACAGTTCGCACTATCAAAAAAATGAAACTGAAATACGACGTGCAAAAAGGATTGGGTCAATTATATATATCTACAAAATTTACTATTAGAGCATGTGCATCTATTTTGGAGCGAATGGAAAGAGCACTTAGCATTTGAATTGACGATAGATACGAAAAAAAGATTTCTTTAAGCCAGCGGATCATTCAGGAAAAGGCGCTCAGGAGTTATGAACATCTTAACCAAAATGGAGAGCCCTCTTCCAGCATAGATTTTGTTGCTAATGTAATAGATGGTTCAATAAATTAAAAAACTGTTCTTCATTCATAGCATCAAATTTAAAGGCGAAGCGGCATCGGCCGATGACGGAGCTGCTATCACATACCCAGAAGAAATTCAGGGTTTCATTGAAGAAGAGGAATTCTCGCCTGACCAAGTTTTAAATGCTGATGAAACTAATCTTTGCTGGAAAAAATTGTCTAATATAACTTTTTGATCAAAGAATGAAAATAAATCTCCCAGCTTTAAGGCACAAAAAGATCGTTTTACACTTTTGCTGTGTAGTAAGGCATCAGGAGACATTCAAATAAAGCCAATGCTTGTTTATACGTCCATGAGTACCCGTGCGCTTAAAGGGATAGACCAGAGCAAATTACCCGTTTACTGGAAAGCAAATTCCAAAGCTTGGGTATCTGGAGAATTACTTAAAGTCTGGTTCTGGAATTGTTTTGTACCTGAAGTTGAAAAATATTTAAAAATCATAGAACTTTTTTAAGCTGGCTCTAGGTCATTTAAGTTAGGATTTTGTCTATAACTTGTCTAAAACAAGATACGACACAACACCACAAAGGACTATTTCAGTATAGCGCTATTTCATGAATACCAATTCAATCTTAAGCTGTCTCTGCCTGCTTTTAGTGTGTTGGCAGAAGGTACTTCATGACAGAACTGCTATGACCGCTTGGGAATCCCAAAGGCAGGCTTGTAGCAAAATCCGACATCAGCAGCAAACGCCAAAAACACTAAGGCCTTTGTGTATGTGTGTGTATCCCGTATCGGCCCTTCTGCAGCTTAAAAATTAAGAATGTACACTTTAAAGCACTTTTGTTTTTGGACAATGCCCCAGGTCATCCGAAAGATTTAAGTCCTCCGAAAGTTGAAATAAAATTTTTCCCACGTAATCAGAGATCAGGGTATAATTTACACTTCCAAGGCATATTACATCAGACTGGATTTTGGGTACAACTGAAACTGACTCCATCGATGTAACCAGCGCTTGGAAGAAATTGTATATTAAAGATAGCCCCGAGTTGATAAACTTAACTTTTAAAAAGATTAAGATGTCAATATTAAAAAGATGCTGGAGGAAATTATGGCCAGAGGTTGTTAAAAGCCATTAAATAGAAGTGCCAAAATGTGAATTCCAGGATATATTGGACCTTGCTCATTCAAATGAAGGTAAATGTTTCAATAAAGGAATTAATGACGAATCATTGCTTGAGATTGCTGTGAATAAAGCAAACAATTCGAAATCAAATGACAGCAGTTCTGAAAAAACCCATCCGATTAGTTTAACGATATAAAAGTTCCAAGAAGGATTCGCATATGCTAGCAGCTTGGAATCGTGCTTTTTAAATTCATATCCGGTCATCGAACGACGGGAGAGTTGGGAAAAATACTTTTGCCTTATGAGGAGTGCTATAAAGAAGCTTTATAAGCTTTATTAATCGAAAATGACAGATTTTTCTGATAAGGAGCATCCAAAAAAGAAAACAGGTTGGCACAAAACGGCTTAAACTATAAATACTATCAAAATCATTTCAAATTTAATATAAATATGATCTTCTTACTTTGTGTCATTTCTGAGTTTTTAAAAAGCTTAACTTGCTAATTAATAATATAAAGCAACTTTTAATTTTAAAAATATGAATGCTATACAAAAATTTAAGGCACATACATAGTAACTTTTGGTTAATTTTGAACAAATGTATGAGTCTTTGATTAAAAGCAGACCAGATATAAACAATAAAAATTTTTTTTGTTGCCAATTTTGAATTTCAGGAACGTAACCCCTTATTTTGTACTGAATTCATGTTTCGCTTAACACGATTTCGCTTAACACGAGGTTTTCTAGGAACGTAACCCCCGTGTTAAGTGAGGGCCAAGTGTAATTAGAAACATTTTGGCTTTGCTTTGATGTTCAAGTGTTTTTATAAAGTATTTCTATTTATCCAAAATATTGTAACAAAATAAATTTTCCGGAGTGCTGGATATAGGCCTTTTGTAAATAAAGGTTGCGGGTATAAAAATTTTTTTTCGTTTACGGCTTCAAATTTTAAAGTGTTTTTTGGGTTACGGTTTCGGTAACGGATTTAATCTCTGGAACAGACAAAAATGGCCGTATTTGGTGTGAAGAGCAGCCAGAAGCATTGCAAGAACTGAAAATTTTTCATTGGACCGTAATTTTTTAAAGATGACGAAGGCAGGAACGTTACCGTGAACAGAGAGTGCTAACGGCCATTCATTACAAATTTTTGTTTGCCCAAAATGCAAGAGCTGGACTTTGCAGACATGTGGTTTCAACAGGACGGTGCCACATGCCAAAAAGTACGCGAAACAATGGACCAATTGAACAGTTTATTTCACGTTTGGGGCCGATGAATTGGACTTGAACGCTTTTAGACTCATTATAGTGAAGCTATGTTAAGGCTCATGTTTATAGGGACAAACCCGCAAATATTGAAGAATTTATTCGTAACATACCGGCGCCGATATGCCAAAATGATACCCAGAACCATTTGAGGCGCAGCCGCGCTACATTAAATCATCGTAAACAATAAATTTGATAGATCGCTCTTTGGACTCAAATAAAGATTTCAAACATTTCCGTAAGCTGCTAAAAAATCTCTTAAATCTTAATATGCAGATTTTCAGACGGATCCGAATCTACACAGTTTCAATTGGAAAGCAATAAATGAGAGAATGAGACTAATTTAGTTCATGCAGCAGAGCAAATT
The DNA here is from genome assembly GCA_018904275.1 of Lordiphosa clarofinis. Lineage (NCBI taxonomy): Eukaryota > Metazoa > Arthropoda > Insecta > Diptera > Drosophilidae > Lordiphosa > Lordiphosa clarofinis. The sequence goes on from JAEIGQ010000018.1 coordinate 96,104, forward strand.
GATCTATTTTCTATATTTTCTATAAGTGTGTTCATTTCATACCTTTACTTTATAGCCTAACAATTTCATTTCCCGTTTTCAAAAATGTTACAAAGAAACCGGTTTAATGATCCATTTTGAAACCCGCCAAATCAGACAGACGACCAAACTTTCAAGTTATGAGGCAATCTTTTTTGTTGCTTTCTCGTAAAACTGACAAACAGACTGAAAATGCCATCAGAGGCAAATCAATTCCCTTTAGTGGCATTTTTGCACATGCACTTCTCCAGGACACACAACACACACACACACACAGCCGCACTAACATACCGCTGATATGCCACAAATTTGTCCTTGTTGTTGCTTAAAACAAACACACCATCGGGTCCATACAAACAGGAGGCGAATTCTAAGGAGGAGATAAAACTAAGTTTTTTGTTGACTTCAAATGCAGAAGACTCAGCCACTGTCGTGTGTCTTTCACACACACACACTCGCCAAATCGTGTGAATTATTAAAATCTAATAAACCACAAGATTTTATGTAACACAAAACTCGTTCTTCCTCGTCGTCGTCGTCGTCGTCGACGTCTTTGCAGCCAAAGTTTGTGCGGTTTTCTTTGGTTACGCTATTGAACCTTAAATTAAGTTTGAACATAACTTCCGCACCCGGAACACCTTTTCTTTGGCCTGGCCCTTGTCTTGTTTACATAGGTAAGTTTAATTTTCCTGTAGCACACTTTTCGGCGCGGCGCCATGCATGAAACATGTGCGTCGTCCTGCCCGTGTAAGAGTGTGTGTGTGAGTGTGTTCATAAATTTTCTTAATGCTTAAGTGTGAAAATCTTTGCCGTTCGATGGTGCTTTTCACACTTTTGGCCCTGGCCCATGTCCTTTGGTGAAATCAAGCAGCAATGTGTAAACTTTCAATAGGTTCGTTAAAATTTTATGATTTTCCGTGTGCAGCCAGCAAAACGTGTTGAAAATTGTTGAGCCACTTCCGTTCAATGTTTCCTCAGGCCCCCCTCTCACGCCCTTCTGGCTTCTGGCTTTTGAAGTTTGCACTCTACACCGATTAAATTTTAACTTTTTTTTTATGCGCTTTTATTGGTATTTTCATGGAATATTTATGGGTGTGTCTAAGCGAAATTGGAAAACTTGATTTTGTTCTAAAAATTAAAGCGAAAGCTGATTCCCGACACATGACCCTTGGTAGCTTTCCTTTCTGCCTTTTTTCCTGTTTTGAAACTTTGCAACTGCCAGTTGGCGGCTGGGCTTTGACAGCTGCATTTATGCTTTTGTACCTTAAGCCCTTCGGGCGAAACTCATGTGAACAGCTGATGTCTTCTTCCACTTCGTCTTCTGCTCTTCTGCTCTGCATGGAGTCACTCAAAAAGAACTGTGGCAAGTTACATGCAATGTCTGTGCAGGTAACAGCAGCTGTCAAAATGACAGTTGAAAAAACAACGAACACGGCAAAAGGTGTCGGAACAGAGGGCAGCTCAACATTTGATAAACTTTTCGGTGTAGTTTTGCAAAAGATTTCAGCATCCTCAACTCACATGTGCAACTCTGGAAATGCAAAAGAAAAAGCGGAACGCGCGCCCACAAAGTCAACTTTTTGACTAAACTAATTATGCATAAGCGAGGCGAAATCAAAGCCAACACTTGAGAATTTATGCCCATACACGCCCACAAGTGGGCGGCAGCCTGGCTTTTGTTCGACAACTCTAGACCGTTTGATGTGCTCACACAAAAAAAAAACAAAACAATAAAAGGCGATCGGAAAGGTCGAGCATAGAAGCAGGAAAAATCAAAGCAACAACTCGCAGCGCCACTTGAGAAACGCCAACAGAAGAAAACAATTCGAAAGTGCTTTTTCGCACGCATTTTCAATAAATTCAAGAGATTTTTCAAGTGCTACGTTTTCTGGTGCGATTTAGAGTGTTCCAAATGAATATGTAGATCTGACTCAGAAGGAAAATGATGGTAAAGTGGAGGAAAAACGTGAAACTTATCCAAGATGTTGAAGCTTAAAGTGGACGAGCTTCTCTGTAAGCAAACTCAAAATGGTAATGTATGCTTCACACAGTTCGTGTGGAGACACAACCGTGATGAGAAGAACTTTATACAGTTTTTTGGGCGCCACAGCGGCGATTAGTAGTACTTCAAACAATTTGTATGGTGCCACTGCGGTGGAGTGTAGTATTTTACACAGTTAAAGTGGCAAAAAAGCGGTGATAAGTAATACTTTACTCAGTTTGCATGGAGCCACTTCGGTAAGGGGTAGTACTTGTCAATTGAGGTGAAGAACTATCGACAGTCGGCGCCATCGATAAAAGACGATTGTTATTTCAAAACCCTCTATAGTCGACATTAGTTTTTTCGAGTCTCATAGTTCGTCTGGTGCCACAACTCACACTTCGTGTGGCCTCATAGCGCCGATGCGTACAACTTTACTCAGTTCGTTTTCCAACACAGCGAAGATGGTTAGTACTTCAAACAGTTTGTATGGCGCCACTGCGAAAAAAGGCTTGGAGCCATTCCTTTGATGGGTAGGTATTATTTCTCACAGTTCGTGTCGCTTCACAGCGGCAATGAGTACCACTTCATTTAGTTCGTATGATGGGTAGCACTTAACACAGTTCACCTCACTTGATAGCTATCAGCTTGGCAGTTACGATTGGTAGATACAGTCAGAATTGGACAACTTTCTTGTAGAAAATCGCTCCACATTATTCGTTTAAATTCATGCTAAATGCTTTGTCAACAACCTTGTCCTCGTTCTAGGACTTTATCAAAACGAAAGAGAGCATGGAATGGTAGAACTGATTTCTTCTTTAAGATGCTGTACCGCGTGTTAACCAAAAAGCGCACTAAATCCATCCGAAGATTTTCAATCCAGCAAGCGGAGAACATAGATGAATTTGCCATCTGACCCTAACTTCACCTCTTCATAAAATGTTGATTGAAGCTTTAATCGGGCCGCATTTTCCATGAGGCCCATCTCCTCGTAAGACAGCTGAAGATAGCCAAGGCCCCTGGCTCTGACACATCACACACAGGTGAGAAGTCATGGATCTTTGAGTATGACTCCGAGACAAAAAGGCAAGAGGCCAGCAAACGCTACATTTTCGGCTTGCACCACTCACAGAAACACGTCACGGTAAAAAGCCTGTCCTGACTCTTCAGGTGCTCGAAGACAACTGACCACCGAATCCATTCGGTGCGCGCACGATTTACATAATATTTCTCACAAATCTAGTTAACACTGTATTCAGCTGTACCGTAGTTTGAGTCTGGCTGATAAGCGGCATTAAAAGCTTAAATTGAATGAGCGACACAAAAAGAGAAGAAGTTAGTTAGAAAATATAGGCCAAAGGAGACGAAACGAACCTGTCCATACTAAAAACTAAAAACTAATACGAAAAAAGTTTTACAATAAGTTGGTTCAATTACACTAGTTTTCAAATTTTTTGAAAATTTTTTTCAGTGTAGTTTGAAATGATGATCTCAAAAATCAATTTCAAGCGAGAGCGTAAGTTAAAGCTCTAACCGACTTCGATATACCCTTTACTTATGAAAGAACATGTTTAACAGTGTTCCTGCGTTCCTAAGGGTGATCATCCAAAAAGTATGCAACATTTCATTAGGGTGGGCCCCCTCTCACCCTGCTGGCGGGTGGTGCTTGTTTCACTTTTTTGTTCATAACTTGAGAACCGCTCATCCGATGTATGTAACAGGCAGAAGGAATACTTTCCGACCATTTAAAGTATATATATTCTTGATCAGCATCAACAGCCGAATCGATATAGCCATGTCCGTCTGCCCGTCTGTCCGTCCGTCTGTATGAACACCTAGATCTCAGAGATGGTAAGAGATAGAGGTTTGACATGTATGGGACAAATGCTTCTTTTATCTGCACGCAGATCAAGTTTGTTTCAAATTTCGGCCACGCCCCCTCCCGCCCCCGCAATTTGAAAAAAACGTTATATCTCCTACAGTTTTGAAGATAGACGGTTCGTACCTTCTACAGATAGTTAGTAATTGGCATAATGAATCAATTTGCTGAAGAAATGATAAAGATCAATTGAACGGTTCTCAAGTTATGAGCAAAAAAGTGAACCAAACACCCAGCCCCCTCCCACCCTAACAAATGTTGCATACTTTTTGGATGGTCACCCTAGGGAACGCAGGAACACTGTTAAGCATGTTTTCTCATGAGTAACGGGTATATCGAAGTCGTTAGAGCCGACTTTAACTTACGCTCTCGTTTCAAATTTTGGCCACGCCCACTCCCGCCCCCGCAATTCGGAAAAAACGTTATATCTCCTACAGTTTTAAAGATAGACGATTGGTACCGTAGAAAGTAAGTAATTAGCTAAATTTGCCGAAGAAATGATAAGGATGAGTGGTTCCCAAGTTATGGCCCAAAATGTGAAAAATAGCCGAGTTAAAAAAGTTTTGCATACTTTTCAGATGTTCACCGTAAGGAACGCAGGAACACTGTTAAACATGTTTTTCATGAGTAACGGGTATATCGAAGTCGGTTGGAGCCGACTTTAACTTCCGCTCTCGTTAGAAAATGTAGTTAGAGCACCAGCTGTTCCAATTGAAGTTCCATCTCTAAAACCAGGGCTGAATTTCTAGCCAAAAAATGTTTCTTCTTGTAATTATGGGTAAAATTGATGTTTAAATGAAATTTTTTGATTGTGTTATATGTTTTATGATGCATTTTTAAATTAAATTTAAATTAAAGTCATATTCTCCATAAACAAAATGCAAAGTTTAAAAATTTATTGGCGCTCAACATGAAGAATATCTTGCTAGCCCTTTATCCGCTGGCTGCCAACCAGATAGGGCCGCCACTGTTGTGGTTGGTTTTGATTAACATGAAAGACTTTGGTTGATTTTCCTAATAGTTATTGAAACGCAAATTTCAATGTTTAAACTAATTAAATAATTTATTCGTTTGATGCAATCTATCCTAGAAAATAATGTTGTTTACATTTCCAAAATTTATTTTGGTTGTTAAAATTGTTTGGGTGGTGAATTTTGCTAAATCTCCTTACAAAACACGGGGGTTTAAACCAACCAAAAAGGATTTTTTTTTTTTCCCTATAATTTGAAATTGGGTTGGAATTTGGTTGGAAAATCAGTCCTATTACTTTCCGGACAAACCTTTTATACCCGTCCCGCGCCCATTTCTAGTGACTGTAAGAAGCATTTCAAACGCCATTGGATCAAAAATATTACTAGTCCGTTCGCTTTTGCATGTTCCCATTTCTGAACGATTTGGTTTAGTTATTGACTTTTCGGAACTCCGCGCGTGTTTGTGTATATCGACTGCGTGTCATATCAATTATGGTAAGTAAAGCTAAATAAAATGGAAAATGTGCTGTCCTAATATGTATATATAATTCATATGAAGCAACCCTAACAGCTTTTGATTGACGGTTGAAATCGACAAAAAAATAAGGTGGAGTTCAGAACAGCTTGGTTTGGTTACAACCGCTCGGTTTTGTTGTTCACGCATTATTCTATAGATGTTTATAAAATAATTATTTTAAAATATACTTTAGCCTTTTGAAGACTATAATTTTGGGGATTTTTTTAATGCTCTTAATGGCAATTATTTTTCATTCCGCTGACTTTACAGCACAGACACGACTCTTCTGGATACAGCAATCAACTCGACTTGCAATAGTTGCACTCGTTTATGGAATTCGGAACAGGACCGTATATTATTTCATAAAACCTCTACATAAGTCCCTTCCCGTTGAACCAATAATTTCGAACCAAATATCAAAACTAAATGACTTCATGGCAGCCACTTTTCAATTATAGTTCGATTCTGGACTGCTATGTACTTTGCATTGTACATGGAACAAATAAAAACTCAACTTTCTTTCTTTTAATTTTAGGCACCAAAACACAATTTGCAAGGGTTAATTAGAATTATAGATGAACGTTTACTCTCTGCCTCTTTTAGAAAATAAATACTGGAAAAGTGTCAAGTGATAGCTGAAGTCCTTTCTCACTCTCTTAGAGTATCGGGTGTAAAAAATATAAATTTAAATTCTAAACCCCTTTTTAATAAAATTGTAATTGAAGTATAAAAAGTTGGCTGTGTCTCTACTGTCAAGTCGAAAAAAGGCATATGCCTAACACAGCTCCCAATTTATTCAGTACAAAAATAATACTTTGAACCTACAGAACGTATAACAACTGTAAAAAACAAAGTAAAATATTTAACAATATTTTCAACTTTTTGTATATTTCTTAGGTAAGTAGAAAAGAAAAACAAAATCAAATCCTTGGCCTATAATTTGTGTCCTTAGGACTTCCTTACGATTTCAATACGATGGAATTAGAGTTGCAGACACATGGCGACCAGACTTTCATATATGCCAAAAAGGTTCCACAGAAGAAATCTAAGGACACTCGCCAACAACTGATTCCAGAAGCTTCAACTTCTGAAGCGAAGAAGAAAGAGGTTCGCAATCTAGCTAAAGAAAAAGAAAATATTTTGGATCGCGCCAAGGAAAAAAAGGTGCAAAAGCATGCCGAGGTTGAGAAGTTGAAGAAGAATGCAGAGGTGGAGCCCAAGAAAAAGCGCAAAGCGGATGCTGGCAAGGCTGTGCCAGAAGATAAGAAAAAGACCATCAAGAAGCCCACACCCAGGGTGAGACCAGTTCAAATGGGCAATAATAACTCGGCTGCCCTCAAGCTAAGGGACTCCGTGGCCTCTTCCCTGACGAGAGTTCACAAGTCTCAACAGACCACCGCGCGGGGCTTCCGTTCCCTTGTGGGGACCATTGATAAAGAGGTACAAGCGGACGAATCTGACATTAACCAAAGTGTCCTTGCTGTTCCAGAAATCCTAACTGAAGATGTAGCCGAGGATGTGCTGTCCGAACCAAATGTGCAGCCTGCAACCGTCCTGGCCCTCAATGCTGTGAAACTAGAAGAACAAATGGAACCGTCTCTACCGTCTCTACTGTCCCTATCGTCTCCACCGTCTTCCACAGCTTTTGCCGATCAATTCAAGGCCTGGGCTACGCTATTATTTCAATTGGCCCAAAAGAATCTGAAGCTTTTATTCACCTTTGCGGCTGTGATTGGCATTGCATTCTATGCGGGCAAATATTTGGCGGAGAAGTCACTACCAAAACCACCTGACAATATTTGGAGTGCAATTCGAATGCTCCTTTGGCCAGATTAGACGAAGGATACCAAACAAGAAACAGACCAAGCCAAACCTTTCGGACAGCGAAATTTTAAGTCGATATAATTTTTCTTTGGAAACAAACCAACTGTCAAACTTTCATGTTCTTGTTCGATGATGACTAATTAAATGTGAAGTCGGAGTATCTCCATACATTTTTAACAACGTGTCTTTTTTTTTAGGGGACTGACATTGGGCAGGGGGATAAATTAAATATCATCCATTTTTTTTTCTTTTCGTTCCCACCTTTTTATTTTTTCCATCTTTCTGAATGGATTTCATCGTTGAAATCTTCCACTTGCTTGTTACTTTATTCTTCCGTATTTCCGTGCCACAGATTTGCTGAGTTCCTTCTTCCTCATTCGTTGCGTCTTCCTGTATCTCCTTGTTCCCTCTTACTTTTCTGCCTCCACTTCTTTCTACTTTCTTTTATCTTCCTTCCTCATTCATTTCTTCCCGCTTCTTCCCAGCTTTCTTTCTTCTTACCTTTCTTTCATCTTTCTACTGCCTCTCTTTTCCTTCCTTTCTTCCTTCTTGCTTTCTACCAATATTTTTGTAGCTATTCTCGATACGAAGTACGCAGCACAGTGGGCGAGACGTCCAATCTAGCGCTTCGAAATTTAATTTTTCAAGGTTGAAAAAACGTAAATACTTTGATTAGCTTGTAAAAGTTTATCTCAAAGCATTCTAATTTACATACACACAGGGTTTGTCCGGAAATTAATAGCACTGATTTTCTTTCGTCGCGACGAGCGTGCGCGCATCGACTAGTACCTAGCTAAAGCTCCATTTGCACGACCTGTTCAATCAGCTGAATTTCACAGAAACACGTCTGGCGAAAATTCCTGTCCTAACTCTCCAGGTGCTCGGAGACAACTGACCAGCCGCTCGTTCGTTAGCTAGGAACGCCCTCTACCGAATCCAGTCTATACGCACACGCTCAGAAGTACAGTCGAGTCGAAAGAAAATCAGTCCTATTACCTTCCGTACAAACCCTGTATTTCGTCAACGAGGAACAAAAGTCTAGTGTGACCAGAATAAAAAAAGAACTACGCTGAAAATTAAAATCTTTGGTACTTGCCTATACCCAGATAAGATACGATATTTCACATGAATAGAAACAATTTTGTACAGCTTTGAAATCTGAGCACAGTTGAAAAGGCGACATATTTATATGAAGTATCTTCTTTTATTTTAACCTAATTAACATCAGTTGATCGCTGGTGGCTTAAAGCTACTAGAAGAGCGACGTAGCATTAAGGCCACTCTATGTTAGTTGTCACCTAGATTGAATGTCACATGAAAGGTTTAGTCTTGGAATAGGAGATAGAATATGTCCCATCATTCTATTTTCGTTGCAATTTCTAAATGTTTAGCCGAAAGGTGTTAAACTTTCGATTTCCAGACCGGTTACTAAACTGATCTAACATAGGGTTTTTAGTTCGAGTCTTGGATAATAGATTCCAAGGCTGTTGCACAATTTGGACACTATTCTTAATTGATTTCAGCGAATTGATTTAAACTGAGACCCTAATTAATAGTCGAACTTTGCACATTCAATATTAAGGTCATTTCAATCCAATACAATCCATTTAAGCTGGATAACAATGGTTATACTGACCTTTTAGGACTCTCCGAATCGGAAATTTTGAAAAAAAAAAACATTTTTAAGGTGTGGGGCGAAGAGTCCCAAAAGGGAAACAATCTTTTGTAAGGAAAACAAAAATGGTCCTTCGAGCCGGATATTTTAGAAATAAATTTGTAGGGAAGATGCAAAGTCTCAAAGACGTTTCAAGCAGGGACCGAAAATAAGTCTTATTTTTCCATTTTTGATCTAAGAAATCATTGGTAAAGAAAAATCGGACCAACGCACAGTGGTCGATTGGGCCAATCTGACAGGCAATAATTAATAACATACCAAATAATTAAGTATTATTTTTGGAACTATTTTTATAAATTTGTATATACACAAAAGAAATTATTAAACAAAAAAAAAATTAATTTCAATTTTAAAGTTATTTTTTTTAAATTAATTAAAATTTTAAAACTGATTCATAAATTACTTTCATTGAAAAATGGATACGAAGAACTCGAAATTGAATAAAAAATATAAATGTTATTCAACTTCTGAGTTCCTCAAATCTGAGACATTTGAGACTTGAATTTATATGGTCTCTTTATCGAGTTAAATGTAATTTTCGAGCAGTATGAAGTAGAGGTGGGCGCGGGCCGGGCTTTTTTTCGTGGCCCGCGGGCTTACACAGGCCCGGAGCGGGCCCGGGCCTTAAAATTAAGATTCGTGCGGGCTTCGTGCGGGCCCGGGCCTTAGCAAAAAGGCCCGGCCCGTAAAAGCCCGAAATAGGCCCGTAAAAGCCCGAAATAGGCCCGAAAACAATTTTGATTTGTGCGCGCTATTTTTGTTTATGCTCGAATTTGAACCGCCATTTATCGCATTTTAATTGTTTATCGATACTACTATCGATTTGCTTATACATATTTTACTTGTTTGCTCACCACTAATTCAAAATTGGCGTCCTATTGTGAAATTGATAAAACTTTGCAATATTTGCAAATATTTGCATTGTGGTCAAAAAAATTATGTAAACTTTGCAGAGGTAGCACACTTGATTCCCAAATAATAACTGAGTTTAAAACAATGACACTAAGCGCATTAGAAAAAAGGTTTCTTCCGGCAATCGCTCATTTGGTTGGGCTTTTCTTGAACCCTCCTTATAGAGAGATGAATTTCCTCTCAGAGGAAAAAAGAGATAATGTGTTAGCTGCGGTAAAAGCAATGCTCTCCGAATTTATAGGGGATCATGAATATAGTAGCGTTGATGATATAACTAATAACATAAACCCAAATAATTCTGAAAATGGAATGTTTGCTGAATTTTTAGACTTAAATTATATAAAAAACGAAAAGTTGAAAAAAAACGCTATCGACATAGAGCTTGACAAATATTTGGCCTATCCAGCAGCTCCTGGCACACATATTTTAGAATTCTGGAAAAAATGCAAGGGACTTAAAATACCTTCCCAAATTAGCTCGGACCATTCTGGCAATTCCCGCCAGTTCGTCTACGAGCGAAAGGCTTTTTTCAACATCGGGCCATGTTTTAAATGAAAAACGCACTAGGCTAAAAAAGCTCAAATTTAGAAAAAATTAAGTTTCGTGCCGGGCCGGGCCGGGCCCGGGCCTTGGTGAAAAAGTTTCGTGTTGGGCCGGGCCGGCCTCTCAAAAAAGAATTCGTTTTCGTGCGGGCCCGGGCCTCAAAATACAGGCCCGCGCCCACCTCTAGTATGAAGTACTTTTTGATATTAACGATATATTATTAAATCATCTAATGTATTCCTAGTAGGAATTTCCTACGATAATTTTTTCGGTTGTGGTTCATCCAAGAGAAGGGAGTGCTTCTCAAAATTGACATTTTACCTATGAATTGTAGCAGACTGATAATTTGCAGAAAGTTGCTCTTCAAATTGACACTGGACGATTCACAATGGATGACTCTCACAAACACATAAAGATTTAAGACTAATACAGGCCAATATGAAAAGCTCTCCTCAACGAAAGTCGCGTTTATGTAAGCTCCTGTACTCTTAACGAAAAGTTAGGTTCTACATCGATTTACCACGTATACATATAAGAACAGGACAAACGCAAATTTTTTTTATTTAATACATCAAATTAAAGTCTTACTTCACAATTAATCGCAAAACTTTAGCTTTCTCAGCGCAAAACAAAACGCCTTAAAGAGGAGCGTTTAGTAGGTTTTGCACGTTTACAACATCGTGACTATCGAATAAAAAATATATTAAAATCGGATTATATATACATTGCGCGTCATCAGGTTAGCGCCCCCCATAACACTCATCTTCTTTTGTTTTGTTCTATTTGCCTATTGCACGCAACTTCGAAGTTTTTGTTTTTATAATATGGGTAAAGGAACAGTTTTTTCTTTGGTGGAAAAATCAAAGATTGAAGCATACTTTGAATCTGGACTATCCTACCATAAAATTGCCGAAAAAACAGGAAGACACGGAAAAACGATTGCCAATTTTTTTAAAAATAGGGAAACCTATCGAAAAAACTATAAAGGCGGCAACAATCAAGTGATTTCTCAAGCAGATAGAAGAGTAATACTGAGGGAAGCTTCGAATTCGCACGACTCGTCCACCAAGATCAGGGAAAAAACCGGTGTTAAGGCGAGCTTATCAACGGTACAAAGAGTAATTAAGAAAGCTAAGCACCTGAAGAGGCAAAAATTAAAAAAAAAACCACCACTCAATATGCTTAGAAAAGAAATGCGCCTTCATTTTGCCCGAGCGCACATGACGTGGTCCACCGAGTGGCAACGTGTTGTCTTTTCAAATGAAAAGAAATTTAATTTGGATGGACCTGATGGTTATAATTATTATATTCATGACCTACGCAAAGAGGAGCATCACTTGGACCGCTTGCACAGCCGGGTACACAGAGGGAAAAAACGTGTTCAGAAAATAAGTTGCCGTCAACTTAAAATGAGAACAGAACGATCTCAAAATTTGTGAGAACAAATGTTCTAAATGTTCTTGGAATGAGTAAAGTTGTTCTCAAACGAATAATATTTACTTTAAACAACAACAACACCGGTTTTCAGCAGAGATATACAAGAGAGACAGCGAGTTGGTTCTCTTTTTGCTCTCTCTCTTGTCTGCTCAGCAAAGCATAAGTAGCCCTCTTGACGGGCATCTGCAAAACTGTTCAATGGCTGAATTGTCAAGTCAGTCATTCCATACGTTGAGTGCATAAGGTACCGGGCTCAAATCCCAGTAAAGCCCGAACAAATTTTTCTGCGTTTTCTGGTAACTTAAATGAAACGAGTCAGGTGAAGTGGGTCGTTCAAGCGATGTTTCTGATTCCTATGGCACAGTGGGTGGGAGGAGAAGCAGCAGCACCCATATCAAGAGTTGCCTTGCCTCTCTTCACTTCCAATCAAAAGAGGTATGTCCTCGTTCCCTATTCCACCCAAAAGTGAGAAATCCGCCCACACCTGGTCCTCCCAAGTGCAATCAAATTTTTTCCAGGTGAGTTTAAAATGTTCTTGAATACGGAACAATATAAACTCAAATCTTGTTCTCAAAAATGGAACAATGTCAACTCAATTTGAGCTTTTGCGTTCTCAATAAATTGTTCTCGAAGTGAGAACATTGCACTACATGTGAGAAATCCCGTTCATGCATACTTTTTGATAACGTTTGTGCTCGTTTTGAGTCCAATGCTCTCGGTTTTTTCCCTCTGTGTAGGGGGCTTAATGGTGTGGGAAGCAATATCATACTATGGCACCTGCGAGCATCAGTTTTTGACATCGCGCATGAACGCACATAACAATAACGGCGTGCTAAAAACGGCTTTTCCGAATTTCCAAAACCTTTTTCAAAACCTGCAGTAGACTTTTCAGCACGACAATGCTCCAATCCACACTGCCCGATCCGTGAAGTCATGGATTCAGGGCCAAAAAGTTGATCTCCTCGAGTGTCCACCATACTCTCCTGACTTAAACATCATTGAGAACGTCTGGGGATCGTTGGCCAGGAAAGTGTATGAGTCCGATAAGCAATATAGAACGAAAACAGAGTTAGTCGAAGGTATCAAACACGCTTGGTCAACCATATCATTAAACTATATTGATAAACTGTTCAATTTAATTCCCAATCGAATTTTTGAAGTAATTTCAAATAAAGGCGGGACTACGCATTACTAATATTACTTAAAAATGATTAAATTATAATAAAAAGGTGTTATTTTGTAACATTATTGGTCATCAACCTAATTAAATTGAATTTATCGCAGGGGGCGCTAACCTGATGACCAATTTTTTGATACACTTTTTTTGTAACTTTTTCTAAAATATTAATTAAAAAATGTTCTTTATTGTTACAGCAGCCATTGATATTTTATTTTAAAGAGAATTGATTGTAGTATAATAGGAAAAAATTTCAGCTGCAGCATTATTGAACATTGCCGGTGAGTGTAAGGGGGGCGCTAACCTGATGACGCGCAGTGTATATTGCCGGGATTTTTGTTTTCAAGAAAATGAACGAGAGCGTTAGTAAAAGTCGGCTCTAACCGACTTCGATATACCCGTTACTCATGAAAAAACATGTTTAACAGTGTTCCTGCGTTCCTTCGGGTGAACATCCGAAAAGTATGCAACATTTTTTTAACTCGACTATTTATCACTTTTTTGCTCATAACTTGTGAACCGCTCATCGGATCTTTCTTATTTCTTTCGCGAATCGATTCATTTTGCTAATTTCTAAATATCTCTAGAATCGTCTATCTTCAAAACTGTAGGAGATATAACGTTTTTTCCAAATTGCGGGGGCGGGAGGGGGCGTGGCCAAAATTTGAAACAAACTTGATCTGCGTGCAGATAAAAGAACCATTTGCAAACCTGTATCTCTTACCATCTCTGAGATCTAGGTTTTCATACAGACGGACGGACAGACGGACGGACAGACGGACAGACGGACATGGCTATATCGACTCGGCTGTTGATGCTGATCAAGAATATATATACTTTATAGGGTCGGAAATGCTTCCTTCTGCCTGTTACCTACATTTGCACGACTTTAGTATACCCTTTTTACTCTACGAATTGCAATTGATTAACACCTGCAAATAAATTATTTGAAAGAGTAAAAAATACTTTTTCTGCTATTGGTAATAAAAATGTGCAAAAATAGTTTTTGGAATTCAATGGTTGACACTATTTTAGAAGAAATTGTTTAAAATTATTCTTTTGGTTTTAAAACTAAATCAAAAGCTTTTTTTTTTGAAAACAATTGGGGTATTCACTATGTTGAGCACTTGAGCACTTGAGCAGTTTTTCCTGACTAGTATTGTGAGCAGCCCTCTGTGCACGAAATTTGTGCACAACTACGTTTGAGATATGATTCGGCAGTAATTTATGGTTCATTCAAAGTTGGCGCTTTTTCCATACAATTTATATGAATGTTTGATCACACATTTGATTTAAGCTGGTACATATAACACTTATAGCACTAAGGTACAAGTGCACGACTTTTCGTAGTCAGGGTCTGGGTCGAGCAAGCTGTGTACAATTTGTTCAGAGTAAATTGTTGTTGGAAATGTTTACACTTTCCCCCAAGTGCTCAAGTGCTCAACAAAGTGAACACCCTAAATATTTTGTAAAGTGTCCAAAAGATCAGAAAAGAAATATGTCTTGTTATACTTGTTGAAAAGGTTGGAAGCCCATGAAGCCCGTCACCCAGTTACACTTCACCAAATTTGTTGCGTTACTCTAACCAAAGTCGACTCAGTTGCAAGCAACTTTTCAAAATCTGCTCCGAACCACTAAACAAAATTGACATCAATAAACAGAGGCGCACACGTATCTCTCCTCTGAACAAACTAAGTAAAAGTCACTTCCAAAAAAAAAAGCGCATAAAAATGCTTTGTGGTTGGCTAAAACTTTTGCTGTAAACTTTACAAAGCATTAACACCTCAAACACATACATTGAAGAATGGACGGGGTGAAAGGTCACAAAATCAAGTTAAAAGCCACAAAAACTCCACAAACTCAATATCGCATGTCACGTGACACAGTGCAGCGCCTGCAGACTCACGTACTTACCGGAACCGGAAGGCAACTGCTTGATGTCAGCCAATGGCCACATCAAACTTCCTTTGATTCAATTAAACATGAGCTTCCCGGCCTGCCCTTCGTCTAATTGTTTCAAATTATCAATTCAAATCACGTCACAGCTCCTCCCCCCAGCCCACTCCTTAAGAAAGAGGAAAAAAATTATCATGCAGCACGCTTAAATGGCTTTTCAATTAGATTATGTCATTCAAGTGTCCACCGCCCTCACCCACAATAAACGTATCAATTTCCGTTAAGGAATTTGTCCGAAAAAACTGCTCACCCCCTCCTCCCCCACAAAAAAAGAGAGAAAAACAACACAAACAACTTCAGTTCATTAATTTTCTGTGAGGCGCAACAATTAGCACGAAAACCGAATCGAGCCACGTTGTGGGCCGGGGGGTGGAGGGGAAAAAAAATACAATATTAAACAATATGCCCGCCTCCTCCATAAACGTGACGCTGCTAATTAAGTTGACGCATTTGCTGCCTGGCTGCTGCTGCTCTCCCCACCAAGTTGTATGCCTCGCGGACTTTTTTGTCTGGCAAAAGCTTTGTGGGACTGGTGGAAGCTGATGATGATGATGGCAGGAGGTGGTAGAAAGGCGGTGCCGTCTTGTGGTAAGCTTAAGAAATTTGCATGGTTGATTTGGTTGTTCGGTGGAACCGGAGGAGGGGGAGGGGGATGAGGTTGATGGAGGTGTTAAGGAGCCTTAGGCAACCAGATAACTCAAATCGAGGTACAACAGGTGGCTGAATTTTGGGTAACAAGGTGTCAAGTTAGATATTTTTCCAAGTAAAGAAAATGTTAATTGGGAAGAGGGAACCAAGCAGAGATCAGCAAAAGACAATCAACAAAAATTTCACAGCTGTACTACATTATTTGTTTACTTGCAACAATCAATTAGTTTTTTGTTTTCATATTTATAGCCGGACTCGTATACTTTACGTGAAAGTATTTCACCAAAAGTTTATCTTGTTGATGAGTCCAAGAAATTGGTCTAAACGTTTTAGAAAGAAAGTATAGAAATGACGGTTGAAGGACTTTCTCTTTTGATGTAAGAAAATGCAATTCACATGTTTTAAAATACAGGGTTTGTACGGAAAGTAATATAACTGATTTTCTTCCGCCGCGACTGTACTTCGTAGCGCGCGCTATTTGACTGGATTCGGTAGAGGGCTAACGAACGAGCGGCTGGTCAGTTGTCTCCGAGCACCTGGAGAGTCAGGACAGGTTTCTGTGCGTGGTGCAAACCGAAGGGAAGAGCGAAACACCGACCCGTAGATAATCTTTAAGTCGATTTTTTCGTCCATAACGACAAAATAAAGAATGAGCATGTTCAGCAGCACAATCGACTATTTTTGTTGGATTATGCTGGTGAACAGACATGATACGCAATGTTTCATGTTTGCTATTTTCTGTGCTTGTGTTAGATGTGAATTCATCAAAGAATTAAAAAAAATCAAAGGTCTTGTTTTTGAAATTCGTGCAGAGCTCTGAAGGCTTTACTGGTTGTTGCGAAGGAGCCGCCACTCTTTAAAGAAGAAACCCAGCGTAAGATGGAACAAAATATAGAATGGACAAATTCAAGGATTATTTCATAATGTCCCGTGCATCGTTAAGGACTCAGAGTTAGAGATTTCCGAGGGACCCTAGGCGCGACGAGATTGAATTGAAATTTGTTGGTCGGGATCGTGGCAACCCATCTCTACCTTTAGCCCATTGCCACTTTATTAAAATTAGCATTTTCAGACCCTTCTTCTTTGCGTGGGCCTGGATGAACTATTTGATAAAAACCAGCTTTATGCAGCTGTCAAAACAGAAGTCCTTCTTATTGGTAAATGTATGTTTCGACCAAGGAAAAAGATTTGGTCATCGGTTACTCGAGTTTTTTGTGCACATTCTCGCCAAGGCTGGGCTTACAACAAACATTAAATGTCTAACAAAGTCTGTGACACTGGCTCTTAAGTGACATCGATCATAATCGATCATAATAGTCAGCTCCTTATCATTATAATATTAAGCTGTTTGTTGTCAAAAATTCAAGCTATATCGATAAGTTGTTTACCTAAAAATTCTATCACCATAACGTGTTACCAGTAGATGATTTATGTTAGATGATTAGTGAGTGCTGGTGAACACGCTTTATGAGTACGGTCGGGATTAAATCAATCTTTTATATGCTTGAAATCTTCCCTGCCCTTTTTTTAAGTATTGTAAAGTTATGGCAAAATCAATATTTGATACCAAAGCGCTACCAGCAGCAGCCTCGGCAAGACAAGAAATATCAGAGCTTTTAAGCTATCTGGGAACTGCAGTAGGGTTTAGAATCTTTGTTACTCTATACAGTCGGTCTGGCTTGCTAAAGGCCTTTTCGGACACTCAGAGTAAAAACAAGTTTCATACAAATGTTTGCACTCAACAGCACTTCTGTGGAGTCTATGTAAATAGGCTGTGGGCCTTGTTGTACTTTGAACAGTTTAACAAACAATGACTGTGTTCTGGTCATCAGCGATCAGCTGAAGTTAATTATGTTAAAAACGAAGCCAAAAGGTGAAAGGAGGTAATTACAGATGCACTTGCCTTAAGTCTGGTCACACTAGGCTTATTTTCCACTTTAACGAAATATGTGACGAAGCAAGCTTAATTACTTTCGGCGAGTAAAAGAATAAAATATACATAAGGTCGGACCCCATGAGTATGAAACAACAAAAACTTATTTTTGCAAAGATTTAGCTGTGATGTTGCTTCTTAGATCCGTCAATTACAGTCTTAGGGCTGAAAACGAACGTTCCACGCTCTCTTGCGTTGCAGGAACCGAATGAGCAACTTTGGCTAGCTCATACAAATTCGGGTAATAGAACTGCTTGCACTCCCAGTATTCCATAATATTAATATTAGTATCAATTGCTTTTGGATAATATTCATCGAATTCGCAATGAGCTCTCTCATTTTCACTTCGTCCCTCGAAGCAACCTCAATAGAGTCAAGGAACTCGTTCAAGAGGGAGACAGTATTTTTGTCTTGCAACTTCTCTGTATTTACTGCCGAAGGAATTATTCTAAGTCTGGAAAAAAGGAAAGGTAAAATATCATTTTATATATTGATATATCATATTATCAATATCCGATGAAGAGAGTTTAAGTGGAAGCTCCAATTTCTTCTTGCAATATTATAAACCAAATATTAGCTTTGGGAATGCTGAGACCAGGCTTTTTCCGTTTTGGGGTCCGGAACATACTTGACATATGTCTTACGAAAAAGTATGTCGAGTTCGACTGTGTTCTACTTGGATTTACCCTGTAATTTGGTGATCGCGGGTACTTGAAATGGGTTCGTTGTTGTAGAGATTTATTTTTGGGCTTGCAGTTTGAGGTATCAAATAACAAATCTCATAAAACACAAACGTAATCAATTTGCTGAGTTTTCCACTCGAAATACTGGATTTTTTCTCTCTGTGTAGCAACTTCCTCCATGTTGATCAATGCATTGTTAGTCCCGGTAGCCAAGCCCCAAGTCCCAAGAAAGCCAATCAACGCAAGGTTAAACCACGAATGTCAACAATCAAATAAGGTTTCATTCCGCTTTTAGAAGAGGAGCTCGTCACTCTTTGCATATAAGACTACAGCAGTGGTGCCCAAATTCCAAAGGCCTATCCCATGGGGTAGGAGCTCATAACTCTGCCGGCGTCGCTGCCTACACACGCATAGAGAGCTTGCTTGTTGCTAATGTTTGACGTCATGACGTTTATTTCGGGTTTCGCTGGTTTCCAGTTTGAGAATTTTCTCCAAGTGAAGGCTTACTCCAGTTAATGCCGCATTATGTGTCCAAATATGATGATTTCTTTGGGTCAGAATTACATTTCATACCTTCAATGTTTCACTCAATGCTCACTTCGCGGTCCTTCGAGGCTGGCAAAGTTTTTTTGTGTTTTTTTTTTTTGTTTCGGGTGTCCACCAAAAAGCAAAACCTCAAGCCCAAGTAGTTCTTAGAAAAGTAATAAAACAAAAACAAAAAAAAAAAACCCCAAAACAGTCAAGTAAAAGCGTGGAGAAAAAAAAACAAACTTTTTTATTTGCATTTTGTTTTAAGCAGCAACAAGAAACCGAAAACAGAAACAGAAACACCGAAAAAAAAGTTCTTCTTCTTCTTTGTTTTGTAGAAAAATGCACAAGTTTTATGCTGTTAGAAAAGTTTTTTCCCTCTTTTTTTTTTTTGTTGTGGCAAAAAACTTTGCACTTGTCTTGTAGTAGCCGCCGAAAGGGTTTTACAATGATGCGGAATGTCCTCCTGCCAAACGCCTGCACTTAATATTTCTGGCATATCATTAGGCGTACAATATGTAGTCCTGGGCCGAAAGTTTCCCGCAAATGTCACACGCGCACACACTTACTTACCGGGTTACTTTGCGTCACTTAACCCGAACTGACCGCAGCAGCCATTACGGGCGGGCGACTCCTCCAAAATAGCTGCCATGCATTATCATTAAAATAAATTATTAGCGTCCGGCGACAACGCACAGCCAGGCGAAACGCATTTTGCACGTTTCGGGAGCGCAAATTTTTTACACGATTTTTACAACTTCTGAGGGCGGAGGGGGGAGCTAAGTACACAAAGAGATAAAAAGTCGAGTCGAATGCGTTTAGAGTTAGAACGAGGCATTTAGTTTGGGTTGGTCAGCTCCCCCGCACACAAGAAATAACTTTGCATACTTTCGGGCGCCCCAAGTTAAAAGACAAAAGACCAGAGCTTAGTACCGGGGGGTCAGCGGCAAGCCACGTAATTTCTCAAACAGCCGTAGCCGTAACCACGTAAAGCATAAAATATTTGCCAAACTGGCCATAAGAAAACTATGTCTAAGAAGTTGGAAAAAAGAAGACACACTGTTGCAGCCGCTCATTTGAATACTTGTACAGGCAAACAACTTTAACCACGCATTAGTTACAGCAGCACACGGACGCCCAGGGAAGACCGAAGACTCTGACTGTGACTTGCCACATGCTTCATGCTGCCGGGCACATGCAATTTGTAAACCAAAGCGCATAATTTACCATGAACCGACTCCCAAGTCTTGAGACACTCACACAATGAAGTCGGTTGACGGTGGCCAAGACATTGAGAATGGACAGTGGACAGGCCGGTGGCCGGACACGGACAGGGGAGCTGCAGTTGAAATTTTGACTGCATACATGTAGCTGGAGCCGGGGCTAGCATTTGCGGCCAACCACAACTAGCATACTAGAGGCAAGTATTTGTTTTAGTTTGAGTTGCTTTTTTCTTGGATGATAACTTCTGCTTAGGCGGGTGAGAGGGGTGCGTGAGTGTGGGCAAACTACAAGGTTTTTATTTAGGGTTGTGCAAGTGATCCTCCAAAGCTTGCTTCGAGTGATTTTGATTGCGCAGAACACTCTTTTGGTCATAATTTGAGTATCGTTCATTAGTTAGTTTGAGCAACATTTGCTGAAGGATTTTAAAAATTGACCAATAGATGGCGCCACTACTGTGGCTTTGTGACAGCAAACTTTCTTTCAGTCATACCTGGAGTAGAGTTCAACCGATCTTTATTATTTCTTCGATATATAATCTTGATTACTAAATATGTCTTGAAGGTACGTAAAATCTATCTACAAAACTGTGGGGAATATAATGTAATTTTTCCGCGTGGCAAAAAATTTAAAATAAACTTGATAAGCCTAAAAGAATAAGAAATATTTCTTTCATACATGTCAAAACTCTATTTCTTACCATCTCTAAGATCTCTTCGTTCAAACAGACTGACAGACGGACATTGCTATACACTTAGAAAAGAAGAACGACCGGCAGAGTTCAACATCGATCGGAATTAAATGTTTACCGTTTTGTACTTAAAGTTCCAAATTGGGTTTTTTCTTGAATGTACTTAAACTTAGAACGAAACATTATAGAATAGAAAAACAACTGTTAATCTTATCAAAATGAGGTCAAACGTTCTTGAATCATAAACATTTCGAAGATAAGAAAAGACCATACTTAGTTGAAGCACAAAATTTATTGGATCTAGGACATAATAGACTTACAATGCAAGCTCCAAAAAATGTGCTACGGGAAACGCGAAATATTTTAAGTTGAATCTGTTCTTAAAATTCCCTCCTGGTTTTAAAATTTTTATAACGCAGTGAGGTTAGATTTCTGACCTATAGTATAAACACCTTGCTCTTTGGTTAATTCATTTCCTATGGATATTATACAGAGACCTGGTTTAAAGGGGAAATGACCAAAGGACATTTGCACAAACGCTAACGGTGCGCAGTGCGCACCAACTGCAATAGCAACAGCAACAAGAACACGATGCTTTTCAAACGACAACACATAGTCTTCTGTGCCCCATGGGGTGTGCACCTAATGCTGAAGGATCATCAACAATTCGACGGGTTCATCGTCGGGCGCATTACCTTCTCATCGACCAAACAACGCGAGTCTCTACTCTAGGTATAATACCCAGTACTACAGACTCAGCCACCTCACAATCAAGCCCTCAACCAGAGGCACAACGAAGACCCGAGGCAAGGCAGCATAATTCCAGCTCGAACAAACTTTCTTATCGACGCCCACTCAAAGCAACTACCTTAACCTCTCACAGTAAAAAATATACATACATATCAGGGCTGCAAGACGAAATATTTGTACGGTTTGCAGTTCTCAATTATGTTGTCCGTTATTCATTTAGTAAGTTAGTCAGTTTGTTTATTTGTCAGCTAGTCAGTTTGTCAACTTATATGCTTATCAGTTATTCAAAGAGAATGGCAGAAAATTTCTTAATTTATGTATTTCGAAATCTTAATAAGAAATGCGCAATACGCAATGTTAGTATTTCGACGCAGAAACGAATGGCCTGATTTCTAATGGAGGAGTTTTCCTTCAAACTTTTTTGAATGGAGACCTGGTCTCTATACTCATAAAAATCAAGAACGAATAATTTGAGTACGAACGCTCTTGAAAAAAAATCTAGTCGCACTTGAATTTTCAAGAATTTCGCTCTTGGAATCGAGACAAATTCATTCTCAATGTGGCTCTACAGCAGCGATGGCCAGCGAGAGCGAGGCCAAAAAGTGAGGGTGTATTAGTGTGCAAAAACAATTCTCCGTGAATTTGCTTCGACCTAATCGCTTCGAACTCTGCCAAGCAGAGCGGGCAAACAAACGAAACGTTTAACGAACCGTTCGGCGAAAGCCAAGGAACGGGTCATTTGTTTTGTAGTGTTATAATAGGGAAATCGAAACCTACTTTATATGCCGAGAGCCAAACGAACGATTGGAATATTGTTCTCCGAAAGCCCGCACTGAAACGTTTCGACGCAACAACAAATGAGAAACAAAGAAGTAACGAAAAAAACACAAACACGAGAGAAACGTTTCCAAACTATTCGGATCGTGCATATCGTTCCGATCCCTTTGTCCGCAAACCAGGATGGAATTTCGTTTACGTTTAGGCCAACGCTGAGAACTCATTTTGTGTTACAGTTACTTTTTGCAAAGACGAACGAAACGATTCGGAAACGTTTCGTTTCGTTTGGCTCTGCTGCCAAGCGACTAACGCAAACTTTGAGAGAATAACGTTGGCCGCGCTCTTTCAAAGAGAGACAGCGCATGCGCAGTTTGTCATTGTCATTTGACCGCGGCGCGCCGATAATTATGTTAAAGTTGAACATTAAGATTGGGCAAAACTAAGTGATTAAACGTCTGTATAATATAATAAAAATGTTTAAAACACCACATTAAAAAATAAAATGAAATAAAAATAAAAAAAAAGGAAAAAATTAAAAAAAATAAATACTCCTACGGGGACTTGATCCACGGTCGAGCTGTTGCGGCTGGCCAAATACCAACTGCGCTGGTTCATAAATATGCTTTCGCCGCTGCTTGTAGCTTATCAAGAAAAGTCAAGTCGGTAAAGATGCTCGTCCAAATGTGTGTTTGTATGTTTCAGTCTTCGAGGTACCGAGTTCAAGTCCCAGTAAAGTAAGTAAAATACAAAATTGTTATCTGTTATGTGACTAACTCAAAATCAATCACATCTTAGAATAAAGTGGGTGGGGTGGCTGATGGTGAGTGGCAAGCAGCGCGGAACAAACAACACTACCGTCGGTCGGACGGGTTGTCCTTGGGTCTTGGTCATGTCTCTCACACCCAAACCCCCACCCCCTTCAATTATTATTTTTAGTCTTTTATTTTGAGAATTATTCGTACTTGGATCAAGTACTGAAACTCTTGAGTCAAGAATGTCGATCAAAATCACAAGAATTTTCACTCTTACCCTACTTTTGATAACGAATGCTCTTGATTCAAGAGTGAAATTCTGAATTTTTTCTCTGAGTGTAAGTGCTTCAACATTCCTGAAGACGCATTCTGGACACAGCGGGCAATTGCTGATGCTTTTGCTATTAGCCAAAGACTTCTTTAACCATTCGCCCAAAGAAATTCATCTTAAGTTGTAAGGAAGGTTAAGGATAAGTATTTAATTACCATCCTTCCAGAACTAAACGAGTTATAGAAAACACCATTAATACAGCACGATTTCGCCAGATGCGCAACTTAAATGTTCATGTTATTAGGAAATCTCTACTAGGGATGCTTTTTTCTTTGTACCGATGACATTACAGCTGCAATACAATATTTGTTATAAAGTTGACGTCGAAATCACAGACGATATTAGCTGTTGGGCTGTTAGTCTTGTCGTTTTTATTAATTTTTTCTTTTTTTTAATATTTGCCGTGTTTGCTCTTACAATTTGCTAGAGCAAACTCGCAAACCCGCAAACAAATTTGTCTAATGTTTGCGCCCAAACTATTTAGTGTTTCCACTTAAGGCAAACAAAATGGGTAAATATTTTGAAACTTTTGCGCAAATTATTTGTCTGTGGGACTTTACCTTTAGTCAGTTTTTGAGTTTGTCAGTTAGTCATTCAAGCTGGCCATTCACACTCGAGTTTGTTTGACGAACTTGTTCGCAGAACGAAAACAATCTGGCCTAGATGACAATACAAATTAGTTATGAGAATTATTTGATCATTTTCGAGGCAGCAAGAATTCATTGCTCATTTGGGCACGTGTTTACTCTACAAATATTTTTCACAAATGATGTTTGCTCAAGGTTCCCATCTAATGACGAACATGTTAGCGCCAACACCCGTTAGATAAACATTTATTTTCTTTTCGTCGAGCTGAACAAATTCGTGTGTTGATGAACTGCTTGTAAGTTAATTAGTTTGTAAGATTGACAGTTTGTCAGTTTGAATGTTTGTATATTTGGTCCTTATATGTATGCGTCTAAGTACTAAAATCGATCTGGAATGAATAATTCCTTGATCTAAAGGCTGTTTCATTAACGTGTTGCTAGAAGGCATAAATTCAATTTTCTTTATGACAAGCCGCGTTATCAACGAACAAAACAATCTTTCGATTTTCATTAATCATTTCTTGATTCGTTTTAGAATTATCTTGAATGTGAAATTAAGTGTAGGTGAAAATTTCCGAGCTATACTGCAATACATTTCTGCAACAAACAAATTTGATAAATGCGTCAGTTTGTAATTCCCAAGTGCATTGTTGACATTAAAGGTCATAGCTGGCGATCTTAAACCAGTGTCAAAATTTGAACTTAGTAACTCCTCCATCTTCCTTTTAAGCTCAGCAACATCGAGAGAAGTGCGCGTGTGGTTTAAGTATCCCCAAAGAAGAGTTGAAAAAGAAAGCACCAAAACAGTCAAGTGGGTCTGACCATGTACCTGGTAGAAGTAGTAGTAGTAGTAGTTCCCCCTCCTCTGGATTCTCGACTAAGTTGAGGCGGTGTCCGCACGAAAATAACTTGTAGCAAATTAAGTTTGTTAGTAATTAGAACACCACTAAGGACACCTGAGCGTCCTAGCTACTACGAGGGCAGCGGACAAATTTATATGCTTGGGTCCGAACACAACACACAACAATTAAACTCAAAACCTCCTGCTGCTCCTGCTCCACTCATTCTCTCTCTCTCTCTCTCTCTTTCCCTCTTTTTTCTGTTCAGGTATCTTACCAAGTTGCCTTGTCGAAAATTCCTCAAGTTGAAAGTTGGCAACTTTGATGTTGTTGCACAAGGAGCAGCTCCTTTTTTTTCGTTTTCTTACCTTTGGTTGGGTACGGAGGTAGACCAACCGTCAAGTGCATGCCTGGACAGCAGCGGATGGTCCTCGGCGACTTGAGCAATGTGGCCAAGTGGCCAAAAAGTTTTCGAGCTCAAGTAAAAAGGTTAAAAAAAAAATAAACAAAATATAAGCAGGATACTTTGTGACCAAATAATGGGTATTAGATCGTCATTTGGTTAGTAGTTTGGGGTAACTTCTTCACACTCTATTGTATGACAGCCCACATACATATTTAAAGAGAAGAAAAAGAGTGGGTGTCATGGCAAGCCCGGTAAGAGTGAAGGTCTCTACAACGACAAATCCGATTGTAAATTTAAGTACTGGCAAAAAGACACTTTTTGAAATCGTTTCGATAAACTCAAACTTTAAATAGCAAACAATTGAACCTATTTTCTACTATGATAACAGAAAAATAAGTAATATATTTTTGACTGTATGTATAAATTAAAATGAGAAGAAAAGCGACATTAGTTGTTAGATTGCTTTTTGTTGTATAACGGTACGTATTATGATTTATTTTCTTAAAGAACTCAAGCAAAGTAATTAAGTTTAGGAACTGAAATGGCAGTTTGCGTCTCTGAAAAGTTGAGTTCATCAAATATGGGCATGAAATCCCAATTCTGCTTCTGAAATCCTCGTAAATGGAGGATAAAGACTCGACATTTAAGTCAAATACAGATATAGGAAATGAATTCAACATTATAGTTTATAGTACTGAACTCACAACTTGACTTCATGGCAGCCATTCTTCCCACCCCCATTTCGCGCCCATCAGATCCCCACCAGAACCAGACTTCATCATTACCAGATCCGCACCAAATCTTCAACAGAACATCACCAGAATCCCACCTGAACCCCACCAAAACTCCACCAGATCCCCACTAGATCCCTAATAGATGCCCACCAGATCCCGACCAGATCCCCGAAAGATCTCCACCGGATCCCCCCATGAGCCCCACCAGACTCCCAACAGACCTCCACCGGATACCCACCAGATCCCTACCAGATCCATTCCAGATCTCAAACAGAATCCCGCCAGATCCTCACCAAAGCCCCACCAGATCTCCACCAGATCCTCATCAGATCCCCACCAGATCCCCACCACTTTCACCTCACTCACTCCCACTCCGCTCAGAACTCACCTTCTGCTAAGGCAAAGGTAATAGTGGCTGATTTTGAAAATACAAAATGCAAAGACAAGGGTATACTCAAAAGAATCTGCCGCAAAGACAAAATAATTCTAGTTTTAACCTTCTTATAGGGCTGACTGGGGTACTAGAAAAATAGTTTCTTTGCGACAGAATTATTTGGGTATACCTTTGTCTTTCGCTCTTGTTTTATCAATCTTTTCTTTTCTGACTTGAAAAAATCACACTGGATCGAAGGCCCTTTGGATAGCCTCTGCCTCTATCCGACTTATGTACTATAGGGCAAAAAAGTTCTAAGGTCCGTTTTCGCATGTTGCTGTTTTTGCAAATCTAGGTGGATTTGCTGCAATTTCGTTTGCTCATGTTCATGGCTGACAATCTAGATGCATTTCGTAGCAATGTACTTTATCCTCATTGATTTGAAAACAATGTACATGACAATTCATACTCAGTATTTTTATGTGTGCGCGCATATGGTCACACTGAAAAATATTTGAAAACTATAAACAACTGCTACTAAAAACAGTTAAGTTTGAATTGTTAATAAATAAACCAAAAATTGAAAATATTGTATGTGCCTTTGGTATACAAGACACCTGCAGACATTGCTGAAGAGACAGATGCGCATACTAATTCCCCTAGGTCAATGCTTAAACCGAGTTCACACAGGTAACTAATTTGGCCAAATTGAGGTTATAATAGCCTTGATTAATAATTTTACTGTATTTCAAACTTTAACTATTGTTTCATAAGCAATTTATTAGATCAAGAAAGACTGAAAAGTTCCTTTATTAGGGCTATATAGCCAAATTTATATAAAAATTTGTCCAATTTATTTGCCTGTGTCAACTTAGCTAAAGTCCCATTACCTAATCTCCAATCACAGTAGCAAGTGTTTCCGAAAAAAAATGCTTTCTTTTTCAAAATTGGCGCGCAACAGACTTATCAACAAACTAGAGATGGGAGAGGGGCTGCTAACTTACTTTTAGTGCCCTTCCAGATCTGCCGGTGGGACCGTAGCGCAAATGCCCAAATTAAAATTCAACCTACATCCCAGCAAGCAAAGTTCGGAGCGCTCTAAATTATGTGTCTGAAAAGAGCCGAGCTTAAGTGCGATTTTGGAGTAAACACATAAGCTTGAGGGTTTTCAGAGCACATTTAGAGCTCTCTAAGCACGGGCTCATAAAAAGCACTTATTTTTGAGCATTTTCGGAGTTGAAGCAGTCAAGTAATTGAAAATTTGGTTTTCGTTGATTGTTTTGCTGAAAATAACGGGATGCCGAAATCATGCAATATGCAAGACGACAGGCAATTCAGACGTTCATTCAGTTGTGAAATAATTGTAAAGGGCGTTATAAATAAAAATTGGTTTTTTAAATTTTCTAAG
Organism: Lordiphosa clarofinis; assembly: GCA_018904275.1. Taxonomy (NCBI): domain Eukaryota; kingdom Metazoa; phylum Arthropoda; class Insecta; order Diptera; family Drosophilidae; genus Lordiphosa; species Lordiphosa clarofinis. The sequence continues at coordinate 123,655 of JAEIGQ010000018.1, forward strand.
TTAAAAAAACAAAATCAAAGGAAAAACAAAATGAGTGTCGAAAGATCAAGCCGCAATTAGTCTTTAAAAATAATGAATGCTCCGGTAGCCACGATACGACGCTGCGAGACTTTGCTATCGGAGCTTGGTGAACTGAATCATAGAAATAAACCAAAATCTTTGAATTCCGGCGTTCAGTTAGAGTCAAATTTTTTGGATAATTATGAGTATTTTACAGACAATAATGGCGACTCAGAGACTGACGATTCCGAGTGTGATATATATATCTGGGCAGTTGTGTTCAATATTTTCCGAACATATTTTTTGATATATAAAACATATCATTAAAAAAATAAAACTGTTTCGTTTTTCCTCTTTTTGAGATTTTAGATGCCCCCATATTAGTGCACTTTTTTAAACTAAATGTTCACTCCAATATGCGTCTAAAAAGAGCCTTTTAGGAGGCGATTCAGTACCCCTTAAGTGCCTAGAAAAGTGGCTTTTATGTGCCTTTTATGAGGGTTTTATATGCTTCTGTGGGAGGGTGAAAGCACTTATATCTGTGTCAGAAAAGAGTCAGATCAGACTCAGAAAACTTCCACATTAAGTGCAACCGTTTTCATAGAAAAAAAAACGCTCATTCCGGACTCTTTTTGGTGCACATTATGACGGTGAATGCTCCTAAAAAAGTGTCCGAAAAGTGTCAGAAAAGGCACATATTGCTTGCTGGGATGAGACAACCAATTGCACAAAAACCACCTAGTTGAAAAATCTAGGTAGATTTCGATTTAAGCAAAAACAGGAACATGAGAAAACGGCCCTAAGTGTTGATTTCATTCATAGCCTTCTCACCTGTTCAGAGCACCGTTTCACCATTATAAACTTCAAGTTTGTATAGCTAATGCAAAAGAGAGTTTTTAGTTAGTAAAGCTTTTTATAGTCCTTCAAATAGGGGTGCTTACTTAGCCCTTTATTAATTGCCCTCTACATCGACGATATTGCTGAGAAACTGGCTGGAGGGGTAAATCTAGCGGATGACATTGTCATGATGGCGGAGACCCCAGAACAATTACAGGAAATGATAGACACCATATACACATACTGTAACACCTGGAAACTTGCTATTAATAGCGAAAAATGGAAAGTACTCGTAGTCCGGAACGGAAGAGGAACATTTGCGTGAAACGAGAATTGGACCCTAGTAGGTATTCAGTAGGAAGTAGTCAAATCTTTTAAAAATCTAGGCGTCACTCTGACGAGTAAATATGACCTTTCAAAAGCACGCAGAGCTCAAGAGGAGTGAACGTGAGCACGAAATATTAAATGTACCAGACGACAGCGAAGGCGATCACTTGCTACGCCGCTCAAGTATGGGGTTCTGATAGCTATAAAGATGTCGAACGGAGTCAACGGTATTTTTTTAAAAGAGTCTTCCAACTTCCGCAATCCATTTGGAAACTGGTCTGCCGGCATTATTCACCTACACGTTGGACATCCACTTAAAATATATTCTAAAACCTTGAACATGCCAGACCGACGATATTCAAAAATTCTCACAAAATATCTGCTGGAGTCAAAAGCACAGTTCTTTAGCCAATGGCTCAAAATGGCCCACACCTGGAACATCATACTAATGAATGCACACTGTGTAACTTACGGGAACGCGAGGATAAAGTGCACTTCTTGGGGAAATGTCCCAATTTACAAGAGATCGAAACACCATATTTGAATGTGGAGGAATGCATCAACTTGTTAAACGAAAGCAACTGGACAAGTCTAGCAGCATATGTCAGCCACGCTCAAAAGTACAGGCAACAAATAATGGAAGAAAGGTTCTAGGGAGATAAAGTCTCAGTCAAAATTTTTTGACTCTCAGCAACTGAGCATAACGAGCCAAGGTCAGCGGAAAGTGTCTTTTTTTGTTGTTGTTGCGCTAAGTTTTTGTTGTTGGGTCAGACATTCCCTTTCTGGACAAGAGTAAAAGAGAATGGAGCACGCATACACACTTGCAGTTTACCAAGGCATACGCGCAACACGCATACATACGCAAAAGACACTTTCGGCAGATTTTGTGATGGAATGAAATGTTCAAAATATTTCTCAGTTCGTTTCCCTTTTTCAACGCTGATTGGTTTTTTTCCAACGGCCACTTGTCTGCGCGAAGTGTTCTCTTCATCAAAAATTTCTTCAAGACATATTTCCTGCAAAATCTTCACTTTAAAGTCAGCTTAAATTATTTCACACTTTCCCTTTATTAACACCAAATTAATTTCGTCTCAAAACTTATACGGACACACACACACACACACACTCGAGTGCAGCGATTGAATTTTAAACAAGTACGACAAATGCCAGCAATCAAGTCAAGTCTCTGAAGGGTTTGTGTTGGGGTTGGGGGCTGGCAATTCAAATGAACTTCCCAGTTGGTTGATGACGAAGACGCAGAAGCAGAAGCAGACGAAGAAAAGACATTGTAAGTATAATCAATATGCAGCAGTCAATAAAGGCGAATGGAAGAGCAACAATTACAGACCCTGGCCCTGGCTCCGGGGGGACGGCTTCTCATAGTTTTGCAGTGCGTCGGTTAAATGATGTGTAATCGTCTTATGTGCACTCGAATGCCTTTTGGCTTCTAATATGGCCATGAAAGGACCAACAGGCGGACAGACGGACGGACGGCCAGCACACACAAGGGCGACGAGTGGCCAGAAAGGCCGGACCCCGGACCCGTGCCCAAGATCCCACAGTGCACACACAAAAGAAAACTTTGCCATAGGCTGACCTCAAAATGCACAGGCAAACTTTAATTTACAATCAATTCAGGCGTGAATAATAAACCACAAGAAACCGAGACCGAGACGCACAAGTGAAAGTGTTGTGTGTGTGCGTGTGTGTGAGTGTGTGTGAGTGTGTTTTAAAATTTAGTTACAACACAACACCAAAAGTTTAGCAAGTTTTCAAGCAATCGCCAACCCCAAACGGGCAAACCGGCAAACAAACAAAACCCGCCTCGCTCCAAAAAACCGCAACACTTCCGCCCCGCCACCCAAACAGGCTTCAGCCTTCAAGTGTCTTGTCCGGCTCCGGCTCCGTCTCCGTCCCTGTGTGTACCCTGGGGCTATCAATATTGTTTTCCCATTAAATTGATCATTGGTCAGCAACAATTGTGGCCGAGGTCCTTTTGTCTGCTTCGTTGAGTGGCAGCCCCAGGGAGCAGCTGCTGCTGCCTTTTGGATGGGCCAGGGCATTAATTGTATACAATTCTAATGGAATTAATTGAAACGCCTGGCTGAATGTTGAATTGGCTGGAGCCCCGGAAAGTATGCAACAGTAGAATGCATTTGCAGAGTGGTGTGTCAGCCATTTGAGCATTTTGGGCATTTTGCCACAACAACCTGTCTTATATGTCAATCAATTGTGAGACTGAGACCCAGACATGGCCAAAAATACATAAAAGATTGCGCTGTACCTGACGAGGAAAAGGGATACATCCAAATGGAAATGCATCATTTTGACTGAATTTGAATTTATTTGAAGCGAATTTTATGAAGCACGTTAGGGTTTAAGGTTCCTTGACCTTAAAAACCTAAGGACACATTTTTCGGAAGAGTCAAATTCGAAAAATACAATTTCTGGTCTTTAAAATGGAAAGGAAACCCTTTTAACTTTAGAGGTGACAAGTGAATATTAAGGAAATTCGTGATGTGGACCTACTCAAACTCGTCAATTGATAATGCATCGATTCAACACAATCCATTCAAAATATTGTGAAATTTTTTAAAATATTTACAACAGATTTGATCCCAATTTTACTTCCGCAAAATTAAGGCGGTTTTGGACTTAAGTCCGCCAAAAATTTAGCGAAAGCTTAAAGCGGAAAATGGCTGTAAGAGATTTTTTAACCGAAGCTTTCTTCAAACAAAGGTGGTTCAGTTCAAATCCCGAAACGGAAGGTTAATAACTTAGACGTATTTGAGATCATGATCCTTATCGAAGAACCCTGAAAACCCAACCCGAGCTGGTTCCATGGAGTCATTTCAAAACCCATTTGGAACCTTTCTTCAAGTTCACAACCTTCGCCAGTTTTAAATATTTTAGCCTTGGGAAAACCTCTAAGGTGCGGGTTCCATTTCTTCCTCTATACAAGAGAATGAAAGGAGCTCTGCTATGACACTTTTCAGGATGACCCTCATTGTTTGCTACAACTATTTTTTTTAATTACCAAAAAATAGTTAAGTATTTGGCATGAATTAGGTCTGAATTTAGATATTAAAACCGAAATGAATAACGGTTTCTGTCTTAGCCGATCGCCTTTTTCTTGGGTTATATAAGGGTTGTAGGCACGGTAATTACGATAATTAACCTTATTTCTTTTCAGGTTTCGGTTACGGTTACTGTTACGATTTTTAGCATTATTAGACGGGATTTACACGATGAAGGAAACTTCATGAAGTTATCTTAGTAGGCGAGAAAAACACATGTGTTTCCATACAGTTTGATTAACAAATCTAAAAAAATCCCTTTGATTTTCAAGCCTACTAAGAAAACTTCATGGAGTTTGATTCATCGTGTAAATCTCGACTTAGTAAAAACGAGAAGGCCAAGCTAACTTCGTCTTTGCCGAAGTTTTTATACCCTTGCAAATGTTTAAATACATCATAGTTTACGAACGTTAGCAGTAAAACAAACAATTTTTCTAAATAAAACCCACCTTTCGACCGATAGTTTCTATGGCAGCTATAAGATATAGTCATCAGATCCGGTCGGTTCCGACATATTATCAGTGTGCAGTAAAAAGAAGACTCTGTGCAAAGTTTCAGCCCGATAGCTTTAAAACTGAGAGACTAGTTTGCGTAGAAACAGACAGACAGACAGACGGACGGACAAAGCTCAAACGACTCAAAAAGTCATAAGCTCAAATATCTTATATAGAGGTAAAGCCGGAAAAATCCGAAGGATGTATGTAGTTACTGCACCCATTGCTTTGCCATATTGCTGATCATTTATTTCTGTGTTTATATTTTTTTCGACAATGCTTGATTTTGATCGAGGCATCATACACAGTAACATAAGTTGTCACAAGCAAAAATGTAAAGAATCAAAACGCCAATAAATATTGCTCATTCCTCTCTTGCATCCACTGTCAAGGTAGCAGCGCAACTTGTCAAGTTACCGGCGCCAAGCTGACAAGCTGTTAAGATGAAAGCATGCCAACACATTTCTCTCTCACACATGTGTACAATGTACATTAGACTGAACATAATCGTATGGAAATTTTTTTTTTAAATGTTCTGTTCCTCAGGGCGCAAAAAATTCGGAAAAATTTCTAGTTACCGTAATAAAAAACCAAACTTCTAAATTTTAAGGTTTAGTACTGGCGCCGTGGGCTTAAAGTTGCTAAATTAAATTTCAGTTTCCCCTTTTAAATTTAACTTTTTTGTAGAAGTAACCTTTGAGATGCCAAACATTTTTTTAACTAAAAATATATTTTTAAAAATATTTTATTCAAAGCAAAATGTTGGATAAAGAGGATTCGAACATTTATTTGATTAGCGCGTTGCGGGTAGTGCTGGATTCAGCAAACTACCATTTCGAAAAGCGGTTCTTCTGCATAATATAAGAGGATTCAAATACACATTAAGGGACAGGGACAGCCTAAACCGCAAACCTAAAAATTTCCAAGTTTTATTTTTCATTACGTTAACTACAAAATATTACGAATTTTTTGCGCAGAACATTTTCAAAAAAAAATTTTTTCATATAAGGGACGTTCAGTCTAATGTACATACATAACTACAAGGCTTTCTCTTCTATTCACATTCAGAAGGAAGAGAGTCACTTGAAAAAGGCCATAGCGCGAGTAAACACCAAATGTGTGAATACTTACATTTTCAAATTGGCAGTGTAATAACAAATATAAGCAGAGATGAAGAAGGTAAAGATTTTAGTTAGCTGCGTAATCTCTTTTATGTACTTACGTAGAGGTATTTAAATTTACAAATAATTTTACTAGTATGTAAATGAAAAACCTATAGTAACCCATTTAGCCGTTCTTCGTAGATTTCATAGCTGCTTTTGACAATGTACAAAGAAATTTATTAGCATATAAACTAAAAATGTTGGGAATATTCACAAAAATGACCAACTTTTTGCAAGCGGTGTTAACGGATACAAAAACGATTGTGTGGAATAGAGAATCAATGTCTGAGGAGTTCACCACCAAGGCAGGAGTCAGACAGGGATGTCTGCATTCACCTTTACTTTTCGCCTAATATTTTAACAATCTACACGTGGATCTAAGTGGTGGCATGCATCTCGAGAATATTAACCTTAGAACCTGAAACAACCTGAAATTGTACTGTGACAAATGAAACATGATTGTCAACCACAGCAAGTCTGTCATCATGGTTTTCAGAAGGGGTGGCCCCTTAGCAAGCTGTAAGCAATGGAAATATAGAGGTGAAGCTATTAAGGTGGTGAACGAATTTAAGTACCTATCCTTTAAAAAGCACAGCGAGGACAGAACCAACTCAGCCAAAGCTAGCATTAACGCCACTTGGGGAAACTTCTTCCGAAACAAAGATGTTGGATTAGGAGCTGAATGGAAGCTGTACCAGGCCGTCAGCGGATCGGTTCAAAGCTATGGGGCGCAAATATGGGTTTCGGTCAACTTCGAAGAAGTTGACAGGTTGCAAAATTTCTTCATGAAGAAAATGTTCAGGCTCGCCGACTGCATTCAACTAGAAACCGGAATTACTCCTGCTCACATTTTCACGCTTGATCTGCACCTCCGATATATGTAAAGAACTATTTTTGAATACGAATCTAACAGGCTACCAAACCAATTCTCCAAAATACTGTTAAGAAAAAAGATAGGATGGGTTAAATGTTTAAACGACTTAAGTATCAATTTAAACTTGGACTGGAATTTACCGTTGACTAGAACAGAGTGGCAGAACCAAACCAAACTATGTGGAGCAGAACTATAAGTAGCGCGCATAGGTTCTATAGATATTTAAATCATGGTATAAGACCGAGCTACTTTATTCAATCGCACAAAGGAGAAAAATTAATGTGGATTTTTAAAGCAAGATGTGATCGCATAATATTAAATAAAGATTTGCGAAACGTGCCAGATGAACGCAACTTACTCGTGAATAACTTCGGTGTTTTTTCTCAGATCTCTTTGTGCGATTCAGAAACATTAAGCGACGAGATTGTAACTTTAAAATTGTGGCTCTAACAGTTTTTTGATACCATGTGCCATGTGAAGGCCTCCAGAACTGCTATCCGACATCTTTATTTGATATTTTATCTCTTTTAGACCCGTGCAATGTATCACACAATCTTACATCGTCAGGTCTTGTTAATTTTTAACCATTCTGACCCACCGATTTGAGAGTGCGTTCTTATAATCTATTGTTGGGTGCCACGCACTTGTGCTTAGACCAAGCACGACCTGAATAGCTATAGACCAAGGAATCAGTCCGCGATCCGAAACTTAAACTTAATCTTCATTAATCTTCTGCATAATTTGCATGGCTTTCAGCCTGATTTTTAATAAAAAGTAAGTCTAGGCAGTTACTCGTGTCACAGCTGTAAATATCCTACCGATTCACCAAAAAAACCAAAAATTGATCCTCTGTTAATGGGGGCAGTTGGGTCAATCCCGAAACGTTTAATAAAACAAGCCACAACTCGGAGCCTCCTCCTCCTCCTCCTCCTTCCCTGGGCAATTCAACTCAATTATGCACAATTACGGACACAAACACACAGGCACAAAGTGTGGCTGAGTTGAGGGCAGGAGGTAAGTATGCATATCTCTTGCACTCCTCCCTCGCCCCTGCCCCCTGTCCCCCTCCCAACTGACGAGCCTATTTTAATAGCCAACGACCTCAACTTAACTGTACATGGACTGCTCTCCAGTTGGGGCATTTTTTGGCATTGGCTGGCAGATGCGGCACTTGAATTGCATGCATAGCTCATTGCCTGCCACTCGACGTGGGTGAAGTGCAGCGGGTAGGAGGGGGCGGAGGACGACTGCTGCTGCTGCTGCTGTCAAAATGCCATTGAATTGCTTAAATACTTTCGTCGTCGTTGGCGTTGTCGACGTTTTTTGGTTGCCATGATGATGCAACATATGCGTGTGGCAGGAGCCTGGAAATGAATGCATTGAATGAGCGATATGAAGTGCAATCAATGCAAAAATGTTTTCAAGTGCCCAACCAGCCAGGCCAGACCAAACCTAGACAATCCCATAGCTGCACCAGCTGCAGTCCAAGTGGCAGCCTATTAGATATTCCCTCTCTCCAGCTCGGTATCTCTGTGCGTGTGCGTGTGTGTAAGTGCGTCGGTGTGAAAGGATTATTCACACACTATTGATTTCAAATTGAGTTGACTTCAAATCCGTCTGAATTGACAGCACATGGCACATCCATCCATCCATCCATCCATCCATCCCTATGCAGCAGACATGAGACTCTCTGGGACTCTGTGAGCCACCAGCCGGAAGTTGACTAATGAATTTAATTTGCAGTGGGTGTTGAAGCAAATAGAGCGACAAACAGATAGGCCAGGCAGATGCCAACCAGCCAGAAGACCAGCCAGTGACTGATTGACTCACACTCGGAGTCGGTGAGTCTGTGTGTGTGTGTGCGCGCTCGCTGATGCGCCTGTAAGTAGGCAACTGTTTTGTGTTTACCCACTTAACGATGACACAAAAATTACAATATGCCGTCCGCCCCTGCCTAAAGTAGAGGGTTGGGATTTTCGAGTAGAAATTTGGCTATTGATTGTGAGAATTCCCTCAGCCCAGTTCCCCCTTGGGGTTTGTGATCTTAAGCGTTTTGGGTTGGCGCTTCTTAGTCAAGAAACTTAAACCTGGTGATTAGACTCTTGAGAAAGATCAAGCTGAAAGACTGCCTGAAAGTTTGGAAACTTTGACTTTGCCCACAGCCAGGAAAATCTGGTGATTAGAATACGATTTCATCTTAAGAAGAGGTCAAAGAACGACGACGGTCAAAGCTGCCGAAATCCTTGCACTGTTGTCAACTTTTTCCATATTAAAGGAATATTTTTTGTCATTTGGAGTATTAGAAAACGCCCTAACCGACCTGCAATCATCATTTGTGGCATGATGGACTACTTTTAAAGCTGAAATCCATCTTCCCGCTTTATGGTTAAGTTAGGGTAACGATTTTTATTCTCATACACTTATATCTACATTCTTTGAACACTGACATCCCCTCTGCTACTGAGTGGTTTTAATCATTCAATTAGTACTTTGAAAAGAGGCAGCTTACTTCAATGACTTCACCTTATTAAATTCCACCATGGGTTAGACAGTGTTGGAGCGATGGGTTGGATTGAGATGGGTTAGTAAGTTGGATTTAGCTAAGATTTGGTAGTATGCTATAGGCTCGATAGAACAGATTAGGAGAAATGAGCTTAGATGTGGTGGGAAATGGTGTAATGTGGTAGAATTAGTTCATGTTGGGGAGTGGCAAGACGAGATAAGTTGACGTGAGATGAGGTGGTATAAGGCTGGCTGCCTTCACACTGTTCGACACACGACCCATGACATCTAGTAGGCCCGCATTTCCCCATGAAATTCTATGAATTTGACATGCTATTCAAATTTAAAACAGAACAAAAATTAGGACTACTAGACTATCATGTATCATGTGTCGAACAGTGTGAAGGCAGCCTAAGTAGGAAGATGAGTATCTATATAGCCCTGATGGCTTACACGAAACACCTCACAAATTTCATCAGTTTTTTTTCACTCAATAAAATTTTGTTTTCTATTTACCTCATTTGACATTTACATAGGTTTGTGTGCGTGTGTCTGTTCAGATACATAAGACGTCCAACAAATAGCTGAACTACGCTTAAAATTTACATTCGAACTCTTTTTCCTCAGAGTTGCCATTATTCACCACACCTAAACGTATCGAACTCTGTTGCTAGATATTGCCGCATTATAATTCTCATCTTCCCGTCATAGTCATCGGTCCGGCCTAGACCACACTCGCCAATAGAACGGTTATGTCATCCGGTTTGCCACCCGGAGCATCAATATTCTGCCTGCGTGCGTTCTGACTAAAGGGCGAATCATGATCCGGATTGAAGCCCAAGCTACGCGCCATCAATGCAATGGTATTGGCCAACATTTGCAGCTTGGAGGGACTGGCTATGCCAGCGGCATCGCTGAGTACCTCGACCAGTAGCTCCTCGGGCACATTGTCAAAGACTCCGTCGGTGGCCAGAAGTATCACATCGCCAGCAATGGCGCCAAACTGCAGAGTGTCGGCCATCTCGGGACTATCGGAGAGCGCATTTAAGTCATATCCGGGCGGCGGGGCCGACAGTTGGTAGGGCGTATTGAAGGCATGCTGCTGCTCCGTGGAGCGACACACCATTTGGCCCCGACGCACCACCATAAAGCCGCTGTCTCCCATATTGGCCACATAGAGCATGCTATTCTCGCGACGCAAGGTCATTATGCAGGCGGTGCAACTGCCCAGCACCGGTTTCTTCTGTTCCAGCAGATTGCAGTAGGCACGCGACAGCAGCAAATCGGGACGCTCTGCATCAAAGATGGGGCCCCGGGATAGACGCTCGCACGAACGCATCAGAAACATGCTGAATGCACCCGGATCAATGCCGTACAGGCGCCAGCCTCCGACACCATCGGCCACACCCAGAGCATCGGCCGACACGGTGGAGGACTTGAACCAGGCATCCTCGCCATACTTGCCGCTGCGGTGGATGGGATACTCGTTCAAGTCCTTGGCAAAGCCGCAGGACACGGCTACCAGGCGAGGGTGCAGCGTCTCGAAAAATTCCAGAGAGTTGGCTTTCGTAGGGCCGTCACCAGCACTTTCCTCCTCATCATTGTTGTCCTCCCCCCTGGTCAACGGTCAAGCAACGGATCCACTCACTGGCACAGCTGGCGGCCATCTGCGACAAAGTGTGGTAAAAGCTATCCCAAGAACGCCTCAGCACACGCCGAGAACCCTCCACATACGTCCAACTCATGATGGGCAGTCGAAACGGCTTGGATGAAACTGCAAAGGATCTCCCGGAACGTTAAGACATTGACGATGAAACACTAAAACTTTGGATAAAAAGTGTAAAATGTACAAAACTGAGTCCAAAAATTTCTATACATTTATTTTTCTTTTTTTCCTGTTGTTTGAGTTGTGTATTTTGTAAGATATATAACCGCACCGAAAGCCAAACGAAAACTAAAACGAACTGAAATGGAATGAGTACAAGTCCCTGTGACAGTGGGGGGCAGGAGAGTGAAATGAAAGTCAAGACATGCTGAGAGACAAAAAGTCTAAGAAAGTGATTGCTGGAATTAAAGTCGATCAGATCAAAGATTCGAAGGAATTATGGTGGGTTTCCTGCTTCTTTTATAGAAGTTTGAAGCTTATGAAGACAGACACTAATGCCCACATCTCAGAAGTTAATTCGCAAAGATATTTTGTGTTTTCAAATGATGCCTCTCAAACTCTGTTTGAGCACTGCTCTCTTTAGGATAAGGTGAGGATAGATTGGTAAGTATCGAAACTACACCCAGAAAATTTTCTTTCTAAAATAGGCCAAAATCGCCCTTAAATTAAGAAATTCGCCCATATTTTTGCGCCTTGGGTAAGTTCGCTTTAATTTTAGAAAGGGCCTTTCATAAAAAATACAACTTTATACAGGCCAAAAATGCCCTAAAATTAAGAAATGCTTTCTAAAAAATAAAAAAATTGTGTTTTAGATTTTAGGGCAAAAACACTTAGACAATTTTAGTTGTTAGGTCGATTTAAAATTCCCAAGCGGTTATGGCAGCGCTGGCATAAGGAGGAAGCAGCTGACAGTGAACACTTAAAAAAAGTTTTAGGGGGAGGTAGGGTAGAACCGACCACAGACCAATCCGTGAGTGGTGGTTGTGTTTTTGGATCCACCCCGGCCCAACCCTTCGGTTTTTAGGGTTTGTCCAACCTGCCCCCCTTCCAACACCAGTACCACCTCCTCACACCAAACTACTTTTTCCTAACCTATAGAGATGCATATATAATTAATTTAGAAATAAGCGCATTAACAATTTTTTTTTTACTTACTTTACTTGGACTTGAACACAGGACCTCTCTTAAATACTGAACACTCGGACGACGCCTTAGCCCACTCGACTATTTGCCTTAAACAAAACGTGGCTACATAACCATAGTTAATAATGTACACAGTTGGTCAAGTTGACTTGTCATTCGCTTAGCAAACGTGGAGGCCTGGAATCAAGTCCCAGTAGGAGCATGCTTTTTCTTCTCATTTTATAATTTTTATACCCTTGGAGAGGGTATATTAAAATTGTCCGGATGTTTGTAACGCAGAGAAGGAAGCATCTCCGACCACATAAAGTAAATATATTCTTGATCAGCATGCCGAGCTGAGTTGATATAGCCATGTCCGTCTGACCGTCCGTCTGACCGTCCGTCTGTCCGTCTGTTTCTATGCTATCTCCTCCGTCAGTTTTAAAGCTATCGTAACCAAACTTTGCACGAAGTCTTTTGGTATAAATACGCTGCACATTTGTCGGAACCGGCCGGATCGAATGACTATAGCATATAGCTGCCATAGGAACGATCGGTTGAAAAACTAGTTTTAGTGAGAAAAACTTTTTTGTTTTCAATGTTATCGCTCCCAACGCTCGTATTTATAAGTTTTTAACGATTTCACATAATTTCACCAAGCCTTGTCAAAATCGGACAACTATATAGCTGCCATACAAACTGTCAGGCACATATCAAGCTCCAAGGGTATATAAACTTCGGTCGAGCCGAAGTTAGCTTGCCTCTATTTTTTCTTTAAATGTTTCAGCTATTTTTAACTATCGGTCCCGTCAAATCCAGCTTTTTTTTTTCAATGAAAAGTTGGCAAAACTGCGCAACACACATAATTTCTGCTCAGAGCTCACACATACACACAAACGTGTTGAAGGCAAAGGAGAATGCGTAGACAAAAAAATACAGTTACAATCGTTCTAGAAACTTCGCGAAACTCGAAACTGCGAGCATCTTTCCAAAAAATAGAAAATATTTTCTTGTTTTTAAACATTTTATTTCTAAATTTAAGGGTAAAATAGGTCCCAATTTTTAGGAAATCAAAAGATGAAAAAGCTTTCTAAATATAAGAAATATTTTTTTGTACTTAATTTTAGGAATTTTATTTCTGAATTTTAGTGCTTTTTACTTTAATGGTTAGTTTTTTTGAAAACTCAGAGCAAAAATTTCACAAAATTAGGAAAATTTTCTAAAAATAAGGGCAATAGCATTTTAGGGCTAGATTTTCTGAAATCTAAGAAATTAATTTTCTGGGTGTATGTTCTACCGGAATCTGCTTAGAGCAGTCATGAATCTTAGTGGCAAATTTAAAATACTGCAGAGTTGGCTTGCAAGTAATAAGACTTTGAGCCTTAAGTTTACTTTGACACGCTTACAGCGTTTGTAGCTCCTCTTTCAGACACCGCCCAGACACGATTGTCAACTCGTAAAGCCCACTGGCTCGCGTTTTGGACTTCACAGCTATGTACTTATGTCCTTCCAGGTGGCTAGAATTCCCATCTTCTCTAGCTGGCATCACGATTCGGCAGGCAGACTGGCAAAACCTTATAGTTCTGCCGACACTCAACGATGATCCTTGTTATTCTGGTTGTTCCAACCCTCTTGGCGATGTCTTTCCGCACCTGGTCTTCCCATCTCAGTGGTGGTGTCCTCCTCTTGCCGCCTCCATAGTCAGTCACCTTCGATGTTTACGCCTTTATTACTGGAGCTTTTTCGTCCATTCTGGCGACATGTCCTAGCCAGCGCAGCCGCTGTCCCCATAGAGCTCATACAGTTCGGTATTCTTTCCAATGCGGAAATCATCGCCAACTTTTAAAGGTCCATATATCCTCCGAAGAATTTTTCGTTCAAAAACACGGCTATCCCCGCTTCATCCGCTGCCGTTATTGTCGATGCTTCTGCGCCATATTGCAGGACTGGGATGATGAGCGACTTATAAAGGGCTATTTTTGTTTTTCGCTTGAGCTCTCTGCTCTTGAACTCCCTACTTAGCCCGTAGTAGCATCGGTTTGCAAGAGTGATTCTTCGTCGGATTTCCAGACTGATGTTGTTCTTGCTGGTTATCGTCGTTCCGAGGTAGACGTAATCCTCTACAGCTTTAAAGTTGTAACAGATTGCCCAAGTCGCAAGGACTTTTTGTCCGTGGGTTTAAGGTATTTCGTGTTGTCCTCCTTTTTCGCTAAGCCCATTAGTTCACACTGCTTCTCAATCTCTGAAAAAGCCCTGCTTACTGCCCGTTCGGTTTTTCCGATAATGTCAATATCATCGGCATATGCAAGTAGCATTAGATCTTTATGAATAAATGCTCCGGTTCTGTTGGCATGTAAGCACCGGCGCAGTATATATTCCATCAGTAGATTAAAGAAGTCACACGATAAGTTATCGCCCTGCCTAAAAACTCTTTTGGTATCAAATGGTTCGGAAAGGTTTTTTCCTATTTGCGTACTTCTCAACGGCATCATGCAAAGTCCAACGTACTTTGCTGGTATACCAAAGGTAGACAGGGCTTCGAAGAACTTTATCGGTGTGTCGAAGGCTGATTTATAATCAACAAAAAGGTGGTGTGTTTTGAGGCCTCTTTCGTAGGACTTCCCCAGGATTTGTCGTAATGTGAAAATCTGGTCTGTGGTAGATTTACCAGGTCTAAAGCCACACTGATCAGGTTCAATCAGTGTAACAATAAGCGGCTTTATACGTTCACAGAGAACACTTAGACTCCAATCATCGGGCATGCTTGCGTCAACCCATATACGGCACAGAAGTTGGTGCATGCACCTTACCAATTCTTCGCCTCCAGCCTTGAACAATTCAGCGGGCAGCTCATCAGCGCCTGGCGACTTTTTATGGCTAAACAGACTTGCTGTCGCTAGACTATCATGCTGATGGGTAAATAGACAAATGGCGAAGAGAAAATCGCAAAATTTGCTAAATTTAATAATCAGCTTAGACTACTAGAAAGATTTTCCAATTGGCAAGCCACCTGGTCGAAATAAATATTTTTACACAAACTTACCCCAAAATGTTACTTCCAGTGACAAGAGAATACTATTAAGTGATTCAGTTGAGGTTTTTATGGTCCCCATTAGCAGGAAATATAAGAAAGCGAAAACACACATGATACTAAGCTCCTTTCATGATTTAATAACATCATAATTCACTCGCATCTTGCTTTATCTCACCACGTTTTTGTTTTTTTGTTTTGCCGACGGGATTTCAGTTTTATAGTTTGTGAAAATGTCGAGCCAATAACAAGTTTCGACGTACTACAGAAGAAGAAAAGTTTGCTCAAAGTCATTTATACACAAAGTACTATATTACGAACGGCATTTTGAAAACAGTGACTTTTATTCAACAGTAGGCGATACAAAAAATTTATATGATTTAATTGCAGCTTCGTCTAAAAGACACAGCTACAATATAATAAAATAGAAGGAGAAACCAAATAAGGAGGTAGAAAAGAAAGACATCAAGAGCAACTTAAAGAAACGCCTTCTGATCCAGAGGGTGTAATTGCAGGCTTGTTTTGAAAAGTGCCACTCCGAAATGATCGTTCTAGTTTACGGAACATTTTTTGTAGCAAACTATGCCTTTTTTTTTGCCTAGCGAGCGGATATAGCGGAATTCGTCGGAGAAGCTGGATGTTCAGCCAAAAACATTGGATTTTATTATTGAGTTAAGTCAGATCGCAGTTGATGTATTCAACGAAGACAAAGTTCGCGTTGTTTCATTTGTCGAAATGAAATGAGTACGATCACTCACGAGAGACAGTGATGCTCCATACAACTACGTTAAAGAGGTCATAAAGCGGGGCCTTCTAAAATCCTGTAAGCTGCCAATTTATTTTGTTCATTACGAACATTTTGTATAATATCCTTAACAAATTTTATATTTCTCTCTCTCTCTCTCTCATTTGTCTCTACCTCTTGAGATAACAACAACAACTAAAAGACATTTGCCGTTTGCTGACTGTGGCATGCGGTGCCCTTCAATACAGAAACAACCACTTTGATAGATGATCAACCGAGAGACTCAGTCCCAAAAATACCAATAACAGAAAGAGAGTACGCCTGACTCGAATGTAAAGTTTCAAGTGACAGTCACACCGCATTTAAAGTGAGTATTGGTGAAGTCAAAAAAACAGACACCCTGGAAACACGAAGTAAACGTCCTGACATCAAACATGAGCAACACGTAAACAAACAAATGCCTCGTGAGAGAAGAAAAAGCCAAACCCCCGCGTAGTGAGAGAACAATTCGCCGAGCGTGCTATACATACACACGAGTTTTCTCTCTCTCCATGCGTGTGTCGGCTGTGACGGCGGCAGAATTATGAGTTCCTATCCTATGGGATAAGCTTTTAGCATTTTGGGCACCACTGCTTTATAACCTTGGATGCTGTTTAGTACTAGGTGTGTCGGATAGTAATGGGGAACAACATTAAAAAACTTAAGAAATATATTTTGCAAGGGGAGAGGAATAACACTTTATCTTAACTCATCTTGATTTTTCTCACCGTATCCTAATCCACCTTTTCTTAGCACTTTCCATCTCATCTCACCACATTGTAACTTTTTCCAGCTCATCTTACCCCATTTCACCACTTCCTACAACATCTAAACCTATCCCTACCCATCTTTTCACCTCTCTCCCCCCCCCTTCAGGTATGCACTACTTCCCTTATTTGGTAGTCACATTTATTCTCATTTGTAAAATCCGTAGTTCACACCTCGAATCACCACGAATAAACATTGTACCCCCAGGAAGCAGTCCCGTTCTACATTACGGCAGGTGTCAGACAAATGTTGATGGCGCAAAAGAAGCAAAAAAAAAGAACCAACCTGAGCCCAAGCTCCTGTATTCCTGTATTCCTGTAGTCCTGGTGTTGTGTCACGGAAGCGTGCCGCGCACACATGTCGTCGGACCGGTACCGGGCCTGGGTCCGGGTTTTAGGCCAAAAACGAGCGACGCAACGGAAATAAGCGCCAAGCGGATGCCAACAAACGAAGCAAATGATTCATTTCCGATGATGCGACAGCGTCCGCGTTTGGCGTCCAGGTTCAGGTCCCCGTTCTCGTCTATCCACCAAAAATTTGCATGAAATGCGAAATCAAACGGCGACTGTAGTCAGCAGGCGTCGCTGGTGCTGGTGTCACGTTCCCCAATTCAGAGAGTGCAGGTTGATGGACGCCCGTTGCCATATTTTATGAGTCCGAGGTGGTCCGGGGTGGTATGTTTGGCGCAGCGTGTGTTATTGATATGCTAACGGTAAATGTCAGAGGGGGCGGCGGTCTCTGGCGGAAGTGGTTAAAGCGGCCATAGGCCAGGGACCCACAGCCAGGGCCAGAGCCAGGGTACAACATCTGTCGTGTGAAATTGTTGGCCAAAAATGTTTGAGCCCACTGCGGGTCCCATTTATAATGTGGATACATGATGATGGCGACGATGGCGGCGACAACATATTGGAAATCAAAATGTTGACAAGCCGCCGAGCAACATTTTTCAATTAAAAACCAACAAACGAAAGCGGCGGCAAACACGGGGGGAGAAGGGAAAGGAATTGGAAACTTTTGTTTAGGATGAACCAGTACTTTAAGCCAGGGCTCTTCGAGAAGAGAGAACTGTCTTGTTCTGACACTCAGTAATGAACACTGCTTAAAGCAAGGCAGCAGCAACACAGCAGCATTTTCTGTTATCTCTTTCTTCGCTCTCGCTTTTTATTCTGTGAGCCTTTGCCTTACGACTAAATAGCTCATTAAGCAAACTCGAGTGCAGTTTCAAAAGGTTAAGAAAGTTTGGATATCATGAATGCAGCTGAACTGCTGCTGCCTCTTATATTGAAGTGGTGTTTTCTGTAGGAAAAGAGCTTCCAGAATCCTCTTGTTCTATGGCTTCGTAAGATCATTTCAGGAAGGCAGCATTCAGGCCCTGATATATAGAGCAATTTTGTATTGAGAAACGCCGAAACTCAGTAGCAGACGGCGCAACAAGTGCTATGTGTATTACCTACACTTGCTGAAAAGGATAGAGTTTGATGGGAAACATTCTTTAATTTTGGTACGGACGATTTTGGTAGGAGTAAAATTTGATTTCAGCGTCACGTGATGCTAAGATGCTAAAGAGGGGCAACTGGGTGGGTTCTATTGGTATTTGGAAGGGATTTAGGTGCGATTTAGGTGGGATCTGGGTAATATCGGGGTGAGATCTGGGTGGGATTTGGATGGGATCTAGGTGGGACCTTCTGGGAGGGATCTGGGTGGGATATGTGTCGGGTCTGGGCGGGATTTGGGCGGGATCTGGGTGGGATCTGGGTAGGGTCTAAGTGGGATCTGGTTGGGATCTCTGTGGGGTCAAGCTGGGTTGGATCTGGGTAGGATCTGGGAGGGACCTGGGCGGGATCTGGGTGGGATCAGGTTGAGATCTGGGTGGGACTTAAGTGGGATCTTGGTAGGATCTGGGTGGGATTTGGTTGGGATCTAAGAGGGAACTAGGTGGGAGTGGATCAGGGTTGAATGTAGGTGAGATATGAGTGGGATTTGGATAGGATCTGTGTGGTATTTGGGCTGATAGAGTCTGGGTGGGATAAAGGTGGAATCTAGGTGAGATCTGGGTGGTATCTGGGAGGGACCTGGGTGGGTGAAACATTATCATTTATCTATGGTTCAGCTTTATAAACAAGACTTCCTTTTAGGCCTGAAGAGTTCTTCTTTAAACCTTTTAAAAAATATGTTTTCCATTTGAAAAACCAGTCACCCTTACCATTTATTGGCGACAGGTGTACAGTAAGTATACAGTAAGTGGGCCCATCACAGTTCTCCACACTTTTTCCCTCTTACAGTAGTGTGATCCTTGGTATTCCTTTTGCCGATCTGCAAAAAGAATAGTCTATTTCTGGTTTTAGCATTAACCCCAGCCCGCATGCATTGCTTTGCCATCCATTCCGCGGCTGCCTCTCCCGTTCACCCTCACACCCGGCTGTCGCCTCCCCAGCCGTGCGTTTGTCCACACTCATTTGAGTCCCGCATAAATCAATTGCACTTGTCATCAACTCAATTAATTTTTGGCAAACAAAGTGCAGTAAATCAATTGCTTTGGCAGCTCAGCCAACGGGTCAGGGCATGGTAATGGGCCAACGAGTATGAGAGTCGAGGACAGAGTCCTTTGGCTGCCTTTTTTCCGTTCGTTTGCTTCGTTTCTTTTTTTTCTGGTTTGTTCTGCGTTTGTCATTGGCATTTTTTGTCACAGTAAATGTTTCGTTTTTTTTTTTTCCGTTTTCCAGCTGCATTCAGTCAGGCAGGCCGGCAGGCAGGCAGACGGGGCCTGGCCGAGTATGGACTGTCCATTTTATGAGTCGCCATCGCCAGCGCCAGCGCCCCATGCATGTTGACACTGTATCAAATGGGGTTAAAAAGTGATTAAAGTAGGTTTGGCAAATGTCAACAATGTTTATACCATGGACATTGGCATGCCACGACGATGAGCCGAATGGTCGAATGGTGGCACTGGGACGGAGGTGGGCTTAGGCGTGTGTAACTGTCGTCCGAGTGTGCTCCTGACGTTTCGGTATGCAGACCAGCTACCCCTTCCCGCACCCACAACATTCAAGTGGCATTTCGCTGGCTGCTCGATTCGATTTGCAATTTTTTACGGTCCACCTTTTCGTCGGTCCATTGATACCATCGTCATGCAGCATAGACAGCATTAAATTATGCAACATTTTCTTTTATTTTGGGTTAAATTTATGCAGGCGACTGATATGGAGTGGATGAACGAGGATTAGGTTCAGGGATTGGATGGAGGTGGTAAGTACAAGTGGATTATGCGAACGATATTCTTTAACGTGTTACAGATTTTGGAATATAGGCATAAGTTGAGCCTCATGTCATTCACTCAATATGAAGTTTGATTAGTTTTACAAAATGTCGCTAAATATCAAGATAGTTCCTAATCTGAGCAAACGCTTTCTGAACTTATATAATTCATGAAGATTGCTTCCTTTAAAAGCAAATAATTTGTCCAGGGAATGGACTTTCCTGATCAAACACGTTTAAACTTGCTTTAAAAGTATCTTATGGTTTTCAAATAACAACTAAACAACCAAACTCTTTGCTTTTATTGAAAAACAAGTGAGAAAGTCGGTCAAGCCAGACTGTAGTATACTCTGTACCTGCAGTAGCAGCGCTACTGATGGGCTGGGCTACCGGAATTATATATTAATCCTTTCTGTCAAGCGGATGTTAATTTCGGATCTAGCGATATTTCCATCCCGCTCCCCTTTCAGTAAATATAATAAGATTGTGGAGTTCACAGCTGCATCAGCACTGCTTGCCTTTATTGGGAACTTATAGACTTGCAAGTTTTTCACAAAAATTAAAAAGATAATATTATTGAATAAAACTTTGACATAAGTTCCGTTTCGTTGAACCAATATCCCATCCTCCTCCATTCACCCATGAAAATTGTATATGGTGGTCCTATCGTGTGAGCGGCTCTCTCGACAAAGAAGGAACATGTGGGCATTTTACTCACGCTAATGATTTCAACATTTCAACAAAAGATTATTAAAAACATTCACTATATAAATAGCTTTAAAAACAGCTTTTGCAGATGGGACCGCCTCATACTAAGTGCATCATGCATTCAACATATACCTGAGTTGTTCCCTCAAAAACAGCATAGCACAATGCTGTCTAAACGTAATAACTCTTTTATTGGCCCCATACAAACTTTTCTTTGGCGTTTTCCAAATATTTTTTCTTAGTGTGCGCCTGTATAACTTAACGAAGATCTATACCAAATCTTAGATCTCTAGTATAAGCAGTGCTGTGTATTGATTATATGTCAGTCAGTCGGGCCTACAGATTTATAAGTATTAATAGGTCCGGAATTGATTCCTTTCTTCTGTAACTTGGTAACACTGTTAGTAACAGCTGTGCCTGCTAATTCACCTGATTTGGCTTCGTTTGACTTAAGAGTAGTCTCTTCTTCGGGTACACCGTTTTGACTCGATTGAGATGATAAAAGAAAAATTTCAAAAGAAAAAGAAAGATAACTGGAAAATTCCTTGGCATACGTGTTTCGCTTCGTAAAGGAATTATTTTCAAAGAGAAGACATAGTTATTGTGTATTTGTGTATCTGTAATATACGCAAAAACAAGAATGTTCTGGTCACAGCCTTTGGCAGTCCAATATATGATTTGGATGAGTCGATTTCCAACAAAATTTACATATCGGCTATCCCTTTACTAGGGTACAAAATTTGTGCTTTTATAGCTTATATTTAGCAGCCAGCTAACGAAAACTGTTACGATAAGACAATGTTTGACAATGAAGACCATGAAGAAAAAAATGGTGTGAGTGTCGTGAACACTCACGATTCTTTGATGTAAAACATAATGCTTAATTTAAGAGCCGTTTAAGGGCTGTTTAAGGACTGTCAAGTCATTGTCAAGTCACTGTTAAGTCACTGTCAAGTAATTGCTTAGTGACTGTCGAGTCACTGTTTAGTAACTGTTTAGTAACTGTTTAGTCACTGTTAAGTCGCTATCTAGTCACAGTTTAGTCACTAAAAAGTCACAATTTAGACATTGTCAAGACACTGTTAAGTTACTGTCAAGTCACTATTAAATCACTGTTGAGTTACTGTCAAGTCACTGATTAGCAACTGTTTAGTCACGTTTGAGTCGCCATCAAGTCACCGTTTAGTAACTGTCAAGTCACTGTTAAGTAACTATTAAGTCACTGTCAAGTCACTGTTGAGTCACCTCCACTTTCCGCCCATTGTCACTTCTCACCCTCTGGGACACTCCGCTAAATCAACCATACAAAATATTCTAACGTCAGCGTCACGTGACGCTGGTGTCAAATTTTGCTCCTACTAAAATCTTCCGTACCGAAATTAAAGATGTTTCACATCAAAGACATTTATTAAAAAAATTTTTCTATATTTGAGAAATATCAGTCAAGGGTTAAAATTGCCCTAAAACTTGAAAATAATTTCTTTACAAATTGTGACCTTTCTAATTGAAGATGTAGACAATGTTACATTGTGTAAAAAGCGG
Organism: Lordiphosa clarofinis; assembly: GCA_018904275.1. NCBI lineage: Eukaryota > Metazoa > Arthropoda > Insecta > Diptera > Drosophilidae > Lordiphosa > Lordiphosa clarofinis. Next base: position 145,805 of record JAEIGQ010000018.1, read on the forward strand.
CCACCCACCAAATTTCAAAGTGCTTTATATTAGAAATGCTGCACATTTCAAACGTACCAACAGACAGGAGACTTAACTATAAGAAGGTTACGGATAACTGCTCTCACTTATACAGACACTTACTGGAGAACTGAAAGTTGGTTTAAGACTCCATGTCAACAGTGCAGAAATGGAAAAATTGTACGTAAACTGTTTTTGTGAATTTTGTTAAATGATTGTATGTTTAATATTGGTGTAAAATTGTTGTAGTTTTGCCCAAGAGTAACCGAAATATATCGGAGGAAAAAAAATCATAAAATTGTTTTTTCCTATCAACTTAACCTTAAGCTGGAAGGAAACATTCATCAATAATTTCAATATTTAAGACATTTACTCTGAATTTTGAGTAAAGTTGTAATAAAAAAGAATACCAAGAAAATAATGTTTTAAAAATATAACTTTTTTAAAACTTTAGGGCAAGTTTAACCCATGACTGAATGTATGTGTATGCTCCTATGGAGACTTGATCCCATGTCTTGTCCAATCGACCTTACATTCTTAATTATGATTTCGACGCTTGGTTTTGCTTATGGCTTATACTCGAGCTACCAAATTAGAGTCCCACACTGTTACATGATCCATGATATCTAGTAGGCCTGCATTTCCCCATGAAATTCTATGAATTCGACAAGCTATTCAAATTTTAAACATAACAAAAAGCAGGACTACTAGACTATCATGCTTGAAATCAATATTTTATATGCTTACACCCAAAAAGATTTAGGCTTAAGCCCCATACGGAGTACGACGAAAAATTCGTTTTTTTACAGTATTTCATATAATTAGAAACACCTTGGCTTTGCTTTGATGTTCATGTGCTGTTAGAAAGTGTTTCTATTTATGTGAAATACTGTAAAAAAACGAATTTTTCGACGTACTCCGTATGGGGCTTTAAATTGAAACCAAGAATTTTAAACTCAAAAGCTCGATATTCCGTCTTACCGTACATTTGACTTCAAAACTGCTTAATATCAAGTATGATCGGTGGGAGAAAAATAGAAAAGACTACACATCCGAAATTGTTGTTGCACTACGCTTAGCCATAAACTATGCGTGAAGGCTATACCTGCGGCTAGCCCTATGCAGAAAACTAATTCCTGCCTCAAAGAATTAATTCAGGAAATTCTCCTAAAAATGGCAAACAAAAAACTTAGCTTTGCCCCACCCCAGGCCAGGAAACTGTCCTTTGAAGTTGGCTTGAAAGCATACAAACTGATTGTTATCCAAATAGTTATTTAAGCAATTCAAATTGTGGTAATTAAAAATGGTCAAACCCCTACCCCCAGGTCCTCTACTCATACACACACACACACACACATACACACACAGTGGGTGGTAAGCCTCAGCCGGCACTTGACATATGTAAGAGCTAGGGTAACGGGTACGCCTGCGGGCTGGCTGTTATTATTTTTGTCACTGACAAAGCAAATCACCGAAAACCAACAAAGGTCCTTCCAGCTCCCAGCAGAATGGAAAAATTCTCATATAGGCCTAAGCTCGGTGTGCACCCGTTGCGTGCGTCCGAGCTGTGGACTCCAAGGCAATTTTCCTGTTGAATTATGAGGATATTTGTTTCGTCATGAAAGATTGGGCCTCGTCTCTAATCCCAGCAGCCCCACCTACACGGGTGCCAGCTCTGTATTTTTTTTTTTTTTTTTTTTTCAATTTGCCAGGCCGCAAAAACAGAATCGTCAACTTTGCCTTCGTCGTAAGCTTACCAAATGCACTGCAAGTGAAATGCACTCCACTGACTTTTGGGGTCGGTTGGGTTGTGAACCATGACCAGGGCGGGTAGAGGAGGAGGAGGAGGAGGAGGGCACACATGTAACACATGAGTCTTAGCCAGGGCATGGCCTGGACGATTGCATCTACAATTCATAGAAATTTCAAACGATGCGTAAACGAAAACGGAAAATGCACAGCAGACGATGCACTGTGGGGCCCAGGGCCAAGAAGAGTATCAAAAACCATAATGAAAGTTCAAGGGCTCGACAGGAAGCTCCAAACTTCAAAGCATCTCTCTTCAAGCTTTCGAAGATAATTCCCAAGCGAATCTCGGGGTTTCTTGAGGCCTCCACATAGACCAAACCAAACTAATTTATTATCACTCGAAATCACATTGCTTTCTAAATTTTCAGCCTGGTCCTTCGAGCCGGATCTAGCTTTAAGCATATCTCCAAGCTCTCCCATTGAAAGCAAAGGGATTTTTTTGATGATTTTTATCTTCTATCCCCACTGTGCAACGACAACGACTTTGGCGTTGGCAATGTCTAGGACCTACAAAAGTAGACGAAATTGTGGGTACCAACCAAAAATTGCGTTGGAAATGCATACAGAGAGAGAGAAAGGGAGAGAGAGATGAGATCCGAGGCAAATCTGACTTTGGTTGATGATGAGTGTCGTTATCGTTTTGCGGAGTTTTGTTTTGTGGGCAACCCTCAAGCCTCCTTGTCCTTTCCTGTTCACTTCTGTCCTGTCCTTGCCTGGACTCGAGGATATTCTAACTGCAAGTTGAATTTACATTTCGATATGTGGCACTGCCAGAGAGTGCACAGCCCACAAAACAATCAAGAAAAGCAATTGGTGCCGGCCACTAGAAAAGAGTTTGGGGAGCTGGAGCGGACTCCTGCTGTGCTCCGGAATACGTCGTCATGGCCCTGGTAGCAGGATGATGTAGCTGCACGGATTGATTTACGTTCGAAAAGATTTCTCAAGTGTGCAAGACTGCCCCACCCCATCCACGATTCGCTCGCAAAAGGGGTACGTGCACCACTCTCAACATTTTTCTATATGTTTTGTTTTGTAGTTTTGTTGCTGAGATTTATCAAAAGGTAATTTATATATGTGTGGGTGTAATTTATATTTAGTAGTTCAACACACACACACACACACACACACACAGAGAACAGTTTCCATCGCCCTTCCCTGTTTTGTTTGCTTTGCTGTCTGTTTGGTCTTTTTGCATTTTGCATTTTGAGAAGTATTTTCTGCGTTGAGAATAAATCGCCTGCCCAAGCATGACATATGACCGGACCAACCGACCAACTGAAACTGTTGCAGCACACTGCAAATAGTTCTACACCCAAAAAATGAGTTCCTATGCCTCAGATGGTGCGCCTTACAGCGCTACTTTAAGTGTGACCAGCTGCAATGGGTGACTTTCATTGTTTGGATGTTTGAGTTCTTCGAGATGTTAGTACAGTCTTACTCAGAACATTTACACCTCAAGTTCGATATACAGTTCAGCCCAAATAAAATTCGGGTAAGAAAAAAGAGAGGGCAATATTAAATAATCGATTCTTGATATTCGATTCTCAATACTAGATTCTTCATGCTCGATCCGCGATACTTGATTCTTGATATTCGGTTCTTTATACTCCATTCTCAAAGCTCTATTCTCTATACTTGTATCAAAACCTCGACTCTCAAGTTTTGTTACTCCATTCCCGATCCGCGATATTTCATTCTTGAAATCGGTTCTCGATACTCGTTTTCAACCATAGCGTTCACTAATCACGAATATCGACAGAGATTCTCGATACTCGATTTTCTACACTCCATTCTCGATGCTCGATTCTCGATTCTTCATACTCGATTCTCTATACTCGATTCTTATTACTCCATTCTCGCTGCTCGATTCTCGACACTCCAGTCTAGATGTTCGATACTCGATTCTCAACACTCCATTCTTGATGCTCGATACTCGATGCTCAAACGATGCTTGACTCTCGAGATTCGGTTCTCGATACTTAATACTCGATTCCCGATACTCCTTTCTCTATCCTTATCGAAATCTTGATGCTAGATACTCGATGCTCAATCGGTACTCGACTCTTGATACTTGATTCTCAAGACTCAGTACTCGATACTCGATTCACGAGGGTCAATTCTCGATCCTGGTTCGTCATACTCCATTCTCAATGCTCGATTCTCGATACTCCATTCAAGATGCTCAATACTCTATGCTCGATTCTCGATATGCAATTCTGAATACTTATTTTCGGTACTCGATTCTCAACACTCCATTCTCGATGATCGGTCCTCGATGCTCTATACTTGACTCTCCATACTTGATTCTCGACACTCGATTCTCGAAACTCGATTTTCGATACTCAATTCTCCATACTTAATTCTTTGTTCTCAATACTCGATTCTTCATACTCGATGCTTCGTTCTCGAATCTCAGTACTCGAATCTCGACACCCTACTGTCGACTCTCCAGTCTAGATGCTCGATACTCTACGCTTGATACTCGATTTTCTTATGCGATTCTCAATACTTACTCACGATACTCAATTCTCAACACTCCATTCTCGATGCTCGTTACTCGATGCTCAAAACTCGATGCTCAATACTTAATGCTCAACCGATACTCGATTCTCGAGATTGGGTTATCAATACTTGATACTCGATTCTCGATACTCCTTTCTCTGTACTCATCCAAATCTCGATACTCGATTCGTTATACTCGCTTCTTCGGTACTCGATTCTTAATACTTCATTCCTAATGCTCGTTTCTCCATACTCGATTCTCTATGCTCCTCTCCCGATACTTGATTTTTGACACTTTATCCTCGATGCTAGATAATCGACTCTCCATACTCGACTCTCGATTTTTCGACATTTGATGCTCGATTCTTGATAATCGATTCTCAATACTCCATTTATGATTCTCAATTCTCCATACTCAATTCTTTTTACTCGAAACTTGACTCTCCATACTCAATTCTTGATACTCCATTCTTGATGCAGGATTCTCGATACTCGGTTCTCGATTTTTCTTATTTGTTTCTCAATACTCGATTTTCTATACTCGGTACTTCATTCTCAATGCGCGATACTTGATAACCGATTCCCTATACTCGATTCTCTATTCTCGAGTTTCGAGTCTCGAACTTGATTCTCGACACTACTTCTCGATGCTCGATTCGGTTCTCGATACTCTATTCTATATACTCAATCCTCGATTGATTGATACTTTGTTCTTTATACTCGATTCTCGATACTCTATTCTCCATGCCCGATTCTCTATACTTGATATTTGGTTCTCGATTCATGATAATCGATTATCCATACTCGATTCTCAATACTCGATACAGCAATTTCGATGCTCGATACTCAATTCCCAGTACTATCCACCTCATAATCGGTACTCAGTATACTATACTCACCATTCGAGTACTTAGAATCTGTCGCTTATACAAAATTTTCCAATTTTCAGTCCCTCCACAGTCGGCATTTCCGTAAAACAGCTTCACTCCCAAAATGTTCTGAGCAAGCTTGCCTTAAAAAACGGCCAACTTTTCAATGCAGCAGCTTAATTTAATTTACCAACATTTCTCAAGACTTTCTCAATTCTTAACTCCAAAGTGTCTGGTGAATCGCATTCCTGTTGCTCGCATTTGAATGCGGGCCTAAACAAACTTGCTCGGGCATTGTCTGGCAGGGCGGCTCGCTTGTCTCGCTCATAAATAATCTACCAATTATTTTGCTGTCAATTTCAACACGGCCGCCGAAAACGCAATGCCAACGCCTGAGCAGGCCTAAGACCAGGACAACATGCAACCCGCTGAGTTGTAGTCCTTGTCCTACGGACACGCTACACGGCACAGTGGCGCAATAAATTGTTTCGGCGGACTGCAGTGCACACTCCAAGAGAGCGCGGACGCCAAGGCACTCGTCTCCAAGTCTGGCCATAGTCTGTTGATTTTGGCTGGAACTGGAGCCGGGAGCCGGTAGTCGGGCACTTAAAGCCTTTTGTGTGCGCTTCGATTTCACGGTCGTATATCATGGCGATTTCAGTTCCAGGCTTTCGGCATATATTTTTTTCCTTTGCACGCAGCGCACGCACCGGGCGGAAGTCCTTTAGCAGATTATCTGGAGTCGGTCGTTTCGCATAGATTTGTAATTGAAGGGCGTGTGCACGGAGCCGTAGGAAGAAGATGTCTAGTTCATTGCATCGAACGGAAGACGGAAGGGGCCATTAAGTGATGCCAATGATTAACAACGGAAGTATAGATTTGGATTCCTTCTCCCTCGGAGTTGGCTAATCGATGGGCTGCCCTGGCCTAATGGCATTTGGCCATAAATCAAACTCCGCTCAGATTAAAGGCCAAAGCCAACTTTAAGTTTGCGCCAACTGCAGAAATATATAAAACAATAAACGTAAATAACTTTCAATTGAATAGTTTTGTGGTGGCAAATTTACGCTCGCCCAGCCATAAAAGCGACTCCGGGTGCCACGACAATGGTCCGCCATTAGCATCTACCCTGCCATGTTACAACATTTTTGCAACTGTCGAGTGTGTGTGTGTGTGTGTGTGTCTGTGTTTGATTGTAATTTTGTAATTTTCCCAGTTTATTATCTGTCAACATTATCGCACACACACACACACGGAGTGGACCCGGACCCGGGCATAAAATTCTTGCCCGTCGCCATCGCTCTTATCTTGTCTCGCATAAAACGCTACAGAAACAACAAATAAACTCATCGAATTTCTGTTGTTAATTGAAATAAAACTATTTTAAGTGTGCGACTCTCCGCATGACTCTGGGCACCGCCAACCCCTTGGCCCCACCCTTTTTTTGGGGAAGGGATGCTCACGCGTTAATTTTATGGCACAAAAGTTGGCATTCCGTTTTGGTCTTTAAAATTATCTCTTGGCCAGATTTCAATTGCTTGACGCATAAAATATTTAAAAATAAATTGGTTGGCTAGTGTTTTTAGGGGTGGAAGGAATTTAATACCTTTTCGAACAATCTGGCCACACTAAATTTACAGTTGTGACATTAGTTTTAGTACCAGAATCAAAGCGGCAAACTAGTCCCAAGTCGAACCCTTGCTGTTCCGGTTCGGAACAACACAAGACGCTTATTTACAAACACAAAAGACCGAATAAGCAAGGAAGACAAGAAAGACGTACGAAACGTAGAGAAACGGAACGGAATATACATAGGCACAACCAAACTATCTTTCAGTACACGAAAAGACGAACTTAAAAGAGATGCTCTGAAGAAAAAGACTACAACAGCCCTAGCTCAACATATCCATACAACTGGACATTCAACTGACATCGTGAATATGAGAATACTGGAGGGGGAAATGAGATGGAAGACCAGAATGACACTGAAGAGTTTGCAGATCCAACAAAGAGCAGACCAAGCCGTTAACCACAAAGAAGATATAAAACAAACAAACTTTGCCCTAACAAGACGAATCATTAGACCTAAAGAAAAATAAGTAAGAGTGTTGCGGTCAAGTGCCCCGACAGCAAAATACTCTGTACCAAGTAGTATTGTTCCTATGGCTTTGAATTCAATTCAATTTGTCATACATAATTTAAATAAATTAGGAGGCGCACTTGCATATCTTGGGTGTTTCTGCTCAGATCTTATTGTGGTGTACAGAATAGGTAGATATTGGGCCTAACTTATCACAGTACAACACTAAAACCCGGCATAAGACCTTCGATATATGATAAAAGGGACCTCTGTAAGCATCACCTCATACCCAATTCGAGCAATGATTAAGTTGATTTTCCTGATAAATATTCCAAAATTTAATAATCTTTAGGTAAACGCGAACAATCTTTTTTTTCACTTTCATGGAATTGAATATCAATAATAGATTGAGTTGTTTGGCAAGCATTTCCAACTCGTCTTTACCTATCGAGCTCAAATAATTACTCGTTATGATTTCATTAACGTTTTGAACTTTGTTGTTTATTAACAATATTATCGACATACCGTTTTTTCGATTTTTCAAAAAGTTACCCCCACCTAAATCCTCGTAACTTTTTATACCCGTTACCTCTAGTAAAAGGTATACTAAAGTCGTGCAAATGTATGTAACAGGCAGAAGGAATCATTTCCGACCATATAAAGTATATATATTCTTGATCAGCATCAACAGCCGAGTCGATATAGCCATGTCCGTCTGTCCGTCTGTCCGTCCGTCCGTCTGTCCGTCCGTCTGTATGAGCACCTAGATCTCAGAGATGGTAAGAGATAGAGGTTTGACATGTATGGGACAAATGCTTCTTTTATCTGCACGCAGATCAAGTTTGTTTCAAATTTTGGCCACGCCCCCTCCCGCCCCCGCAATTTCGAAAAAACGTCATATCTCCTACAGTTTTGAAGATAGATGATTCGTACCTTCTAGAGATAGTTAGTAATTAGCAAAATGAATCGATTTGCCGAAGTTATAAAGATCGGATGAACGGTTCTTAAGTTATGAGCAAAAAAGTGAACCAAGCCCCCCCGCTACCCACCCAAAAAATATGTTGCATACTTTTTGAATGGTCACCCTAAGGAACATGTTTTTTTCATGAGTAACGGGTATTTTTTATCTGCAAGAAATGAATGCGCGAAATGCGAAAGGGCTAGTGGCCCGAGCTGTTGAGGCGTTGTGGGTGCAGGACGAAGATACGAAGATGAGAATGATGATGAACCAAGCCAAAGCGCTCTTACTGGATCGACAAAATTAATTTGACTCAAAGGGAAGAAGGCATGTTTCCCAAGTTCAACAGAGAGTTGCGAAGTATTCCGCACAAATTTAAAAATTATGTGCGCATGGATGCAGCCACTTTTGATCAGCTCGTATGCTGGGTCACGCCACTTATCAGAAAGCAGACAACGTATTGGGCTATTCGGCTTCAGGATCCAGAGTTGGCATCCCTCTCATACGAGTTTAGAATGTCAAAGGCAACAATAAGGCAATCCATTGCGTTGGTGCTTTAGATAGAGAGCACCTTCTTATCCAAGAACCACAAGTCTGTTGTCTGCAAAAATATGAATAAAAATACAATTTCATGCCGGGGAGCTTATGTATTGAATTGTACACTTACTCGATATGTGTTTCGCAAACTGTTCCATTTGTCGACAACGTCTTTCTAGATGACGGCAAGCTGATCGGCAATGCAGCTCCAGCCAGACTCTTTGGCATCGCGATGTTTATAATTGGCAGTGGTCAAATTGCGGAGGCATTCCGACTCCTCCACGGATGCTATAAGGGATCGAATCGGCATTCCACTGCATGGCCACACGGCGATCGCGATTAATAGTTTTTGACTTCTCTATTCTTTTTTTTTAATTGTTGCCGGTGTTGTTTACTTTATTTATGCGGATCTAGCTCACAGCTCACAAACAGTTCAATGTTTACTTTTGTGACCGAGGTGGCGCTCTGTGACAACGACAAGAAGCGTTCACATCAAAAGTACTCATTTGGATAGTCACAGCGCATGGCACAGCGCTGTGACATGCAATTTCTGTGACGCCAATGTAAACACTTTGGACTTCCGAGTACTTTGGTCACAGTGCGTCACAGACAACACGGTCACAGTGTGCCCCAATGTAAACCCGGCCTTATTAACCGTAACTACTACTGACTGTGACTGACCAGCCCGTCGAGAATTTTCAGTCAATCTGTCTACTTTCACTGTTTTTTCCATCTATTTTACCTGCTCTTTAGACTCAGATTTACTTAAAACATTAATATAAAATAGTGAAGAGCAGGGTTGAGGAATTTTGTAATTTTTGGCACAGACTCTATACGTTCCCAATTATGGGCAAGCAGGGCTGATGCTGCTGTTAAATGAAAAATCTTTATATATTTACTAGAAATGTGCGCTATATCTGAAATTCACTATGTGCTCGTGAATTATTGCCTTACTAATTCTCAACGGTTTGCACACCTGGCAATGTTCAAACAGTTTAAGTATCAGGCACGGTTTTTTCATTGCTCATTAAAAGGATCAAAAAAGTGTAAAGCCCCCTCTGGGAGTTTGAAATGTCTCATTTATCACCGTGAAGCATGAGCCATGACAATGACCATTCACTTTTGTTTTTGTGGCCCAGACACATATGTTTTTTAATTATTTTATTATATTTTTTTTTTTGATGTTCAACTCGCGTTCTGGTCAATAATTTGCTTTTCGCATTGATGGAAATTAAAACAGAAATCAAATGGAAATGCTCAGCAAAAAGAGAAAAAAACGGGTCAGTCATAACAGTTAGCCTCAGCGACGATTGTTTGTTTGCCTTTTGTTGTTGCTGATGCTTTTTTTTTTGCAGGCAATTTTCATCATTAAAATGGGCAATTGTATGAGTCAACAACAACAACAACAACATCGGTTGGTGGGGGTGGGCTGAGGTGTGCAAATGACGCTCTACTCTAAAAATAAAAACGTCCGACTGGGTCTGGTAGGGTCGAAGCGAAGCTTTTTCGGTATGCGGCACACGTGGAGCCGATTGGGGGCCGGTTGGCCATGTCATTGTCGCGCGTTCCCCTGTCAGTTAAGTTTCGCTGGTCAACGCAAAATGTTGTGAGGCAAGTGTTCTACGTAGTTGCTAGCTAATAACGTTCTCTATTGGTCATGGCCTTACGCTGGCTAACTTTGGTTATTGTTTTACTCAGCTGTCTCCAGTTGGTAGGTATTGGTGTGGGTTACTTCTATCAAATGCACAAACATTGATCTGTTTACCTTTCTATTTAGGCCTTGGCCCTGGAGTTCATGGAGGAGATGGGGAATGAGGATCACGAGCAGGACTCTGATGAGTTGCCGGCTTCATTGACCAGCTACACGGGGGATACAATTGCTCATTTCAATCCACGCAAAGCGGATGCGGGATTTCGACAACTCTGGGAGCGAATACCAATGCAGAAAGCTGAAGTGATTAAGCGTTAGTTTTTTAAGTCTTGCAAAGTCGGTGGAAATTATCTATATATAAAATGAATAATACAATAAACAATACTCAACTTTATGTGCTTAGAGAGGCATTTTGCCATTAAGTAGCTGCTTCAGAAATTAGCTGGCTGAGTTAAGGGGAACTTCTAATCCCTGATTCCAGCAGTTGGGCCAGGGTAAACTATACTGCATAACATTTTCTTAGACCATTTTGACTAATTACTGAAGCTTCTTCATTCATCCTGGTTACATCTACTAAACAGCGAGGTGTCCCCATAGAGCTCATACGGTTCGTCATTTCAAGGTACTTCCCAAGGCATAAATTGAGCCATCTTGCGTTGCAGCGATATGTGTTCCTAAGTGGAATGATGTTCAAAATGAAAATGAAACAATTATGATTGAAGTTATCCGACCCCTTCGGACCTTTATATTCTTAGCTACAGACGAATCATTCATTATAATAACTGCAGTTGCAACTTCCTCCATATTGTGCACTGTGCCTCACTTTTTTTAAATCATTTAGTTAAGTCAAAATACAAATCAGCTAGCTTTTCGTTTTCGGTATTTTTTAAGGTTATCTGGTCACACTGCCTTTGACATTCCTTATAGATTTTGTAAATCACGACGCTCATTTGCAGTTGTTGTTTCATCATTGTTCCGTTGATCTGAACGAGACCTTGCTGTGCGTCTTTCTTGGCTACTTGTACGGCTCCTCGAAGCCATAACTTGTAATGCATTTCGCGATCGTCGGCCCAAATTGGAACTAAAACGCACACATGTTCAAAAGCAACAAATTTGCTTACTTAAATTGCAATTTTTATACCCTGTTCCCATTAAAAATGGGAAAAAAGGGATCATGAAGTTGTGAAAATGTATGTAACAGGGAGAAGGAAGCACCTCCGACCCCATAAAGTATATATATTCTTGATCAGCATCAACAGCCGAGTCGATGTCCGTCTGTCCGTCCGTCCGTCTGTCCGTCTGTCTGTCTGTATGAACGCGTCGATCTCAGAGACTGTAATTGAGAGAGCCACAAGTTTTTGCATGTTTGTAGGTTAACACTGTACCCACATCGAGTTTGTTTCAGATTTCGAAAAATCCTCCTCCTCCATCTTTAAACAGCGAAAATCTGCAATTTTATCTGTATTAATGCGTAAATCTCACAGACTATAAGAGGTAGACCCACAAATTTTTGCATGTATGTAGGTGTACACCGTACACAGATAAAGTTTGCTCCAGGTTTGCCAAATTCCTCCTCCATCTTCTTCCAACCGCGAAAAACTGTCAGAGCTACAATTTTTAAGTTTGAACTTAGTGACTTAATATTTATTCAGTGAGGCCCAACATCTATCTTTTCTGTGTACCACAATGAGATCCGAGCAAAAACACCGAAGATATGTACATAAGTGCGCCTGCCCATTTAATGAAATAAATTTTAAAAAAAATGGAATTCAAAGCTATAGGAACCACAATACTTGGAACAGGGTATTTTGCTGTCGGGGCACTCGACCGCAACACTCTTACTTGTTCAGAAAACAATTTGTCACACAAATAGGTATAAAAACAAAATCTATCATAAAATGTTTCGTTCTATGAAAAAGTCGTTCAAACACACATTTTTGGAACAAATTTCAGATTTTTTGGACAAATTTTTAATTTTTGAGGAACCTATTTTAAGAACTTGAGTATTGCTGGCTCGAAGTCAAGTAAAACACACAGATGTCTATGCTGTTTTTCAAATATACTTGGGTTGCTCCTCGGCAACTATGTTCAGGGACACCCAAAAGCAATTTCCAATTGCAATGTAACATTTATTTTATCAAAAAAAAAAAAACACAGTGGTCAGTAAGTGTCTGTATAGGTGCGCACAGTTCACCGTGTCCGTTTTGTAGTTAAGCCTCTTGTCAGTGTGTGTGTCTATAATATATAGCATCTCTAGAAAGAAGCGTTTGCTGCGCTTTTCATACAGTGTATGATGTCTGAGTTTGTAGTCTGATTTGTGTTGAGATATTCAAGTTCTAAGTTTCGATTTTGTTGTGCCAAAGTACAATTTATAGCATCTGCTTTCTGCATTTCCATTACAAGGAATCTTGTATATCACATTGCTCCTATCGGCTGTGGCTACTTTGGCTACTTCGTCTTGTTGAAAAAGCTTTCAGCTGTATATCTTTTTTGTTGAAGCAGTTAGAATGGGAGAAACATTCTGAAAGCTGTGGAACATATGTGAGCGACTTGTAAGTTGTTGTTTCGTTCTCATCAATCAGAGATTTGATGATATTCCTTGGGAAGTCATTGTCTGTCAAAATATGTTTAATTTCAGAAATCGTCTCCTCGTGATATATTTCGTCACTTATGTTCAGCATCCGTTGAATACAACTCATTGCTGTATATATCACCATGTTTTTAGGTAGAGTCTAAGTATGGTAGTATGTCATCCATCTACCTATTTATAGAAAAGTAACAAAATTTTATTATAAAAGCCACATATTCTGGCTATAATTTAAAAGAAACCCGCATGCGGAGATAGCCCCTTACACACACATTTTATTCTACAAATTTATGGTATAGACATTTTCTCCATTTTAATCCAATGCCTCTTGCTATTTTTCGGGCAAGTGATGGACTCCACGCTAATAAAATTTTGGATCCTTGCAGGCAAAAAACTAATCCAAGTGGTTTCTGACGTCCTGATTTGAGGTTGAGGTTCTCCCGTCCAAAGGTATGAAGATCAGCTGTGGTCATCAAATGAAATTACTTAGTGAATGAACCAATACTTCAGTTTTCCAATACTTGTGACAAATTTGATATTAATGAACACTTTCAACTGTTGGCCAGATAAAATTTGACCAACTTTTCATTCTTATGTCATCCACACATACTTGGCTAATCACTTGGCATTAATTCCACACACCTTCTGGGTCAGAGGCCGAGTAAAAATTCAATTAATTGTGAGCTTATCAGAAAATGCAATCGCTTATGAACTCATAAGCACAACCGAGTTGCCAACTACGCATAGTTAAAGATCGTTATCCAATTAGTCAAATGCTCGTGTAATAAATTGCCCGAATTAAGGTGCGGAATTTTAATTACATAATTTACGCTTGAGTTGCGTGGAAATCGAGGGGCTGCCTCCCTCCCCCGTAGTCCTGTCGAAAAACAAACAACCCGAAAAAGCAGAAGAGGAACTGAAATCAACGAGCGCAGTCGAAAGTGCGTTTGATAGCTCATCTTAATAGAAAAGTACACGCAATTTGTGTGTGTGGTGGAGCAGGTCATTAGAAAAATGACAGTAATAACGATAATTATGAATTTTATCCGATTAACAAGCGGAGCGAAAGGTGCGTAAGTCACCAAGTGAGGCGACAGGGAGGGAGAGAGAGAGTGCAATGCGTGCCATTGAACAATTAATTCTTATCTACTTAGCCGGTGGGGGCGGCTGATGCAACAGTCCTTGCACCTACTTACCCCCCACCCAACACATTTCTCACATGTCATCGTCATCGCTGCCCACTGTGGGGCAATTGCGTGTCAAATGCGCTCAATTTTGTTATGACAATGCGATGTAATTAGAGGCCACGCATAGGCAGCCACAAAGTTGATGACTCTGATGACCCGACCCGACCCGACCCAAAGCCCTTAATATATAGCAGGCTCTCTAGCTCCAGCTCTAGCTGGGTGTGTTCGGCACTTGATAAATATTGTGTATGGGTGGTTCAGCTACTGATGATTTGGGCTAGTGTGAATGACAGCGAACCAAACCACAGGGGAGGCAGCCGGTGGAAGATGACAGGGCCATTTGCATATGAGCCATGAATTGGATAAATGCGGTGAGATAAGAAAATGGATTCATTTAGGTAGAATTTTTGGTATGGCCACTCCAGCTTAGCTTCAGGTTTGCGTTTCGTGCTTAGATCAAATAGAAATGGGGGCCGATAGCCGGAAGCTCTAAACGAACTCTCAGCCCTTGACTCTAAACTAGTTTTAGGCTTTCAGCTCAAGAGCCCATAGCTCTAACCCAGGGTTCAACAAGAAGAGAGCGCGAAAATGATTCTCTGCATGACTTCGGCAAGCATTCGAATTCCCGAATGTGTTCGGCTTCCAGGGGCCTTGGCTGGGAGCTCTGCTCTGAGCTAAAAGCCGAGAGCAGCTCATAACGTTTTAATTGCAACTTAAGAGTCACAGCTTACAGTTCTGAGCTAACAGCAGAGAGCATCAAATGGTTCGGAGCTTCTGGCCCTGAGCTGAAAGCTGGGTCTTGCAGCACGAGAGCAGAGAACAGAGAGCATCAAACGGTTAGGAGCTCTTGTTCTCAGCCTTAAGCAGCGCAGCTCTGAGCAGAGAGCTGTGGCTCACGAGCCGACTGCTGGCTTCCGACTATCAAGACTGAGAGCTAAGTGCTGTAAGCTGCCGAGCTAAGGCTCACATCTCAAAACCGAGGACTACGGCTCATGAAACGAGAAGCGGCAGCTGGCTCTTGAGAGCTGTGAGCAAAGAGCGATTTCAAACCCTGATATAAATATTAACAAAATATTTTATATAAAGAACCAAAAATCTCTCGGGATTTTGTACAATTTCGAAGTGATATATGGGGAGAGAAAACAGACAGTAGTTGCTGATGCGGTCTTACAAGGATCATAGAGGACAACTATCAATACGCACAGTGTGTAAAGTGTAACCAATAAAAGCTGAAAATTATTTTGAGGGGGCAAGACAGAGGACGAGCAGGAGTACATACAATAAACAAGTAAGAAAGTCGACTGTAATATACTTTGTACCTGCAGTAGGCAGCGATTTTTCTTTGGTTGTAACTTGAACAATAAATGGCGCTACTACTTCCCTTGAACACTGCTTTTAGAGCGATAGATGGCGCCACTTCTGTGACTATTTGGGAACCCAGCAAGCTAGCGCTGCTGCAGCGAACACTAGAGATGTATGTTCTCCGGCTTGAGGTCAATTTTTGTTTCTTTTTTCTCCGATATACTTCGGTTGCTCTTCGGCAACCGTCTTCAGGACAAAACTACAAAAATTACTTACCAATATTAAACATACAATCATTTAACAAAATTCACAAAAACCACTTTACGTGCAGTTTTCTACACGTCAGCACTGTGTGGCGTGGAGTAAGTGTCTGTATGAGTGAGCGCAGCTCTCAGTGTCCGTCTTTAAATTGAGTCTCATGTCTGTTAAAACGCTTGAGATGTGCAACATTTCTAGTGTAAAGCGTTTTGTAGTAATGCTGCTCTTATTGTACTATTATGTTAAACAATATTTTCATTATGTTTGAAAGTTTATGCGCTATTTTTATGTTTTGTTTGTCGTAGCAATTTGATCGTGCGATTCGTTCTGATAGTTTAGGTTCTTTGGTTCCTGTATTATTTTATTATTTACTTTTTGTGTCTTTTAAACAATGGCTCAATTACCCACATAGGGGAATCGTTATTTGACAAAATTACTTTTATTTCCGATTCTAAGGTCGTCTGATATGTTTTGTCGCTGATATTAGTTGTTCGTTGAATATACCGAAGTGCCGTATTCATTATCATACTTCTTAAATGTTTTAAATTAAAGTTGATTGTCCCTTCTGAGGCTGTTGGCTTCATGTTCCATTTTGTTTTTTATTTATTGTGGTGTCTAAATAAAGTAATTTTCCATCTTCTGTTAGTTCCAATTTGAATTTAATGTTTCTGTGATAGCTATTCGGCGTCTCCAGAGTAGTCGGCTATGGTGGGTGAGGCTGGGGATCCCATGGGCATTTCTTTCTTTTAGCTGCGTGTATATTTTGTGCTCAAATTAAAAATATCTACTCTCCATAATGCAAAATTTTACTATGTCCATGATTAGTTGTCTGGGAATTTGTGTATGCTCTCCAATTTTAAGTCATTTGTGTCTAATGGTGTCCATTGCTAAATCTATCGGTTTACTCGGAAATTGGGACACAACATCAAAAGACACAAGAATTTCATCAACACTTATATGGGTATTGTTGACTCTTTCTTTGAATTTGGTCGCGTTTTTAACATCTACATAGTTCGTGAGCTGGTGAACCTATCGAGGAGCAAATCGGTCGTAGCGGGGTTTTTTCTTTATGAATTTTGGGTTGTCCATAGATCCTTGGTGGTAGCGCAGTGTTCGTAGATAACTGACTTTTTTCGGCCTTTGAAATCAGCTTCAGCTTAAAAAGTTGATCCACTGAACTGTTGTTTCTTGTTTGAAGTCTTGATGTAATCAAATTGTCATAACTACAGTTTAATTCATCCGATCTTTATCGTTCCTTTGGTAAATCGATAAGCAATCTTGTTTACTAAGGGGCCTTAAGGGGCGAGACCAAAATTGAAAATAAATTAGATTTTAATGCAAGTGTAAGAAGTATATGCCCCATACATGTAAGGTGGGCTTAAGCTAAGTTCACACAGGCAAATAATTTGACAAATTTTTAGGAAATTTTGATAAATATTTGGCTGAATAGCCATGATTGCAGATTTTGCAGGACTTAAATCATTAACTATGGTTCTATTCACTAATAATTTGATCAAATATGGCCGAAAAGTTCGCCAATTTGGATAATTTAACCAAATTTTCATAAAAATTTGTCAAATTATTTGCCTGTGTGAACTTAGCTTTACTCTAGCTAATCCCCCATCCCTAGTTTCGGTAGACGAGACGTTGTACAACACTATGCAGCAGGCAGCAGAGGCTGAAATATATGACAATCTGAACGCATATAAGAATTTTTGCAATTATCACTAAATTTTTTAAACCATTTCTATACCCGTCTTCAGTATTCTAATTAATGAATCTCTATGAAAACCTAATTTAATAATACAATTCTGTAATTTTCATCACTGTTCGATATAACCATAAACGAAGCTTTATAAATAATAAAGATCTATCAATACTTCATGATGCCCAAAACTTATAAAACTTAGCTTTTTGGACATTTTTTTAATTAAATTTTAATTTCGTTCAATGTATATGGTATGTAATGTCAATTATATTAATATATATTAAAAATTAAAAGAGACTTTTTTTTAGCTTTGACAAGATGGCAACACTTTTAATCGATAGTTGATGAACTAACAACAATCGATTGTAACTGTACTGATAACAATTGATGATGCTTCCTATCAGCTCTAACTACAAATTGCCATCACTTGTGAATTGTGAGGCCTGTTCTAAAACAAATTGGAATTTATATATTTAAGGTATGTTCTTAAAGCAGCTGATGGCGATTCGAAATTATTTGTTTACAACGTATTCCTAGTCAACGCACCCGACATGCCCATCGCGGAGAAATATACCAAAGGCTTAAGAGATTTGCTTTTAAGCCAGGATAACACACCCGTGCTAATTCAGTTGGCCAAGAGCGTTACAAGAAATGTGGTCAGCATCGAGGAACCTGAGGAGGCACTGGGCTATCTTATGCTATATATGGAAGACATTAACAAACTTTTGTGCAAACGTCACATAACGCGACAGTTGCTGTTCAAGTACTTGCACTCACGCGTGCCGGCCACCAACACAGACTTCACCAAAACCGATTTGGTGATGCGTGTGGTGCAGTACTGGGATCAAGCGCAAGAGACACATCCCTTGCATCTGTTTGCCAGAGAGTTTAGTAAATGGTTTTTCGAGCGCTTCAATGGCAATTTACTTAACCTCAGCGATTTGTGGAACGATGCCGCCTTGCTGCTTACCATTATGGCTAGCGATGGTCACAACGAGCTGCAATGTACGCGTGCTCCAGCGGTGCTGACCGCTCTGCTCAATGCCAAGCAAGAGTATAACTTTCAATTCAATCCCAACTTGACTCATGCCGGCGTTCAGGGACGCATGGATGCCTATGGTCAGGTTCTGGTTCTTTGCTGTGGCACACTGCATTGCACGGATCGTTGTGTGGGCGTATTTGAGTGTATTTTTGGGCTGGTACGTGATCCTTTGGCGGACAACAATTGGAAGCCGATAAAAATTAAATTATTGCTGAAAAGCGAACTGCAACCGCCGTCCTTGTACAGCTTGAGAGAGAGCGGGACACTGCAGGAGGCTTTGGCTTTGCCAGCGCCCAGCGCAGAACTGGACCAGTCATAGCTTTGTACATGGGTGTAAGGACAAGACTGCTGTGCTGTGGCTAAATTTGAGACTTGTATTTATTTTTTTTTTAAATATAACAAATATATATTATTTAGAACTAAAAAAAGAAGCGTGGAAAATAAATTTTTATGACGCACTCTATAAAAAAAAAACAGTGGCGAAAAGTTTCCGCTCTGAGACACGCTAAATAAATACCCAGTTGGCCTATCGATAGTTGGGTCGTGAGTGGATTGAAAGAACAGCTGATTTGATTTGAGGAAATAGCTGTAGCTCTTTATTTTAACAAGATAAATTGATTATGGAGGAAAAATCACCCGAGCGCAAAAGGAAACGGATTGAAAGTTTCAGACAAGGGGAAGCCCCAAGCTAAGGCCCACAAATCAGCCCAACAAAATTACGAAATCGGCATTGAAAACAGTCTCCAATGCCAACGTTCGACGCTTGGCGACGCCTCGGTCGGTTGGCACGAACGGTTGCGTCCGAATTCGGAGGAAATCAGCAGGTGATAACCATACCAACCCGGTATGATGGGCAGCAGTTTCAGCTCCAGCGGCTCCCGAGAAGGAATTTTAAGGAATTTGAATTTACGACAAATAAAACAAAAATTTTTGATGAAAACTAAAAGTATATTTGCCCATCTCTAGCGTAGCGTTTCAGTTGAGAGGAAAACGGTTTCCTGCACACGATAGCAGCATTCCTGCCAAGAATGAACAGTAAACCAACTTGGAATCAAGCCTTACTAATGCTATAACCCACCCCCATCTTGTCGCATATCTGGGCATCCGTCAGGGCCGCATGATGCACTATGTACTCCAGAAACTGCTCCATCTGACCCACACTGTAGGCCGATTAACCAATCTCTTGTACAAACTTCTGCAAACGATTATAGTTGCCTGAACGGCAAACATCCAAAGAAGCTTCCAATTGGTAGTCCGGGAATATGTCCGACATCTCAAATAAATTGACCTTGTTGATGACATGCTCGACCCCCTTGAGACGATAGCAGGACTGCCAAGTGCATCAACGCCCCATATCTGCCTCCTCCTCAATCTGCACCTGCTCGAAGTCACAAATGTGTCGCAAATGGGCTACAATTTAATCCTCGCTCAACGCCTTATAACGGAATTTGTTGCAACGCTACCGGAACACAAAGTTATTCAGGGTCAAAGGTCAAAATTTGAGTTTTTTTTTTTATTTTTCTCAAAAACGGTAAGTTTTACATAAAAAAAACCCCCGACCAAAGTTGTAGATCTTGAAATTCTCTATAAAAATGGTCCGCATAAATTTTTCCTTAGAGTTACCATTCCTGAGATATCGCGATTTTAAGAGTCTCACTATATTTATTCACCAGAGATCTGCTCGAGTGCACTGCCACAACAAGTGTACCGCACTCGTACTTGATATTTTTCACACTCGAGTGTCGCCAACCACTGCAAAATATGTACCAAGTGTTTAAAATACTCACGGCATATTTGCGCTTCGGCTATGAGTGCCAAAAACACCCGCTGTCGCTCGTGCAGCTAAAAATTTTTACTGGCATAAATAGAGAGCGATTGTTCATGGAATCACCCTCTTTCTCTCTCATTTGTCTCTCTCTTAAGATAACAACAACAAAAACACGGAATTTTTTAACGGAGAGAGGAGAGAGAAGAGAGCGAGAGGAATAAAAGATATACATACTTGGTTTTTACTTGTGAGTTTTTGTTTTTGTTACTTGTGTGCCTTTGTTTTTACTGTGGCATGCGTTGGCCCTCAACACAGAAACAACCGCTTTGACAGACACACACACTCAGACACCCAGTCACAAAAATATCAATAACAGAAAAAGTGAGTGTTTGACTCGACTGAAAAGTTATGAGTGTCAGTCACACTGCATCCGCATTTGAAGCGGGTAATAATGCAGTCGAAAAAAAGGCACTCTTGCAGATCTCTGATATGCACATAAAAGCCACGTATATACATAATCAGGCACTTCAGACAAGTATAAATACCTATTTGTGTCTCTTTTGTATTTTATATATACTATTCTCTATTATTCTATATATATACTTTTCTAAAAACATTTATTTAAAAGATAGTCAGTCCCTAACTAAATCCCCTCTACCCACGTGGCCTTGAAAAACATCTGGCTGTTCTATTGTCCGTAGGTCTCGTTTATATACCTTACAGAAGGATTTTTTACTGTTCGGCGTTCTGATAAACTTTGTTGTGGAACTTCAACAGATATGATTATTGAACAATCGATGATGAAATCTATGAAAATAGATGGGGACATTTCTCGAGGAAGAAGTACGAAAGAAAGTGTGATAAGTAAATGGGTTTACGGAATGCATGCAATGAATACTCTATGTGGAGGGTTGGAAGTTCTTGCTAATGTCCAAATGAACACAACAACGTAAGACATTAAAAAACTTCATCATATGATTTTGGGTTGTCCATAGATCCTTGGTGGTAGCGCTGTGTTCGTAGATAACTGACTTTTTTCGGCCTTTGAAATCAGCTTCAGCTTAAAAAGTTGATCCACTGAACTGTTGTTTCTTGTTTGAAGTCTTGATGTAATCAAATTGTCATAACTACAGTTTAATTCATCCGATCTTTATCGTTCCTTTGGTAAATCGATAAGCAATCTTGTTTACTAAGGGGCCTTAAGGGGCGAGACCAAAATTGAAAATAAATTAGATTTTAATGCAAGTGTAAGAAGTATATGCCCCATACATGTAAGGTGGGCTTAAGCTAAGTTCACACAGGCAAATAATTTGACAAATTTTTAGGAAATTTTGATAAATATTTGGCTGAATAGCCATGATTGCAGATTTTGCAGGACTTAAATCATTAACTATGGTTCTATTCACTAATAATTTGATCAAATATGGCCGAAAAGTTCGCCAATTTGGATAATTTAACCAAATTTTCATAAAAATTTGTCAAATTATTTGCCTGTGTGAACTTAGCTTTACTCTAGCTAATCCCCCATCCCTAGTTTCGGTAGACGAGACGTTGTACAACACTATGCAGCAGGCAGCAGAGGCTGAAATATATGACAATCTGAACGCATATAAGAATTTTTGCAATTATCACTAAATTTTTTAAACCATTTCTATACCCGTCTTCAGTATTCTAATTAATGAATCTCTATGAAAACCTAATTTAATAATACAATTCTGTAATTTTCATCACTGTTCGATATAACCATAAACGAAGCTTTATAAATAATAAAGATCTATCAATACTTCATGATGCCCAAAACTTATAAAACTTAGCTTTTTGGACATTTTTTTAATTAAATTTTAATTTCGTTCAATGTATATGGTATGTAATGTCAATTATATTAATATATATTAAAAATTAAAAGAGACTTTTTTTAGCTTTGACAAGATGGCAACACTTTTAATCGATAGTTGATGAACTAACAACAATCGATTGTAACTGTACTGATAACAATTGATGATGCTTCCTATCAGCTCTAACTACAAATTGCCATCACTTGTGAATTGTGAGGCCTGTTCTAAAACAAATTGGAATTTATATATTTAAGGTATGTTCTTAAAGCAGCTGATGGCGATTCGAAATTATTTGTTTACAACGTATTCCTAGTCAACGCACCCGACATGCCCATCGCGGAGAAATATACCAAAGGCTTAAGAGATTTGCTTTTAAGCCAGGATAACACACCCGTGCTAATTCAGTTGGCCAAGAGCGTTACAAGAAATGTGGTCAGCATCGAGGAACCTGAGGAGGCACTGGGCTATCTTATGCTATATATGGAAGACATTAACAAACTTTTGTGCAAACGTCACATAACGCGACAGTTGCTGTTCAAGTACTTGCACTCACGCGTGCCGGCCACCAACACAGACTTCACCAAAACCGATTTGGTGATGCGTGTGGTGCAGTACTGGGATCAAGCGCAAGAGACACATCCCTTGCATCTGTTTGCCAGAGAGTTTAGTAAATGGTTTTTCGAGCGCTTCAATGGCAATTTACTTAACCTCAGCGATTTGTGGAACGATGCCGCCTTGCTGCTTACCATTATGGCTAGCGATGGTCACAACGAGCTGCAATGTACGCGTGCTCCAGCGGTGCTGACCGCTCTGCTCAATGCCAAGCAAGAGTATAACTTTCAATTCAATCCCAACTTGACTCATGCCGGCGTTCAGGGACGCATGGATGCCTATGGTCAGGTTCTGGTTCTTTGCTGTGGCACACTGCATTGCACGGATCGTTGTGTGGGCGTATTTGAGTGTATTTTTGGGCTGGTACGTGATCCTTTGGCGGACAACAATTGGAAGCCGATAAAAATTAAATTATTGCTGAAAAGCGAACTGCAACCGCCGTCCTTGTACAGCTTGAGAGAGAGCGGGACACTGCAGGAGGCTTTGGCTTTGCCAGCGCCCAGCGCAGAACTGGACCAGTCATAGCTTTGTACATGGGTGTAAGGACAAGACTGCTGTGCTGTGGCTAAATTTGAGACTTGTATTTATTTTTTTTTTAAATATAACAAATATATATTATTTAGAACTAAAAAAGAAGCGTGGAAAATAAATTTTTATGACGCACTCTATAAAAAAAAAACAGTGGCGAAAAGTTTCCGCTCTGAGACACGCTAAATAAATACCCAGTTGGCCTATCGATAGTTGGGTCGTGAGTGGATTGAAAGAACAGCTGATTTGATTTGAGGAAATAGCTGTAGCTCTTTATTTTAACAAGATAAATTGATTATGGAGGAAAAATCACCCGAGCGCAAAAGGAAACGGATTGAAAGTTTCAGACAAGGGGAAGCCCCAAGCTAAGGCCCACAAATCAGCCCAACAAAATTACGAAATCGGCATTGAAAACAGTCTCCAATGCCAACGTTCGACGCTTGGCGACGCCTCGGTCGGTTGGCACGAACGGTTGCGTCCGAATTCGGAGGAAATCAGCAGGTGATAACCATACCAACCCGGTATGATGGGCAGCAGTTTCAGCTCCAGCGGCTCCCGAGAAGGAATTTTAAGGAATTTGAATTTACGACAAATAAAACAAAAATTTTTGATGAAAACTAAAAGTATATTTGCCCATCTCTAGCGTAGCGTTTCAGTTGAGAGGAAAACGGTTTCCTGCACACGATAGCAGCATTCCTGCCAAGAATGAACAGTAAACCAACTTGGAATCAAGCCTTACTAATGCTATAACCCACCCCCATCTTGTCGCATATCTGGGCATCCGTCAGGGCCGCATGATGCACTATGTACTCCAGAAACTGCTCCATCTGACCCACACTGTAGGCCGATTAACCAATCTCTTGTACAAACTTCTGCAAACGATTATAGTTGCCTGAACGGCAAACATCCAAAGAAGCTTCCAATTGGTAGTCCGGGAATATGTCCGACATCTCAAATAAATTGACCTTGTTGATGACATGCTCGACCCCCTTGAGACGATAGCAGGACTGCCAAGTGCATCAACGCCCCATATCTGCCTCCTCCTCAATCTGCACCTGCTCGAAGTCACAAATGTGTCGCAAATGGGCTACAATTTAATCCTCGCTCAACGCCTTATAACGGAATTTGTTGCAACGCTACCGGAACACAAAGTTATTCAGGGTCAAAGGTCAAAATTTGAGTTTTTTTTTTTTATTTTTCTCAAAAACGGTAAGTTTTACATAAAAAAAACCCCCGACCAAAGTTGTAGATCTTGAAATTCTCTATAAAAATGGTCCGCATAAATTTTTCCTTAGAGTTACCATTCCTGAGATATCGCGATTTTAAGAGTCTCACTATATTTATTCACCAGAGATCTGCTCGAGTGCACTGCCACAACAAGTGTACCGCACTCGTACTTGATATTTTTCACACTCGAGTGTCGCCAACCACTGCAAAATATGTACCAAGTGTTTAAAATACTCACGGCATATTTGCGCTTCGGCTATGAGTGCCAAAAACACCCGCTGTCGCTCGTGCAGCTAAAAATTTTTACTGGCATAAATAGAGAGCGATTGTTCATGGAATCACCCTCTTTCTCTCTCATTTGTCTCTCTCTTAAGATAACAACAACAAAAACACGGAATTTTTTAACGGAGAGAGGAGAGAGAAGAGAGCGAGAGGAATAAAAGATATACATACTTGGTTTTTACTTGTGAGTTTTTGTTTTTGTTACTTGTGTGCCTTTGTTTTTACTGTGGCATGCGTTGGCCCTCAACACAGAAACAACCGCTTTGACAGACACACACACTCAGACACCCAGTCACAAAAATATCAATAACAGAAAAAGTGAGTGTTTGACTCGACTGAAAAGTTATGAGTGTCAGTCACACTGCATCCGCATTTGAAGCGGGTAATAATGCAGTCGAAAAAAAGGCACTCTTGCAGATCTCTGATATGCACATAAAAGCCACGTATATACATAATCAGGCACTTAAGACAAGTATAAATAACTATTTCTGTCTATTATTCTATATATATACTTTTCTAAAAACATTTATTCAAAAGATAGTCAGTCCCTAACTGAATCCCCTCTACCCACGTGGCCTTGAAACTCATCTGGCTGTTCTATTGTCCGTAGGTCTCGTTCATATACCTTACAGAAGGATTTTTACTGTTCGGCGTTCTGATAAACATTTTTGTGGAACTTCAACAGATATGATTATTGAACAATCGATAATGAAATCTATGAAAACAGAAGAAGAACAGGAAGAAGTACGAAAGGAAGTGTGATAAGTAAATGGGTTTACGGAACGCATGCAATGAATACTGTATGTGAGGGGTGGAAGTTCTTATGCTAATGTCCAAATGAACACAACAACGTAAGACATTAAAAAACTTCATCATATGATTTTGGGTTGTCCATAGATCCTTGGTGGTAGCGCTGTGTTCGTAGATAACTGACTTTTTTTCGGCCTTTGAAATCAGCTTCAGCTTAAAAAGTTGATCCACTGAACTGTTGTTTCTTGTTTGAAGTCTTGATGTAATCAAATTGTCATAACTACAGTTTAATTCATCCGATCTTTATCGTTCCTTTGGTAAATCGATAAGCAATCTTGTTTACTAAGGGGCCTTAAGGGGCGAGACCAAAATTGAAAATAAATTAGATTTTAATGCAAGTGTAAGAAGTATATGCCCCATACATGTAAGGTGGGCTTAAGCTAAGTTCACACAGGCAAATAATTTGACAAATTTTTAGGAAATTTTGATAAATATTTGGCTGAATAGCCATGATTGCAGATTTTGCAGGACTTAAATCATTAACTATGGTTCTATTCACTAATAATTTGATCAAATATGGCCGAAAAGTTCGCCAATTTGGATAATTTAACCAAATTTTCATAAAAATTTGTCAAATTATTTGCCTGTGTGAACTTAGCTTTACTCTAGCTAATCCCCCATCCCTAGTTTCGGTAGACGAGACGTTGTACAACACTATGCAGCAGGCAGCAGAGGCTGAAATATATGACAATCTGAACGCATATAAGAATTTTTGCAATTATCACTAAATTTTTTAAACCATTTCTATACCCGTCTTCAGTATTCTAATTAATGAATCTCTATGAAAACCTAATTTAATAATACAATTCTGTAATTTTCATCACTGTTCGATATAACCATAAACGAAGCTTTATAAATAATAAAGATCTATCAATACTTCATGATGCCCAAAACTTATAAAACTTAGCTTTTTGGACATTTTTTTAATTAAATTTTAATTTCGTTCAATGTATATGGTATGTAATGTCAATTATATTAATATATATTAAAAATTAAAAGAGACTTTTTTTAGCTTTGACAAGATGGCAACACTTTTAATCGATAGTTGATGAACTAACAACAATCGATTGTAACTGTACTGATAACAATTGATGATGCTTCCTATCAGCTCTAACTACAAATTGCCATCACTTGTGAATTGTGAGGCCTGTTCTAAAACAAATTGGAATTTATATATTTAAGGTATGTTCTTAAAGCAGCTGATGGCGATTCGAAATTATTTGTTTACAACGTATTCCTAGTCAACGCACCCGACATGCCCATCGCGGAGAAATATACCAAAGGCTTAAGAGATTTGCTTTTAAGCCAGGATAACACACCCGTGCTAATTCAGTTGGCCAAGAGCGTTACAAGAAATGTGGTCAGCATCGAGGAACCTGAGGAGGCACTGGGCTATCTTATGCTATATATGGAAGACATTAACAAACTTTTGTGCAAACGTCACATAACGCGACAGTTGCTGTTCAAGTACTTGCACTCACGCGTGCCGGCCACCAACACAGACTTCACCAAAACCGATTTGGTGATGCGTGTGGTGCAGTACTGGGATCAAGCGCAAGAGACACATCCCTTGCATCTGTTTGCCAGAGAGTTTAGTAAATGGTTTTTCGAGCGCTTCAATGGCAATTTACTTAACCTCAGCGATTTGTGGAACGATGCCGCCTTGCTGCTTACCATTATGGCTAGCGATGGTCACAACGAGCTGCAATGTACGCGTGCTCCAGCGGTGCTGACCGCTCTGCTCAATGCCAAGCAAGAGTATAACTTTCAATTCAATCCCAACTTGACTCATGCCGGCGTTCAGGGACGCATGGATGCCTATGGTCAGGTTCTGGTTCTTTGCTGTGGCACACTGCATTGCACGGATCGTTGTGTGGGCGTATTTGAGTGTATTTTTGGGCTGGTACGTGATCCTTTGGCGGACAACAATTGGAAGCCGATAAAAATTAAATTATTGCTGAAAAGCGAACTGCAACCGCCGTCCTTGTACAGCTTGAGAGAGAGCGGGACACTGCAGGAGGCTTTGGCTTTGCCAGCGCCCAGCGCAGAACTGGACCAGTCATAGCTTTGTACATGGGTGTAAGGACAAGACTGCTGTGCTGTGGCTAAATTTGAGACTTGTATTTATTTTTTTTTAAATATAACAAATATATATTATTTAGAACTAAAAAAGAAGCGTGGAAAATAAATTTTTATGACGCACTCTATAAAAAAAAACAGTGGCGAAAAGTTTCCGCTCTGAGACACGCTAAATAAATACCCAGTTGGCCTATCGATAGTTGGGTCGTGAGTGGATTGAAAGAACAGCTGATTTGATTTGAGGAAATAGCTGTAGCTCTTTATTTTAACAAGATAAATTGATTATGGAGGAAAAATCACCCGAGCGCAAAAGGAAACGGATTGAAAGTTTCAGACAAGGGGAAGCCCCAAGCTAAGGCCCACAAATCAGCCCAACAAAATTACGAAATCGGCATTGAAAACAGTCTCCAATGCCAACGTTCGACGCTTGGCGACGCCTCGGTCGGTTGGCACGAACGGTTGCGTCCGAATTCGGAGGAAATCAGCAGGTGATAACCATACCAACCCGGTATGATGGGCAGCAGTTTCAGCTCCAGCGGCTCCCGAGAAGGAATTTTAAGGAATTTGAATTTACGACAAATAAAACAAAAATTTTTGATGAAAACTAAAAGTATATTTGCCCATCTCTAGCGTAGCGTTTCAGTTGAGAGGAAAACGGTTTCCTGCACACGATAGCAGCATTCCTGCCAAGAATGAACAGTAAACCAACTTGGAATCAAGCCTTACTAATGCTATAACCCACCCCCATCTTGTCGCATATCTGGGCATCCGTCAGGGCCGCATGATGCACTATGTACTCCAGAAACTGCTCCATCTGACCCACACTGTAGGCCGATTAACCAATCTCTTGTACAAACTTCTGCAAACGATTATAGTTGCCTGAACGGCAAACATCCAAAGAAGCTTCCAATTGGTAGTCCGGGAATATGTCCGACATCTCAAATAAATTGACCTTGTTGATGACATGCTCGACCCCCTTGAGACGATAGCAGGACTGCCAAGTGCATCAACGCCCCATATCTGCCTCCTCCTCAATCTGCACCTGCTCGAAGTCACAAATGTGTCGCAAATGGGCTACAATTTAATCCTCGCTCAACGCCTTATAACGGAATTTGTTGCAACGCTACCGGAACACAAAGTTATTCAGGGTCAAAGGTCAAAATTTGAGTTTTTTTTTTATTTTTCTCAAAAACGGTAAGTTTTACATAAAAAACCCCCGACCAAAGTTGTAGATCTTGAAATTCTCTATAAAAATGGTCCGCATAAATTTTTCCTTAGAGTTACCATTCCTGAGATATCGCGATTTTAAGAGTCTCACTATATTTATTCACCAGAGATCTGCTCGAGTGCACTGCCACAACAAGTGTACCGCACTCGTACTTGATATTTTTCACACTCGAGTGTCGCCAACCACTGCAAAATATGTACCAAGTGTTTAAAATACTCACGGCATATTTGCGCTTCGGCTATGAGTGCCAAAAACACCCGCTGTCGCTCGTGCAGCTAAAAATTTTTACTGGCATAAATAGAGAGCGATTGTTCATGGAATCACCCTCTTTCTCTCTCATTTGTCTCTCTCTTAAGATAACAACAACAAAAACACGGAATTTTTTAACGGAGAGAGGAGAGAGAAGAGAGCGAGAGGAATAAAAGATATACATACTTGGTTTTTACTTGTGAGTTTTTTTTTTTGTTACTTGTGTGCCTTTGTTTTTACTGTGGCATGCGTTGGCCCTCAACACAGAAACAACCGCTTTGACAGACACACACACTCAGACACCCAGTCACAAAAATATCAATAACAGAAAAAGTGAGTGTTTGACTCGACTGAAAAGTTATGAGTGTCAGTCACACTGCATCCGCATTTGAAGCGGGTAATAATGCAGTCGAAAAAAAGGCACTCTTGCAGATCTCTGATATGCACATAAAAGCCACGTATATACATAATCAGGCACTTCAGACAAGTATAAATACCTATTTGTGTCTCTTTTGTATTTTATATATACTATTCTCTATTATCTATATATATAAATCTGTACGCCCGACTGACAGACTGACATATTATCAAGCCACAGCGAAAACGGCTTATCGTACAGGTCTGATTTTTGGCATAGACCTTCGTTTAGTTATGCAGGCGCTCACTAAGAAAGGAAATTGGAAAATTTTCCTCCAATCTATTGAAAAAGCCAATTAAAGGATTGTATGGGCCCGTAACGGTTGTTCCGCTCAGGCAATGTTGTGTTTCGCTGAGAATGCGAGAGAGAGTGAGAGCGCGCTAAGTGCGTGCATATGTATGTGTGTGATTTTTTTACATAAACAAGCAATAAATCAAATTGAGAATGGTCTGATCCAATTGCATTGAATCTTATAGCACATACAAATCACATCGATAGCTTGAACAAAATGTTGATCGCGTTTCAAAATAATTTAATTAAAACTTAACAAAACTAACAGCCAAAAAATGTATGTTTGTGTTTTTGGTTTCATGTGTTTATATGTTAGAGGTGGTACGTGACTTCAACGATACAGGATAAGTGATGGCACACATGACGTGAGCAGTCTGCTAAACATTAATTGTCTCCTTATTTCATTTGCGAGTTTTTGTTAATAAACTAGGCTGTGAGCTGATTATCTAAGAGATTTATTTCGATTGAAACACCTAAAAATGCATAACATTTCGCAATGAAGAATGTGTTTGACGGAGAAAAATAAACAGTGTTGCTAAAACAGCTTATTATTCAATTTAGCTTTTTGCAGATAAAAATCAGTGGACAGCGGGAACTGTGACCCTGATTAGAAATATATTTATTTTTTCCGATTTTAAAAAACAAAAATTAAATTTGCTTCTAATTTTTTTTACCTTTAAGAAATGCATTTTCCCTGTTTTGGTTGCCGCATAGTAAAGACACACACATCGCTCACTTACTTCAATACTGGCATAACTCAAAATAATCCATTTTGAGAAAAACACGTTTGAAGTTCTCAATGGATTTAACCTAAAAAATGGTTCTTTTAGTTTCAACTCAATTAAGTAAAATATTATAAGTTTAGAATGCTTATTAATAAAAATTGAAATATGATGTTTTAATTGAAAGACGAAGTATGTTTGGTCAATATCGACAGTAGGACAACTGAGATATTTCGGTTCTTGCATCAACATGAAAATTAACCTAGAAAATGATTTTGCTACATATTCTCATCTCACATGGAAAGTAGAAGAGATAGCAATACGAAAATTTTTGCATAAAATAGTACAGAAGATAGCGAACATTTCTGCATTATTAACTCAAAAATCGTATTTTGAGTTATGCCAGTATTGAAGTAAGTGAGCGACATGTTTAAATAGTTACATATCTCAAACTGGGTTTATTTACATAAATTGATCAGAAAAGAATATTCTGGAGATCTAATTAAAAACAAATATATATAGGTGCGCACTTATAAATGTCCCTTGACTGTTTAGCATTCACCAAACAGGAAGGGAATAATTTTTAATTCTGAAATTTTAACGCGACTTGAAAATTTGGTTGTGTCCGGTACGACTGGACGGGATAGAATTTAGTATGTGTACAGGTCACTGCTTCTCCCCGCCTTACTTAATCCTCTATTCCCAGATTGTTTTATTTTAATCATTCTGGTAAATTCGAAATTTTCTAAACACTAAGCTAATGAAGTCATAATATTAAAAGAATTAGCTTTTTAACAAATAGATAATATAAGTACAAATACAGTGTTACTGAGCTATACAATTTTTTCTACTTACTACGATTTTTTCAAAACTTGGACGCGGACGAAGTCGCGGCGGGTTCAGCTAGTTCTATATATATACTTTTCTAAAAACATTTATTTAAAAGATAGTCAGTCCCTAACTAAATCCCCTCTACCCACGTGGCCTTGAAAAACATCTGGCTGTTCTATTGTCCGTAGGTCTCGTTTATATACCTTACAGAAGGATTTTTTACTGTTCGGCGTTCTGATAAACTTTGTTGTGGAACTTCAACAGATATGATTATTGAACAATCGATGATGAAATCTATGAAAATAGATGGGGACATTTCTCGAGGAAGAAGTACGAAAGAAAGTGTGATAAGTAAATGGGTTTACGGAATGCATGCAATGAATACTCTATGTGGAGGGTTGGAAGTTCTTGCTAATGTCCAAATGAACACAACAACGCTGTGTTCGTAGATAACTGACTTTTTTCGGCCTTTGAAATCAGCTTCAGCTTAAAAAGTTGATCCACTGAACTGTTGTTTCTTGTTTGAAGTCTTGATGTAATCAAATTGTCATAACTACAGTTTAATTCATCCGATCTTTATCGTTCCTTTGGTAAATCGATAAGCAATCTTGTTTACTAAGGGGCCTTAAGGGGCGAGACCAAAATTGAAAATAAATTAGATTTTAATGCAAGTGTAAGAAGTATATGCCCCATACATGAAGGTGGGCTTAAGCTAAGTTCACACAGGCAAATAATTTGACAAATTTTTAGGAAATTTTGATAAATATTTGGCTGAATAGCCATGATTGCAGATTTTGCAGGACTTAAATCATTAACTATGGTTCTATTCACTAATAATTTGATCAAATATGGCCGAAAAGTTCGCCAATTTGGATAATTTAACCAAATTTTCATAAAAATTTGTCAAATTATTTGCCTGTGTGAACTTAGCTTTACTCTAGCTAATCCCCCATCCCTAGTTTCGGTAGACGAGACGTTGTACAACACTATGCAGCAGGCAGCAGAGGCTGAAATATATGACAATCTGAACGCATATAAGAATTTTTGCAATTATCACTAAATTTTTTAAACCATTTCTATACCCGTCTTCAGTATTCTAATTAATGAATCTCTATGAAAACCTAATTTAATAATACAATTCTGTAATTTTCATCACTGTTCGATATAACCATAAACGAAGCTTTATAAATAATAAAGATCTATCAATACTTCATGATGCCCAAAACTTATAAAACTTAGCTTTTGGACATTTTTTTAATTAAATTTTAATTTCGTTCAATGTATATGGTATGTAATGTCAATTATATTAATATATATTAAAAATTAAAAGAGACTTTTTTTTAGCTTTGACAAGATGGCAACACTTTTAATCGATAGTTGATGAACTAACAACAATCGATTGCAACTGTACTGATAACAATTGATGATGCTTCCTATCAGCTCTAACTACAAATTGCCATCACTTGTGAATTGTGAGGCCTGTTCTAAAACAAATTGGAATTTATATATTTAAGGTATGTTCTTAAAGCAGCTGATGGCGATTCGAAATTATTTGTTTACAACGTATTCCTAGTCAACGCACCCGACATGCCCATCGCGGAGAAATATACCAAAGGCTTAAGAGATTTGCTTTTAAGCCAGGATAACACACCCGTGCTAATTCAGTTGGCCAAGAGCGTTACAAGAAATGTGGTCAGCATCGAGGAACCTGAGGAGGCACTGGGCTATCTTATGCTATATATGGAAGACATTAACAAACTTTTGTGCAAACGTCACATAACGCGACAGTTGCTGTTCAAGTACTTGCACTCACGCGTGCCGGCCACCAACACAGACTTCACCAAAACCGATTTGGTGATGCGTGTGGTGCAGTACTGGGATCAAGCGCAAGAGACACATCCCTTGCATCTGTTTGCCAGAGAGTTTAGTAAATGGTTTTTCGAGCGCTTCAATGGCAATTTACTTAACCTCAGCGATTTGTGGAACGATGCCGCCTTGCTGCTTACCATTATGGCTAGCGATGGTCACAACGAGCTGCAATGTACGCGTGCTCCAGCGGTGCTGACCGCTCTGCTCAATGCCAAGCAAGAGTATAACTTTCAATTCAATCCCAACTTGACTCATGCCGGCGTTCAGGGACGCATGGATGCCTATGGTCAGGTTCTGGTTCTTTGCTGTGGCACACTGCATTGCACGGATCGTTGTGTGGGCGTATTTGAGTGTATTTTTTGGGCTGGTACGTGATCCTTTGGCGGACAACAATTGGAAGCCGATAAAAATTAAATTATTGCTGAAAAGCGAACTGCAACCGCCGTCCTTGTACAGCTTGAGAGAGAGCGGGACACTGCAGGAGGCTTTGGCTTTGCCAGCGCCCAGCGCAGAACTGGACCAGTCATAGCTTTGTACATGGGTGTAAGGACAAGACTGCTGTGCTGTGGCTAAATTTGAGACTTGTATTTATTTTTTTTTTTAAATATAACAAATATATATTATTTAGAACTAAAAAAAGAAGCGTGGAAAATAAATTTTTTATGACGCACTCTATAAAAAAAAACAGTGGCGAAAAGTTTCCGCTCTGAGACACGCTAAATAAATACCCAGTTGGCCTATCGATAGTTGGGTCGTGAGTGGATTGAAAGAACAGCTGATTTGATTTGAGGAAATAGCTGTAGCTCTTTATTTTAACAAGATAAATTGATTATGGAGGAAAAATCACCCGAGCGCAAAAGGAAACGGATTGAAAGTTTCAGACAAGGGAAGCCCCAAGCTAAGGCCCACAAATCAGCCCAACAAAATTACGAAATCGGCATTGAAAACAGTCTCCAATGCCAACGTTCGACGCTTGGCGACGCCTCGGTCGGTTGGCACGAACGGTTGCGTCCGAATTCGGAGGAAATCAGCAGGTGATAACCATACCAACCCGGTATGATGGGCAGCAGTTTCAGCTCCAGCGGCTCCCGAGAAGGAATTTTAAGGAATTTGAATTTACGACAAATAAAACAAAAATTTTTGATGAAAACTAAAAGTATATTTGCCCATCTCTAGCGTAGCGTTTCAGTTGAGAGGAAAACGGTTTCCTGCACACGATAGCAGCATTCCTGCCAAGAATGAACAGTAAACCAACTTGGAATCAAGCCTTACTAATGCTATAACCCACCCCCATCTTGTCGCATATCTGGGCATCCGTCAGGGCCGCATGATGCACTATGTACTCCAGAAACTGCTCCATCTGACCCACACTGTAGGCCGATTAACCAATCTCTTGTACAAACTTCTGCAAACGATTATAGTTGCCTGAACGGCAAACATCCAAAGAAGCTTCCAATTGGTAGTCGGGAATATGTCCGACATCTCAAATAAATTGACCTTGTTGATGACATGCTCGACCCCTTGAGACGATAGCAGGACTGCCAAGTGCATCAACGCCCCATATCTGCCTCCTCCTCAATCTGCACCTGCTCGAAGTCACAAATGTGTCGCAAATGGGCTACAATTTAATCCTCGCTCAACGCCTTATAACGGAATTTGTTGCAACGCTACCGGAACACAAAGTTATTCAGGGTCAAAGGTCAAAATTTGAGTTTTTTTTTTTATTTTTCTCAAAAACGGTAAGTTTTACATAAAAAAAAAAATGAGTGTGTGTCATGAGACGCACGGTACGAGCGAAGCTCTTTACGATGAATCCGATTTAAGTAATGAAAAAAGACACATTTGGATTCTGTATAAATAAATGTTAAATTATCAAATATTAGGTCACTCTCAAATCACTGTAAAGTCACTGTTAAGTCACTGTTAAGTCACCGTGAAGTCACTGTTAAGTCACTGTTAAGTCACTGTTAAGTCACTGTTAAGACACTGTTAAGACACTGTTAAGTGACTGTTAAGTCACTGTTAAGTCAGTGTTAAGTCACTGTTAAGGCACTGTTAAGTCACTGTTAAGTCACTGTTAAGTCACTGTTAAGTCACTAATACGTCACTGTTAAGTCACTGTTAAGTCACTGTTAAGTCACTGTTAAATCACTGTTAAGTCACTGTTAAGTCGCTGTTAAGTCACTGTTAAGTCACTGTTAAGTCACTGTTAAATCACTGTTAAGTCACTGTTAAGTCACTGTTAAGTCACTGTTAAGTCACTGTTAAGTTACTGTTAAGTCGCTGTTAAGTCACTGTTAAGTCACTGTTAAGTCACTGTTAAGTCACTGTTAAGTCGCTATTAAGTCGCTGTCAAACAAAGGACATTATAGCTAGCACAGTATAGCATAGCACAGAATTCACAACTTGACCTTAATGCTGCCACTCTTTGCACCCCCAATCCCCGCATACCCACTATACCCCACCCGACCAACCCCAGATCCCCACACGATCCCCACCAGATCCCTACCAGATCCCCACCAGATCACCACCTGATCCCCACCAGATCCCCACCTGATCCCCACCAGATCCCCACCAGATCCCCACCAGATCACCACCTGATCCCCACCAGATCACCACCTGATCCCCACCCGATCCCCACTAGATCCCCATCAGATCTCCTCAAGATCCCCACCTGGTTCCCATCAGATTCCCACCAGATCTCCACCAGATCCCCACCATATCCCTTCCCAATCCCCACCAGATCCCCACAAGATCCCCACCAGATCCCCACCCGATCCCCACCAGATCCCCACCCGATCCCCACCAGATCCCCACCAGATCCCCACCCGATCCCCACCAGATCCCCACCAGATCACCACCAGATCCCCACCAGATCACCACCTGATCACCACCTGATCCCCACCTGATCCCCACCTGATCCCCACTAGATCCCCACCAGATCCCCACCTGATCCCCACCAGATCCCCACCCGATCTCCACCTTATCCCCACCAGATCACCACCTGATCCCCACCTGGTTCCCATTAGATTCCCACCAGATCACCACCTGATCCCCACCAGATCCCCACCAGTTCCCCACCTGATCCCCACTAGATCCCCATCAGATCACCACAAGATCCCCACCTGATCCCCACCAGATCTCCACCAGATCCCCACCATATCCCTTCCCAATCCCCACCAGATCCCTACAAGATCCCCACCAGATCCCCACCCGATCCCCACCAGATCCCCACCCGATCCCCACCAGATCCCCACCAGATCCCCACCCGATCCCCACCAGATCCCCATCAGATCACCACAAGATCCCCACCAGATCACCTCCTGATCACCACCTGATCCCCACCTGATCCCCACCTGATCGCCACTAGATCCCCACCAGATCCCCACCTGATCCCCACCAGATCCCCACCCGATCTCCACCTTATCCCCACCAGATCACCACCTGATCCCCACCTGGTTCCCATTAGATTCCCACCAGATCACCACCTGATCCCCACCAGATCCCCACCAGTTCCCCACCTGATCCCCACTAGATCCCCACCAGATCACCACCTGATCCCCACCTGGTTCCCATCAGATTCCCACCAGATCCCCACCAGATCCCTTCCCAATCACCATCAGATCCCTACCTGATCCACACCAGATCCCCACCAGATCCCCACCTGATCCCCACTAGATCCCCATCAGATCACCACAAGATCCCCACCTGATCCCCACCAGATCTCCACCTGATCCCCACCAGATCACCACCTGATCCCCACCTGGTTCCCATTAGATTCCCACCAGATCCACACCAGATCCCCACCAGATCCCCACCTGATCCCCACTAGATCCCCATCAGATCACCACAAGATCCCCACCTGATCCGCACCAGATCCCCACCAGATCCCCACCAGATCACCACCAGATCCCCACCAGATCACCACCGGATCCCCACCAGATCACCACCTGATCCCCACCAGATCCCCACCAGATCCCCACCTGATCCCCACCAGATCACCACCTGATCCCCACCAGATCACCACCTGATCCCCACCAGATCACCACCTGATCCCCACCAGATCCCCACCAGATCCCCACCCGATCCCCACCAGATCCCCATCAGATCACCACAAGATCCCCACCTGATCCCCACCAGATCCCCACCTGATCGCCACTAGATCCCCACCTATTTCCACCAGATCCCCACTAGATCCCCACCAGATCTCCACCTGATCCCCACCAGATCACCACCTGATCCCCACCTGGTTCCCATCAGATTCCCACCAGATCTCCACCAGATCCCCACCAGATCCCTTCCCAATCCCCACCAGATCCCTACCAGATCCACACCAGATCCCCACCAGATCACCGCAAGATCTCCACCAGAGCCCCACCAGATCCCACCAGATCTCTTCCAGATCCCCACCAGATCACCACCAGATCACCACCTGATCCCCACCAGATCCCCCCCCGATCCCCACCAGATCCCCACCAGATCCCCATCAGATCACCACAAGATCCCCACCTGATCCCCACCAGATCCCCACCTGATCGCCACTAGATCCCCACCGGATTTCCATAAGATCCCCACCAGATCTCCACCTGATCCATACCAGATCACCACCTGATCCCCACCTGGTTCCCATCAGATTCCCACCAGATCTCCACCAGATCTCCACCAGATCCCCACCAGATCCAAACCTGAGCTCACAAGGTCCCTACCAGATAACTACCACATGACCACCAGAACCAAACCAGATCAGCACCAAATCCGCGCCAGATCCTCACCAAATCTTCACCTGATCCCCACCAGGTCTCTACCAAATACCCATCACTTCCCCCCACTTCCACCTCACACTATCCAACTCCACACACAACCCACCTGCCACTACGCGGTAATGGTAAAAGCTGCTGATTTTGCAAATACAAAATACAAAACACAAAATCAAAGACATACCCCCAAAAAATCTGTCGCAAAGACATACCCCCAAAGAATCTGACGCAAAGACAAAATTTTTCAAGATTCACTCCCCCAGTCTGACGTCCGTAAAAGAGCTTCGCTCTAAAAACCCCCGACCAAAGTTGTAGATCTTGAAATTCTCTATAAAAATGGTCCGCATAAATTTTTCCTTAGAGTTACCATTCCTGAGATATCGCGATTTTAAGAGTCTCACTATATTTATTCACCAGAGATCTGCTCGAGTGCACTGCCACAACAAGTGTACCGCACTCGTACTTGATATTTTTCACACTCGAGTGTCGCCAACCACTGCAAAATATGTACCAAGTGTTTAAAATACTCACGGCATATTTGCGCTTCGGCTATGAGTGCCAAAAACACCCGCTGTCGCTCGTGCAGCTAAAATTTTTTACTGGCATAAATAGAGAGCGATTGTTCATGGAATCACCCTCTTTCTCTCTCATTTGTCTCTCTCTTAAGATAACAACAACAAAAACACGGAATTTTTTAACGGAGAGAGGAGAGAGAAGAGAGCGAGAGGAATAAAAGATATACATACTTGGTTTTTACTTGTGAGTTTTTGTTTTTGTTACTTGTGTGCCTTTGTTTTTACTGTGGCATGCGTTGGCCCTCAACACAGAAACAACCGCTTTGACAGACACACACACTCAGACACCCAGTCACAAAAATATCAATAACAGAAAAAGTGAGTGTTTGACTCGACTGAAAAGTTATGAGTGTCAGTCACACTGCATCCGCATTTGAAGCGGGTAATAATGCAGTCGAAAAAAAAGGCACTCTTGCAGATCTCTGATATGCACATAAAAGCCACGTATATACATAATCAGGCACTTCAGACAAGTATAAATACCTATTTGTGTCTCTTTTGTATTTTATATATACTATTCTCTATTATTCTATATATATACTTTTCTAAAAACATTTATTTAAAAGATAGTCAGTCCCTAACTAAATCCCCTCTACCCACGTGGCCTTGAAAAACATCTGGCTGTTCTATTGTCCGTAGGTCTCGTTTATATACCTTACAGAAGGATTTTTTACTGTTCGGCGTTCTGATAAACTTTGTTGTGGAACTTCAACAGATATGATTATTGAACAATCGATGATGAAATCTATGAAAATAGATGGGGACATTTCTCGAGGAAGAAGTACGAAAGAAAGTGTGATAAGTAAATGGGTTTACGGAATGCATGCAATGAATACTCTATGTGGAGGGTTGGAAGTTCTTGCTAATGTCCAAATGAACACAACAACGTAAGACATTAAAAAACTTCATCATATGATCCCTTTCCTAACATTAACAAAATCGTATCTATTGCTTCTGGAATTGTTGGTGACGATAAGATTAATTACCATAAAGCTCGTGAAGTTGGTATTGCTTCCATATCTAGAACGGCATGTCAAAATTTTTTAATATAAAATTAAAACGCACTGAAAAAGTACTCCCTCTTTGGAAGTTCACGAAGAAGAAGTATCTATAGACCCTGTATTATTATTTCAACGCTTCCCTACGGGGAAACCACGGAAAAAACGCGCCTAGGGTGCATATCATGTATAATGTGACTCTAAAGCTAAGTTTACACAGGCAAATAATTTGACAAATTTTTAGAAAATTTTGATAAATATTTGGCTAAATAGCCATGATTGCAGATTTTGCAGGACTTAAATCATTAACTATGGTTCTATTCACTAATAATTTGATCAAATATGTCCGAAAAGTTCGCCAATTTGGATAATTTAACAAAATTTTCATAAAAATTTGTCAAATTACTTGCCTGTGTGAACTTAGCTTAAGAATCGCGATATCTCAAGAATGGTACTTTTTAGGAAAAAATTATGAAGACAATTTTTGTAGAGAATTAGGATTTAAAAAAACTCAAATTTTGTCCTTTGACCCCGCATAACTTTTGCAGCACACATGGGATCGATGGGGACTTTTAAAACTTTATTTGTAATGGTAAACCCCAGCTTTTCACCAATATTTGGCTCTCCCGGAATTTTTGTTATTTTAAATGTCTTCATTGACCGGACTATACACAGGGTATTTGTTTTGCTTGTTTTTCAATGGGGAATTATGGGGTGTTTTGTGTTTTGAACTTGCGAGTAGATATATGTATATGATATGTACCTATAGATACGGGTGGGTGATGTGTCGTGGCAGGTAAGTGCTTAATTGTAAAGGTATGTGTTTGTGTATTTACAGGTGGGTGAAAAGGTATAGTTGGTGTTGTGGTCTTTTTGCAGCTATATTCTTCTGTTGGTCAGATCGGTTGGGTGGATCCTTTGGAGCCTTCTTCTGGCCCTGATCCCGTTGATCCTTCGCCTTCTTAGTAGTCTTCGAGCCAGATTGTTGGGGTGGCATGCTACCTTTTCGAGGTAACGCGCTGCCTGTTTGTTTAAAGTGTCTCCCGAGTGCGTATGTACCACTCAGCACCTGTGATTCGTCTGAGGATTTTGGCTTGGAAGACACGAATTCTGTTCAGGTGGGTTTTTGCCGCAATACCATACACCTGAATGCCGTATCTCCAGATGGGCGCCAGGAAAACCTTATAAATAAGGACCTTGTTCTTGAGCGATAGCTTGTTGTTAGCGTTAAGGAGCCAGCCCATTTTTATCGCCTAGGTTCGGAGTTTTGCCACTATCTCAGATGTATGCTGCTTAAACGTCAACCGCTTGTCTAGGGTCACGCCTAGGTATTTGTGTCCCGCGTTGTGTGGAAGGACTTCTCCGTGAAGGTATACTCCGGGGCTAATATCCCTTCTTAGCGTGTGGGTGACGCAGACGCACTTTTCTGGGTTGATAGAAATGTTCCAACCGCACGCCCAGTTCTCAAACTTCTTGAGGTACTCTTGTAGAGTGTCGGTTGCGGTGTAGATGCACTCGTCTCTTGCCATTATTGCTGTGTCGTCAGCGAAGGTGGCGATTAGCAGGTCCTGTGGGATATATAGGAGGATCGCGAATAGGGTTAGAAAGATTTTGGCAACGATCAAGAAGGAGTCGACCGACAAGCTCCTCGAGGATGCCACTCCCAATGAAAACTCCAACTATGCCCTTTGGAGGCTTATAAGGAGGTTTAAAAGGCAAGTGCAGCCAAAATTCCCAATCAGGAATCCTGACGGATCATGGGCCAAGCATCCACAGGATCGTGCTGAAGCATTTGCTTGCAATCTGGAGGATAGATTCCAACCCTACGCCACCGCCTCTGCTAATAGAGTGCTATTGGTACAGGAGACATTGGAGGTCCCACTGCAAATTGCTCTCCCTTCGAGGAGGTTAAAGGTGAAATTGACTCACTAAAAAACAGCAAAGCCCCGGGAGAAGACAATATGGATAATAGAACCATAAAGCTGCTCCCACATAAGGCAATATTAGCCTTTGGCAAATTGCTAGAAAGGTGCCTACTGCGGAGAATACTTGATACTCCTGCAGTAAAACGTAAAATACCGAAATTTTAGTTTGGTTTTCGCCTAAGGCATGGTACACCTGAACAACTACACAGAGTGGTTAACTTTGTCCTGGAATTATGGCGTGCCGTTCATTATTTCATATTTTTATAAGGGTCTTAGCGAACTGTTTTTTGTCAAAGTTTTGCATTTGGCTGGCTCGAGGCCGTTTGACATTATAAACACTTTACATACATGTCACACCTCTATCTTTCACCATCTCTGAGACTTGTGCATTAATGGAGACGGACATGGCTATATCGCAATTGTTGATGCAAATCCAGACTATATAATAATTACAGAAAGGCCCTAGATGGTTAAGTTTGTATATAAACACTTTGAAACTGGATAGTTTGTTTGTTAAAATTCGAAACAAAACCCCTTTGCTTGCTTACGGAATTTGTTATCAATAATTCTTATGGGGTTTATCATCCAACGTTCGTCGTGATGAACTAATTACCGCTGAAAATTCACGCTTTGCACGAAATACTATCCCAGGACAAAACGTATAAAATCACCTTCTTGAGGTTCTCCACTCATCAGTTTGAAGACAGCCAGCAAAATGATAATGACCAAGCTAATCCTTGTACTACTGACGGTGTTACTCATTGCCCAGTCTGCAGAGGCTAAAAAAGTGAAATGGCCAGGGCGGCCTTGCTACATTGAAAAAAATTACTGGTGCTATTTGTTAAATCGTCCAACGGCAACAACAAGAAGAACAAGAACAACGAAAGCAGGTCCAGCTCCTTCAACTGTAATTCCAATTTAATACACAATAAATCTGTCCTTTAGCAATGCATTTTGTTGGTACAGTCAAAGAATTAGAAGAGAGTGAGAGAGCCAACTAATTAAAAGCACTCGGCAAATGCTTTCTCAACTGGAAAGTTAGCTACAAATGTGTGAAGAGCCGGAGACATATGCAACAACTTGAAACAAAATTAAAAAGCAAATAATTTTCGTAGCACGTCGGCGCGGTGAAAAAATAACACACACACACACACACACAGAGCGAATTCCAACATAATTCCAAATAATATTACAACACCTGCAAAAACGTTCCGAGCACGAGTGTAGGGGCAGAGCACTGGGGGAATGCCATGTAAAAGGGCTTTTTCTTGAAAAATCGCTCCACTGGAATTAATTAATTTGCCGTTGACGCTGCCAGCATGGGAAAAAAATCAAAAAGATATATACAAATTGAAAGGGTTTCACCTCTATGTTTTTGTTTTTTTCTTTTACTTTTTTTGCAAAGGTATAGACGAATGACAAGAGACGCTACTTGGGGAAAATTCTCGCCAAATTCTCAACTGATATACCTTAGATTTAGGGTGTGGATCCAATTAATTCCAAACTTTGAACATAAGGAGCTTAGAGCCAGATGGGTGCCGGGCTTACTGACAGTATTCAAATAGTACTTCCAATAATAAGGACTTTCGTGCACCGTTTCGTAACTGTAGATCAGGGGTCGGCAAAAAACATTTGCCACTGACACGAAGTACATTTTTCTCTGCGTTGTTGTTGCGACAAGCTTATACAGCGGATATATCGACTGCACTGCTGCTGATCACTTTTGTATGCGACGCACCGACCTGCTGTAAATAAACTTTTAGACTACATTTTAAAAACCAAAAAATATTTAAAACTATGGACTTTTTTCGCACCTTCGAAGAAAAAGCAACAGTCTTAGCAACCATACAAAATAAATAAGTATTTATAGTGTGTTATGTATTTTTCCCGCAGTTCTCGAGGGAGAAACTTAACCCTGCCAAATATTTCATTTAAATATCAACAGAAATCTGACGTTAGAGAATGGAGAACCATCACGAACTTTGATTATCAATTTTAAATAAATATCAAATCTAATCAGCTGTTCTTTGCTTAAACTAGTATTACTTTGACCATTCGCATGTAACCGTGATAAACATTCATCAGTGGAACATAAAATCAAACACATTCCGAAATTGTAGATAAATGTTTGCCACTGTACTTTGAAACTTTGAAGAAATATGGGGTTTTATAAAGGTATTATGAAGAATGTAAAGCATGAAGAATGACTGTTTCTATACACGCGTCAAACTTAGAGCCTATAGGATATACAGTCAATTAACTTCGGCCTTAATTTTCAAAAGCTCTCTAAGATCCGACATAAAACACCAAAGTTTTGATCGAAAACATTTTGTCTGCGTTTCTGTTGATAGGGCAAAGGGTACAATCTCTATATCAGCGGTGTCACAGAAATCTCTTCCAACCAAATTCCAACCCAAAACCAATTCTCGGTGTCACAGGAATCTCTTTCGGTTGGTTTTAAATTTCTCGCGTTTTGTTGGGAGATTTGGCGAAATTCACCACTAAAACAATTTTGATATGTAAAATTGGTATTGGAAATGTAAACAACGTTATTTTTCTACATAGGTTGCATCAAATGAATTAAATATTTCAATTGTTTTAATATTAAAATTTGCGTTTCAATAATTGTTCGCAAAACCAACCGAACGGTGACAAATCAACTCGCTCTCAACGTCAGCGGGCGCTCTCTACACATGGTGGCTCTCTCTGAGTATTAACAAGCGCTAAGGGTTGCCTAGTTACATTTAATGATTGGCGCAAAAATATTTTAAAATTTTGCATTTTATTTTTGAGGAATATGACTTAAATTTGAATTGTAATTTAAAAATGCATCGTAAAACATGTAACACAATCAAAAAATTCCATTTATACATCAAATTATCTCAAAACTAGAAGAAGGGAAATTTTTTTTGCAAGAAATGACAACCCTGTTTATAGATTTGAGAGAAAAATACCACACAAACCTTC
This sequence comes from Lordiphosa clarofinis, assembly GCA_018904275.1. NCBI lineage: Eukaryota > Metazoa > Arthropoda > Insecta > Diptera > Drosophilidae > Lordiphosa > Lordiphosa clarofinis. Next base: position 190,266 of record JAEIGQ010000018.1, read on the forward strand.
CAACTCGACTTTCAAATAAGAAAATGAAATCTCTTGAAGTTCTGGGACACCAACGAATTTTTCGAGCGATTTGCAAACCAACCAAGGCCAAAATCTCTAGAGATTTCTGTGACACCCCCGTATATATAAAAATCCACGAGATTTTTAACAAACTCCTCCAAGACGGCTTAACTGATTTTAATCAAATTTATTTTGTATATATTTGGCAGGTAGTAAGGTTTTTAACTATATTTCGTGTCCCTCTGCGAAACAGTTCTTTACATTGACGTCTCATCTGTGTCTTTCTATAAATTTTGTAAATCGTTATCGTTATCGGAATACCGTTTTTTATTAATCGCTTCAATTTGGCATATCTGTGTGTGCGGAAAATTTAGCACAGAAGCACAATTTGAATTTTGAGTAATTTTAAATCCATCCTTACAAAGAGATACTTTATTGTGACAATTCAAAATTTTACTCAAAACTATTGAAGACTGAAATAGTCACAAAAATAACCCTAAAAGTCAAATAAATAAAAGTCAGAGAGCCAAAATGACAACAGACATCTGACTAAACAATGCCAGCAACACGTAGGGGTAGCTGTTTGGGCCGTTGAACGAATGCGTGTTCCTGCGTGTGAAATGTTAGAGCAGCAAGAACAGATGTGTTCTTCGCATTCACAAGAGCCACGAGCTTTCCGAAGCGCCGGACAAATGTTAACATACGGAGAGGAATTGACCGACAACGCAAACAAGTACATCGAACATTTGCATCTGCTTCGTTCCTTTATCTCGCATTCGAGTATGAGCCAGATGTCGCATATTCCGCTCCTCCGAAAGTCCTGATTGGTGCCCTGGACAAAGAATGTTCCAATTGTCATGCGGTCAAAAATGAGTCCGCGCATCTGAAAAAGTGCAGCCTACGGAAATTGAGACGCCACCAGAACCGTTGAATAAACTCAAACCTGTTTCTGAAGTCCATTCGTAGATTTAATTCATGCTTCCAAATGACTTCGTTCGGAACAACAGAAATAATGCACGCTATAGCAGCAAATGGTTAGCAATTTAATTCAACCTTCATAACCAAAGGCCAAGTGAAACTAAAGTAGCCTCATTGCTGCCAATGCCAAACGAACCACATACATTTTTACAAATCTACTTAATAGTGTGGGTGCACGTTGCGACTAGAATAACCATAGCCCCTATTCGCCTAACACCAGGCGCTTGGTCCGCGTGCTGGGTTCCCTTTTGAATGAGCACAACGAATTATTGATATTCCTTAAATCACACATGCACGAGTTGCAAAGTGACAATCATGCTATAGTTATCAATCCTGATAAAGCACCAGCTGAAGGACACCTGCGTTGCTGGAATAATGGTTTGGCGACCGCTTAGCGACGAAAGAAATTGTGATTTGAAGAAAAATCAATTATCTGGAGTACTTCGCTGACCCACACCGTTCATAAGACGCTCTCCAATATCCACTAACATTCTAAAAAGGACCAAAAAGATATGACACAAACCCTAAGCAACGTGATCCCTGTACAGGTAATTCATTCATTACAAACATCCTTACTCATTTAAGCTAATATTTATAAAAATGTTTTTACAGGAGCCGAAATAAACAAGAAACTAAGCTCGATGGATTTTATGCTGATCTTACGAGAAATAATTCATATGGCCGTCAAAGTTTGCCGAGTCAGTTAGTTGAGTATAATATTCTTTTTAATACTTCAAGTATTAAGATGATATTTTCGACAGTATTAAAATGATCTCTCAAGGAAATTAAACTGATTCGATCTTGGATCAGTTTGATACTTTTTATACTCCGTACCAAAGCTTTTCACTTGTCTCATTTGTTGAGAAAGCATTTGCCAAGTGCTTTTACTCACTCTCTTCGCTCTTTATCTCTAGTTCTTCGACTGTACCAACAAAATGCATTGCTAAAGGATAAATTTATTTTAAGTCATATCTGAAATATTGTGTCAAATTGGAATCAATGATTAAACAGCAGGACTTGCTACTGTAGTTGTTGAGGGGGTTGAAATTGCAGCCGTTGATGATGATGAGCCAGTGGTGGTTGATGATGAGCCAGTGGTGGTTGATCTTGGGGTCGTCGTTAAGGGTATTGAATGTTCACAAATGGCACAGAGAAATCTTATAACCGGCAGTCGACAGACGGGCGATCTCAAAACATCTTGGATTTGGTCTTCAAATTCGTCCACGCCCTGTTCACATGAAAAATTGGGTGAATTAATATGACAGTTTAACCAGCCTTTACTTACATTTTCAACGCTGCCACAAATATCGAATCGACCTCTTACACAAGCACCTTGTACCAGACGGAAAAGCTTTTTGGTCTTGCAAGTCTGGGGGGAAGATATTTTAAGAGCCATTTAACTTTTTTAAACTTCCAGAAACTTACTTCTGCAGACTGAGCCACGAATAGCACAGCCAATAGTACGAGGCTTAGCTTGGTCATTATCATTTTGCTGGTTGTCTTCAAACTGATGAGTTGAGAACCTTAAGATGGTGATTTTATACGTTTTGCACTTGGATAGATAAGAGTGTGAAACTCAAGTAGGTCGTGCAAAGCGTGCATTTTTAGTTATTATCAAACGGTAATTAGTTCATCACGATGAGCGTTGGATCATAAACCCCATAAAAATGATTGATAACAAATTCCTTAAGCTGACGAAGGGTTTTATTTTAAATTTTAATAAACCAACTCTCTACGTTCGAAGTGTTATATATTTTTAACCATCTGGGGCCGTTCTGTAAGGAATTATCCTTACACTTTGCACTTTCTCCAACAAACTTGTTGTTCACCCTTTAATACCCTGTAACAAAGGTCCAAAAGCTACACAGAGTGTATTAAGTTTGTGCAAAAGTATGTAACAGGGAGAAGGAATTATTGTCGACCCTATAAAGTGTATATATTCTTAATCAGCATCAACAGCCGCGTCCTTATTGTCATGTACGTCTTTCGTTTTGCATGCAAAAGCGGCAGAAGTCTAATATATAGCAGAAAGCGAACATGCAAGAACAGAACTTAAGTGAGAGAGGGCCAAATATATACAAATATGCTGTTACACTGCGTGACTGCATTTTTCCCCAAAGCGCAAAGCTAAATTTTTCTAAAGTGAATTGGCCCGCTGATCACGAAAATCGCCATAAAAAGAAAATCTATCGGTGCGTTATCGTTAAACTTTTTTTTCGATTTTTCTTAAAGTTACCCCCACTTAAACTCTCATAACTTTTTTATTTTTCAAACGATGTTAATGATCTAAATAAATTTAAAAAGACAAAACTTGGCCAAACAGTTTGTTCTCGAACGAAAATTAGCTGGGTCGTGTGTTTTTAACGCTTTGAGCTCAAATGGTGAAAAAAAAGTTTTTTTTTTTGCCAAATTTAAAAATTTATTGAAATTAAAACGCTTGTTAATTCATAATTATACAAAATTGTTATGTTTTTTTAATAGGACAGTAAAAACTATTCAATTTACTTTAAGAAGCCCTCAAATACAGAAATCGGACTTAAAGTGGAATTTTTTTTGTCAAAGTCGGCAAAAATTTAGTTTTCATTCAAGGGCCGCAGGTGCGTTTTTTCGAACTTTATGTGTGTGATTTTAATAATATGGCTTAAACTAGACAAATAACATTTTATTTTAAACTCTTTCAAAATCAACTCCACCACTTTTTCCTTTGAGGGCAATGTACATCGCAAACCAAAACTTTTAAGAAACGAAATGAAATATGGTATTGAAAATAGATTCTTGGGATTATGATCTTTCTTTCTTGTTGAATAGACCGATACTTTCGATAGGCAATAAAAAAACAATCAGTTAGATGTTTGTTGTGCTCCCTCTAATGTCCTAGGACAATAAATGGCATTCATATTTTTTTCTCTTTGACAGAAAGGTTGAGGTCAATCAAGAATTTGGTTTATGACCCTTGATAGAGGAAAGATCAACCTATTTATCTATATTTTCACAAGCATTATTTCGTTAAAGATGGCTTTTTAATAGGTATAATATATAGTTAATGTCCATAGTTCTGAGCCCTGCTGAACACCAGTTTACAAGAGTAGTTCTTCTGCTTAGTGAAGTAAGAATATCTCTCGATCCTTCCCTTTCCTGTTGATGGTGTCAACATCCATATCGTTAAATCGTGGTCCCTTAATCGTATGCGGGGCGGAGTTGCCGCAGTTTTCATTGTTGGAGTTCTTTGGATGGCGGTGGGCACCAAGCCCGACAAATTAATCCAATTTACAAGTTATGAAAAACAAGAGGTAATTTTGTAAAGCAAAGATTTTCTTAAGAATATGTTTCATATTGATATACCAAATATTTACTGTAGCTTCTGCTATTACTAGTAAATTCGTCTCTCTACTTTCTCGATAAATGCAATAATCAAGCTTTTCAAAAATGTCAACATCATGCAGATCGGACGACTATATCATATAGCTGCCATACGAATTCTATGATTAATCGCATTTTGTTGTGGATTAGGGTGGCCAGAGCTTGCAAAGCTAAATGCAGCGTTCGTATGGCAGCTATAAGATATAGTCGTCCGATCCGCATGATGTTGACATTATTGAAAAGCTTGATAAATATAACGCCCTCTTGCCAAGTTTCAATCAAAAAGCTTTAGTACTGACGTCATGGCAAAGCTCTTTTCAAGGGCATCTTTTAATTTGTTTATAACTTCAAAAATTAGTATCTTTTAAACTATAAAAGTCTCCATTTTTTTGAAAACACCAAAATTTAAGTTATGCTTAGAGCAATTAAATGTATATCCTCAGAAGCTATAACATGGATATCAACTTGAGACCTGTCGGATAAACCAAACCAAAGATATCGCGTTTTTAAAAACCCCTTTTTTCCATTTTTTTGTTTTTGACGATTTTTGAAATTGTTTATAAAATTAACAAAAAAATTTTGTGCAAAACCGCAAATTACGTTTTGGTGGGCATGTCGAGATCTGATTTCGGATTTTTTTTTATTAAAATGAAAAATAAAAAATTTTCCTATAAACATTTGGGGTTGGGAATCTAGTTTGCCTCCCATAAATTTTAATCTTGATAGAAGCTTCATAAAATAGGCAATTATTGCTTAGTGTGGCCTACAAAAATTCAAGGACGGCATAAAGTTGAAAATTTTGTTTTTCGCGAATATCTTGAAACTAAGATATGGCTTTGACATACCATCTCGTAATCAGCATAAGTAGGCACGTTGGAGTTAGTTAACGATGCTCTGGATACTTTTCACTGTTGAACAGTTTAATTAGTTAACGATATTTTTAAGGAACTCGCACACTTTATGGGAAACTCTCTACTCATACAATCAGAAAGCTATAGCAAAAGAAAAGTCGAAAAACTAGTGCTAAACTGTGTGCAAACGCTAACTAAATCTTAAAGATTTTTGCATTCAGAGTTCCTTAAAAAAAACATCACCTAAAAACATATGATACGAAAGTAGTTCATAATAAATATAACTTGGTAGCCAATTTATAAAACTTCTTTAAAGCTGAACGATTTTTAACGCTTGCTTTTCATGTCGAGTAATTGATTTAAAATCTTCAACACAACATTGTTTATTACTATTTGTTCTTCGTGTTTTTAAATGCATATACTCAGCCACAGATGTCCTTCACCAGAATATGTTTAGCAACTGGGCGGCTGGATGAAACATTCCCATAAACACGGACCTGCCCGGGAGAATTCTTGCACGGTCAGCTTATAGAGCATAAAGCAGCCCATAAATACCTTGGGGTGACACTCGACAGAAGACTGACTTTTGGACACCGTATCAAGGCAATAGCTCAGGCAGAGGCTAAAAAGCACGGACAAGCTGTCACTCAGGAATAAAATCCTAATGTACCAGGCTATTCTGGCTCCGGTATGGAGATATGGCCAAATTTATGGTATCGCGGCGAAGTCTCACCTGACACAGATTACAGTGGTCCCGGCGAAAATCTTTGGACGCCTTCCGGGAAGTTGAATGGTTTTTGACAATCAGGGATATTGAAATTCTCAGTGTTCTTAGACCCGAGATTTTAAAATAATCTAAAAATCGAGGACCTAAAAAATATTGCCGTAACTTATACCTGTTGTTCCAGCAGCTCAGGTATCAGTTAAACGAAACAAAGTTAGTATAAATTAACTGCTTTGAAAAGATATACAGGCCTGTTCCCGTTTTCGATTCCGATCAAATCATGTGGAATCGGAATTGATAGCTGTTCCCGTTTCCGAAAAATGATCAAATTATTCGATTTAAAAAGTTTTGCCTTTGAGTGAGTGAAATCAAAAGTAATTGACAATTTTCATGTCAACGGTTATATTTTTTATCTATCCAATATTTTTATATTAATAAGTCATATTTTGAGAAGATTTTAAAGTAACCATAAAAGTATTGGGCATTCAACTTGATTTAAAATTAATTATTTCAAAGTTGTACCCCAGAAATTGCATGTAGACGAAAGCAAAAACGATCGAAATGAAACCGAGCTGTTCGCAATTCCGCATCAGCGCATGCGCAGAGCTGATCGAAATTGTATATGTTACCATTGCTGAATTGTAGTTCGAAAACGATTCGAACTTTCATTCGAAAACGAAATCGATTTCTATTTCACTCGGAAACGGGAACATCAAATGAAAACGATTCGGAAATACAATCGTTTTACTTTTTAAATCCACTCGGAAATGGGAACAGACCTGATAATGCTAATTAACTTAAACTAAGCAGCTCTTAAAAGTTGTAAATGAGCTAAAGCTAAGCTAAAGAATTCAATTACTATTTTAGTTCTTCAATTCTTTAGCTGTCATAATTGTATACAATTGAAATAAAAAAATTTATTTAAAAAATAAATATTAACAAATCGAAACATATCTTTTATGTTCTAGCTTTCCGAGGTTCGAAACAGAACTTTGGGTTCAGGGGTTTCAAGAACCGATCCGCGAACCGAACCTTTGTCTTTACAACGGGTTCGAACCATCTGCAAAATTTTAGATGTTTGCAGCCTTGATCAAAAGAAAGACAAGGGGATCACATTAATACCCATAATGTCACTTTGACGATTTGTGATGTTATATTGATACCAAAATAATTTGATACTTGTTTGAGGGTCAACTTAAGACAAACCGTATCAAACTGATAATAAAACAAATTTGTTTGACAACTGCTTATAAAATGCTTTATTTGGAAAAATATAGTGGCTATTGAAGTTAACAGCCCTAAATTGTGTATAATAGAAATCAGATTTGTTTGACCTTAAAAGAAATTTGGTAATTTGGACAGCAAGCCAGGTCTTTAGTAGAGGCATCTTGAAGGGAAGCCGAGTTTCTTGCAACCCAAAACCGAAACCATTTCCTATATAGTTGTCTCAGATTTTAAACCCCAAAAAATGATTGTAAAGTTGATTCTGAAAGAAAAAAAATATCAGAATTTTAGTAAATTGTTAAAGTCACCTGTGAAACTTGGACCTACCCCACGTAGCATTTGAAAGATTATTTTGACAAAAATCAGCTGGATTAGCCTTTTTTTCGAGCCCTTTTGATGATTAAAAAGAGATTTATTTCATGGGACACTTAAGGAAGACTCGGGAAAGACTCAAGCAAATGCGCAAAATGTGATTCATTTATGAACGACTCGAAAAAGACTCGCAAATCAATCGAAAGAAGAAAAATGGGATAGAAATGTGTACCTCTTTCACCCGACAAAAGTTTCATTTATTAAACAGTAAACGAGCGCAGTTGTGACTATTTTATTCGGACAGAGGACTTGAAAAAGACTCAAATGTAATTACAAAATTCTATTTTGCGAAAACTATTCAAATAAAGAAAACAAGTGTTTGTTACGCATTTCAGGTGAAGCCAAAATAATCATCCAAAGTTGTTCTTATTATTTGTGGATCCTTATTTCCTTCTCCTCTCCGTTGAACTTATTTGTAACCAAGCGACAGTTCTTCTTCCAGTCTCTTACTATTTCATGAAAAACTACTCAAATTATTTCCATTGACTTTGATTACTCCGACTGTTTCAACGAATGAACACATAATTCTCCTTATTTTACTGAATAACATTTCGAAATGCATATGCCTGTTAAATGTAGAGCTGTTGGGTGTAAGTATTTGTAGTATTCATTTGGAGGGGGGGGGAAAGGCCTGTTTACAACGCTTGTTCAAGGTGCAAAGCATAGAATATTTGATTCGGTGGCTCTGCATGTGTGTGTGCGTGTGTGTGTGTGTGTGTGTAGTGCCACTTGCTGCTCATTTTATGCTTCGATCGCCACAAAAGTGCAGACGCTTTTTAATGCAGCTGCCAAAGCTGCGTGCAGCAAAAAGCAAAAAAAAAAAAATGCAATATTATATAAAACATACCCAAGCGGAAGGTGGGAATGAATCAAAGCTCAACAAATTGTGTAGCATACTTGCAGGCGGCTGCCTAAAAAACACCCTTCGGAAATGACCATGAGATGAGACTGTTTTAGTTCATTTACAGTTCATTGAAGCATGTCAAACCCACACCAGTTAAGGCTCTTAATGATCCATGACCATCAAATTTCGGCCTATAAAAGCCTCAACTAAAGCCTCAATTGAGCCAGAATTAAGAACATGGCTTATACCGCTCCACTTACGCTGGCCCTAATATTGGTCCTTGGCCTCTGTCAGTATAGCTGGGCAGCACCTTCAATGGAGGACTTGTCCAAATTTGGTGAATTGGAGCATACCCTTAAGGATCTGACCACCTCCATTTTGGCCCTGACTGGGGCAGGATCAGGTGAGTGTACAAAAGTTTTATTGTGGACAAAAAGCTGATGGTCTGATCACACAGGTCATTTGGAAGGCAATGCTGCTGAGTTGGTGGGCAGCGATTCAGATGGAATTTGGCATGAAATGAACGACTTTCAGTTTTGAGCATTCGAAATGGGAAAAGCTTCAACTGGGTCTACTAAATAGTGTTTAGTAAAGCTATCAGTGTCGATACATATATTTTTTTTTCAATTTTTTTCATACTCTTTTAATGCAATAAAAAGAAAGCACAGTCCCGTTTAAATAAGCAATTTAATTATATTTTACTGGTTTCCTAAGCCCCGGATGTTAAAATGGCCAGAATGAGCTTATGGCCGCGTAAAAACAAATACAAATGCACAAAATAAATCTCAAGCAAAATGTAAAGAGAAATCCAATTTTTGTTTGTGTGAGAAAGCCACAGGCCACTGCGAGCGAGGAGTCTGTTCGTTAAAATTCCAAATAATCCCCTTCGCTTGCTTAAGGAATTTCTTATCAATCATATTTATGGGGTTTGTGATCCAACGTTCATCGTGATGAACTAATTACCGCTCAAAATTCACGCTTTGCACGAAATACTTGAGTTTCACACTCTTATCTATCCCATGACAAAGCGAAACGTAGCGTATAAAATCAACTTCTTGAGGTTCTCCACTCATCAGTTTGAAGACAGCCAGCAATATGATAATGACCAAGCAAAGTCTAGTACTACTGGCTGTGTTACTCATTGCCCAGTCTGCAGCAGTGGTTGCCGTGATTTGCATGCCCATACCTTTTCGGTGCATTTTGACACCGACATTTAAACCACCACGGACTCATCATCAGTGGGAACCACCACGGACTCGTCATTAGTGGCGGATCAAGGAATTGGCTAAGGGGGGGGGCTAAGGGCACTCAAAATCACTCAACATTGTTCGGATCTTATTGTGCTTCTCAGAATAGATACATCATCTCATACAAAAAGTCGATATGCTCTGAAGGTAATAAGTTTCCCAAGGTAAAAATAAAGAACTCGTTTTTTGATCAGTTTTTTGAACAATTTTTGTCTTACCTCTAGAGTGCAACTGCATTATCATTTACTCTGTGTACCATTGGCACAGAGTATAAAAAGTTTTTGGCCAATATATGTATATGCCTTGAGCGAAACCGAAATATGTTTCGGTTTTAATCCCTAGTTTAAAGCATAGCTGTTAATTTACGATTACGATTAGTAATCAATTACATTATTTTTTAAAAATAATTGTAATGATTATATAATCCTCTTGGTCAAAAATATTTGATTACTAATTGATTACTTTCAGAAATAATCAAAAATAATCGGGATTATTTAGGATTACCAAAAAATAATCAAAAATAATCAAAAATAATCAAAAAATAATTCGACTACTTTACAAGATTATTTTTGATTATTTGTGATTATTTTCAAAAAAAGCCATAGCCAGATTTGTGATTTCATATAGCACTTTTAGCTGCCTACTAATAATTGACGGTAATGGCATAGAGGTTAAGGCCTATGACTGAAAGGCAGTAAGTCCTAGGTTCAAGTCCCAGTTTGTGTAAAAGGTTTTTTTTTTTTTTTAATTTAATTTAATTTTTTTTTTCTTTTAATCTAGAATTTTAAAACAATTGCATTACTGACTGAGGTAGCTACTAACTAGGGGTGCCAGTGTGTAGCTCAGTGGAAGTCGTGGGTTGAATCTCGCCTCGGACGATCTACCAAAAAATGTTATTCTTTTGGTAGGAAATAGCTTTTACACATCCGGTTCCGTTTACGAGCTACTGGCGCCAGCTGTGAAGTAACAAGCCATGAAAAAGCTTCTCAAACTTTACCGTTCGGACTTGGAGTTAAACTGTAGGTCTGTTTGTCTTGTGCAACAAATTATAAGCGCAAACACGCCCAGAGATTGAGAGAAGCTTGACTTGGCCCTTTTGGGATGTAGAGCCAATTTTACATTTTTACTGACTAGTTTAAGCTCGAAACCGGAACTTCAGGTGGCACTGAACCGAAGAGTCATTTCAAACGAGATGTTGATAGTCCTGGAGGGAGGCCATACGATGAAGTGAAAAGGAGAAACAACTCATATTTACCTTGCTGTGTTTAATAGCATGAACTGGTACTCGGGAGCTAATGCAATTGTTTTAAAATTCTAGATTAAAAGAAAAAACAAACAAAAAAAAAAATTTAAAAAAAAAAAAATATTTCACAAACTGGGACTTGAACCTAGGACTTACTGCCTTTCAGTCATAGGCCTTAACCTCTATGCCATTACCGTCAATTATTAGTAGGCAGCTAAAAGTGCTATATGAAATCACAAATCTGGCTATGGCTTTTTTTGAAAATAATCACAAATAATCAAAAATAATCTTGTAAAGTAGTCGAATTATTTTTTGATTATTTTTGATTATGTTTTGGTAATCCTAAATAATCCCGATTATTTTTGATTATTTCTAAAAGTAATGAATTAGTAATCGTGTAAAACTGAAAATAGTCGTATTGTAATCATTATTTTGCCTTTCAAAAAAAAAATAATCAAATATGTAATCATTACGATTAGTAATCATTACTTAACAGCTATGGTTTAAAGGTAAAGTTTAAAGTATAAGTCGCGAGTGAAGAAGGATTTTTAAGTAAGTACAAACAATAAACATTGAAAAACTGCGCAGGATGTGTAGAGCATATTTTAAAATGTTACCTTCAATTTAAATCAAAAAACGTCGTACACGTCACTAAGACCACATTTGTACATACATTACTTTGCTTAGTTTTATAAATTTGGAAATGCTATTGCATTTAAGCTACGTGGTTAAGTTTTAACGTTTTCTGATTTTTTTTACAATTGCCTAATAAAATTCACATATTCTTAGTACAAAACCTGCAAATTTAAAAACTTCATTAAAAAGGAACCCGTGGATGACCTCCTCGACTTTGCTGTATAATAATTCTTTATAGTTCGCTGCCCATCGATGACACTTTTTACAAAATTATTGTTTAGAATGGTGTATACTAAATATTTACTAATTTCTTTTTAGATGCTTCATTCTTAGAATAGTATTTTGCATAAAAATATTTAACATGGGGGGTAAAAAAACGTCGTATACTCGTGCGTAAGCTTTTGCTTTTTTGACGACCATATAATCGAGGAATTTTCAACTCAAGTGACATTTCGTCTGCAATTTTGTTGATTTTTTTTTAAAATTACATCAAAATATGATTAATTATTTCTTGTTTTAAGTAACAATTCAATCACATGGGCGACGTGAGCACAGGCTGATGATATCTGAAGTTCTGGAGTCTGAAGAGTCCTACTAAGTGTCAAAATTGCAGCATTGACGGCAGTAAAAACATGCAAACAGATCAGAAAGTCCGTTTTTCCAATCGCACTTATGAGATTTGCCGCTTCTGATGATGTCTCGCTGTCTCTATCATTCTTAAGCTTTTCTAATTCTCCAATAACGTATAAAAGCAACTCGGCGAATGTGCACTCGCATTCATGTTTTTCGTGCATACATCAACCATTCTCATCAAGCGACAACTGTCCGTTCAGTGACGCAAGGTGAAGAGCTGATTTGAATGAATCCTCCTGCAAACTGTTGCCACGTAAAAAACAGTGGTTCCTCAAATTAATAAATATTCCACCGAATTTTCAACGATCGGTCGTAATATTTCAACCCATATTTCAACGGTGTTTGTTTGTAGATACTTTTCTGCCTGTTACTGCTGAATAGGGTTGTGAAATATTGAATCCCTTGGATATTAGTAATATCAAAAATACTAGTAATATCCAAGAGAATGTCAAATTGGCTATACAGCTACAAAGGGGCCAACCCAAGCTTCTCTCAATTTCTTGGCGTGTGTGCCCCCGAGTCCGAACGGCAAAGGTTGAGAATTTGCTATTTCAAGGCTAGTTACATCACAGCTGGCGCCAATAGGTGGTGAAGGTGACCGGATGTGTAAAAGCTTTTTTCTAAAGAAAGTAAAAACTTTTATTATTAAATGTTCCGGCGGGATCGAACACACGACCTCCCACCCGGCAGTCCAGCACGCTAACCACGGGGCCACACACCGCCACCTAACTATCCAAGAGAATGCCTTCAGAAAAACTCCCTTTTTGTGACCGAAACTAACAAAAATACACACCAACAATATATTCTACAAGTATTAGATATCGATATTTCGTTTTAAAACAATCTAAGTATTTGCATATTTTTCTGAAATTCTTAATTACTTATTTTGCTCTTTGCATATATTGGGTGAATTAGGATATTTGGGCTCTAAGGGGGGCTTCAGCCCCTATAGCCCGAAATATAAGAAATAACAGCATATCTCGAGTTAAAAATTGAGATTTTTATACCAATGGCTTCTCAGTTGTTTTTTTTCCGTATTCGGCATCTACATTATGACAGAATTGCTATTTCATTTTCAGTAAAAACGAGAGCGTAAGTTAAAGACGGCTCCAACCGACTTCGATATGAAAACATTTGTTTAACAGTGTTCCTTAGGGTGACCATCCGAAAAGTATGCAACATTTTTTTAGTGGCTGGGGGGGGGGGAGGGCTTGGTTCACTTTTTTGCTCATAACTTGAGAACCGTTAATCCGATCTTTATTATTTGTTTAGCAAATCGATTCATTTTGCTAATTACTAACTATTTCTAGAAAGAACGAATCATCTATCTTCAAAACTGTAGGAGATATAACGTTTTTTCCAAAATGTGGCGCCGGGAGGGGGATCGGCCAACATTTGAAACAAACTTGATCTGCGTGCAGATAAAAGAAGCATTTGTCCCATACATGTCAAACCTCTATCTCTTAAGCTCTATTTACACGACCTGATCCCTCATCTGAGTTTTCGTCTGATTTGCTGTCTGACCGTGTAAAAAGGCGTCTGAGTAGACATGAAGCTACTCAGATGAGCGATCAGACGAAATAGAACCGGTTCTATTTGGCCTGAGCACTCATCTGAGTGGCATTTATCGAATTACAGTGTTCGTCTGACGAAAACTCATCAGGGAATCAAACCGGAACCAGAACCGGAACAGAAATTTCAACTTTTTCGTATACCGGTATCCGAGAACCGATATTTTCGAAACCAAAGAGACCAACAAGAACCTAAGCGTTGAACCGTTACAGTTTCGGTTCTGAGTAACAACTAGACTGCAAAGCTAGCACTTAGTTTTGGGAGACTTTTATGTAATTTGGTTAGAAAAGGATTCTGGCTTGGAAAATCTTTTGTATTGGGATATAGAAAAATGCAAAAACAGTCTGTGTAAAAAATGTTGCATCCTATTCCTATTATCTCAGATCCTCATTAAAATGTCATGATAATCTTTGAACAAAGAACTCTGACCAAGGCGGCAAAGCACGGAAATTCTGAAGAAGGTTCGGTCCGGGGGTTCAAATTCATCACTGCTAAGTAGAGAGTAATTTAACCATCATCTGTAGCGAGAGGTCATTGCTATCGGACAGAGTCGCTCACAAAGAAAACAAGAAAATTTTTAGATGTTTTCTCTTCTCTGATGACCAAAGATCGCTTGTATCTTTATCAGTTTTTTCCCCCCGGTTCCGATTTGGTCTGGTATAAATGACGCTTCACATTACACTGTAAAAATTTCAACTACAACTCCTCCTTTAATCAACACTGGCAAATTACACCATTCTAAATATGGCACGTTCGGTTCATAACGGCCCACATAACCCAAATCTAATTCTAAATCCACACAAATTGCTCACTAAATCTAATCAAGTTAATTTACGCGCAGTCGCCACCAACTCTCGCTTTGGCACCCCCAAAAACCACCTTTTCGCTCTGGGAAAGAAAAAACAAAAAGCGAAAAAAGCGACGACATTCAATTTAGGTTTCAATTAGTGTTGGTGTTGAAGTAGGAGGAGCCAAACAGCTGGACAATCAGCTGTTGCCGCCACCATAGACCAGTTTGCTCGTACGCCAAACTAAAGTATGTAAGTATCATTAATAATCATCGCAGTTTGTGTGTGAGCGACAAATCTAAATCAACGTCCCAGGCGATCGCCAACCGAAGACGAACAGCGGCTAAACTAAAACTACACTAAAATGCGGTTAGTTACTACTGATGCGTGCCACCGGGCAGAGCTAACGCTGATTTTTTGTTCATTTTTTTTTTTTTTGTAACTCGGATCAAAGCATATCAAATGAAAATGCATGTGGAAGAGCTGCGGGCCAGCTTACAAAGCTTCGGTTGGCCAGATTATTTGGTCTTTTGCCTGATGTTGGCCATTTGTGCGGTGATTGGAATATATTTTTGCCTACAACTGAGACGGGAGTCAAAGAGTCAAAAGGCTATCGGCGGAGAGGAGGCTGATACGAGCGCTTCTTCTTATTTGGTGGGTGGCAGAAAAATGAAAATATTTCCGATTACCATGTCGCTGATATCGAGGTGAGTTTAAGAAGCTTGGCCTTAATTTTTGAGTGAGGGTATAAAAGGTTGAATTTTAGGCCGATTCTTAGCGCTTCTTTATTTACATCATAACATTTTCTTAAAGAATTTGCAAACATTTGCCAAATACTCGTTAAATGTTCGCTGAATGCTCGTTTTTTGACTATTTGACAGTTGTAACTTTGGTTTCGAAAGATTACCACTTTTTGGTAGTCTTGCGAATTTTTGTTGTGAATATTTTATCTACAATCTTATATACGCTTCTTATTATGCTAGCAAATTTTAGCCGGCTGGAGGTCACGTTATATTTGACAAAGGAGAACGGTTGAAAGTACAGTGCAATCATCAGCGGTCTTTGCCTGACTAATGCAAGCCAGCAGCTGTCTTCTCATGCCAGCGCTGTTATAACCGCTTGGTTATTCCAAAGCCCCTTAACAGCATAAAGCAGGCACTACCAGACAGCGCCAAGTTGAGTAGTCTTTGTGTGTGTATGTGTCCCTTAATTGCCTTACTGTATTAGTTCAAAAGATTCTCTCCTCACTCCTAAAACAGTGACCAATAAGTCTGAGTGCGAAATTGCATTCAAATCTGAATTTTTTTTTTGCTATAATTAAAACCTTTTTTTTGGTTATTTTCAACAGCAACGCCGAGTCTAGCGTTTTTGTACATATGTGTATGTATTTTCAACCTTAATGACAATCAAACTAAAAAGTCTAAGCCGGCTTTCTTTAATAGTTTCGTCAGTTACAGAAATTGTTCAGTGATTTAATGATTCATTGATTT
The DNA here is from genome assembly GCA_018904275.1 of Lordiphosa clarofinis. NCBI lineage: Eukaryota > Metazoa > Arthropoda > Insecta > Diptera > Drosophilidae > Lordiphosa > Lordiphosa clarofinis. Next base: position 206,228 of record JAEIGQ010000018.1, read on the forward strand.
GAAATACCAAAATTGGTCGGTACTTGACGAAGCATTTACCTTACCTAGCTCCATTTGGTAAGCGCATCGTTCTACATAGTTGGATTCTCTGCTCTAAAGTTAAGCAAAATATTTGAGATTTTCTAGGGAATTGTCGCTCAAACTAGCTTATAAATCTTTTATTTATCCCTTGACAGTCAATTTAGAGCTCAAGAACCGCATAGAAAATGCTCGTTTTAACATATGTTAGTTAACTTGAGACGCTGCCATATCTTTAACAATTAAGTTAAGCTTTAAGCGTCGCCCAGAAGCCGCTTTAAAGTCGCTCAACTAATCAAATTCGTTAAATAAACTGTGATCAGTCTATGATCCTTAGGAGAGAAGGAAGGCAGATGTTTATAAGTTTATCAGCATCGCTCGGAAGTTGGTAAACAGGTAAACAGTCTCTTAACCTTTCATACGTGTCAAATAAACTCTTATCAGTCTAAACCGCTTAGGAATGAAAACACGAAACAATTTAAAAGCCAGTCAGCATTTGAAAGAATTTCGAGCTTGTGTAAAAAGGAACATTTCGGTTTTTATTTTATGTTTATTTGTTTAACATCCTAACGCTACAAGTCAGCGGAAATTTGAAAATTCTCGCATTACTCACGAAAGTTAAAGTAAACTTTGAAAATTTATGAATGAATGAAGGCTTCCTGCTCTCTTGGTCCCAGCTTCGGCATGCGTTCGGGTTGCGTACGTGTGAAAAGTGAAATGTTTTCGCCCTCTGTGGCTAAGACACATTCGGAAAACTTGGACATAGGACGACTGACATGTAATTGGACATCATATATATGGGCATTTCCACCAAAAGGTCAACCTGGGCCAAAAAGTTAAAAGTGGTTAAAAAAACTACATTTTATCGAATTTTTATAGGGAATCAACCAAATTAAGCAAATGTAAGCTAATCTTACATTTACTAATAACCCAATTGGATATATTCGGTTTCACGGCCGTGCAAGCTCAATTTTTCTCATTTTTACATTAAAATTGCTTAATTTTTTGGAAAAAAGTGACTTTAGATTACATGTACTTTCGCTATCTAGAATATTTTTGATGGTACAAAGGGGTATACATGAATGCATAAGAGACCATGAGAAACTATTTCAATGCAATTACCTGTAAGTTTTTGCTTCGCATTATAGCAGAAACCACATAAATATAATGATGGAAAAAACTGTCCCGTGCGACATGTCCCGTGCGAAAATGCTTAAGTTTACATTTTGAAAAAACTATTCATTATTGTTGGGTGAAATAAAAACAATTTTAAAGAGACATCTGTGCACTACATTCTAATATTTATCGCATTAATATATTGCCTCAGGATTCGCTGAATTCGGCGTTTGAATGGTTTCCCGCGAAAACCACTTCTATTTTTGTCCCGTGCGAATGTCATGTTTTTTTGCAATTATCTTGAAACCAAAAATTTTTCCAAAATCAATCTTTGCATCAATTGTAGGGCTTTTGAAGAGCTATAAGTTAAGCCGTTTGTGAAAATAAAAATCCGTTTTATTTTGACTTTTTTGAATGTTTGAATGCGTACGATTGTCCCGTTCGACGTCATGGAAATGCCCATATGTACTTCACTGTCAGATAGGACAGTCAAGTCATTAACATATACAGAAAACAGAAGCGGTCCTAAGATCGATTCCTGTGAAAAGGTGTGTTGAAGAAGGCAGTCTGTGTGGTAACTTATTGTCGTCGATTCCAGAGGTATGACTGAATGAGGCTTACTGCAATTGTAGAAAAGCTGTGCATTAGCTTAGCTTAGTGCAGAGTAAGTCGTGATTCACAGTGTCAAACGCTTTACTGTAGTCTAATAGAGTCAAGAATGTAACGTTGCCGATGTCAGTTTGTATTCGAATGTCTTCAGTCACCTTCAGAATAGCCGTGGGGCAGCTTCTTCTTGTACGAAATACTTATTGCTTGTCATTAAATACTTCGTTTTTGATAAGAACGTAAGAACAGATATATATTGGTCAATAGCAGTGGTGCCCAAAATGCCAAAAGCCTATCCCATGGGATAGGAACTCATGATTCTGCTGGCGTTGCAGCAATAAAATATTTCCCATACAATCTTTTTCGACGTTTTTCTGAGCAATTGCAGCTATCTCTTACCGTTTAGGCTGTGCAATGTTTGCCCATCAGTGAACCAGTCAGTCAGGACAGGCTCTTTTATAGATATAAAGATATTGTCTTTGTTATTAACAAAGAATACGTTCAATAATGTAATATTTGCATTGAGATTTCTTCAAAGTCTCATGACTGTGAATTATGAGCCAAGGAAGTGCTCGATTCTGCTCTCCTCTGAAAGGCCAGTTAACCGCCTTATTTCTCTCAGAAATCGCTCTGATGCAGCTTAGTTGTGGGTCAATTATTTACAGTCTGTATCGCTCAGAGGACATTCAGAAGATGCCTAAAAATTGATCAGTTACTAAAAGACGCTAGAAAACACCTTATGGATCGCTTAAAAAGTCGCTTAGGAATGAAACTAGCATAAAACTTTTCATTAATTGACATTCCATTAGTCTAGCAGACTTCACTTGTAGCAATACACAATACTGCACAATACTGCTTTTATCGCTTAGAAATTGCTAGTAGCTTCATGCTCTTAGAAAAAGCTTAAGTTATTACGAACTCCCCTCAAGGGGAGTGGACTTGTTTTAAAATAGTCATCTGGAAAATTAAAGTCTTGCTCTTCATTCAAATCTCGTTTCAAGTAGTTTTCTACTTAGCAGCTAGTTTCATCAAGTCTGCTTGTATTTTTAGCATCTTATCAACGCACCAAATCAAAATGTTTCATAATTATTAAATTGGCCTGAAAGAGCTCTCGGACTTGTTCATTGCCCAACGTAAGTCGTACAAGTCGCCGACGAGGGGGGGATGGAAATTGCCAGGCGCAATTGTTCAACGGCGACATTGGTGCTAATTGAATTGTATAAAACGCACTTTGATCTTCCAAGAGATGACAGCTCACATAGATCATTTGAAGTATTATGAAGGTCAAGGCAATTGTAAAAATCTCTCTCTCTCTCTTTTTCTTTCCCTTAGTTTCATTTCGGGCATCACTTTACTGGGCACACCCACGGAGATTTATTTATACGGAGTTCAGTATATGTATATAATGGGATCGCTGGTCTTAATGGGTTTCTGTATGTACTACATTTTTCTGCCTGTCTTTCATGAACTCAATTTGATTTCCACTTATAAGGTGAGTTAAGATCAAATAGGGGGTGTACAGACTAATGAATGAGTCTTTTCTTTTTTAAAAAGTATCTGGAACAGCGTTATGATCGCAGTTTGCGTCTATTTGGTTCGGTCATGTTTATTGTGGCCTCGGTAAGTTAATGAGTTTGAGTCTTAAGTTTGATATTAAAGTTTACCTTTCTTAGCTGCTGTGGCTACCCATTGTGATCTATGTGCCGGCAATAGCGTTTAACCAGGCCACTGGCGTTAATATACATATAGTCACGCCCATTGTGTGTGTGGTGTGTATATTCTATACCTGTATAGGAGGCCTCAAGGCGGTGGTTTGGACGGATGTTATACAGACTTTGATTATGTTTGGTGCCATGGCTTTGGTGTTGATTAAGGTGAGTTTATCTAGCAAAGTACAGGGTATTTCGGAGTCAGGCCACTCAAATGTTCTTTCCTTTTCACCCAGGGCACCGCAGATATTGGTGGACCCAGTGTAGTATGGCAACGTGCACATGACAGCTCCCGTCTAGAGACTCCCAATTTCACTGCGGATTTAAGCGAACGCTATACCTTTTACTCCCTCGTATTAGGTGGAGTGGCTCATTGGTTAAAATCAAATGCCATCAGTCAGAACATGATTCAGCGTTATCTATCGTTGCCCACTCTTAAGGATGCCCGCATTGCCATTTGGACCTTTATAGCCGGAGTTTTGACATTCCTTCTAATTTGTGGCTATACCGGTCTACTCATCTATGCCACCTATTCACAGTGCGATCCTCTGGAAACCAAGCTAGCTCAGCGTAATGATCAGCTCTTACCTTTGCTGGTCATGGAAACCCTGGGCTCATATCCCGGTCTGCCCGGTGTATTTGTGGCTGGTGTTTTCAGTGCGGCCCTCTCGTCACTCTCCACAGGACTCAATTCCCTCTCTGCGGTGGTATTGGAGGACTTTGTTAAGACCTATCGTCGCAAACCCTTGACCGAGCGTCAGACGGCCTTTGTGATGCGTAGTGTGGTGGTTGTATTTGGTTGCATTTTTGTGGCTCTGGTATTTGCGGTGGAGAAACTGGGCGCTGTTCTTCCATTGACAATTACGCTCTCCTCGATGGCAAACGGTCCATTGCTGGGAATTTTCACCGCTGGAGTCTTACTGCCCTGGGTGAACTCGAAGGGTGCTTTGCTGGGTGGACTAAGTTCTCTGGTGGTCATGGCCTGGATGTGTGTAAGTGCTCAAAGGGATCTACTCACTGGAGATTTGGTGTTTATGCGAAAACCCTACTCTACAATGGGCTGTAATTATACATATGCCGGGGAGCCCAATAACTTTAACAGTTTGACTGTGGAACCAGCTATTAGGTGAGTATGGTAATAAGTTTACTGCAATTCAAACTGCAGTTTAAGTTCTTAAACTAAAAGTTACTGTTACCTTGAAAGATATAATTTATTAAGTTTTAGTCGTTATTTCTTGACGAAAATATTGTTTGTAGTTGGCCTAATTGAAATTGATTTTAATTAAATTACTTTAACTTGAGTTTGGTTTTCTATTATAACTCGACCTATCTAAAGATACATATATATATATTAGGGGTGTTCCTGCAAGTGATTTTGATTCTGATTTTAATTTCGGTGTGACCAGATAACCTGAAAAAAATAACAAAAAAAAAAACTTACACACTAAATCAAAATCAAACTACTTTGCCGGAACGACTCAAACTTAATGTTGATTATTATAAAAAAGGAACATTTTTTAATTCCGGACAATGCAAGGGAAAAGTGGTGAGACAGCGCTGATAGAAACAGTCAACAATAGTTTACTCGCGGAGTATATGGAAAGGTACGTTGAAATCTTATTGATGTGAAACATCTTTAATTTCGGTACGGAAGATTTTAGTAGGAGTGAAAATTAATTTCAGCGTCACGTGACGCTGCAGCGCGGTTTGTCCTAGGGCTGATAAGAGGAGAGCCAGTGAAGGGAAGGAGGTGAGAAAATGGGGGAAAGTAGGGCTGACTCAAAAGTGACTGAACTGTGACTTGACAGAGACTAAACAGTGACTGAAAAATGGCATAACAGTGATATGAAAGTGACCAAACAGCAACTTGACAGTGACTTAACAGTGACCTGATAGCAATTTGATGGTGACTAAACAGTGTCTTGCCAGTGACTTATTGGTGACTCGGCAGTGACTAAACGGTGATTCAACAGTGGCTTAACAGTGGCTTAACAGTGGCTTAACAGTGGCTTGACAATGAATTAAAAGTGTCTAAACAGTGACTTGACTTGATAGTGACAGGACAGTGACTTGATAGTGACTAAACAGTGACTTTAAAGTGACTAAACAGTGACGTAATTGTGTCTTGACTGTGACAAAACAGTGACTTGACGGTGACTAAACAGTTCCTAAACAGTGCCTAAGCAGTGAATTGACTGTGACTTAACAGTGACTAAACAATGATTTAACAGTGACTTGACAGCGACTTGATTGTGACTTAACAGTGACTGAACAATGACTTGGCAGTGACTTAACCGAATTACGGAAAGAAAACTGAACACAGCAGTCATTGATCTTGTTGTTGGTATTTCTACTCCCTGTTTACTTCTTTTGAAAAATGGTCGTTGCTGACTTATATACCAATGAGAGAACTTTTGATTGTGAAATTAACCCCTTGTGAAATTAACCCCATCATGTTTCACATCGAAGCCCAGTGAGTGTTAGCGACAGTCACACTTTTTTTTATGGTTTTGTGAAAGTTTCATGTAATATGCAGATCGTTGATCGGCTAATTTATGGTATCCAAAGTGAACTATATCGATATGGCTTTCCTAATATTAAGCATTTTTTCCCAAATGAAGACAAAATTTGATGTGTTTTACAAATTGCTGTCTATCCAAAATCGCATGAATTCTTATACGGTTCGGGTAGAGTTGGGTGTCTAGGGGATTTTCAGTTGACTTAGAATGAATTTACTAGAATTCAGATACTTGTACCTTAGTTTCAACAAGGACATTTGTTCTGTAAATTGTCGACATTTATTGAGATCAATATGGTCTTTAGTAGTTTGTTTTGTTTGTCCTTGATATTGTTCTAGAAAATTATGGTTAGTAGTTGGTCCCGTATGAAACCTCATTCAATTTACTGTTCCAACTTAAGTAACTGTTACTGCTTATAGAATTAGTGAATTATTCCTCCACACTTGTTGAGAAAAATATCGTTATTAAACTATTAACTATTAATACTGCAAAGTTTTTTAGTCATTTCTCAATATTATTAGATATCCTATTTTGTAATTTTAGTGATTTTTATTGTAATTTTTCTAAAAATAAACCGTTTTTGGTTTCTCTGGAATAAGCTTTTAAATTCAAATTTTTATAAGTTCAGGATCGACGGGTTTGTTAAAACTTTTGCTGGTGCTAAGACTACAACAGTTTGGCTAATCTTGTTCCACGCCTTAAGGTTACAAAAAAAATCAGAATTAGCTGACGCCAAAATTCAGCCGAATTCGACTAATTTAGCCAGCATCCAGTGTAATATCACATATGTATAAGGAAGGAGGAAGGTAAAGATTTTGGTTAGCTGCATTCACTCTTTTATGTTCGCTCTCTTTTCTTTGTGCCCGTCAGTTACAGTGCGGCGCAATGTATCTTTCTAAAATTTTTAATATGCATACCTCAATTAAAGATACGTCAGAGCTGGCAACCTATAGCAAGCAGGGACCGAAGTCACTCATGATTTTATGCGCGAAGCAAACTTGTTATTGTGTGAATTGATGATCACTGAACTGCAAGTAAAACGTCTGTAGTCTGGAGAAGCACACTTTTTGCCCTCTCCATTTAGAGGGAAAAAACCGAAATGATCCCGTATATTTGTTTCTGTTTTGGTACAGATAACCGGTTATATTGATAAAGGTTATACGGGTATTTATTCGGTTACCGTTACGGGTTCTGTTATAAGTTACAGTTTTAATCTCTGGTTCTAACTTCAGTATTGACGACTGCTTGTAAAGTTTGTTTATTATTCCTAGACACTTTTGAAGGAAAATATAGTTTTCATTTGTTTTTTTGGTTTTTTATATTTTTCAGTAATTAGTTTGGTAGTTTGGAACCTTATTCTATTAAAGGTCACAATTTTAGTATCGACAAAGCATATAATGTTGGTTTATTATTCCTCGACATTTTTCTAATCTAGTACCTATGGTTTTCAGCAGTTGTTTTGTGGTTCATTGACATTTTTCTTAAACAAAATATCGTCCTAAGTAGGTGTAAAATGGAACCTCATTGAATTTAGTGTTTTTACTTCTGTATCGGTTACTGCTTTTTGGTTTTGTTATATCTTCGATATCGTCGTCTAATATCGGTATTAGTTGGAACAGTCTTGAACCTCACACAGTTTCGTGTTTTAAGTAAAGCCGATTTCTTATAAAGTTTTTAAACTACGTTCCCGTACGTTTAAATGAGTTTAAATTTAGTTAGCAGTAGTCGGTATAGTACTGTTTCAAGGACCACCCAGTCTTCTCTTGGTAGAAGACTAAGTTGCTTCCACACTTTACACTTTGAATTATGCCTTGGAATTTGTAGAGTAAAATATCATTTGAATTGAGCTTTAAATGTTTGTTCTTCTGCCTAGGAATATGTATTGTTAATCTTATAAAATTTTCAAATGAATTATAAAACTTCTTAAGCCTACACAGAAAACCAACTACCAACTTTCATTTCTCAAAAAATATTGTCCAAATATCCTAACTACCTTAATATCGTGTGCTTATAAGCTTGAAACATTATTCCTCGACATTTTCACTTTTAATATTTTTCTTTTAATCTCCCTCTATTTACAGTCCCGCCACAGCGGCTCCCTTTCAGCTTTATCGCATTTCCTATCTGTATTTCACACTCTTTGGCTCTCTATTGGCCATTGTGGTGGCTCTGATAACTAGTCTGGTGCTAGGCGAATCCAATTTGGATGCATTGGATACCCGCCTACTGACGCCTTTTGTGCGACGATGGCTGGAACGACGTCGACAGAAACAATCGCCCGTGCCCCCCGCTTCACTCAAAGTCATCCAGGAGACGGCCACATAAGAGAAAGTTCAAAATAACAACAAAACACATAAAAAAGACACATGTTCCTTTTCATTTAGTTTTTAGCAAATATTTAAAATAAAATACAACTCATAATTTTGTGCACTTTGGGGGCGAAATGGGTTCAAAGCGCCGGCTGCTTTTTTGTGTAATTAGAAAAATGCCCGCAGCCTGGACAGGAGCTGGCAAATCAAAGCAAAAACGTAAGGTCCGAAAGGGTTCAAGGGTCGTTAATTGAATATTTACGGTTTTTTGCATGTGTGTGGTCTGTGGGTCCAAACTATCGCCCGCCCCTGCGTCATTTCGCTTGTGTGTTTAGGTCGTTTATGCAGCAAATTGAATTGTTAATGAGCTGACAAATGTTTGCAAAATTAGTTTCCACTCCTGCCACACATCGATGAGGCAGTGTATCACACACCCTGGCTTGGAGTGGCATCTAGAGTTTGCCCAGTTTTGGATTACCCCTCTCTCTCGCTTGCTCTCTCCGTCCGTCTCTTTCTTAATTAGCCGCGTTCCACACAAAAGACAACAAGGGCTAAAATGTCATCAGAATGCATAATGACAATGTCCGGGCACATGTGCGCCACCTAGCGGCATATTCATAGAACTACCGCATATGTATGCATGGCCAGCGACAGCGACAGTTGTCATATGGGTGGATTGTTTGCTGTTTTTAGTTTTTCTATTCTTTTTTTTTTTTCTGTGGCCAAGGCAGGAAACGGAAGCTGCTTCGCCAATGTGCCAGCAGCAGCAGCAGCGGCAGCGGCAGCTCTGTTAACTTGTTTATGTGTCGCTGTGTTGCTTTTGTGTTACCTTTTCTATGTTGGCATATAATTTGCTTTTTTAACAGAGTTTGCCAGCGCCGGTGAGTGGGCATATGAGCTGAGTGAACGCGAAGAACCTGAAAGGATTTTTATGGAGAAATAATGACCGATTGAGGTTGGGGGTTAGCATTTGCACTTGCGCGAAAGAGTTGTTTGGAGCATTTGGCACTGATCGTATTATTCCTTTTCGAGAAGTCGAATGATGGTCACACTGTATAAAATAGACGACGACGAGAATGAGCAGTAGACAGACTTTAGTAGACAGTATAGACCTTCTTTCTACCTTCTCCTTCGATTTTCCTTACTTCCTTTTTTCTGTTTTCTTCCTTCCTTCATCCTACCTTCCTTCATCCTACCTTCCTTTTTCTTTTCTTCTTCCATCCTACCTTCCTTCTTCCATCCTTCTTCCATCCTTCCTTCCTTGCTTCCTTCTTTCATCCTTGTTCCTTTCTTCTTCCTTATTTCTTCCTAACTTCTTTTCTTCTTCCTTCCTTCTTTTCTTTTTCCTTCCTTCTATTCTTCTTCCTTCCTTCTTTTCTTCTTCCTTCCTTCTTCCTTTCTTCTACCTTCCTTCTTCCTTACTTCTTTCTTTCTCTTCCTTCCTTGTTCCTTCCTTCCATTCTTCTTCCTTCTTTCTTCCTTCCTTCTTCCTTTCTTCTTCCTCCCTTCCTTCTTCCTTCCTTCCTTCCATTCTTCTTCCTTCCTTCTTCCTTTCTTTTTCCTTCCTTCTTCGTTCCTTCTTTCTTCCTCTTTCTTCCTTCCTTCCTTCCTTCTTCCTTCCTTTTTCCTTCCTTGTTCCTTTCTTCATCCTTCCTTCTTCCTTCTTTTTTCTTTCCCACATTCCTTCTTCCATCCTTGTTAATTTCTTCTTCCTTTTTTTTTTTTTCTTTCTTTCTACTTCCTTCCTTCTTCCTTTCTTCTTCCTTTCTCTTTCCTTCCTTCTTCCTTCCTCATTCTTCCTTCCTTCCTGTCTCTTTCCTTCCTTCTTCCTTCCTCATTCTACCTTCCATCCTTCTTCCTTCCATCTTCCTTCCTTCTTCCATCCTTGTTCCTTTCTTCATCCTTCTTTTCTCCTTCCTTCCTTCTTATTTTGTTCTTCCTTCTTTCTTCCTTCTTTTTTCCTTCTTTCTTCCTAATTTCTTCCCTCTTTCTTCTGTTTTTCTTCTTCTTTCTTTCTTCTTCCTTCATTCTTTCTTCCTTCCTTTCTTCTTCCTTCTTTTTTCCTTCTTTCTTCCTACCTTCTTCTTAGCTTATTTTTTCCTTCTTCCTTCCTTCATTTTTCTTTTCTATTTTCTTCTTTTTTCATTCCTGCCCACCTTCCTGTCTTTCTTTCTTTCTTCCGTTCCTTCTTCTTTCATTATTCCTTCTTTCCTTCGTCCTTTCTTTCTTCTTACTGCTTCTTTTCTATGTTCCTTCTTCCTTTGTCTTTCCATCTTCCCCTCTCCATACTTCCTCCTCCCCATCTTCCTCCTCCTCCTCTTTCCACTGCTTCTTTCAGGCGCAACTGTACCTCTCGGTTAGAGTATTCTACTGAAGACTTGCACCAAATTTGTAGTTCTTTTGCACTTCAAACCAAAAATTGTATTGCAGCCTGGCGGCTATATAAATGCCTGTGACAATTTGCAACGAGTTAACCTGCCCAGTCCCCTCCCTCCCCCCGCAGCCTCCTTAGACCCCTCTCCTCTCTAACAAAAGGGTTTGGCCCAGGCGGGGCCGGCCAAACAGGCACAAAAGTCATTTTTGATTGTTTTCATAAAAATGAACATAGAAAAATTATAATTAAAATTCATATGAAAATTGTCGAAAAAACTAGAGGAGGGTGAGGTTGGAGTGCACAACAATGGGCATTAGTTGTGCTTGCTGTTGTTGGTGGTGACCAAAAAGATTTCCATCTGGAAAAGGGACCAAAGAAATGCACTAACGCGGGCGGAGCGGGGGGCAAAGCTAAGCTGCGGGCGTATTGTTTGTGGGGAACATGTGAGCATTAGGGAGTCGTCGGCCTCTCCACCTGGCCTTCCTCTTGGTCAGGCCAAAACGCATGCCGGCTGCTCATTTTCTTCTTGTTGTCGTTTCATTTTCGGCACTTTTATGCGATAAAATATTTAATTATATTTGGCAGTAGTTTTCGTTTGTGCATTGTGCGGTTTCTCGTCCGACATTACCTTGGGGAGACCTGAAATTGCATTTCGAGCGTCTGCCCGAAAGTATGCAGTGATTTCCATCTCCAGCCGTTGGCTCGTTTATTACATGTGGAGTACAAAAAACCCAAACAAATTCTAAACTAAGAATGTCCAGAGCTCAGCCAGGTAGCGGTGCCACCGTCGCATTCGTCACTGGCGCAATCGTGGTTGTTGTCGTCGCCAAGGGTCGCTTGACGATCGTTATGCTGACACAACCGGCCGGATCCGCCAGCTCGCCAATTGCTCCAATTGTGGCGCCCGACGACAGAGACACCACCAACACAGCCAGCACGAGGCAGAGTAGGAGCACAGAGATTCGCTGCATGGTCTTCTTCGCTAGATTCACAAGCATCAACTGATGAACTATGTGGCTACGGCCACTGCCTTTATACAATCCAAAAACTATGCTCTCTCGCGCTGGAAAAACCACAACAATTGCGGATCACAATTGCAGTCTGTCACATGGTCTTTTTTTGCACTCGCATTCGATTTGACTGTCGATAGGGTTAATTTCTTTAGTTGACGACAAAAGAGTTGACATATGTATGAATTTCATTAATTGACGGAAATGCGGTTCAAGTGACTCATTCGAGGTGGATGATAGGCATCATTGTCAGGGCAGACCTTCGGTCTATGTTCGTTTTAATAATTTGATGCGAAAGCGTGCGGAAGTAAGGGGCAGGTAGGCGGAGGAGGGTGACATAGTCTAAAATAGTGTTTCAAGTCAATTGGTCTGTACAATTGATTTGTTGTCTTGCATCCAAGTCCAAACTTTTTGGTACTTTCAATGCTTGTGAGTTATTAGATCTAGTTGAAGACATAAATTTAAAAATAAAATTGTGGAATTACTAAGGATGGAATTACTAAGAATTAAAAATTTAAACTTTAAGCAATTTCAAAGAGATTCAACTCGGTTCAGCACAAAACGCGCCCAAATAGGGTAAGTATAGGCACCTAAGAACATTATCTAGAGTCACCATCACCACTTCTATTTACGTGTGCTTCGGACCAAAAGCAGGGGTTGACATAAAACACAATCATATTTTGGCATTGCGTGTGTGCATGCAGCCACTGACACTTTGTTCAGTTGGCAAAGCAGCGCAGCGATGAGCTTATTTTGTCGGTGTGCGACGTCGCTGCCGACGCACCGATCTCTGGCCCAGTGTTATCGATTGATAAATGGGAAAAAATAACGCTTTTATTGATTTTTGATTCTTACCATGTTGAAATAAGCAGATAGTTCGCCTAATTAGGCAGCTCTAACAAACAGAGGCTCGAAATATTGCTTAACCTAAAGTAGTGTTCGTTAAAAGAAGTCGGGAAAAGTCAGTAGCTGTGATACCTTTTTGTAAGTCAGCTGAGAACGAGCTTTAAAGCTCTTTTTTTCGCCTCTGCCCACAGCGTTGGCAGCGTCCAGGCAGAACAAGTAAGAAAGTCGGTCCAGCCCGACTGTAATATACTCTGTACCACCCAAAACTTGTACATATCTGATCAATTTAAGTAAGAAGCCACAAACTAAATATCTTTAAAAGGTACAAACCATCTATCTACGAAAAGGTTGGAAGTATATAAAGTTATTTCGAAGTTTTGGGGGTGGGAGGCGGGGGTGTGGCGAAAAATGTAAATATACTTAATCTACCTGCTAGTATAAGAAATGTTTGTGCCTTACAAGTAAAAACTCTATCTCTTACCATCTTTGAGATATGTTTGCATCCCTTGCAAAGGGTTTTATAATTTTGCCCAGAAGTTTGCAGCGCATAGAAATCTTCATTTCTGACCCTATAAACTATATATATTCTTGCTCAGGGCGACGAGCTGGTTCGATTGAGCTTTGTCCTTCCGTCTGTCTGTCTGTTTCTACGCAAACTAGTCTCTTAGTTTTAAGGCTATCGAGATGAAACTTTGCACAGAGTCTTCTTTTTACTGCACACTGCTAATATGTAGGAACCGGCTGGATCGGATGACTATATCTAATAGCTGTGTGGGAAAAACATTTTTGTTTTTAATCTTAACGCCCCCCGCTTCAGCAATTATTAGTTTTATACGCTTTTACACAAATTTGATATTTTGGGTCAAAATCGGATGACTATATCTTATAGCTCCCATAGGAACTATCGGTCGAAAAGTGGGTCTATGTGAGAAAAACTTTTTTGTTTTTAATGTAAACGCCTCCCGCTTCAGCAATTATTATTTTTATACGCTTTTATCCAGATTCGGAAGTATTGGTCAAAATCGGATGACTATATCTAATAGCTGTCAAAGGAACCATCGGTCGAAAAGTGGGTTTTATTTGGAAAAATTTATTGTTTTAAGGGGGTATTTCTCATGAAAAATTTTTTTTCGATTTTTTTTTGCATTTCTTTATGGCTTGGATATTTGAGAATATCGCTCCAAAAGGATTTTTTGAAATTCGAAATACGTTAGAAGATATATCCTTGTTTTTCGACCAATGTTTTCGATAAAAGAAGCCATTTTTAAATTACTATAAGCTTTAAACGCGTTTGATGATTTAAACTGAAATCAACGCAGAATTGTCATCATTCTGGTCTGAGCCTCAATCATAGTATCAAAAAATTCATAACTGGTTTTTTTTACACTAAACTACAAAAACAAGGCCAAAAATCGATTTTTAATTTTTTTATGGCCGCCATTTTGTCAAAAAAAAAAATCACAAAATTTTTTTCGAGGTTCAGACCAGAATTACATCTATTCTGATAATAAAACCGTTTTTACTTTTCATTTTAGACATCTTGGAGACCTGGAATCATGGCCGCCAGCACCATAACTTTTTTTTGGACACCCACTTTTGGAACAGCCCTCGCATCGAAGCAGAAAATTTTTCTTTTACTTTAATCTGTTTGTAACAAAATAAAAAAAAAACAGAGTTGGAAAATCTCTTTGCGTTTTCAAATCAGATTTTTTTAAAAAAAGGTTAAAAAAACTGCCTCGACATGAAGAATACCTCCTTAATGCTGACGTTTCTAAGCTCTGATGTATTAAAACATTTGCAAGGGTACTTTGGAAGTCAGCTTGGCCTTCTTGTTGAATAAAGCTATGACAAAAGTAACGTTTCGTTTGAGCAATCATGGCAGCATGTCTTCAATTAAAATTCAATTCAAATTTTGTTTCTCTCTTTTCCAAACCCGCTTCTCCACAGGTCTCAACCCTTTTCAATCGCCCCCCTTCCCAGCTCTCTCCACTTTTTCACGTCCCGTTACATTCTTCTCTTCCCTCCCTCTTCCTGCGCTCACCACTCTTTTCCGTATCTCCTCAATCTTTTCCACCACCCGCCCTATCATTTCGTTCTGTGTGTACTCCCTTTCCTTCACTCTTTTGTTAATTGCTATTTCTTTCCAACACTTGTCTTTTAAAGCTCCTATCGTCTGTCTTAGAGAGCCAAGACACATACATACAACATATACCTAATTTGTGTGAGTGTGAATCGTTCCCTCTCTCACTCTTTCTCCTGCTTTTTCCTTACAGTATTCACAGACTTCGCGGACAAATTTTAAAAATTTTCTTTCTTAGTGTGCGCCTGCATAACTAAATAAAAGGTCTATGCCAAATCTTCGATTTTTACGATTAACAGTCTTGGCTGTGGGTTGATAATATGTCAGTCAGTCGGGCTTACTGATAATTTATAAGCCATTAATGGCTTTAATGGCTCTCTATTGTTGATTTCAAGTTCTATGCCGAATTTTGCTTGTTTCATAAAAACTCTTTATTTCCTAAGTGATAAAATGTCCTTAAAGTGGTCTCATAGTCGTTAGTTCCATATAGAATCCGTGTTTGTTCCAGTTTGCTAGCCAGTTGCTGTAGTATTGCTTGGTGGTGCTCGTGCAGTTCCCGTTCCAGTTGAGTTACGACATGCCGACACTTGCTGAGAGTCGAGAGAAGGAATTATTTGGGCATCCTTTTGGGACTAATCAGACTTACCAGCAGCAGGGTTAGCGCCAGCACAAACATTAGATAGAAACGCATCTTGTTGGTGCAATGAGGGCAATTGGTGTCGAGGCTTCGACTTTTAAGCGTTTGCCATTTGGTGGATTCAGGTGTGATTGCTCCGCTAACCATATAATTAGAGAGTCGCATTTAAAAATAATTGAATCGTTGATTTTGTTGTAATAAAATAACATTTTTTTTGTTTACAGTTGTTTGACTATAATTAAGTGGTGCAGTGAAGCTATTTTGTTTTTGTTTTTTCGGGCCATAAATAAGGGGGAATAAATGAGTCTATAATGGATGAAACTGTTGCTCTATGATATAAGCAAATAATCTATTGCTGTTTTGCAACAAAAACATTTTACAAATTTGCAATTGAAGTTGGAATCTGATGAATCTGGTCTGATGGGAACCCTGCTTTGAAGCTCCAAGTCTATCAACCACCTTGCCTCCATCTTTCTCCCCGCCCCGCCCCGCCTTCCAATGATGCTTTGTGGTAAGGCCAAACTAATGAAATGTATCCACCGAATTGATGCCTCTCTAATGTCCTTTGGTCCTTTTCAAGCAGTCGTGACTTGTCGCCCGGCATTTTGATCAACTGCCATGTGAGAGAGATTGAGAGATAAGCATAAACGTGTCGGGCAACTTTTATGACAAGTTCCTTTTAGGTTGGAATCATGTAACCGAACTTTGACAGATTTGCAGCGGGCGGGGAGCGGGAGAGAGGTGGTGAGGTGGTGGGAGTCGTAAACTACATTATATCGTATCGTAAAATGTCCTCGTCTTCGTATTTTCGTATTTTTTCCTTTTATTGGATTTTTATGATAAGCTCCCAGCGACTGCGGTGGCTCTCGAGCAGCACTTAGATGGGCAAATTGCAGGTTGTTATCGCTGATTTAAGGCAAAAGCAAACAAAACAATAAATTGTAACAGATAGCAGGACATACACCGCCAAGCAAAACGCATGCATATCCTATGAACATTAAGGATATCCTTGAGTAGATGCAATTTTCTAACCAATATAATTCATAAATTTATTTTCAATCCTTTCCGCACATAAATTTTCATATTATGCTTTCCTCCTCACTCACTCCCCATTTTTCTGTAGGCCCATTGTCCTGCATGTCCTGTGTGCGTGTGTGTGTGTGCATTATTATTTGTCGTCGTGCTTGTCATTATTTATATGGGCAGGCGAGAGATAAGTTTGCTGCATTTGTACCCAAGGATGCAGTCCAGGTCCTGGCAATTATACAAACACACACACATTGAGAGAACACTGTGTCCTTTTGTTGTGCTGTGTGCAGTTGGCCTGCCAAGGTTGTTGGCCCAAAATTTTGATTTATAAATGCCAACACCGTACCAGACTCCGGACTCCTCCTGCTACGTCTTCGTCTCCGTCTCCGTCTCGTTGGGCCCCCCGGAAGTTGCAGTTACTTTTGCTGACGTTTGTCCCTCACCCAAAACCTGGGGACCTGGCACCAGAGTGCAACTCAAGTGGCCATTAATATATCAGTTCAATTCATATTTGAAATTTTGCATTTCCTAACAGATTCAAATGCAACTCCAGCAGCAGAGATCCTTGTCCAGTTTGACGCCCACCCTCAACACACACACACACACACACCCACACCATTCGCAGAAGCATACGCATACGATTATGATTTGTGTCTTACTTAATGCACAGACGTTTTGGGTTTTGGATACACTGGGAGAAACCTGTTTTGAACCAATTCTAAGTCAATAATGAGACAGTTATGAAGAAATCATGAATCAGCTACGAATCGAGCTTCAACATCGAGCTTCAACAATTTGAAATCAGTTACGAATCGGTAATAAACCTGAACCGAACCTGGCTTGAAAATGAAAAGAAGTTCCTAAGAACCTACTATGAGTTTATAATGAATCTCTAAGAAATCTTATTGTTATTATTTGTTGTTGGGGTCCTGGTCTATAACTCTTATATCATCCCTTTTTCTTGTTCAAAGGTCAGGATTGTCGTGTGTTCTATGTTACTGATATGGTTTGTCCTCTTGAAGGCAAGTAGTCTCCTCAAACTGTCTCGTGACAACAGTTGCTGGGATATCCGTTTGAGACTGGACTATTTGTTACCCGGCCTGGCTTCCAGCTAGGCTGACTCTCGACACGGTCCATATGACACCTTAGTCTGGCATGGATGGGATGGGAAAGGGGTATGGTATATGAATATGTGTATAAGGCTACTTATGGCAAACAGATTCGTCCGTGCACTGCGGCATTCATTTTTGGTGAAGCCATGTTCGAAAAAAAGCTATGATCACTATTTCTCATCATCACCTACTTAATATATATTTTTGCGAAATCGTATATTACTACATAATTTCTACTATTCTGCGCTGTTCACATCTTGATGAAAGCAATTTAGCTATCAGGATATCTTTTAAGTGAGGCCTCACACGAACTGAACTGAAGTGCTGGACATCACGGTTGCGGCCGTTCCTGCGCACAGTCTAATTTTACGGTGCTGATATTGATAATTCCCATACTTTGAGGATCTACAATGAATGCAGATTTTTATACTACTGTGAGCTAACAATACCGGGAATTTGTTCACAAATCAACAAATCTTTATTTATTCTTGTAAATTCTTTTCATTCCCCTCAAAGTATGCACTACACTTGTGTCAGTGTTTTTATGAATTTTAAAAAACATGCTGCAAAGTCCTTTTTCGGTATAGTGTTCCATTCCTTCTTCTTATTCAAAATGGTTTTCACTGCTTTGTCGATAGTATCTGACTAGAAGGTCCATGCGTTTATGCGGACTTGACCCTTGTTGGAACCCAGCTCGTGGACCATGCTGACTCCCACCTGCGAGCCACATTAGTCGCACTTTCTTAAATCGACATCGACTTTCTAAATAGCGCTTCTTCGTTGGATTCCTGCTCCACATTTGTTTGTTGCTCTACTAAATTCAAATTTAACAACTTTTAAAATGATGCGGAGAATTCGTTGACGAAATTTCAATTAGGTGAACGTGTCGCATATGTAAAGTATTTTATTATTATTATTAATATATTTATATATATTACGTATTTTGAAGGCTATTCGCAGAGGATAAAGCTCAAATTAAATTTTATTTCTTATTAAAATTTTTTTATTTATTATGATTTTATTTAAGAGGCCGTCTGTGGCCCAGTGGTTAGAAAAATAGCCTTAACACATACGGTCACCTTCATCAGCTATTGGCGCCAGCTGTGAAGTAGGTAGGTAGGTAGGTATTTCCGGCTGGCCCCATGTAGGGGGGCCACACATAGACCTTACAGTCCTTAGTGAGGCCGGGTGCTTTAGGGTACTATTTCCTTCAGAAATCCTGTAGGATCCTTGATGTTTTGGCAAATGCCAATAGTTGTTTGGGGGAGCTCTTGGCCGCCTCTTCCAGAGTTGTGAAGCTTGGGGAGTGCAGATGTTTTAGTCTTGTCGTGGCGATTGCTGGGCAACTGCAGATGAGGTGTTCTAGAGTTTCTGCTACTCCAGGTTCCTCACATTTCCTGCAGGTGTCTGCTGTCGTGATGCCTAGCTTTATCGCGTGAGCGGCTGCTAGGCTGTGACCATTGGTTGCCTTTTTCACCCTTTCCTCCACATTGAGTCTCCAGGATAGTTTACTATCGATTACTACTCCAAGGTATTTTACGTTGTTTTTTGGCGTTAGCGGTGTTCCATTTATCGTGGGTGGAGTCCAATGCGGTACCTTGTATCTCTTGGCGAAGAGAATGAGGTCCGTCTTCTCCGCATTGATACTAAGTCCGGCTTCTGTGGCCCACTTTAGTATCTCTCTGAGAGTAGAGTCCATGATTGAGCTGACAGTCGATGGACATTTCCCCATTATAATTATGCTTATGTCGTCGGCATATGCGGTTATCTTGGGTGCTTTCCTGCGAAATTTTTGAAGTAGTTCGTTGACCACAAGGTTCCATAGGAGAGGCGACAGGACTCCGCCCTGGGGCGTGCCGCCATGTGCCTCTCTTGTCATGGTTGTGGTACCCCACTCGGCTTGTACTTTTCTGCAGCTCAGCAGGTTATATATCCAGGAGTCCAATGCCGTGTGTATTGCTAGGGCTCTTAGGCTTCGCATTATTGCTTCAGTAGTGACGTTGTTAAATGCACCCGAAATGTCAAGGAATGCTCCCAGGGCAAATTCCTGATGCCTTCTCGATGGTGGCTACTAGGGAGTGTAGCGCAGTTTCCACCGATTTCCCTTTCGTGTAGGCGTGCTGGTTCCTGCCCTCTCTTATATGAAGGTCCAGTAGCTTTTCCATTGTTTTGAGCAGGAATGATGTGAGGCTAATGGGCCTGTAGTCTTTTGATTGCACGTGACTGCATTTCCCTGCTTTGGGCAGGAATACTACGCATGCTGTCCTCCAGGCCACAGGTACATAGCTCTACCTCAAGCATGCTACAAAAATGGATTGTAGCCATGGGACGATTGCGCATTTGATCGTTTTTAGCATGGCTGGGAATATTCCATCTAGCCCTGGGGATTTATAACTCGCGAACGAGTCAATCGCCCATCGGATCTTTTCTGGAGTAATGATATTGTCTGGGATGTTGACTTGTTGCGTGTGTAGCTGTGAAGTAACTAGCCATTAAAAAGCAAATTCAAAAACTTTGCCGTTCGGATTTGGCGTTAAACTGTAGGTCCCTTTCTCTTGTGCGAAAAAATTAAAGCACACACGCCAAGAGATTGAGAGAAGCTTGGCTTGGCCCCTTTGGAGCTGTATAGCCAATTTTACATTACATCACATCATTTAAGATGGTATCAGCTAAGTTTCTAATCGGCATCCACGCTAATGAACTTGTTATAATCTTATTTTGATTTAGCCATGAACCTATTAGAACAAAACCACGATTTCAAAACGGGTTTGACAAGTTCCGAACCAGTTGTAAGTATTTTATGAACTAGTTATGAACCTGCTATGAACTTAATAAAATCTAGATATGAACTCGTTTCAGAAACGGATTTAAACAAGTACAAACAATGAACTCGTCAAAAACCTGTTGTAAGTGTATATTGAACCAACTGTGAACTTGCCGTGAACCTGTTAAGATTAAGCACAAACCCGGTTTCGAACCAATTATAAGCCAGTCATGAGACAGTTCTGAACCCCGAATTGAATCTGTTATAAGCCTGTCAATAAATCGTTTCAATCTCGCTGTAAACAGCTTTTAGCTAGCTCTATAAACCAACGATAAGCCAGTCTTGAACATGTTCTGAATCTGAGAATTAGTCACAGTGATAGTTAAGATGTGAACTAGATATTACCCAGCTTGAAATCAGGCTTGGACTTGAAGTGAACCAGCTTTAAGTTTTCCTTCAATGTACAAAGATTAGTAAAGAGAGTGTTTCTTAGCTCTGTCATGAATCTTAAGCTCAAAATTTAAGATACAAATGGATCAAAAATTTTCTTAAGAATTTGTCTCCAAAAATTTTAAGTTTACAACTAAAGACTTCAACAGGTCTAGTGAATACACTTTATATTTCTTAAGTGATTCAATTTATAGAATTAGAGATGTTATTTTGGCTTAAGAAAAAGTATTTTTAATCAATTTTTGTTCGGCCAGGCAATTGCTTCGCCCTTCAATATTTATATACCAAATGCTTTCAATTCCATCGAAATTTTCTCTGCTCATCTCAGATATTGTTTCCTTCTTCTGCCTTTAGCTTGCTTTCGCTCAGTGTATTCTCAGTTCAGTTTTGTGTTCCGTTCAGCAGCCGGTTTGCTCGTCTCAATCTGATTGATTTAGAATTCCAATTGAGACTGCATGAAATATGTTTGTCTCATGTCTGGCTTCTGCCTGCTGTCGACCTCTGCCTTGGCCCCTGCCCCAACGCACTAAGCACCCTTTTTGCCCCGCCAGCGCCTTGTCCTGGCATTTATGCATGGGCATATCCTTTTGCGAAATTTGCATTTTCCAACAATTGCACACGGCAGCAGCGGCAGCAGCAGCAGCAGCAGCAGGACAACAACGACAACGACTTATTGGTATTTCATTGATTTATGACACTTGTGAAACAATTTGGAAAATCACAGATTAGCAGCACAGCCCAGAGGCCCAAAGAGCTTCGTGAACAGCACTAATTACACCCTACGTCTCATTGGCCCAGGTATGCAGCTTTTTGGGTGACTTTCAAGTTGAACTTTGTCATGTAAATCGAGAGGAACACTTTAGCTGGGATTTAATTGCAGATGCCATGACGAAAGAGAAGGCGTTACAAGTAAAAAGTTAGTAAGTAGAGGGCACAATTTAGCAAAAGTAAATTATTTTTTAGTTTATTTTTAAAGAGAGAAGTGAAGTAGAGAGTTTTGGACAGTTTGGTGGCTGGGGTTGAATACTCAATGTGGTTTAAGAGGGCATTCAATATATTGATATGAATTTAGTCAAAGAAATCAAACTTCAACAAAAAATTAATTTAAAGAAAATGTAAGCGCTCTGGATCTCAAGTTTGTCGATTGAGATTAGCCTTATTTGTCAATCATATTTGGTTGATCAATCAGTGCATTTATTCATTTGATCAGTTTAAGCATACAAACATCTGATATTCAGTCTGAAGGTTCGAAACTTTAAGGCTTCGGGATTCTCGAGTCCTGAACTGGATCTGAGAAGCTTAGTTCTGTACCAACTTGGACTCAATCTAAAGCTCATAAAGCATTGACATCGGTGAAAATCCTATTATCAGCATAAATCGGAGACAAAAATGAGTATCTAGTTCAGTTGTGGTGTACGAATGTGATGTGCAATCAAGTGATGGTGATGGATGAAATGAAAAAATAAACAAACATTTCAGCAGTAATTTCAAATTAAACAGATAACTTTCACTCATACTATATTTTTCACTAAAACATCCATCAAAGTCTTCAGCATATGGCAATTAACTGTGTTTTGATGGATGATATTTTATGTATGCTGGTGAACACGACCAATCATATTTAGTTCATCATTTAGAACAACTCAAGCATAAATTCTGTAATTTTTAGAATAAGTAATTGACGGTTATCCAAAATCAATCATTTCAATCAAAATCATCAGTGATTGACAATTATCCAACTTCAATCATTTGAATTAAATTTTGTTACATTTCACTTATCTCTTAACTTTACGAATGTCAATTCAAAAACTTTTAACAATAACAATTGGTTGGTCAATCAATCATTCAAAATTAACATTTATGAATTTAAGTCTTGGTTGATCAATCAGTGAAATTCAAGGCTTACAATTTTTTACACTTTAATTATTTCAATCAATTTCTTGTGTATCATTTAAGAATGAAATTTTGAACTCCCTCTTTCATCAATCATAATAGGTCAATCAATCACTGCAGTTCAAGCCTCAATTACATTAATTCAATTTCTCTTGATTGACACTTATCAAATTCAAATCATTACAATCAAATTGAGGTCCAATGTTTGTCCCTCAATCTTGAGAAATCTATTTGGTAAGACTTTCGTCAATCATACATGATTGATCAGTGCCATTCAAGTCTGAAGATTGATTACGCTTAAATTGTCTATCTATTTTGAATGAAATGCAGAATTTACTATTCATCAATCATAATTGGTTGATCAGTCTTGAATCATTTCAATCAAATATGTTTCCATCTTTTTGATTGAAACTCATAAACATACTCATAATCTTTTGGAATATGTTTTTAAAAACTTTCTTCAATCATATATGATTGATTAATGCAAATCAAGATTAAATTTATCAAATTTCAATCAAATTATTAATAAAAATGCATAGCTCAATCTTCATCAATCATACATAATTGATCAATCAGAACGGCTCAAGCATTTAATTTATATATCAAACTTCAATCATAAATTGCTTTCAACCAAATCTCCATCCTACTTTCAATCAATCAAACATGCTTGATCAATCAAAACTTCAAAAACTTACCTTCTTGATTGTAGTGTCCTTCAAGTCCACCAAAACTGAGCCCCCAGAGTCTCAGAGCCACATCATCAGGTCATCGCGCCCATTCGCCCGCCCCGCAAACTGCTGCTCAATCACTTTACATACTCCCAAAAACAGTTGAACAATTGAACAACCCATGTCTTTGGCCAACTGCGACTCCAACTGAGATTTATATGTCACCAGGCGGAGGCTGCCCCTCCAACTGCACGTGCAGTGATTAGGACAGGCGATTTGTTGCATGTTGTTGCAATTGATTGTTGCAATTTCAATTTTGAATTATGAGCCCGAGGCCTATGGCTGGGCATCCTGGCATCCGTTTCCGTTCTCTGTGTGTGTGTCCGTGTGTGTGCAATGTGTTGCAAGTTGCATTGGCAGCGTCATTCAAGTGTTTAGTGATTTATTGAATGCCGTTAGAGCTGTTGCTGTTGCCTGCCCTGGCTGAGATTAGCACAATGGCTTTGAGCACTTTTGACAGCCAAGATTTGTTTATGGGGCGAAGCCTTATCTTTGTCGTAGCTGAGGCCGGAGTCGGAGATGTCTGAGTCTGATTCATGTCTTTGCATATTGGTAACAAATTTGTGGTAATTGATTTGAAATTGATTAATTAAGTTTGCCCACAAAACGCAGACGAATATTTCTCTCAGCTGGCTTTAACCCGGCTGCTCCTGCTGCTGTTGTTGCTTGTTTGAACGTTATCGACACGATTTTGACATATTGAATAACAGTAAAATGTTGCCAGACGACGACGACGACGAGGACGAGGATGACATGGCAGACGTCTGGCTGCCTCGATCCGGGATGTGGCTGCTGCGGCTGTGGCGCATGTTTGTGGCTGCCTTTTGGCATTTGGCTGCCAAATGGTGCATATGGATGAGAATGAGGAGACACTTACTCACACACACACACATGCAGAAATATGCCAAATCGGTTTAACAAGCCAGCTAACAGGCGACAACGGCAGCGGCATCACTCCTAGACCAAGAGCCATGTTTGTGTTGACACGGCACTGCCTCTGTGTGTGTGTGTGTGTGTGTGTGGGCGTTAACATACATCAAATATTGACAGTTTACTTAACACACACCCTGCCAATTGAGGCGAACATCTTGTTGCATACTTTTGGGAGGCCGCAAATTGGCCATATTGAATGTGAAGTTGGAGAAAACTGTTGCATACTTTTGGTGTTACGGTGACCCTTGATGGAATTTGGACTTTAAGTGGCCCTTAGAGGGTCCACACCTCTGGCAAATAGGCCCTCTGACCAATAGGCCCTTGTAATTGAAAGTATTTCAATCTAATAGCTTTTACACATACGGTCACCTTCACCAGCTATTGGCGCCAGCTGTGAAGCAACTAAGCCATGAAAAAGCAAATTCTCAAACTTTGCCGTTCGTAAATGGTTTTTTGGAATAATTATAAAATTGGCGGCCAACGTGGGGCACACCCTTAACCCCCAAACTAAATTTTAAGCTCAGTTCTTGTCCAAGTTTCAGTGTCCCACCCTTCTGTTAACTTCTTTTGCTTTGTTTTAGACTCAATTTCCCCCCGTCCACTCTACAATAAATCTGCTGGGTCTCTGGGTTATGATTTATCAATGCTTTTAAGTGCAGCCAATATTAGAAATATATACCCAGGGAGAGAGAGAGAGAGTCGTCCCACCCTCTTCTTCCAAGTAGAAATTTGCATAAGAAATGGAAAATGTCAATTGTGAGGCTGCAGCAGCGGTCCAATTGAGTTGGCTCTGCGCCTGATTAATGGCTGTGATTTTTTCAGTTGAAATTGTAATTTAATTTAGAGGCCACCCCCCACTCTGCTATGCAAATGAGGGACGCCGGAGAGACAATTGTCAATTGCATATCCTTTTCGCATTAATATTTCATTAACAACATTTGGCGGAAGTTTGATCTTCTGCATCAATGGCTTGTAAAATTGACTTGACAAACCAAGGCAACAAAGTTCAAATTCCCAAAAACTTTTTGTTGCCTTATTAGATTAATTTCATTTCAGTTTTTTTCCTGTTGTCGTTGCTGTTGTTGTTGTTGGCGTAATCATCCTGTTGATTCAGAAAACAACCCCCTCCCACTCCTGCCGCGAGTTATGCAAATTTCCTTCCTTTTTTTTTGGCAACCCCCGTGGCCCCGGCTCTACTTTCAATTTCGCTGCTCGGGCGTAATTTTCATTATTTATATTTTTTCCATTTTACTGATTATGATTTAAAGCCGCGTCCTTGGGTACTTCGTCTGCGTTGTGATTGCCGCGTATCAATTTCGCCAGCAGTTTGCCAATTTTTCAAAAGCCACGACAAAAAAAAAAAAAACACACGCAATCCCCGCGCCACAATTTTAAATAAGCCATTAACCGCAGTCGACGGGCCGCCGCCAGTCGCCAATGTTCAATATATCACAAGAAGTTTAGACAAAGGCTCCCGCGCGGGGGTGGCCACAGAAGTTTGGCGGTGTTAGGCAAAAGTTTAAAGAAATGACAGAGATCCTTAAAAGCTCTATTAAAAGGTCATTCCAGTGATCCTCTTTTAATTGCAACTTTATTTTGCTCTTTTACTACATAAACTAGGCAGCAGTAGCTCAGCAGCAAGAGTACTTGTGACTTATGAAGAGAACATAAGAATGTGCTTGCATAAAAGTCGACAGTCGATTCTCTGAAGCACCATACCATGAATATCATGGCTTTAAGTATCCACTGAGAGAGCCTTTGCCTAAGGCGCAAGAGTGAGAGCAAAAAGGCGTGATCTGTTAACTTGATCAGTGCAGGACAAATGCAGAGAACACAAAATTATACCTGTCTCTCTCGGACACTCAATGAAGCATGGCTGCGGCAAACACTCGGTGTGATTTGACGAGCTACTTCGGCCCCTGGTGGCTATGACTGGCCTGCCCTGACGCTTTAAGGTCATACATTGGCAAACCTTTGAAACAGAATAAGCTTTAGGCCGCGTGTAAACAAATACAAATAAAGAAAATATATTTCAAGCAAGAACAACCACAAGAAATAGAAAGAGAAATCAGATTTTTGTGTGTAAGTATGAGTGTGTGTGAATTAGAGCCCTGCATGAATTGAATCACAGTTACCCCTGACTTTGTTTCTGATTTGATCTATCTATGAACTTTTACTCATAGCACACAAACTTATTGATTCATTGAGTTATAGATCATGACATAAGCCTTGAGCTATTTGATCTGTTTGAAATGATTCAGCTCAGATCAGCTCAACAAAGCAACAACTGATGCAACTCATTGGGTTCGTAGCACAGACAAAGTTAGCTTACCCTTCTCGTCTATAATATAACTTCAGCACTTTCGGTAGCAAAATTAGGTCCAGAGCCTCTTTACATAGATTCCACAAATGTGCATTTAGGCGTAACATTTCTTCTGCGAGTGGGTCGAAATTGTCAAAAACATTAACAGATTTCAATGATCTCTGATTGGCAAATCGGTCCATAGAAAATCGCGAAAATTCGCAAAATTTCATAATGAGTTCAGATTATCGTGAAGACTTAATAGTTGGAAATTGTCGGTGGAAAACTTATTATATGATGAGTTTAGCTTATCATGAAGACGGGTAAAAAGATAGATAGTGAAAATTTAATGGTTGAATCAGTCTTTATGATCTTATCTGTATTCTTTGCTATGGGCCATCCATGGTATTAATCGCTGCTCAGTATAATCATAATCAAGGTTACATAGATATATGTGTGGTCATTTGTGGTCTTAAAAAACAGGGTCTTAAGCATTTAGCGGTCTTATTACCATTGAGATCCCTTAGCTGCACATTGCGCTAATGTATTTTGTACTGGCATGATTTCCACTTGATTGGCATTAACAGTTTCCATTCTTGTTATTTTTTATACTCTTTGGTATTTGTTTTCGCGGTTTTATAAGTCTTCAGTCAAGGTAAATAGTATTAATTAACTCACCTACCACAAAGTCTGTCAACTTTATAAAGCTTTTTTTTGGTCCGATTTTAATGTCTGAGCCGCTTAACGGTCTCCAATGCTTTCTGTTTTGCTCTTCCCATACTGTCTCTTTTAGTCTTTCGGTCCCGATTTTCCAGCGAAGAACTTGATCGGTTGAATCTTAATCTGTTTGGAGTCACTGGGAATTTGAGCTGACTTACTTGAGCCAAAACATTTTCTAACTTGATTTACTTGAACCTTTTTTTTCAAACATGAATCAAAGGCACTTTGACTCCATTCATGCAGGGCTCAAGAAAAGACATTGGAATATGAAAATGAGTAACGTTTTTTGCATTTGGCTGGTTACAATTCAATGTAATCAACACAAATCAACAGAGATTAATTACAACAATTTGGAATAGCAATTGTATGTCTGTACAACGATCGCTGTTTCAAAGATAACCACATCTTATCATCAGCAGAGTTTTTGTATTGCATATTCACATTCAAACGACCACACAGACTCCCTTATAAGTCTTGATATCGCCGAATAACGAGTTGGGGACTCCAATTTGCGACGAGACCACGATTCAGCCTTGAATTCTGCTATGTTTATTTGAACGTGTTGCTTTTGCTTTTCCAATTGATGTAATTAATTTCTTTTGCCTTTGAGCTCCGCAAGGTGGTTGAACAATCTGTCCAATGATCCTCCATAGCAGAGTCACGGCGTTTTTTTTGTAAACACACAGGGTATTTGTTTTTGATTATATTGTTGTTGATTACATTGAATTGTAACAATCCACCGACCTCAAGCCAGCCAAATGCAAAAAACGTTGACAAAAAACAGGTCGCTAAAACCTATATAAGTATAAAAATGAGTAACGCCATACGATTTTTTTGCACACGATTTTTTCGGGCTGGCTTTTCAACTGGCTTTTGGCTCTCTTGAAATTTCGTCGATTTTCGTCGCCACCAAAATAATAGCTGCATAGTGCAAATCCAATATATGCCCGTTCAACAACAAAGCCTTTGCTCGAAGAGAACGAGAATGGAGAAGGGCTTGCGTGAAGGGCTGACGCGCCGGCAACAACAAAACCTTCGCAAGGAAAGAGAGAAAGTAGAGAACGCATATAAATTTGTTGTTGGTCTATATCAGAGTTTCCCAGCGATAGCCCCGGGAGCACGAACTTACTTGCCGAATGCTTGCCCAAGACAAGTATGTCTGTGGAATTGTGTGTTAGAGAGACCCACAGTCACGTTTTATCGCTCTCTTCTTGGGGAACCCTGGTCTATGTGGTCTTACGGCACGTATTACAACGAATGCGCGGCTTGCGGAATGGGCTTTGGGACCCTTGCTATTGGGAACAGAGGAATTCAATTAAGTCCAATTTCGGTCATATGTCCATAAGTTTGAGGTAATTTTGAACAAATTCAAGCCCCGTATTCCAAACGAAAGAATATGTTGAGAAACGCCTTGGCTTTGCATTGATGATCATGTGCTGTTAAAAAGTGTTTCTATTTATGTAAAATACCGTGACGAATGGAATTCTCTGTCGTTCTGAGTGCGACGCTTAAAGTCTTGTGAGGTAAATACCAACATTTTCGCTCTCTGTCGACAACCAGCTGACAGTAAAGGACTAAGCGAAAAAGCCGCTCCTTATACTTATTTCATCATGATATCATGGTCAATGCGCTTTCTTCTCAGTTGACATTTCTTTAAGCGTAATCTGGTGGTCTCGTTTGACAATTCTTGGCTGAGTGCCACACCTTTAAAGTTGAATCAAACACAATTTACAAATTTTTCGAACCATTATTTTATGAACAATAATAAAAGCGAGTCGGAGACTTAGAAGAAAATGTAGTTTGATGTTATCAGCAGAGTTTAAGTTACAGAGAGCGACAAAGGCTGGACAGAGAGCTGCTTAAGAGAGGTAAAACACGAATGCTGCTGTGTTGCTGCAGCCTTATTAAGTCTTATATACTCTAGGATTGACTTTAAATGTAACATCTGTGTGCATAAGAGAGAAATTTTTTAACTTAAACTTACATTCTCTGAAAGCTTTGTTTACACCCGGCACCTTCAACACTTTTCTCTCCAAGAGTTAAACTTTTATTGACATTTTTGTTCCCATAATTTGCTAGTCTCCACTCTACGATCCTTCGCAGTCGCAGTCGTATGAACCAAGTGTCCACAAACTTTCTGTTCCACCCTCGCGTCTATGGCCCAAAGTTTTGGCCACATGACTGATATTTGCATGATGCCCGCTAACTACGCCTGTCAAGTGGGATTTTGTGCGATTTTTCTTGTAAGCGCAAGCACGACCCCGCAAACGTATTGAACCATCAGCTCAGCTCAGCTCGGCCTGGGGTGTGGGTTTGTGGGGGTGCGGGGGGTTGGCCGGGGTGGCGGTACTGGCGGCATGCATGCCGAAAATTGCGTTGTTTTGCGTGTAACCGCGCGTGGTAATCAAACACGCAGCGCTGCTCGCGATTCGTGGGGGTTGTGGCGTGTCGTCCTCAATGTTGGAGGTCGTTCTCTATATTCCCTGCGAATTGCAGGGTATCTGCCGCAGGCTGCCAGCCAGTGGAGGGGGGAGGGGGGGGGAGGCTGTTCGCAAATATGTTGCCAATTCGGCGGCGCATTGACGTTTGCCTTTTGTTTGACGTCGACATCGTCAACAGCTCAACTTAAGTTGCTAACGAGCTGCGCGGCGCTTTTTGCCAACGGCGTCTGCCGCAACATTAATAAAAAATTTGCAATTTTTTTTGCACTTCATATGTTTTTGAGGGACGAGAGGACTTATTTCATTTTTTTGTGTAATTTTTCGAATATTGTTCAATTTGCAAACGCGCGTTTAACGATGTGTGCGTAATTTAAGTGCCGCCTGCCTTTGGCGGCGATTGGCCCGAGGGGAAGGGGGAGGGGGGTTTTCACTTTGATGATGCGCGGCATTTTGTGCAATCGCCTGGGCCATCAATGTGGAATATGATTTAATTATTTTGTTTAAAAAATTTTAATTGTATTGAGAACAATTTTTGCATATTTTGTTTGATATGAACAGAAATGTGTGCAGTTGGAGTGGTTAGAACGAGACGGACATAGTCAAAAAACAACTCAGAGAGCCAAAATGACAGTGAACAGCTGACTAATATCTGAGTGAAAAGCTGCTGTGCTTCTAAGTTAGTGCTTGGTAAACACCTCAACAAAGAAAGGATCACAAAACTTTGTCAGAAATTTTCATATGAAGTTTTTTGTTTTGGCAGTTGCCTTATTGAGGTGTGGACTTAGCATAAATCGATACTAACTTCTTTTGCGGCTCTTCTTAATTGTTTCCTTTTTACCTAAAGCTCAAGCTTAGCCCTTGAAAAGCAGCTATGTGCGCTACAGAAACTACAAGGTAGCGCAACCGGAAGTGCCTTTTTGCAAGCGTGAGAATTAGTCGAAGCACTGGCCACTGATTCGGTACTTACATTTGTTAACAGCATCCGAAAGAAGCATTAGGAAATCGAAGGCGACCATTTCGGCTCCATATATTAGATTACAAATTGGAATCGTTGAACGAAGCTCGACTGAGAATATCGGAGCTGCTCAGCTCTAGACTGGAAGCTCAAGACTGGAATTATAAGACTGAAGGCTCATGATGGAAAACTCAAGACCGAAAGATCAATGCTGTATGCTCAATAATGGAAAATTATGCCTGGCAACTGAAGACTGAAAGCCCACGACCGGAAACTACAGACTAAAAGCTTTAAAGTGAAAGATCCGGACTAGAATTTCACGACTGGAAGCTCATGATTCGAAGCTCCAGACAAGAATCTCGATACTGGACGCAGTAGACTGGAAGCTCAAGACTGGAAGCTAAAGACTGGAAACTTAAGAATGAAAGTTCAAGAGTAGAAGCTCATCACTGAAAGCTCTAGACTAGAAGCTCGAAAGTGGAAGCTATAGACTGAAAGAAATAGACTGGAAGCTCAATACTGAATGCTCTAGTCTGGAAGCTAAAGACTGGAAGCTTGTGACTGGAAGTTCAATACTTGAAGTTTCAGACTGGAACCTGAGGACTGACATCTCAGACTAAAAATTAAGACTAGAAACTAAAAACTGGAAGCTCAAGACTAAAAGATCATTGCTGGAAGCTCATGAATGGGAAACTGAAGACTGAAAGCTCTAGAAGTCTTGCACTGCATCAGGAAATCGATGACGATCATGTCGGTTCCATATATTAGATTACAGATTAAAGCCATCGAAACAAGGCTGACGGAGAGTATCGGAGCTGCGCAGCCGTGGACTGACTGCCAAAGACTGAAAGCTGAAAATTGAAAGCTCAATGATGGAACGCAGCACTAGAAAACTAAGACATGAAACTAAAGCTCAAGAATGGAAGCTCATGACTATATGCTCAATACTGGAAGCAATAGACTGGAAGCTCTATGCTGGAAGCTCGAGAATACATGCTCAAGACTGGAAGCTATTGACTGGAATCTTAGCGCTTTAAGCTTAATGCTGAAACCGCAAAATTGGAAGCTAAATATTGGAAGCTTAAGAGTGAAAGCTCAAGAGTGGAAGCTCAAGCCTCGAAAATTACTCATCCAGATGCTTTTCATTGGTTTCATAAAAAAAAATCGACTCGAAAAGACTCGCAACTGACTCGAAAATGAGTCGAAACTGATTAGAAAAATGGGTTGTAAACGACTTTTCAGGAAGTGTCGCGGTTAGAGTACCATTTTCTCCCGACCAAAGTATCATGTATGATCATTAAACGAGCGCAATTATGACTAATTTAATCAGACAGAGAACTCGAAAAAGACTCGAATGTGATCAAAAATTTCATAAAATGTTATCTGGGTTAAGACTAAGCTTAAGGCTAGAAACAAACTACTGAAAGCTTAGGGTGGAAAGCTTAAGACTGGATGCTATTGACTGGAATCGAGAGACTAGAATCAATAGACTAAAAGCTATGGAAATTTCTGATCATATTCGATTCTTTTTCGATCGTTTCTGATCATAAATTATGCTTTTGTCGACAGAATCATGAAGAGTCTTTTAAACCTCGTTTTTCTGATCAGTTACGATTCATTTCCTTATTTGCGTGTATTTTCCAAGTCGTTTTTTAAGAATCAATATTTGAGCAAATGCCTTAGTCATTCTCGAGTCTTTCTTAAATCGCACATGAAGCTAATCTCTTGTGAATTATCTAAAGGGCTCGAAAAAGACTCCGCAAGGTGTTTTTCGGTAAAATGATCTTTCAAATTCTGAGTGGGTGGTAGCTTAAGACAGGAAGCTCAATACTGGAAGTTCAAGACTAGAAGCTCAAGATTGGAAACTTTAGACCGGAAGCTTAAAGCGGAGAGCTACTGACAGGAAGCTTAGGGCTGGAAGCTCGAGGCCGCTGAAGCACGATCTCTAAAGGTGCTTTCGCTTGAAGCGAGGAAGAATACGGTGCACTAATAAGAAGGTAGGCCTCAGACAATATATCATTGTGCTGAATTAGGCGCTGCTAACGCTAAGAAACTATTTCGTCAACGGTTCCGTATAAAAAAAAATTAATCAATTGGATCAGAGGTACAAACGTTCTACCAAATTTCAAAGGTTTTATATTTTCCATTTCAATTTGGTTCATTTTCAGCCATTTGCTTGAGAACATTGCGGTTCTCCTAGCACTTAAGGATTTCTCTCCCGGTTTCAATCTCAGTCGATATTCGTATGAAGTATGCGATGACCGTTGCGCATCCTTTCACAAGAAAAAAAGGGGTCGCCTCCATTAGCAGAACAGAACATTGTCAACGCAGGCCGCACCCCCTTCGCCTCGCACCAGAGCATTCCACCCGGTTAACCACTTAAATAGTTTTTATCATGTAATTACCGCCGCTGTCGCCTACCAGACGCATTCTCCCGCATCCTTTTTTTTTGCATCCCTTTTTTTTTTTTTTTTTGCTGTGCGCTAAACTTTTTCTACTGCGGCGGCGGCTTCCGTGATTTGTGCAGCCGACCAGCGCACATGAGGTGGGGGAGGGGGGCGGTGGGGGCCACGGACCCCAACTGGGCATTGCGTGTATTACAATAATTTTTAATTACCGGCGTAAACGTAATTATGAATTTTTATTTCGCATTTTGCTCTGTTTCTGGCTGCTAAAATATATTTTCTCTTTTTCATTTTTTCGTTTGGTGGCCCTTTTTGTTGTTGTCGCCGACGCCGCCGCCTGGCGTTGATCCGGTCCAGGATATGCACAAAGGCTTTGAGTTGAGCGATGTGTGGAACAGCAGCACAAGGAGCAGCTGGAGGTGGAGTAGGAGGAGTAGGAGGAGCATTGCCAGATTTTTTGCGCTTTCTTAGAAATGGAAGTGTGTGTGTGGGTGTGTGTGTGTTGGTTGGCGATGTCACAATCAGAAGGCGCGACCGGCTGCACGCAATTATCACAAGTGACGTGGAGCGGATATACTAACCTAACCCCATTCCTTTACCCCGCGACTTCATCATCGTCCAGGACAGCGAATAAAACAATAAGTGCTGCTGCATGCTTTCAGGCGCCACTGCACCAAATGCTTGATGGCAGCCAAATGGCCAAGAGGAGGATGGATGTGGGTGTAGGGGTACACTGAGATTTTTATGGTTGCCCGCAGCGGCGGTCGCCTCATTACAGTGTGCGGGTCGTCAGCTCATCAGCCTTAACCCTTTTCCGGCGAGCACTTCACAGTGGTTCACTTTCCGGAAGACTTGCAAGGATACGGAGTGTCACAGATGGGCGAGGAAGACTATTTGCAGGGGGAACCGATAATTGGATGGTAGGGAATGGAATTTCAAATTTGTTTTAGTTTTTGGGATTATTTAGTATGTCGTACTTCCTTCTGCCTTCTTACTCCCTTTCTCATTCCTTCTTTCTCCCTTCCTTTAACTTTCTATTTCTACTGCAAACCTTTTCCTTCTTGCAGTTATTCCTTTCCTCCTCCTTCCTTCCTCGTTCCATTCTCGTTGCTTCTTTCCTTTTCCTTTATTCCTTCCTACTTCCTTCTCTTTCCATCTGACCTTGCTCGTTTCTCCTTTATTTCGTTCTTAATCCTTCCTCCTTTATTTCGATCTTCTTTCTTCCTCTGTCATTTTTTGCTCATTCCTTCCTTCCTTCATCACTTCTTCTTTCCTCCTTTCCTCTCTCCCTGAAGAAGAAAGGTAGCTTCTTCCTTCCTCCTTCCTTCAGTCCTCCTTCCTTTCACCTTCCTTCCTCCCTCCTTCCTTCCTGCTTCCTTTCTCCTTCCTCATTCCTTTTTTCTCCCTCCGCCTTTCTTTCCTCTCTTCTTTAGTTGCTCCTTCCTCCCTTCTTCCACTTTCCTTTTTCCTTCTATCCCCGTACCTTCCTTCGTTTTTCCTTTCTTCCTCTTCCCTTCCTTTTTTCCGTCCTCTTTTCTTCCTCCTTCCTTCCACTTTACTTTTTTTTTTCTTCTTTATTCCTTTCTCCTTCCTCATTCCTACCTCCTTTCATTGTCATTTTCCTTTCCTTCCTCCATCCTTGCTCCTCACTTCCTCCTTCTTTCCTCTCTCTCCTTCCTTCTTTCTTCCTCTCTCCTTCCTTGTCCTTTCTTTCATTTTTTTCCTTTCTTCCGTCCTTCCTCCTTCTTTCCTCGTTCCTTCCTCGTCCTCCCTTATTCCTTCCCTCCTACTTCCTTGCTCCTTCCTTTCATCCTCCCTAACTCCATCTTACCAAATTTTTTCTTCTTTCTTTTTTTCCACCATCTTTTTTTCTTTCTCCTCCCTAAGTTTCAACCTCCCTTCTTCTTCTTTCCTCCTTCCTTCCTTCTTCCCTTCTTTTCTACCACTTTTCTTCCTTCCTTCACAGTTTTTTCTCCATCATTCTTTTCATCCTTTCTTCTTCCTTAGTTTCATTCACCCTTTCTTCCCTCTTGGTTCCCCCTTCCCTAACTCGAATTAACGAGTCTACAGAATAATTTCCCCCTTTATAATGTTGTCTTAACCCACTGTGCGCGGCTCCACTCCCGTTTTCATCTGCGTCTTCTTCATCATCATCGTCGTCGTCGTCGTCGTCGACGTTGTCGCGCTTTTTTGTAGTTTAAGCTGATGCTGCCGCGTTGCATTTTTAGCTTCTTCATTGCGCTTAAGGACTTTTGACTTTTGTTTTATTAGTTGTGACCTCCTGCCCCCTTCCGTACCCCGTACACCACACCGCTCGGCTGTTAGCCACCTCTACTTATCCTTCTTTATTTCTCTCTCCCTCTCTCTCTCTTTCTCTCTGTGTGTGTGTTCTGTACTATTTCTCATATTTTTAATTTCTGCACTTTGTCCCTATTTATCCTGGCGTTGGCAGTTTTTAATTTCTCTGCTTTTCCGGTGCAAAGTTAATGAATAATTGTGCGCACTTTTGCGGCAAACGGAGACGGAGACGATGACATTTTTTGTGTGTGGGAGCGGTCGGTAGGTGCTGTGTCAGGATGGGTGGACAGAAGCGAGTGCCTCAGTGAATGGCGCAAAGTGTGATTGCATCCGGCGCCTTAATGAGTTCTTGATTTAATTCTTTTTCAGCTGTGCCGCTCTCCCTCTCTCTCTCTCCACAGCGCTGACGTTGATTTCTTGCCATTCGCAGCGAAAAGTGTGGAAAAGCGCAGCGAAACGGAAACGGAAATGGAGCTCCGACAACTGCATAATTGGCCAAGCAGCTGGGTTGATCTTAAATCTTTAGTGCTTCATCGACACTAATTTGTCTTCAATCAAGTACCAAATGAGACACTCAAGTGTGTCCACAACAACGGCAACAGAAGAGTGCCACAACAAGAGCCAAACGAGAATCAAACTGAAGTGCCAAAACGACAACGAAATGGAAAATGCCAAACAGGCGGGGGAACGACAGGGAAAAGGACCAACACCCGAGACTAAGCCCAGAAGCTGGTGCCGCACAAAAAAGGACAGCCCCATGCGTAATCAAAGTGCTGCTGGATCAGGAACAGAATCAAGCGGCAAGAGAGAGCCAGACGACGCCATATCAATGCACGGTGGGTTAGTTCTATCTGATGTTAAGCAGAAAATTTATAGAAATAGTTTGGAAGCCTTAATGGTTTATTGAAAGAAGTTCAGTATTTTTAATATAAATAATATTTTGCTTTTTTTTAATGTTTCTGAACTGTTTTCACCTTTTAATCCCACTGTTTCTAGCTCCCATCGTCTTAGGTGGATCAGGTTGGGCCAGCTACATCTCGTCTCGTCCTTTTGTGTCCCCCAATGTCGTCCTGTCAGACACAAAGAGCATCATTGTGTTTTAAGTGCGTTTGTTGTCCTTGCCCGGTTCGGTTCAGTTCAGTTCAGTTCAGTGTTCGGTTCGGTTTCGTTTGGTTTGCTGCTTGTTTATTTATTCTTTTTCTTTCTTTGCCCATCTACATTTTTGGCATTGGTTTGGCCATGTATTTCCGTTTGCCGTATTGTCCTCTCCCCCTGCCATGCCGCCGCACACAAGAAAGTGGCCAACCAGTCAGCCAGTCAGACAGACACAAGGACTGGGCAGACACTTTACTTTGGCCATTGTCCCGGCCAAATGAAAAGCGTTTTCAAATTAATTGATTAAAGTCCATTACAAGTTGTTCACAAAATGACAGTGGCAATTGTATGAGAAATGATGGTAAGGCAGGACATCGCTGGACAGGATGGTGTTTTTATTTTTTGTGTGGTGGTGGGGGGGGTTGAGCTTGCATATGGCCAGGTTTATTGAAATTGGTTGGAAAAGATAGTTTTGGAAAATTTTTGGAATAAAGTTATTCCGCTCGAAAGATGTTTTGCGATTCTTTGCTTTCCTACAAAACGCTGTTTCCAAAATACAGAATAAAATATTCGGCTACAATTCTTCGCCATGTCCTCAAACCATTGTTTCCTCAGTAACCGGTTCGATGGAAGACTAGAAATTCTTCGCTCTGCTACAAAACGTTTTCTCTACAATATTCGGCTTTCGAGCTGTCGTCGCCTCGCTACAAAACAATGTTATCCGAAGAATCTCTTGGGATTCTCCTTCTTCCCCCTCCAAAGCATTAATTCCAGAATATCCGACTCAGTGGATCTTTTGGAATTCTTTGCCTCATCTACAAATCAGGGTCTTAAGAATATACGGCTCGAGGGACCTTTTGAGTTTCTTCCCTTTTACAAAGTATCCGACTCGAAGGACCTTTGGGGATTTTTCGCCTCCACATTACAAAACATTGTTCACAGAGTAACCGATTCGTTGGACGTTTTGGAATTCTTCGCCACGCTACAAAACAGAGTTTTGGGAATATCTGACTGAAAGGACCTTTTGGGATTCTTCACCTACGCCTAAAAAAACATTGTTTATGGAGTATCCGACTTGATGAATGTTTTGAAATTTTTTGCCATGCTACAATACCAAGTTTTCAGAAT
This sequence comes from Lordiphosa clarofinis, assembly GCA_018904275.1. Lineage (NCBI taxonomy): Eukaryota > Metazoa > Arthropoda > Insecta > Diptera > Drosophilidae > Lordiphosa > Lordiphosa clarofinis. Next base: position 243,705 of record JAEIGQ010000018.1, read on the forward strand.
ATCTGACTCGACTGAAGACCTTTTTGGATTCTTTGCCAAGCTACAAAACAGAGTTTCCAAGAAATCTGGCACGAAGTACATTTAGGAATTCTTCGCCCTTCCTTTTAAAACATTGTTTTCAGAATATCTGACACAATTAAATTTTGTGAATTCTTCGACCCGTGTGAGCTGAAAAGATTGTCGAAAATCTCTTTCCGACCCGCTTGCCTGAATCACCAATGCGAACTTGTGTTTTCCATACAAATACAATAGAGGCTATCACAGACACAGAAATACTAATATTCAACCCAATAAGGCCGGATGGTGTTCCTAACCGTGCTGTGAAGCCAGCCATGACATTGTATCCAGCAGAGTTTGTGAACATATTCAACGCGTGCCTTCGAAAAGGCATTTTCCATCCACTTGGAAGAAACAGCTACTGGTACTCCTTCCCAAGCCAAGAGGTCAACTAAGCGATGCACCGTATTATAGACCCACCTGCCTCCTAGATACGGTTGGTAAGGTACTCGAGATGCCGGCGGGCCTTCGCCAAACAAATTTGGTATTCGAAAGGCAAAGTCAAGTGGTCAGGATCCAAAGAGTACTGTCTGATGTTCACCCTAGACGTGAAAAACGCGTTTAACAGCGCTGACTGGAACCGAATATTACGCGCTTTTGGGTGAATTTGGTGTTCCGCATTGCCTCCAGGCCATAATTATAAAGTACTTCAGTGGCAAGTTCTTACGTATTTCACGACAGACGGAAATAAAACTCTCGAGGTATCTGCAGGTGTTCCACTAGGCTCCGTGCTGGGAATTGTCCTACTTAATGCCATATACGACGGGGTCCTCCGTGAGGCGGGTCTTCAGCTAGCGGCGCAAAAGACAGAGGCGGTGCTAATAAGCAGCCGTAAAAAGGTGGAATCAGCTTGGGTCAGAATTAGAATGGCACAGCAATCAAATCCAAAAGAGCTTTTGAATACCTTGAAGTAATGCTGCATACAAGTCTATGTTTCCGAGAACATCTAGCGTACGTCGGAGAGAAGGCAGCAAAATCAATCAGCGCCTTAGCTGGAATCATGTTGAACACACGCGGACCAAAACAGGAGCGAAGGTGACTTTTGGCGAGTGTCACTAAGGCCACAATGCTATATGCGGCCCCAATCTGGCATCGTTCCATGGTGTTCTCTTGCTACATAAGAGGCTTATGTGGGGCGTACCGTTCAGAAGTGGCAACACCGTTGGGACCTATCCACTAAGGGGTCCTGGACCCATGCCTAATTCCGAAGTTATTGCCCTGGCTGTCTTGAAACCATGGTGAGGTGAACTTTTACCTAACTCAGCTTCTTAGTGGACACGGCTGTTTTAGAAGCTACCCGAAAAGAGTCGACCATGATGATTGCGAGAAGTGCACTTACTGCGAAGAAATCCCTGTGGAGGACTCCAGGCACGTCGTGTTCGTGTGTAAAAGGTTTGAGGTTGAAAGGGCGGTACTATCCAGGGTGATGGGTGACGATGTAGCCGAAGATAACTTAGTCCCATACATGCTGATGTCGAAGGAAAACTGGGAGACTATTTGTGAGTTCGCAGCTATCATTATGGCTAAGCTTCGGATACTGGATGTGCAACGCAGAACCGGGGAGTAGGCGGGTCATCAAATTTGCGAAGCAATGCCTTGAGACCGACCCGCAGGTTTAAGATCTTTCTGTCTAATTTTCTGTATCATGTTGTTTCAAAAGAAAAACCTTCCCCCTACAAAAATTTGTTCATAAAGTATTCAAGTCTATGAACGTTTTAAAATTCTTCGTTTCCGGCTCAAAGAATCTTCGGAGATTCTTCTCCTCCCCCTCTCAAAATATTGATTCCATATTATCCGACACAATGTTCCTCTATTACACAGTCCGGTTCGAAGGACCTTTTGCGATTCTACGCCCCCCCACCAAGCTTTGTTTGCAGAATATCTGGTTCCCTACAATAGATTGTTTCCGAAATATCCGACTTGAAGAACCTTATGGGACTCTTCGCCTTCACCGTCTAAGACATTGTTTTCCGAATATCCTAATCGATTATTGTTTTGGAGCTCTTCGCCAATATCCGGCTCGTAGACCTTAAGGGATTCTCCGCCTTCCCCCTAAAACATTATTTACGAAGTTTCCGACTCGATTGTTTCCACCATATCCGTCTCGATTGACCATTTGGGATTTTTCGCCTGTACCTTTAAGACATTGTTTCCGGAGTATACATGTTCATGTTCCATTTGCAAAACTTCGCCTCTCCAACATATCATGGTTTCCTGCATATCCGGCTCGAAGGACCATTTGCAATTCTACGCACCCTATAAAGCATTGTTTGCTGAATATCTGTCTCCCTTCAATACATTGTTTCCACAAAATCCGGCTCGAAGAACCTTTGGGGACTCTTCTCCTCCCCCCCTCAAAACATTGATTCTAGAATATTCCACTCAATGGACTTGTTGTTTTTCTTCTGGAAAAACCGGCTTGTTCTTCTTTCTCCTCTAAAAACATTGTTTACGGAGATTCCATTCGATTCTATGGATGTTTCGCCACGCTACAAAATTTTGTTTTCACAATATCCGACTCAAAAAACAGTTCGGAATTCTTCGCCATCCCCCTCTAAGACATCGCAGAATAACAGACTCAACGTACCTTTTGCAAAACGTCGCCTCTCCAAAATATCATGGTTTCCCCAAATATCCGACTCGAAGAACCTTTAGGGCTTTTATTCGACCTCAGAACATTTGTGAACTCATCCCCCCAAGGAATCTTCTCCCTACTTTTGCTGTATTCTGGAATTTCTATTAGCATTTTCCTTAAGCATTTTCTTCGCATTTTCTTCCCCCTTTCCCCACAAAAAAAAACACGTAAGTTCGTTTAATTTTATTTATGTTACGGCTAGCCAAAAGAATGTCCGGGCCATTTCTCAACGCTGAACAAATCAAACTTGTAAATTAGCAATACTCATTGACAAATATTTCATCCAGGCAAACAGACAGGCGGACAGACGGATAGTCAGCCAGTCAGTGAGTCAGTTGGCCGGTCCTTCTGGTTTTGCAATATTTCAAACACGAACTTTGCGCGCCAAAGATTAATTAACTTATGTCAAAGTAATTTTCAACGTTCGTTAAGGCGACACGAGAGGAGTTCCAGGCTCCCCTCCTGCCAGCCAAGCGAAATTGATTGTCAGTCATTCAAAGACATTTTTTCTTATTCTGCGGCTGCCATCAGGCTCAAAGATATTGGCTTTTAATGGGGGTGGCTCTGGCCCGTTTGCTTTTGCGGCTTACTCGAAGGTCAGAACTTGACTTGGCGACTTGGGGACGGGAGGGGGGAATATTGTTAGTTATTTGGGGAGTCTGCTGCGCCGACACAGTCAATAAGTAAATAAATGAATGTAATTACAAGCTAAATAAACACCAATGCGATTAATGGCTTAGGACCGCCAGGGGCAGGGGAGCTGCTGTCATGTGTGCTTTAACTTTGGGCTTTAACTCTCCGGTTTTGTGTTCCCTTCTAAGCATCAAAAGCATTTCTTTTTGTACTCTCTCAAAAAAAAAAATGCCAAGAAGTCGCGGCCGCAGCTTTTTGCATAAAGTAGAAATTTACACATTCCTGGTTAAAAAAAAATACATGCATTTTTTTTGTTTTTTTTTGCAACAACAAATGAGAAGATGAAGTAAACAACTCGAGTAAAATTCTTATAATTTTTACCAGGCGACTGAAAGGCTTAACAAAAAATGCTTTTTAACATGAGAGCAGAGGGACACAGAGGGATACCAGTTGGTGGGTTAAGAAATGCTTTAGCAACAAAAAAAAAAAAAAGAAAAAAGGAAGAGATTTCAGCTCGTCATTTATGCGTTTATCTCCAACCGCCCAACAAACGCGTTGTGGCAAGTTTCCTTTGCCACTTCAACGCTCGGTTCCTCCTTTTCTTTTTGCCTGCTTTCTATGCGCGCCGTGGGCCATGTAGAGCATTCGTATGTGTGTGTGTGTGTGTGTGTGTGTGTAGGGTGCACCAGGCAGGTTTGGGTTATGCCAACTATTTCAAGTACTTAGCCACTTTTTCTACAATTATGGGAATTATTTGAGTAAATTTTAAATATGCTATTTTTTGAGCTAAATTTAATGCACACACTGTTGTTACTAAAACTTTAACCCCTAAAGCAGCAATGATCGTTAGATCTCCCCAGGGGTTGAAGAAACTTTGCTTTTTACACATACACAATCCGAACGCCTGTCGAAGCTAGGGAGAAGAGAGCAAAAAGCCTTTCAGTCGATGGCTAACCTTTGATGTAGACCATACACTCTTACCTTTAAGCCTACCTCTCGTTTTCTTACAGTCCAAAGATTCCTGACAGTTCGCATAGGTTTTTATGTAACAAGGCAGCAGCAGCACAGCAGCATGCGTGTTTTGTTGACTCTCCATTACTTTCTCTCTGTGCCTGAAAGATCAGTCTTTTCGTTGCATTGAAACGAGATGCTCTTAACTTTACCAATGTGTGGAATCTCTAGTTAAAATATTTCCGAGTGGTTGAGTGGGACAGCTTGACAATACCGTTTCTCTAACTCTCTAGCATCTGCAACCTCTGCAGAAGTTAAAAGTTACCCACTATGTGCGTGAACAGCAAAGGGGTTTCCACCGATCAGTAGTTACTCACCAAAGTTTTTATTTTGCCATAGGCATTCCTATACTGCTCTTATTTGAAAGGAGCTCGACAGTGGTGCCTGAGAGTCCTGACCATGGTGAAATTATACCAGGTGAAGTCATTAAAGTAGGCTGCCTCTATTTTGGGGTACCAGTTGAATGGTGAAAAACACTCAGTAGCAAAGGGGCTGTCAACGTGCTCTCACATGTTCATATCAACTGGTACCTCTCTCGCATGGTGAATTCCTGACGACACTACCTTGTTAATTATACCAAGGTCATACTCAGATATGAAAATAGGTTTTCTTTCTTTGACCGTGTGTAAACATAACTTGTTGGCAGTTAAAAGCTGGTAAAGCTTACAAAGATCACATAAAAGGGACCATTAACTTCAAGTCTAAGTTACGGTACAAAACACCTTCTCCAGTATCAGTGGTGCCCAATCTCACACAATCAAGCTTTGCGCTTGTGTGCGTAGCAGCGAATATGAAGTAGACGTCTTGAAGTCTAACATGAGCAACAAGCAAACAAACAAAAGCCTCGTGAGAGAAAAGAAAAAGAAAGAGAAGATAAGCTGCCGAGCTTGCTATTTATAGGAAACACGATTTTTCTCTCATGCGGGGGTCGGCTGCGACGCCGGCTAAATTTCGAGTTCCTATCCCATTGGATAGGCTTTTGGCATTTTGGGCACCACTGTCCTAGACCCATCCGTACTAATATTAATAGCGTTTGCTGTGCTGTTGGGAAGGTATGTTTGCACATTGTTATTAACTGTCCAAAAAAAGAGTTTAGGTATTATTTTAAAGTTGACGCTTGATTGTGAAAGTTTTTTTACAAATTCATTTTTCAATGATTTGACAATCTCTAACCACTACTTTTCCCATCTTTCTGTCAATTTTTGGATACGATCGGTAGAAAACGATGAGTCTTTTGAAGCCATTCACGAATCGATATAGTTTTGGAGTTCTTTCAATGACTGGAGGTAGGTAGAAGGAGCAATGTCTATGGAATACGACGGGTGGGGTTGGACTTTCCATTTCAGCATTTCAAGGCAAGGTTTGACCTGCTGCGCAACATGTGGCCGAGCGTTGTCATGTTGCAACCTTGTCAAGCTATAGCTCGTATTCTGGCTGTTTTTTGCTTCAATGCCCGTCCCTAACTCATCAATATTGATTTCGGTAAAGTTGCCCTGGGATGGTTTCACCAGGTTGTAACAACTCACCACCTACCAGGCCAAATCGGTCTCACCAAATACAGAGCATGAACTTGCCAACGAGATTGTTCGGTTCTGGCTTGGGGTTATTGTTACAATACGATGCAAAAATTCATTTCTTAAAGCTAAAAAGTAAACTTTCCCGCAAATTGTGGTTTTTGGCTTATAAGTGAACACATATTCGGAGCATACAGAAACTGTGTTGTTTGCACATAAGACTTAAGACATACTGAACAAGTAAGACTGTCAGTCAAGTTCACCTATACAATTTTTCTACCCCTCAAAATATGTATACAGCTGAAAAATTTAAGTGAGAAGATATAAAATGTGTGATGTGCTGCCCATTGTTGTTTCAGTTGTGGCTTGTACACATGTTAAATTGTTCCCCATCCCGTCCTAACCAAATATTCTAGGTGATCAAAAATTCGGGAATTGTATATTACAGCAGCATCAGACCTTCTTGCCCATAATTGGAAACGCATAGATTTCTGAGTCTTTTCAAAAATAAAATATATTTTTGGATAAAACTTCGACATAATTCGCGTTTGTTTCAACCAATAATTACGAACTAAATATCCAAACTAATGTACCTAATGGCAGCCACTGTTCAATTACAGTTCAATTTGGATTGGCTTTTCCCCTTTTTCTCCTCACCCTCAACCGCAGCTCTCGACTCTACCACCGCCCCCTAGCTCTTCCTGTGCTCTCCACTCTTTCCCGCTCCCTCCCATTCCTTCTTAACATTTGGTCATTATGTTTTCTGTGTATTCCTACTCTTCCTCTCTCTTGTTAACTGCTATTTTTCTGACACATGTCTCTCATAGCAGCTCTCATCTGATCTCTCTCTCACTCTCTCTCGCGCTCTTAGCAAAACAGGCCCAAACAACTTTTCTTTGGGCTTTCCACCCACTTCGCGGACAAATTTTCAAAATTTTCTATTTTAGTGCGCGCCTACATAACTAAACGGAGGTCTATGCCAAATCTTAGGCCAATTCGCTTCATAAAATTTGTTATTCTTGCTGTAAAAGTTGACTTTTCTTTTTGGTAAATTGTGGTTAAGGTTACCTGGTCACCCTAAAACTGTAAGGTAGCGCCATTTGCCAGTCACCATGCAGCGCCTTCCCTTTAGCATTCACACCACTAAGCATGCCAAAAATTATGCAACTGCATTGCTCCAACTCCTGAAACTCCAACCCCCAACCTCCAATCCTTAAGCTGAATTGCAGATCCCGTACATATGCGACCGCTTGCAAATCTTTTCTTCTTGGCCTGACACAAACAAACAAACAAACAAACAGACAAACAGGCAAAAGAAAAATACGCGAAAATTATATTTAAGATGACATTTTATTTGGCTGCTTCTGTTGCGGTTTGTGCGCTCTTAACCTGTTCATTTGTTTGGACTAAACAAGTAGACGGCCGGCCAATTAGGGGGTCTCCAGTCTTGGCTCTTAATTAGTAGAGGCCTAAGCCTCGTCTTGGCCAAAATCTTGCATGTACTGTCCCCGTCCCCCCTCCCCCCGCACTCCCGTGTTGGACTTTGTTGCTGCTGCTGCTGCTTTTTAATTAACATTTAACACGTTTGCCCTGTCCCCCCATATGCATGACATACATCAAAAGCATAGACAGACAGACAGACAGCAGATTAGCAACAAAAAAAATAGACAGAGGAGAAAAGGACAGCACAGGTGGGCTAGCTGGTGGGCGTGGCTGCCATTACACGCGTTAATTTCATTAAAATTAAACACATGCATGGCCAAAAACAAAGGCGGCCCCAACCATTTCTTTGCACGTTTTTAAGTAGCTGACGCGCTGCTGCTGCTGCTGCTAATATAAAAATAACATTAGCATGTCCTTTTGCAGGACACCTTTCTGGTTTTGTGTTTTTCCCCAACCTCATTTTTTGGTTGGGTTTTCGTTCAAGTGCCTTGGTCAGAGAGAGGAAAAATGTATAGTCCTGGCCCAGGACACGTCGACGAGCCGACAATGAGCTGCGTTTTACGTGTGCATCCTTGTGGTGCGCTTTTTTTTGTCAAACACTTTGCTGACTGACTTGACTGTCTGTCCGTTCGCCTGTCAAACGTGTGCTGCATACTTTTAGGCTGCGTTTTTTTCCCTCACAAACCACAAACCTGAAATGGGCAACTGGATTACAGGGGGGAGGCTGAGCTGAGTTACAAATGAACAAATCTTAAGCAAAGTTCCAGTTGAATCAAGGAATTAATATTAAGATTTTACAGTAAAACTATTTACCTTTAAGCAAGCAGCCAGCAAATATGTGGAAAGCAATAAATTTGCCCAAGGATTTTAAGTAAACACACACACACACACACACACACAAGAGTCTGATGAAAGGGTCGCTCGAGTCTGTCTGTGTTGGATTGGGATTCTAAATATTTACCGCGACGCGCACTTTATTATTATCCTTTTATTATCAATGAAAACACACACACACGCACACACACACTAAAACAAACAAAAAACTAGCCGCATTTGGTGGAACTCGCTGATTATTATTATCCCCCAAAAAAGGGATGCCGCACACACACAAACACACGGAGAGAGAGAGGGGGAGGAATTTGGTGGGGGTCTGGCTATTGAAATAACGCTACCGTTTCCAAGTCCCGTTGGCAGCTCTTCAATTAATCGCACCTTTTCCGCACACACACAAAAGTCGAAATCAAAACTGGCAAAACTACTCGTAAAATCAACTTTTGTTTTTCAAAGCCTCACACACACACACACACACACACACACACAGACGCTTCACTTCATGGGCAAATTTATTTATTGAAGCATAATTTTCTATTTGTTGTTTTGCGTATAGAAGACTGGGAATTTTTGGAGGGGCGGCGGGTGGGGATGAGTGGGCTGTGTGGGGTTAAAAACTATCAAATGCATTTGACAGCTGCTTTTAATTTTTGCCTACAAATTACGCGTCCTCAACGTCTGTTGAATTGTTTTTTGGTAAAATTTCAATGGGTTTTTGTCCTGGGCGACTATTTATTGGCAGGGGCGCATGGAAGAATTGTTTAGATTTGCCCGTCTGGCACTTGAAGGAAATCAAGTAAATTGCAAAAATAAACAAAATATGTAGAAATACCAAATGCTAATTCAAAAGTTATACAAAACGGATCAAACCCAACAAAAATTAATATACAAATTAAAGAAAACGTTGTCCAGTTAGTGGGATTCTCTCAATGCTTGCAGTTTCACGGGGGAGGGCAACAAACATTCTATTTTTCTATACACAATATTTTCTAATACAATCTGAGCTCAAGTACCAAGAGAGAGTCCGCCCAAAACCCCTTTTACCAGTTTGTACCAGCAATGGCTGCAAATCGCAAGTTCCGCTCGCTTTTGTATAAAAACACAACTAACTTCGGCTCCTGGTAGTTATGGCTGGTCGGCTCTGCTCTTAGTTTGAATCTGCAAAAGTTTGCAACGGCTGAAATTGCTGGCGCGTCATTTCATACTTAAGTGCATAAGGTACCGAATTCAGCACCTAGTTAACCCTGATCAAGTTTTTCTGTGCTTTTCCGAAAAACTTAAATGAAAAGAGCTTCGGGGTTTTTTATATGCAGCGATGTTTCTGATTCTACGAATATATAAAGGGGTAAAGGAGAAACAGCAGTATATTATCCAGGAGGAATTCGCTCACACCTGATCCAAAATCAATTAAATTTTTTTTCCAGTTCATATTAAAATTTTCTTAAGAACGGAACAATATTAACTCAAATCATGTTCTTAAGGATGGAGCAATATGAAGTCATTTTGAGGTTTTGCGTTCCTAAAAAATTGTTTAAAAAATTGTTCAAGTTAGTACATTCTACTTTGTCCAGTGGTTGAATCTAGGTGGATTTGGTGCATTTTGTATTTCGAAATGCACCAAATCCACCTAGATTTGCAAAAACAGCAACATGAGAAAACGGCCCTAAATGAGAAAGCTGTAAATACATTGTTTTTAATAACGTTTTCCGACCCTATTTATATAGAAGGGGGGTCGATTTGTATGCGCGGAAAAAAAACGAACAAAGCGTATAGCAAAAACGAAGTCTACGGTTAATTCTAAGACAATATCATCCAGAAACCATGGGTCTACAATAAATTCTTAGTCCGCGCAAATCGACTTCAAATATTAATGTTACATTTTTACAAAAAACAAGTTAGAAAGTCGGTGAAGCCCGACTATAACATACTCTATATCCCCCAGAGTTTGCATTAATCTGATAAAAGTTTAAATAGAAGCCACACAAAGTGGCAAAGAAGCCATAAAGTTAGTCAAGTGCTGCCCATCGCAGGAAAAATTTTTGTTTTTCTTATAACTCGACTATCGTTCAGCCGATCTTCATCATTTCTTTGACGAATCGATAAATAATCTTGATTACAAAATATTTCTAGAAGGTTCAAACCATCTATCTTCAAAACTGTAGGAGATGTGAGGTTTTTTCTCAATTGCGGGGGCGTGAGGGCGCGTGGCAACATAAAACATAAAAAATTATCTGCCTGCAACTGCAAGAAGTATTTGTCCCATACATGTCAAACCTATATCTCTTACCATATCAAAGATCTGTACTTTTATATGGACGTCTGTAAGTCCACATGGCTACCTCTGGTACAACATTTTGTATACCCGTTACTCGGGTATACTAAAGTCGTGCAAATGTATGTAACAGGCAGAAGGAATCATTTCCGACCATATAAAGTAGTCGATATAGACATTGTCCGTCTATATGAACACCTAGATCTCAGAGATGGTAAGAGATAGAGGTTTGACATGTATGACAAATGCTTCTTTTATTTGCACGCAGATCAAGTTTGTTTCAAATTTTGGCCACGCCCCCTCCCGCCCCCGCAATTGTCTGAAAAAAACGTTATATCTCCTACAGTTTTGAAGATAGACGATTCGAACCTTCTAGAGACAGTTAGTAATTAGCAAAATGGTTCGATTTGCCGAAGAAATGATGAAGTCAAATAAACAGTTCTCAAGTTATAGGCAAAAAAGTGAACCAAGCTCCCACCATAACAAAATGTTGCATACTTTTCGGATGGTCACCCTAAGAAACGCAGGAAGACTTTTGAATATAACGGGTATATCGAAGTCGGTTAGAGCCGATTTTAACTTACGCTCTCGTTTTTTATGACTATGACTTTTTGACAAAGCTCCTTTACAAAAAGGTAAAAGTTTTATTCGAAATTTGTTTGTCGGAACATTTGCCCGACAATATCGGCAGACATAGCAGCCGATTTTTTTTTATCAAAAGTTGTCCCTGAAAATAAAAACTGCGGACAGCAAGAAATCAAATTTATTGGTGAACAATTATATCCTATTTAAAATTCACTATTCTAAGAGATAACGACGCAATCCAATTTGTCACTATAGAAGATGATGTAATTAATGAGTCATCGTGGTTGTCTACGAGCAACGATTCAGAATCAAATTTATTCATTTAATCTTTGAAAGATGGTACCAAAAAATGCAAGTCTAATCGCGAGCCAGATAATAAACGCAAGACTTAGACATTGGAAGAGACAAACTATTCGATACGAATAATGACCAAGATGTCCCAATAGAAAACACTTAGTTTACTGGATATCGTTACCAGGGCTGCAAACCGGTCCGGAGCTGAACCGCTCCGGAGTCGGAGACTCCGAAATTTTCGAGAATCACGAACCGAACCTGAACCGGATCAAAAAAAAATTTCGCGGCTGAACCTGAACCCGAACCGGAGCAAAAAAAAATTAAAAGTGGTTCGGTTCAGAAAAAAATTCATATTACTTTTTTTGGGCTGACTTATGTATTGTTGCTTTAAGGTTTAAAAGATAGGATAGAAAGTTCTTAGAAAAACGATTTTAGTTTTTACATTCAATCTCAAATAAAACCATACAACTTTTTTAAGCATGCTCTAGGCCATTTAAGTTAGGATTTTGTCCATAACTTGTCTAAAACAAGACACGCACAACACAACAAAAGAGGCTGGTTGACAGTATAGCTATTTCATGAATACCAATTCAATCTTCAGCTGTCTTCGTCTGTCCTTAGTGTGTTGGCAGAGAGTACCCCATGACAGAACTGCTATGACCGCTTGGGAATCCCAGAGGCAGGCTTGTAGCAAAATCCGACATCAGCAGCATAATAAAATGAATTTTTTTTTAATTCCAAGAAACTTAATTTTTTGACCTTGTATCAAAAACAGCTTGCAAAGAGACAAATTGCTGAATTGTATGAACCTCAAAAAGAACTCATTAATAAAAGCATCACTGATTATTCTTATGACCATGAAATGTAATCCTTAGCTAAAGAGCTAGAATATAAAGAATTAGTGACAAATATATAATATTGAACGACTTCGTAGCTTTATTTGAAGGAATTCTAAGACTGCCTAAAAATTCTAATGTGTTAAAGATTTGGATAAACTATCATTGTAAATAACAATAATCAGCCATGTTCTCAATTCCACTTCCACAAACGTTTTGTGATTTAAAGTACAAATCTAGTACTAAAACCGGTTTTAAATCACAAAAGTTTTGTGAAAGTGGAATTCAGAACATGGCTGAATATGTTGCATTAGCTGTTCCTTAAACACAAGTATCAGGCAAATTTTTCTTCAGTCAGTTAATTTTGTTTTATCCATTATTACCTTACGCATAGTTCGAATACTATTCGGAAAATATTAATAGTTGGCTAATGTTGTTACAATTTACATTCCTGTTTCTTAAGCAAGCAAAAACAAAATTATTTCTGAACCTCGGTTCGAACCTGAACCTAGGTTCACCGACCTACTGAACCCGCTCCGTGAACCCAAACCCAAAAAAATATCTCACGGGTTCGAACCCCGGAGTGAACCTCCACCGATTTCAGAGGGGTTAGCAGCCCTGATCTTAATGAAAGAGCTAAAAAGTTGAATTGTTTCATGTAGCTCTTCACCATATTTTGTCCATGTGTCCATTACCACAGCGTTAATGCAGATTAGATATCTGTACAGCTGCCTGCTTTTACCTTTATAATAATTTTTTAAAAATAAATGGCAAAGTGTTCAAGTCAATCGGATGAAAAATAAAATTTTCTTTACCCAGTTTGGCTTGATGGAAAAAGTGTGACGTCCGCCACGTTACGTGTCAACAGACAAAAATTAAGATTTTTTAATAACGGGACGTCTTCTCATTCGTTTGAAAGCTGGATTAAAATGGTCATTTATTCCACATAATTTTTTGAATATGTAATTTTTTTGATTATTATGAAAAATTCGCTAAAATATGTGCAAGTCCACTTAAGCCTCAAGGTCGACTTCCGTTTTTAGTAACGCCGCAATGGGACTTAAAGCTAGCACAACTTTTTTCAAAATCAGTTCATTTTTTATTTTAAAATTAACAAAAGCGCAGATATTGGTAAATAAGAGGAGTAAATTAAACAGATCAAAATACATTAAAAAACTAGCAAATTACCGGCCGAAAAATTGCGAAATATTAAAAATTTTCATTTGAGTTTAGATTATCATAAAGACCTGTAAGCGGAGGCGTAAATTAGTGGAGTACTTTAAATGGTCAAGAAATTTTGCAAAATTTTTAAATTTTTAAAATACTTAAGACTTATGAAGATTGAATAGATTGCACTTGAAGGCACGTATATAAGAGGGTTAGACCCAGAACCACAAAATTTTACAAATTTTCATTTGAGTATTTACGAATGCTTAGGCAGAGGAGTTGTAAATCAAACGGTCAAACAAATCGCGAATGTTTTAATGGCAGCTATATGCTAAAGTAATTCGATTCTACTTCGAGCAAAATTTGGTTAAGAAACAGACGTACGTACATATAACCTTTGGAAGGTTATGCAAAATGCCTAAAGCCTTTTAAGTTCGCTTCGGCAACCGGAACCTGCTTAACTCTGCAGAAAAGGTGTTTCCTTGTTGAAAATTAATTGTAGATAAAAATTTAGAAATATTGCCAACTCAGCTCCTCTTCACTCTCTGACCCCCCCAACACTAGCCCCGTCTCTTTCGTTCGATTGATCCGCCAAATGAACTCTATCCCTTCCACTCAAATGGCAGATAACCTTTTGGCCAACCTTTCGTTCCTTGACCATTTACGTGGTCCCTCTGGAAATTGTTAACTGGAAAACCACTCGCCAGACAGGAAGTAAAACTGCGCGTTGACAGTGGACAACATAAATTAACCAAAGTTGTATTTAAATCAAATGCGATTAACATCTACATGACGAGGAGAGATGCATTTGACCCATTTTTGGGCCTGTGCCTACAGTGGCTTATGCCTATCGCTGATGTGCCTTTTGTGGCCGCGGAGAGATCATCATCTATCCGCAATGACAAAAACACATAATTTGCCATTTATGACAAATTGATAATCGTTTACAAGCCGAATGTTTGGGGCACGCACCCAGTTGCAATCCAGCAATCTGCCAGTTCATTTGCATACAATGCCCCCGCGAACACACGAGAGTATGACGGGGGAGGGGGGGAGGGGAGGCCGTCGGGCTGGTTAGGCGCCACCAAGTAGGAATTGAAGTTGAAATCGATCTGGTTAATGGTTAATTTTTTCATATTTTTTTGGTTAATTTTAGATTAGAAGAAATCAAAACGGCAGATTAATCCAACCAACCGAACGCCCTCCGCCCTCCGCCCACACCAAGCGGCTGCCAAAGTTATTCTGTTGTCTCACTCCCTCATCAACAACTCGCAGAGAGAGAGAGCGCGCGCTCTCGGCACACAGGCATTTCCCCTCGTGGGCCCACTTGTGTTTGAGTGAGTTCGAAAGCGCTCAAACTTTCCCCTAGTTCGAAAAATTTGAGTGGAATGTGTGTGTGTGTGAAGCGAAGGGGAAACGAGTTTGGTAAGGAACGGGAGGGGTGGGGAAGGGCAGGCAGGGGGCCGGGCAGTTTTTCTTAATTTTTGGCCAAATCGAATTTAGAGTTCCGTGGCACACATATGGCGCTCCGCCGGTCCAAGGACACAGACGGCATGGAGTTGAGTACTGGGCAGGACACGACAGGACACAAAATGTCAGCGACATCATTTGTCAAAACAAACTTTTTGACGTGGCCGTCGCGTCGTCGTCGTCGTCGCAGCGAAAGTGCGTGGCTACCGCAATGGCTGCCTACCAGTCCTCCCTCCCCCCTCACCACCCCCCACCCTTCATATACCTAGGTCCTGTCTCCAGCGAGTGTTGGCAAAGTGTTTGGTTGAAACAACAACTGCAAAGGGAAGAAGCTCATGCATGAAGCTCTCCAGCCGAATGTTTATCATTATGATTATCGCCAACTCTCGCGTCCAACTGGTCTGACTGAGTCAGACTGGGCTGCAAAATACTCTAACCGGTGCAGTTTTTGGTATAAAGCTAGAAGAGAGTTTAAAAAATACAAATTTATAAGAGAACGAGAAAGGCAAGGCTAACTTCGTCCGTGCCGAAGTTTTAATACACTTGAAAACGCTTGTCTCAACGGTAAGCGATTTCGACCAAACTTCGCAGATCAGCTTAAAAACATTTAATATAACCCATGACCGTGATTGAGAGCGGTAATATTGAGGAAACCCCAGTTTTTCTCATTAAAACCCATTTTTCGACCGATCATTTGTATGGCAGCTACAAGAAGTAGTTATCCGATCCGGTCGGTTCCGACATATTAGCAGCGTGCAGAGAAAAGAAGACTCTGTGCAAAATTTCAGCTCGCTAGCTTCAAAACTGAGGGACTAGTTCGCGTAGAAACAGACAGACGGACGGACAAAGCTTAATCGACTCAGCTCGTCACGCTGATCAAGAATATATATACTTTATGTGGTCGGAGATGATTCCTTCTATGCGTTGCAAACTTCTGGGCAAAATTATAATACACTTTTCAAGTGTATAAAAAGGAACAATTTCCACACCCAAAAAAAAAAAAAGAAATCATCAAAATGATACCATTTTGTCATCAATTTGAAATTTAATAAAATTTTCTTTAATAATACAGGTACAAAGTATCCTAGGTACAATAATACTTTGATGATATAAAATTGATAGTTACTTGTTTCAGGCTGACACTTTTATGTACTAGTTTCTTAGTCTCAATTTGATACAAGGTCTTATCAATGTGATATTTCAGTCAAACTCACCAAAATCTTTTTGATACTCACTTTTATTAATTGAATATTTTTCACTGCAATTTAAATTAAAACAAACCTTTTTACTTTTTTTTTGAGCTCTTACAAAATGTATTTTGTTTACTCTATTGAAATGAAATCGTCAATAGCGGACTCTAGGGTGTTCCAAAAATATATAAAATTAAATTAAACATTTTTATTAAATTTATCCATCTTTGAAACTGCATCACTAGTCTTAAATTTTCATAGAAATTTTAAAAGTTATAAAGCGTTTTATTACAAAATGTAAACTAAATGAGTAAAGGCATAGCCAAGACTTATGATTTATGTTCATAAAAGTAAAATTTAGACATTTACATTTAAAATGTTGATTTGAAGACTAAGAAAATCGGGGTTATCGAGCGTCTTTCAAACGAGAGCGTAAAGTCGGCTCTAACCGACTTCTATATACCCGTTACTCATGAGAAAACATGCTTAACAGTGTTCCTGCGTTCCCTAGGGTGACCATCCAAAAAGTATGCAACCTTTTTTAGGGTGGGAGGAGGATGGGTGCTTGGTTCACTTTTTTGCTCATAATTTGAGAACCGTTCATCCGATCTTAATCATTTCTTTGGCAAATTGGTTGGTTTTTCTAATTACTAACTATTTGTAGAAGGTCCGAACCGTCTATCTATCTAAACTGTAGGAGATATAACGTTTTTTCCAAATTGCGGCGGCGGGAGGGGGCGTGGCCAAAATTTGAAATAAACTTGATCTGCGTGCAGATAAAAGAAGCATTTGTCCCATACATGTCAAACCTCTATCTCTTACCATCTCTGAGATCTAGGTGTTCATACAGACGGACGGACAGACGGACATGTCTATATCGACTCGGCTGTTGATGCTGATCAAGAATATATATACTTTATATGGTCGGAAATGATACCTTCTGTCTGTTGCATACATTTGCACGACTTTAGTATACCCTTTTTACTCTACGAGTAACGGGTATAAAAATCTCAAAAATACTTTACTCTATAAGCTTTCAGAAAACGCCAGTGCACCCGTAAAAAAACAAACACTGCTCTCTCACACTGCAAGCAGGTCTTTACAAGAGCCTGTGTGAACATGCAGCTGTCTTTGTTTCAAACCTCTTCCTCAACTGGATAAAGTCTTACTTAAGTGATAGATCTCAAAGAGTTCGTTTCAAATCAGCTCCATTAATGTACTATCTGGGGTCCCCCAATGTAGTCATTTAGGCCCCTTACTATTTAACCTTTTCATTAATGATATCCCAGAGGATTTATCCCATTCGTGGGCACTGATGTATACAATTTGTTCCCAAGTTATGTTTCAATAGTCATATATCAGTCATCGCAAACAAGGCAATGGGAGCTCTCGGATTCGAGGAAATTTAATGACCCCTACGTCAGTAAGCAACTCTATGTCTCACTAGTGAGACCAATACTTGAATATGGGTCGTGTGTGTGGTCTCCGTATTACCAAAAATATCAAGATCAACTGGAATCGGTTCAAAAATAGTTCTTAATTTTTGCTCTTCGAGGCTTAAACTGGGAGTCCACCATTCATCTTTCTCCTTATGAGGACAGATTACGTCTAATCAACCTGCTTGCCATAGTGTTCTATTTATTCATAAACTCCTGTCAGGAGATATCGACTCTATCGCTTTGTTATCTAATATAAGTCCTGTAGTCGCACAACGCGTTACTAGAAACTTTTATTCTATTTATCTACAGCCTTTTCTAACAAACTACGCCCATCACGAACCCTTCCGAAGCCTTTGTTTAAACTATAACATGCATTACCATAGTTTTTCATCTCAATCCTCCTTGCTAATTTATGGTCGTTCCTAAGTAGGCCCTCTTAAAGTTAGACAGAACATTGTTAAACTATAAATAAATAAAGAATAGTCAAAACGTCTCATGTTAAGCGTCTTCTTGCAAAGCGTCACAGTCACAGCGACTTACATTTGTTACCTACATAAGTCACCTCTGCCTTGGCAAATATGCCTCTGATTTAGTTTATCGATCAATTGCTAACCAGCAGGTCGGTGTACTCGCAGCTTGGAGGCGTTACCACTCACACATTCTCAAGGAGGTGTTTTCTTTTCTCTACTATGGATTGTAACAGTTAACCAACTGCTTCGGTTGATGGAAGAGCACGGACATTGGATTATTTCCCACAGAAGCTGTGTGACCTCATGCAGACCGGACTGACAACACTAGCTCAGTGGACAACATCTTGCGGTCTGGGCGTAAGTCCTGTCAAAACGAAACCATAGTAAACTTCACCAGAAGATACGAAATTCCTGATCTTAACCCTTCTAAAATCAACGGTGTAAGCCTTAATTTTGGGGACAATGCCAAATACTTAAGAGTCGTTTTGAATAGGAAGCTACTCTGGAATGACAACATAACTGACCGCATAAAAAAGACAACAATTGTTCTTATCTCAAGCAAAAAAAACAAATATAGTACACAGGCTTTACACAGCCGTAGTACGATCAATACTATTATATGGGTCACTAGTATGGTGGCCAGCACTGGGGAAACAATTTAAAGGAAGCGCTGAGAGGAAACGCTTAACATCATATTTCATCTAGTACCACTCGACCTTGTAGCAAAACAGATGACTCCCACAACAGTCCTCAGACTTCGAGAATCCGAGAATCCGATACCTGAAAGGGGGGTAATTCCGGACACTCCACAATACTTAGCCACCAAGCGGGTATACCGTCAAATACAGACTGTACTGTATATCTCGAATGACGCACTATGGGGCGAAAAGGCCAAAATCACGCCATAATTCAGCGGAGCCCAGTAGCAAAAAAATTTTGATGACATCTTTGTAAGAGGATTAAGGTATTTCAAAAAAAGTTAACAGTTTGAAATATTCAGTGTAGATTTTTTTTTAAGAATTATATACAAAAAGAAGTAAGAAAGTCGGTCAAGCCCGACTATAACCTACTCTGTACCTGGAGTAGAAGCTGAATGCAATGCTGGTGCTGCGCTCATCTCTTAGTCTTTCTCTCACTCTCACTCTCTCTCTCTCTCACTCTCTTAAAGATTGTGCGGTGTTAGTTGTAATAGGGTGGGAGGGGGTGGGGGGAGGGTGATGTACTTTTCTGCTCATAACTTTAGAACCGCTCATCCGATCTTTATCATTTCTTCGGCAAATCGATACATTTTGCTAATTACTAACTACAAATCGTCTAACTTCAAAATTGTAGGAGATATAACGTTTTTTCCAAATTGCGGGGGCGGAAGGGGGCGTGGCAAAAATTGAAAATAAACTTGATCTGCCTGCAGTAAAACATTTGTCCCATACATGTCAAACCTCTATCTCTTACCATCTCCGAGATCTAATTGTTCATACGGACGGACGGACAGACGGACAGAAGGATCTAGCGCGATCTACTTTATGTCCAACAATAACAAAAAAATTTTGTTTTTTGGACCTTTTTCCACAAATTAAAAAAAAAATTAAATTTTTTTTATAAAAATTTTATTTATACCTACTAATGAACTAAGAATAGTCAAAACTAATACTTCCAATCGCCACATATCCGCATAAAAGTTTCATATTCATGAAAAACGATTGCGAACATACATTAAAATGCTCTATGTAATGAATTCCTTAAAATCGAAAGGTAAACTTTAAATGCGTGCTATGGGAGAACCAAATATGCTAGACTATTTTTCTTTTTTGATTATTACGATTACAATATCTAAAAAAAAGTCAATTTTGGCGCGGAATTTGCTCCTTCCTTATATCAGAGCTAACGCCATAAAAATCTAAACGAATGGCTTACAAATAACTCCAAGACGTTAACTAAATGTGGCCTATCAGTATTCACCTGATATAGTTGCCTGGACACCGAAACATCGATGGAAATGAGTCTGCGGACAAACTGGCCAAACATGCACAAACATTGCGCTTCTTTCAGAGAAGAGCACGATGGGGATGCCTACAGCTACCTACAAGCTTTACATAAAAACGATTAATTGATTATGACTTTGTATTTCTAGACCAGGGATGCCCAAAGGCTATGCACACGACGCGCATTCGTTGTTGTTTTGCGCATAGAGATGGAAACTCATAGCACAAATCTCTTTATCTCCTATGTAAAATTGGCTTTACAGCTCCAAAGGGCCAAGCCAAGCTTCTCTCAATCTTTTGGTCAGAGTGCTTATAGTTTTTCGAGAACCTACAGCTTAACGCCGAATCCGAACGGCAAAATTTTGAGAAGATATTTTATGGCTAGTTACTTCACAGCTGGCGCCAATAGCTGGTAAAGGTTTATCGGGTTTCTCTTACTATTTCTTGTGTCTGCTGTTGCTTAATTTGTATTGTAATTGTATTCAAGAACAATTAATCTTGAATGAATAAAAATTCATGCTTAATATAAAACAATTTGAATCTCAGAAATCCATGCTCAATTTCAGAATTTTCTTCCAGAAAGTCGAAGGAATTTGTTAATCTCAAACAATAAAATCCAATTACAACAACGCTGTAAGTCAATAAGTCAGTGATTGTTCTCGCTAGACTGAAAAACAAGAAGCGTATTTCAGCTTCGTTTTGTCGCCCTCAACTCTCGACTCGTATGCACACACATCTTGCACCTCATACCTCATCCTGGCTGGCAAAGTAGTCCTTCTGCCCTCACCAGTTGTTGTTGTTGTTGCTGTTGTCGGGTAGCTTATTGGGTTGACTGTTGATTTTTGGTCGCGTTTTTCTTCGCTGCTTTCAGTTTTGGGTCAGACTTATTAGCGGTTTCGTTGGTTTCCTCGTGGTCGGTCGTCGATGATGGCCAGTACCAAAAATGTTGGTAGCCAAGACAAACACTTTCATTTCATTTGCTTTGCATTTCATAATTAAGAGCAAAGAGTGGAAAGGGGGAAAACCATTCGAAAATGTGACAAGCCACCCCGCCCCGAGTGTCTCCCACAGGCGGAAGCTGCAAACAGTCAGTTGAGTTGAGTTCCAGTGTACCCAGTACTCAGTTCCCAGCTCCCAGCTGGATAGCACAAACAGAAAACTATGCACAGTTATGGACACGTACATGGTTGGGTGGCGGCCAGGGGAGTGGGTTTGTCCACTCGTGCAAATTATTGTGAAATATACAAGGAACGAAACGAGCAAAAAGCACAAAAAATACCGAAAAATGAAGTCATCGAGTGGAGGAGAGGGAGACGGACGTTGTGTGTTCTGCATGGAACCCTTAATTAAATAAATTCAATATGCGCAACGGGCAGCCAAAAGCCAGCCCCCCATTCCCCTCCCCCTCTCCGTGCCCCCTCCCAGCATAATTCTGTGCTGGGCCTGGGTGAAAATGTTGGTTGGAAATCGTCATGGATTTTAATATTTAAAAGCGTTTTCAAAAATTTGTCCCCTGTAAAAGAGAGAGAGTGAGAGAGAGCGGGAGAGACTGGACCCGGGTCTGGACGTGTGCTGACCAACTGGGCCGCAGTTCAGAGGCCAAACGCATCGACCACTCACTCCGACTTGGCCGGGACTGTCCCAAAAGTCGAGACCTCAACCCAAACCAAACGTTCGACAGGCAGCAGCAACATTTTGATAAGCGACGCTGGACAGAGAGAACTCCCCAACCATCCGAAACCACCAACCGAAACTTCTCCACACACACACACACACACACACACACACATTCCACATTTAGTTTTGTCGCCAAAAAAAGGATATTATTTAATGAGCTACACTTTAAGCATCGGGGAGTCTGGGAGTCTGCAGTTGGGTTGGGGCTTGACCAAATTGAGTTGCTCTGTGTATGTGTGTGTGTGTGTGTGTGTGTGTGTGTGTAGTTTTTGGTCTTGCATATTGGATTGAGGCTATGTAGCCTCAGTACCAGGCCAGCTCCTTCCTTTGGTCTGTTTTTGGGGTCAAGCGTGTGCGTGATTAAAAATTCAATACCGAAACGAATGTGGAATTGAACGGCAAATTAAATGAGCAAAATGGTACGAACAGGGGGTTGGCCAGGGGCGGACGGGGGAGGGGGGGAGAGTGTCCAAGTTGTTGGAAACTTGTTTAAATTATTGATTTGAGATGGAGTCCAAATCATTTGGAGTTCGCAGTAAAACTTTAGCTTGTTTCGAGAACAAACGAGGATTGCCAATTCTCTCACTGAAAACACAGATATTTAAGTCAAATGCCTAAATCTTCCATTATAAAATTCAATTGACAAGATTTTGGAGCTTAAACCATAGTCAGCTGTAGAATAACTGTAAACGCGCTCTCAACATTACTGCTGAGAGCGCACTGAGAGAGAAAGACCAAAAAGGATTAATAAAAATTAGCAGCGCATCAGTCTTAATCGAGCTGCGTCCAAAAACAGAAGTACCCTTTGCCATTCCTACATTATGTTAAATTTATTCCTTTTATATAGCTTATTTAGTTTCGTAAATGTTTTAATCCTGTTTTTATTAATGCTGAATGACATGTGGTCTGTAAAAAAAACGAGCGGCAGAGTTCTAGATCGATCGGGATAGATTTTATACCGTTTTGTACTTGAATATTCAAGTATGTTTAGTATGGATGTACTTAAATTAGGTACAAAACATTCTACCATAGAAAAAGACTGTTAAAATTATTCAAATGAGAACAAACGATCTTGTCTCAAGAACATTTCGTACTCACAGTTAGCCCAAAAATTTAAGAAAAGATCGTACTTAGTTCAAGTACAAAATTTCTTGGAATTGACTGACAGTGCAAACTCCAAAAAGTGAGCTACGAAAAATGCGAATTATTTAAAGTTGTTCTGTTCCTGGAATTCCCTCCTGGTTCTAACACTTTGGTAATGGAGTGTGGGTAGTATAAACAGTATAAACATCTTGGTCTTTGGCTAATTTATAACCTTTAGATTTTTATTTTAGACAGAGTCCTAGTTTCTAAGACAAATTGGAAAAGCTCATAGTCTTATAGGCTTAAACCAAGAACATTTTGTACTTAGTTTTTGAAGTATTATTTTGCTTCAAAAATGTTTGGGGCTGACTTAAGAATTTATTAGACTTTTATGAAGAACCTATTTGCACTTGTTTAGAGAGTAAATCGGGCCTTACTTTAGACCAGGGGCGCCCATTCCCATTGCTCCAGCGACGCATTTGTTACTGTGTAACGCAAAGGAATACCTCGCGCGTATAGGAGACATGGACTCCATAAGCCAAGCAAACTCACATGCGGGCTCTGTGTTTTGTTGTTGTCGCACTCAGACCTGCAACAACAACATCAAATGTATCTCTCTGCCCTCTCTCCGATGTTTCTCGCATACTCGAACACAACAACAAATTTACTAAGCGTAGTCGGCATTCGCCTCGCTTGCTGAGGCCCGAGCTCTGTTCGTTATTTTGGGTGGCGCACACACACACACACACATTCACGGAGAGAGCCATCCGATACCTCGGAGTTATGATCGACACAAGACTCACCTATCGCGAGCACCTGCAATCTGTGAGTGAGAAAGCGCAACACACTGGGAACGCACTCAGCAGAATCATGCTAAATACCAGGGGCCCGAAACAAGAGCGAAGGCTGCTCCTTGCCAGCGTTCTTAAGTCCACAATCTTGTATGCGTCCAAGATCTGGGGTGCAGCGATGGCTGTGCCAAACTACAGCAGGAGCGTCCGAGCTACGTACCGGCTATGCGCGCTACGTGTGTGTAGCGGATTTCGAACCATGTCCGACGAAGCAGCACTGGTGATCGCCGGCATGGTTCCAATAGAGCTCCTAGCTCTGGAAGCCAGTGCTATAGACGAAGCAGCTCGGTCAGACCAGCCAAGGCTCATGGCACGAGAAGACGTAAGGAGCGGAAGCATTCGGCAATGGCAATCCAAATGGGATACGTCGTCAAAGGGCCGGTGGAGCCATCGACTAATTCCCGACATTAAAGTTTGGGTAGGAAGAAAACATGGGGAAGTTAACCACTGGCTAACCCAAATACTAAGCGGCCACGGTTGCTTCAGGAGTTACCTACATCGCTTCGGCCACGACTCCTGCCCAGAATGCACCTGGTGTGAAGGAAGACAAATAGAGATGCCGAACACATTTTCTTCCACTGCGGACGATTTGAAGTGGGACGGCAGAGGCTGGCTTCAATCAGTGGAGTAGAAATAGGTCCTGATAACCTCGTGGCGGTAATGATCGAGAGGAAAGAAGTGTGGGATGCAGTAAGCACATTTGCTGCGTTTTCGATGATGGAGCTCCCCAGACTGGAGAGAGAGAGAGCGATCGCGGTTTAGACGGGACTTCCCCTGTGAAGCAATGCTTTACGGCCGTCCCACAGGGGTTGAAACCAGTTCTCTAGCTGCCTTAGTCTTAATAGTAGTAATAGTTATATTATATAATGGAAATAAAAAAAAAAAAAAAAAAAAAAAAAAAAAAAAAACACACACATTCACTCTCTCTCTCTCTCTCTTGACCACTTGTTAAATTTCAGTCAGTAAGCAACTGTTGTAAGCATAGAATCTCCGCGGCTGAATTGTTTGTGTTTTACTTAGTAACTTAGTAGGCTTTGTATTAAAATATATAACTCTCTCGCTCTCGCTCTCTTTGACACAAATATACGGAGTTCTGAGAGAGCGAGTGAGCCTACCTTGTTTAGTATGCCTTGGTCGAATTCATAGAATTTCATAGGAAAATGCGGGCCTACGATTTTGAAATAAGAATTTTGTACTTGAAATAAGTATTTTTGTGCTTACCGTACTATTGACACCGTTCGTATCTGATTGAAGTACAGAGCTCTTGGTTTTTTTTCTGAATGTACTGGTTTAAGGCAGAAGAGATAAATTTTTAGTTTGCTACGATATTTCACATGAATAGAAACAGTTTAAAATAGCTTTGAAATCTGAATGATTATGAAAAGGTGTTCTATTCATGTGAAATATCGTAGCAAAATTAAAATTTATCTTATCTGAAGTATAGGCCTTTACGGCAGGCAGTTTGGTTAAGATTTTGAATAAGCGAAAAAAAGGCCTGAAAGTTGCTCATATTAAAGCACAGAGTCTTGCGAAGAAAATTGATGAATTTAGTTATGTTTTTGATAACTCTGATGTTGATGTTATCTGTATGTCCGAGACGTGGTTTTTGTCTGACTATTGTGACTCGTCCATTGAATGTAAGGGTTATATGGTTTATCGGGTAGAAGCGTCTGAATTGTAAACTAATCGAATGACATCAAATAAACAGCCCAATTGAATTTTTTGTTTCTTTAATATCTAATTAAAACTTTGGTATTTATAGGTCTAATCGAAATATTGACAGCGCACATCTAATTGAAATTGTCTTACAACTTTTCACTCAATATGTAGATGTGATACTAGCTAATTATCTTTTGTGTGCAAATCATCTTGTTGACAGTTTTACATCTCTAGGGCGGAATGCAGTTTATAAAACAACTTCCACACACTTTCCAATTCCTCAATGATGCAACCAAAATCCTACTACATATACCGACCAGGTTTCTGTGCCAGCTTTTCCCAGAAATTACTTAATTTTCTTCACCTACGACATAATTCTAGACCATAGTAGCCATAAGATAGAGTTTAGAAACTGTAAGAGAATATTGTTAGTATGTCATTATAATTATGTTTAATTTATACTAAAATTTGCGTTGTGACTAGTGCGTTAAAAATAAGTATCTCAAAAAGAGTGTCCAAGGCTTCTTTAAAACTCAGTGCAGATTGCCTTTATAGCTTCTGATAAACATGGTTAAAAATTACTTTGCCATTTTGTCCAACTATTCCCATTCACCCCTTGTCTTTGAAGAATTTAAGTATGGCTGCCATAAAAACCTGCTCGAATCTCCATATCCTGGCACATGTGTACAAATACATGAGTGTGTGTGTGTGTGTTTGTTGCCTACTTATATATTTTTATACATATTTTTAATTATTTTCGTTTCATGTCTTTTAATTAACATGCCTAATAAAACACATGCCGAAAAAACGGGTTGGAGGGAGGGTTTTTTGGAGCTGCGCTGCCAAAGCATAAAAAGATATTGTCAGTCAGTCAGTCAGCCGGCAGCATCGCTTCGTCTGATGTATGCAAATAACACCCCTAATACACACTCACACACACACACGAGGAAAAGGAAAAACTTGCCTGCCTAAAAATCCCCAAATATAAATAATTAAAAAGAAAATGTTGCTGGCAAATCAACCGAGCGAAAGAGAGAAAGTCTCTTCCATAATTATGAAGCTGCATTGGAAGCGGGCCCCCCCTTACCGCCCCACCCCCCCTTTTAAAGGCCACCCCTGGGTAAAAACTCTTTTGCGGTTTTTTACCAAATGCATAATGTTGATTATGGCAATAATTTTATGAGTTTTATGTAAACAAGATTTCTGTAGGCAGGCCAAAGCAACCAACCAGCCAGCCAGGCAGTCAGCCATCCCAGTCAAGGTGTGCATTTTGATAAGAACATTAGAAGTCTCTTTTGGAAGATGTGTTGTACATGCGAGCATGGTGTTGGGAGTGAGTGCTGAGAGAAGTAAGTAGCTAATCTATTGGCTACAGTCTTGGATTAGAGCGTATATTAAAACCGCTGACTTTGGTAACAGCAGCGATAAACAAGAAGCTACTTGGCTAACACATTGGACCCATCCAACTAACAGTTAGACAGCTTTAGTGCTAACTACAGGAGCACAACTGTTTTTATAAAGCACGCCATCAAATTGTCTGTAAAATCTATAGCCAAATTTGCCTTTACACTTTTCAGAAGTCACAAAAAAAATTCTTAAAAAAATATTTTTTATCCACAATCAAGTTTCAAATACATTCCACTGAAACTTATGTCTGGACCCAAACCAAAAGTTGCTTTCTTTAAATTGTTTAAAGATAATTTTCAAGTCTTTGTTGAAAATGATAAAAAATTTTAATGCTTAGTTACAACTAATTGCATGTCTAGATACATTCCATAGCCCCTAAAATGTGTATGCTTTAACCTTGACTGACCTTTAACCTGAAATGAACACTGAAACCCTTGTTTCTTTCCCATTAATCTAAGCAAATATTTTAATGTAAAACGAGTAAAACTTTGGACTCCGCTATCAAAATAGGGTGACCAAAACCCACGTACTCACTTTGTTTTTCAATTGAGTTCCAAATGGGTTCCACACAGCTCCAAAAGCTGTTAATAAGTCAATCATTACATTCTAAAACATTAATCGACCTTGACATAGGTGTTTAAAATTTCATAAAATTTTCATTTTACTTACAGTCAGGTTCCACTTATGTTCCACAAGCTTCAAAAACAGCAACCAACCCAATCAATGCATTCGAAAAACTTACCACACCCTTACTAATCCTCTTAAAATTCCATAAAGCTTTAAATATAGATTAAGTCAGGTTCCACATATGTTCCGCAAGCTCTTAAGTCAGTAACCAATCCAACGATGGCATTTCAGAACATTCCACAATCTTACAGATTGTTGAAAACTTTCATTAAGCTTTGAATGTATAGACATTAAAGTTCCACTTATGTTCCACAAGCTTTAAAGGCAGCAACAGAGCCAATCATTGCATTCCAAGAACATACCACACCCTTACAAATCCTCTTAAAATTCCATAAAGCTTTAAATTTAGAATTAGTCAAGTTCCACATATGTTCCACAAGCTCCAAAGGCAGCCACCAAGACAATCATGGCATTTTAGAACATTCCACAATCTTACAAATCGCTTAAAATTTTTATTAAACTCTGAATGTAGATACAATCAAGCTCCACTTATGTTCCACAAGCTTCAAAGGCTGCAACCAAGCCCATCAGGGCATTTTAAAAACTTATCACAATCTTACAAGTTGTTCAAATCTTTCATTGAACTTTAAATTTTTAGTTGGTCAAGTTCCACATATGTTCCACAAGCTTCAAAGGTTGCGAACAAGGCAAACAATCCACAATCTTACTTTTCCTTCTAAATTTTCATTGAGCTTTAAATTTATAATTATTCAAGTTCCACTTTTGTTCCACAAGCTTTAATTACTGCAAGCTAATCATTTCATTCTAAAATCTTACCACAATTTACATTTCTTTTTAAACTTCCTTTAAGTTTTAAATTTATAGTTAGTCAAGATCCACATATGTTCCACAAGTTCTAAAGGCTGCAACCAAGCTAATCATAGCATTTCAAAACATTCCACAATCTTATTAATCGTTTTTATATTACATTAAGCTTTAATAATATGGACATTTAAGTTCCACATATGTTCCACAAGCTTTAGTTGTCAGAAGGATGGGAAAAGTAATGGCTAGCAATTTCCAATATTTTGAAAAATGAATTTGTTACAAATTTATCACAATAAAGCGTCAAACTTGCTTTTTGAACTGGTAATAGTTGTCTACATAGCTAGTTGCCGGTAGCTAGCTATGTAGTCAGATTCTTAGATTGATTGATTGTTACCAGTAGCTAGTTCTGTAAATAGCTACGTAGTCAGCTACTTAGCTGATCACCAGTAGCTAGCTACGAATCAGTCACTAATCTAGTTACCAGTATCCAGTTCTGTAGTGAGCTCCTTAGCTAGTTACCGGTAGCTAGCTTTGTAGTCAGCTAGTTAGGTAGTCGGTCACTTAGCTAGTTACCAGTATCTAGTTTTGTAGTCAGTTTCTTAGCTAGTTATGCATATAGCCTTATCAACACTTTTGAGTTTTTATAAAGAAGCATCAGAAGGAGTAGGAGTAGCAGCTATAACCTCTTTTTTATCGCCTTATTAACTCATTGCTGTGGTGTCAATTTACAGCCTTCTCTCTCCTTATCCACACACACACACACACAAACAATGCCGCGCAACAAAAGCAAAAATATGGTCACATTACTTAAACGCACCCCCCCTACCACCAACCCCCCCCAAGTTCCTTTTGTCTCAAATTTCGCCCACTTTTTTGTGTCGTAGGTGTTTGGGGAAAAAAGAGCCAGAGCCAGCCACCTCCACCTCCACCGCCAACCCCTCTGACATCTTAAGTGTTGCTAATAACGCCTACAACTAAAAAACAGCCAAGGGGTGAAGCAGCCCGGCTGAAGGGGGGGAAGGGGGCGACACTTTTAAGAAATTGCAAAGTTTTCGTAACAAAAGCAAAATGCTGAATGTGGACATCATCGGGTAGGGGTGGGGGTACAGTCCAGGGGTGGGAGGACTTGAGCAACAATACTTTGATGCGATTTTGCGGATATTAGGTGTTAATTTTTCAAAGGCGGCAAGCGACAAGAACGACAACCCTCCCACCTCCACCTCCTGCCCTCAACCAGTTGCCATTTCGTGGCCTGTTGCCATTGCCATGGCGTCGTCCTGCCTTTTGTAATTTTAACTGCTTTTGGTTAACACTTTTACGCATTGCCAACTGTGTGCAACTGGAGCTGGAGCTGTTGGGGAGTCCTTGAGTTGACGTCGGTTCGATATCACATGGCAAACTCCGAGCTCCCAAAAGTCATCGATGGCAAACAAAAGTTGTTCCAGCAACTTTTTCTTCATTGGCTTTTTTGTGTATTTTAATTGCCCCCCTGAGGGGTTGTCGGGCGGTGGTGGTGACGGTAGGGAGGGGAGGGAACAAGCCTTAAGTTACTGCCAAGTCAAAGGGGCGGGGGCGCCATTTATTGAGCATTTTAGCCTTTCATCGATGCTTTCAGCTGAAATTATTTTTGCTCATTTTAATTATTATAACCGCTAAGTACAGCCAGCCATAACAATGGCCTGACAAGAAACGGCGAAGAGTGTTGAGGGTAGAGGGAGGGGGCAAGGGAAAGTGCCGCAAACACAAATTTTAACGGTTATGCGCCCGCTGAAGGGTGGCTGGGTGACCGAGTCTGGGCATTGTTTGTGGTGAATGGGGCTGAGCCAAGGTAGCTAGAAGCTGAAGAAAACCATTTTACCAAGTCGCATCCCAAACTAGTTTATTCCTAACTGAATCGACGATCTTAACTTTACTTGAGCTAAAGTCAAGATCAGGCTAAGTTTGAGGTTTCAAGTGTGCGTTGTTAGTTATAGTTATGAGCGTATGTCATTTATTTGAAACCTACGGTCCAAAAATACTAATATCATTACGTGTTGTTGAGAAATCGGGTTTAAATCGAGCTGAACCAAATTTTTACCGATTTGGCGTCCTTTTCAAAAACGCTGAAAACGATTTGAATCGGTTTAGTTCACTCACGTGTTTTAAAAAGTAAAGCGCTTACCTTCAAATATAGCTTCTATAACTTTAGGTCGATTAGCTTATACGTTTAAATTTAGATTCGTCAACGGACTTGTTCTTAAGCGACGTTGAATTAATATAGCCTTTAAGATAACATGTCAACCATTTAAGAACATGTGATCCACTTGTAATTGATCTTTCAAACTTCCTGTCCTCAGATTACTTCCTTGGAAGTTGCTTATTTATGTGTGAGTATCCCATTTTGTATCCCGACAGATGGCCAAGTGTCGTCAATGTCGCAATCTTTTGTTCAGCGCTTTTGTAATTTATTGAAATTATAAATATTATATTGAATAAAAGAATAATCTATCTAATTGAAGTTCTATCTATCTAGACAATTGAATAGACGGGTAAATAGGAGATGTTGATCAAACTTGTTCATTTTTCTCTGTTTAAACGCGTGGATCTCACAGATTATAGGAGTTAGAGCCACAAGTTTTTGCATGTATGTAGGTGTACACCGTACTTAGATCAAGTTTGCTCCAGGTTTGGCAAATTCCTCCTCCATCTTCTTTTAACCGCGATAAACTGTCAGAGCTACAATTTTTAAGTTCGAAACAAGTGACTTAAAATATATTCGGTTAGGCCCAACATCAATCTATTCTGTGTACCACAATGAGATCCGAGCAAAAACACCGAAGATATGCCCATTTATTGAAATACATTTAAATGGAATTCAAAGCTATAGGAACCAAATTTCTTGGGACAGGGTATTTTGCAGTCGGGGCACTCGATCGCAACACTCTTACTTGTTTTATATATAAATAGATGTAGTTTCGAATCTCTGGACCAGTCTCAATATAGGCTGCCTTCACACTGTTCGACACATGACACATGATGGTCTAGTAGTTCTGCTATTTGTTCTGTTTGAAATTTGAATAGCTTGTCAAATTCATAGAATTTCATTGCCTCCGTCCACTAGGGTTGTCGATATTTCTGAAAATATCAATATCGATAACACAGTGGAACAAAATTCAACTTTACTTTTTGCCTGGGACTGGGACCAATAAATTGTGAAACTAGAGGCATCAGGTAGCAACACCTCATACCCAGTTTTTCTGGAGCACGTCAAGTTCGCGTTTAATGGGCACTTTTATACTAGCAACACAAAGCTACAACCTCTATTGCTGGTTAAAAGAAGATGAAAGCTAAAATTTTGTAAAATTCACCAAAGATAAAGGCAGTTACCACAATTGTTATAACAAATTCCCACCGCCAATGGATAAGCGGTTAGTACCCCGCCCATAGAGGACTATCTTAGAAAGTGGAATTAATGAAAAACCGCTCGATGGAATTTTTTAAGATTTTAAATATATTGAGATACTGACCAGTTTAATGTGTCCTTAAGAGATGGTAACATGCATCGATGGTAGGTACCACATTTGACAGCACCCATCATCGAGGCAATATAGGCCATAAACTAGAGATCAAAATAGACCGAACTGCGTTTTTGGATTCACCATCGGACCCTTAAGTCACGGGCTATGGCTGTCTTTGTACAAGCAATTGCCTCAGAGCAACATTGACCATATGGGTATCAAGAGCGTCTCCAAAATTATGCAATAAATCCTATAAATAAAAGTCGTCATTTCCATTAAGAAAATCAAAAATTTTGTTTAAAAATGTCTTTGGTGGACAAACCGCGATACGCGAAGATGCCTTGAACTGATGTATTTAATTGATCCGATCTGTTTTTCTGCTGGTATTGAAGCACTTTACTCATAAGATTAATTCCATAATATTGGTGAAACTGGTTTCACCTAAATGGTCAATGTTGCTCGAAGGCAATTGCTAGTATATAAATGCCTAAGAACCGCGAACCAAGTCTTTTTTGGTAAAACTGAAAACGCAGTTCGGTCTATTTTGATCTCTAGTTTATGGCCTATATTGCCTCGATGAAGGGTGCAGTCACATGTGGTACCCACCATCGCGGTATTTCGATGCATGTTACCTTCTCTTAGGTACACATTTTATAACTCCGTATCTCAATATAGTTAAAATCTTATACAATTTTATCGAGTGGTTTTCCATTAATTCCACTTTCTAAGTTAGACCTCTATGGGCGGGGTACTAACCGCTTGTCCATTGGAGGCGGGAATTTGGTATAACAATTGTGGTAACTCCCTTTATCTTTGGTGAATTTTACAAAATTTTAGCTTTCATCTTCTTTTAACCAGCAATAGAGGTTGTAGCTTTGTGTTGCTAGTATAAAAGTGCCCATTGAACGCGAACTTGACGTGCTCCAGAAAAACTGGGAATGAGGTGTTGCTACCTGATGCCTCTAGTTTCACAATTTATTGGTCCCAATCCCAGGCAATTTTGAGTGTTCCACAGTGTAATATGAAAAATTAAAATGTTCAATATCGATATTTGATATATTGGGTCCAAAAAACATTGATACATCGTTATTTTCTTAAGCTTAAGAAAACTAAGAATGACCATTTCTCGTCTCTCTAATGGGATAATTTAATGATTTAAATGACTTAATTGTATGAAACTAGATTATAGTTTAAGCGTTCGATTTGTATAGGCGAAATAACTCAACTAAGCGGATAGCAAAAACGGAATCTACTGAAAATTCTTAGACAATTTTAACCAAGAACCCATGGGTCCATAATGAGCTCCTAGTTGGTGCAAATCGATCTGAAATATTTAAGATGTCTTTTTTAAAAATTTTTATTCATTTTACCTAGAAATCGCCCTTCTAAGAAGAAATGCAGAAAATCTCACCAAAAAACCTTGGGTCTAAAATGAATTCCTTGTCCGCGCAAATCGACCTTAAATATTAAAGATAATTGAAGATTTTGTCAATGCTAATAGGTCTGAAAAAACTTTTTTTTATTTATTCTACTTAAAAATCGCACTTCTCGGAATAACCCTGAGCGTCCAACCAAAAATTGATATTTGGAAAAATTGTGTTCGTGAAAATGTTCCCATCCATTGACGAACATGTTCGCACGAACACTCGCAAGATACAACTAGAACAGGTATAGCACTTTTTTAGTGCGCTGTCTGCACGGTCCACAAAATTTCAGTATGCGGCTGACATTTGACGAGAAAGATAATACCTGAGCTTGTCATTTTTTTGTTGTTTTGTTTTTGGATTTGGATTGGATTTGGGGTTCGATTTTTTCAAGTGATCTTATTGTTGTTTTGTTGATGATGCGTTGCAAAAAATTATACATTTCTGTATATAACTAAATATGCACTTGTTATTTTGCTGTTTATTTTTTTTTTAGTACAATGATCTCATCAGTATGATAAAAAATAATTTAGTAATATTCCAAATGCTTCAATTAATATATTAATAACAATTTTGTATGCGTGATATGTATACATTATCTACGTAAATCGTTTTCTTCTTATGTATTAAATTTGTGTGCATGTGCCTCTGGCGCTCAGAAAATTTTTGATAAAATCCAAAGTCAGACATTTTAAGTTTTTGTTCGTTTTTGTAATTGAAAAACAAGGTTTACACTAAAAAAGTAATTCTTTGAAAATCTCTGTCTCCCTGTTTCAAATGTCATATTGTTATTTCGTTTATGTAAACCAAACGATTTTACGAACATTCAAAACGATCTCAATCGACTGCAGCTGACCTTCAAAATGTGTGTGTTCTTCTACTTTCTGGTGATTGTCATCGTTGTGGTGATTGTCGTGGTGGTGGCCCTTCATATAATGCACTGAATTGGATGACCGGATAGTAGACTCGAAGTCGATGTCCATCAATTGATAATGTGGAATATATAATAAATGAATTAAACTAGCTTCCTCTCGCTCCCTCTCTATCTCTATCTGCATCTCCATCTCTCTCTGTCTGCTTGGCTTGGCTTCGCTTTTGTTTGTGGGCTGCTATAATTAACTGAATATTTATTACTGCGGTTGGATAAAATGTTATGCGGCTATTATTTTAGTTTTATGGCCAACATGGCTAACCAGGTGAGGCTTAAGGCTGAAGCCAAGGCTGGCACATGAACATGAATCCGAGCCAGGACACAAACCATTGAACACAACAAGCCCCGGTTCCAATTAAGCAACGAGTTTGGGTTGGAAAAGTCGCTAATTGTTTTAAGAGCTAGGCTCTGTTGGGGGTGGGGCAAAAAGGTGTGAAATTCTAGCATTGCCATCGACAAAAAAAGGGAGGAAAAAGTTTGCGCCTTGAGCCAGTTGATAAGGCTAAAAAGTTGCTCAGCCGTAAAATTACGCATACGCCGTGTTGTTTTACATTGTCTGCCTGGTGCTTGGCCAAAATACAGCAAAGCTTATTAATATTATTACTCATACGCGCTGCTCTGGTGTAAGTGTAATCCAGCCGCAGGTCTGGCTGCTGCCATATAATTATAATTGTTTAATGAACTGCAAGAGGTTGGAGGGGCGGGGGAGAGCAACAGCTGTTGAAAGATTTACTAAAGATGAAAAGCCAGAAAGGAGCATCGAGAAGATAGAATTGTTCACTTTATTTTCTGTTTCCTCCCCTCTGACTTTAACCAGACCAATTTGATTCAATAAAGATATTCCGATTATTAAAATAATGCAAAATAATTAGCATTCTCCCCTCAATTTCACACTAAAAACTTAATTTCCAATGCGCAATCAGACACGCTACACTGACACCCTATAAAAGGTATCCGGAGTTTCGGTAACGCTTCACAGTCAACGCCTGACAACCCGAGCAGAAAGATGCAACTGAAACTGATGAGCCTCTTGCTAATGCTGCTGTGTGGCAGCTTAATGGTCAGCTCTGCTCCGCAGGGTCCACCCTGTGCACCACCGCCACCAGGGGGATCACCACCACCCGGTCCCCCACCAGCGGGAGCACCACCGCCAGGTGGACGTGCCTGTCCACCACCACCACCAAGCACCACAGCTGCCTCGGGTTAACCACACGCACACACACGATTGGACCCACAATTGGAACTTCTTCTTTGTATTTTACCGAAAATAAATGTCAATTTGCATAAATCCTCTATTCCTCCTCATATTCCCAGTGCACAGTTTCGCGACAAAGCCAGAAATAGGAAAAGGCCACAAACCAAAAGTATACGCTAAACACTAAGAAGTTAAACTTAAATATCATATAGAAACATATATCTTAACTCTTACCCAATCCCAGCCCACTCAAACCCACTGCCACATACGAGTCCTGCAAATTTAGGGCCGTGGCAATTAAAAGTCCTGTGCCCAGAAAAACGTGTAAAAAATTCGTAACCAAATAAATCAAAATCAGCTGCGACATTTCTATTATGGCACCAACAAACAGCATTGCACAACCCATAAAGTGCACCAGATTCAGGGCGCGAGACACGTGAAAGAAGAAGCCGCCGGTGGAACGGCAACAGAGCTGCCTATTGCCATACGGAACGCCGATCAGTTCAAAGAAAATCTGTATCAAAACGATGAGAAAACAAGCTGTACGCAAATCGAAAATGCAACAACATTTGGCCAAACGGAATTTCATGACTTTTTTTTTTAAGACTGACGGGAAAATTGTAGACAAAGTGAGATTATATTTTGAAAATGAGCTCAAAAAACCTGACATTTTTATATGTCTGAAGAAAATATGACAGAAACTTAGAAAAACTTTGTAAAAAGAGACTTACGAAAAGCAAAACATAAGAAGTGCCCCAGTTCAAATGATATTTAGAAAGAAGTTATAAATTTTTCAATAGTTTGAAGCAGTCCGAAATTTCTGTTTGGGAAACTGAATAAAACGAAGGTCGGCAATGATTTTGAATACATATATCTTTTTTATGGCAAAATTAGGAACCTTTTTACAAAATAGTTTTAGAATGTCAGCCTTTCAAAGTTGTTATATCTTAAAATTGCTGCAAGAAAAAAAAATTTTAGTCAAAGTTAGGAAAGCAACAGCTGCCGCATTATTTTC
This sequence comes from Lordiphosa clarofinis, assembly GCA_018904275.1. Lineage (NCBI taxonomy): Eukaryota > Metazoa > Arthropoda > Insecta > Diptera > Drosophilidae > Lordiphosa > Lordiphosa clarofinis. The sequence goes on from JAEIGQ010000018.1 coordinate 279,728, forward strand.
GACTTCGCTTTGGATTGCTAAAAAAATTATCAAGAATCTTTCCATTCAAAAGCGTAAACAAAAAAATTAAAAAAATAAAAAGTTTTGTGGTTTTTTTTTCAATTGGCAACTTTGCGTTAAGAGTACCCAAAAGTACCTCTCGTACCTCTCTCTGCTGGCAATATAATATAGCTGTAGGTATGCGCTTTTGCATTTAAAATTATATGCCAATTTAAAAACAAGCTTGTTCTGTTATTCAGTCAGCCAAGAAGTATGTATTCTTTCTAAACTTCGGAATATGACACATGCACTCTGAGGCAAACTATTTTTATACAAAGCCAATTTGAATGTGTTTAAATGTGTAGCATACTCTTAAAAAGCACTGAAGGTAAATTGTAATATGTTCAAAAACTAGATTTTTAGTTAATAAAATTTTTATTTTAGTGTTGGATCTAAAGAGGAGGTAAAATAGATAGAAAAATCGGTGAAAGTAGTAAAAATTGATTGAAAATCCTCGACATCGTGGGCAGTCAAGTACAAAAACTGCTCGGGTCAATATCTCATAAACCATTAGACATATCAAGATATATTATTTGTGTTTAGTTATCTTGTACTTATAGGTACTACTATCCTTAAAAAACAAAAATTTAATATGTTTGTCGACTTTGAAATGGATTATCAAAATCCTATACATTTTTTTTTTGTATTTTAAATTATGTGCGTTAAGTTTAATCTTTTGAGATCGTTTTGTCGAAAATTTCAGCTCCCTAGCTAAAGATTTCTGGCCCACAGTGCAGTGGTGACAAAAAATGACAAAAGCCTATCCAATGGGATAGAGTATGGAGGAACTCAGAATTCCGTCGGCTGAAAGACACACGCATAGACAGAGAGAATACGTTTCTCGGCGCGTGTTGTTCGTCTTATTCTTCTCTGACGAGTCATTCGTTTCTTTGCTTGTTGCTCATGTTTGACGTCATGACGTTTACTTCGTGTTTCGCTGCTTCGCACTCAAGCGCAAGGCTTGATAATGTGAGGCATCACTGGCCCAAAGTTAAAGTGAAGCTGTTTTGTCATGAGGTAGTTTCTGCCAGCTCATAGAAGATAGGAAAAGATTGCTGATGATTGAATTGGGTAAAATCATTCAGGTCTGTTCCCATTTCCGAGTGGATTTAAAAAGTAAAACGATTGTATTTCCGAATCGTTTTCATTTGATGTTCCCGTTTCCGAGTGAAATAGAAATCGATTTACTTTTTGAATGAAAGTTCGAATCGTTTTCGAACTATAATTCAGCAATGGTAACATAAACAATTTCGATCAGCACTGCGCATGCGCTGATGCGGAATTGCGAACAGCTCGGTTTCATTTCGATCGTTTTTGCTTTCGTCTACATTCAATTTATGGGGTACAACTTTGAAATAAATAATTTTAAATCAAATTGAATGCCCAATATTTTTTTGGTTACTTTAAAATCTTCTCAAAATATGACTTATTAATATAAAAATTTTGGATAGATAAAAAATATAACCGTTGACATGAAAATTGTCAATTACTTTTGATTTCACTCACTCAAAGGCAAGACTTTTGAAACCGAATAATTTGATCGTTTTTCGGAAACGGGAACAGCTATCAATTCCGATTCCACATGATTTGATCGAAATCGAAAACGGGAACAGGCCTGATTAAATGGCTATACGTTCAACCAGCCTCCTCTGTGGTGTTGTATGGGTCTTGTTTTAGAAATGTTATGAAAAAATTATAACTTATTGACCTAGAGCCTGCTAAAAAATTTGTATGAAATGCCGGCCATTTCTCAAAAATTTGATCAACTATCGCTTAATACACGCAAATGAGGAAGCCCTGTCTATCTTTGGTATAGCCGCAAAGTACGTTAGACTTTGCATAATGACGTTGAGAAGCACTCAAAGCTCTGTTTCCGAGCCTTGTGAATTCATTAATCTGCTGATTTCGCCCAAATGCCAACAGATCTGGCTCCATATTTAATAAGGATGTCCTGCTACTCGCATTTGACGATAAAATTGACATTATCTGAAAAACCAAACGGGCGGTAAGCATGGCGTTTTCATAGATTGCGAGGCAGTCGGAACTGATGGGCTAAGTGGTAAACGAGACGTCTTGGATAGTTTAGGATTCATGCCTTTTTAACGCAAAACAATTTCAACACGTCAATTCAACACACGTCATAACATAACAATTTCAGCACTAGTCAATTCAACAAGCGTCTGTGCGAATATAACACAAATTCAACACCAATTCAAATCGCTCGAAATTGACGACTTGTAGAACAGCAATATGCTAATGTTTGAATGAGAAATAATTTTGTTCAAATTTTCTTGTGATGAATTTGTTCCTGTACTGAATTGACGTTAAGGTAAGGTCCCACAGGCAAATAATTTGCGCAAATATTTTAAAATATTTGCCCATTTTGTTTGCCCTTAGTGGGAACACCAAATAGTTTGCTCGCAAACATTTGCCAAGTAGCCTTTGCCTATGTTTGTGCACCAATAATTTGAAGCAAATATTTGCCTAATGGGAACACGTGGGAACACCCTCGGCAAATTTTGTTTGCGGGTTTGCGAGTTTGCTCTTACAAGCAAATTGTAAGAGCAAACAAGGCCAATATTACAAAAAACAATTTTTTTTTGGCTTAGGCAATACAAAATTGAAGGTGTAGCAGCAAGTAAAATTCAAATAACTCACAAGACCACGAAATAAAATAAGTTCGTAATTAAAAAATTATTTTATTATATACGGTATTAGTTATTTTTTCTATATAAACATAAATATTTAATACGGCGTGTCCCAATATCTAGAAATGTTTCCGAGTAAGTATTTAAACGCCATTCTCCTGGAATTATTGTCCCATTTGGTGTTTCTCTGTCAATCAGGGTTGGTGAAAGATCAAGAAGTTATGAAGATCACAACTTGCTGAAATCACTATGCGAGTTTTCTCACTCAAGGCAATTGGCATGCGCATCACGCGAAATCGCGCTGAAAGAATGCCAAAAGCGTTTCACGTCGAGCTCTTGATAGTCGGTAATTAATTACCCTTTTGACTAACGATAAATTTCGAAATCAAAAGTCTTCTGCTTATAGCAAAAGCATCATCGGCCACCATTACGTATGGAACAGCAATCTCACGCTGTGGCAAGGATGCGTCTTCGGGAATGTTGAACCTGTTAGGGCCTCATATAAAGAAGTTTGACGAAAAACTACTCCATCAGAAACGCGACCATTTGTTCCGACGTCAAAATACAAAATTTCTCTTTAATTCGACGGAAACTAAAAACAAAAACTCTTAATAACAAGGGGTTATAGTCTACAAAAATGCGTACCTTAAGATAATCAGTTTTGAGAACCTTTAAAATTGCAGCACAAGCCTCAGGCACAATCTTGCTAATGGTATTATGTGGAATTCGAAAAACATACTGCAATGACCGATAGCTATCTCCAGTGGCTAAAAAGCGCAGTGTAACCATTAAACGACATGTTGCCGAGATCGCATTGCGCATAATGGTGTCTTTACGCTGAATCATTGGACCAACAAGACACAACTAAAAAATACTAATGTTAAATTTTATATAATATAAAGATAGTTATGTATTACAAATTGCTCAAAGTATGCTGCTTTCATTCGCAAAAAACTTCTGTAAAGATCTGGAGCCTCCAATCGCAACTCATTTAAGAGCTTTACGCAGCAACCTTCACTTTCGCGGCGTGAAAGCCATGGGCTAATCCACACACTGCGGCGAGCTTGTTTCTTCTTTGCTTCTTCTTGCTCAAGTACCCATAAATATGCAACTCCGCAGCATAAAATCATTAGGAAGGTATTTTTGTGACTGTTCATCCCTATGCCTTTTCTGTTGTTACTTCAAAAAAAAATTATATTGTTTGCTCAACCAAATCAGCCTACTTGATTTATAAATTTAGTAGATTGGGCAAAGAAATGTATAATAAAATTTGCCCCAAACCGAGGGGAAATATTTGCTCATTTGTTTTAAAGTAAACGTTTACAGTTCAAGGCTAACTTTTTTTGCACAATGTGTTCAAATTTTGTTTGCCTGTGGGACCTTAGCTTTAGTTCAAATTGAACTGTGTTGAAATTTTTTTTTTCTACATGTGTTGGTAGAACTTTGGTAGCAGTATATTTAGTGCAAAAGGTAGGTTCAGTCGATTTGACGATTAAAATATACTTAAAAAAAATCATGGGATTTATCACGCGAAAAAAAATGGAAGCCATTTTTGACTGCAACTAATAAAATTCAAAAAACTTCGAATATTAAACGAAAATTGTAAGGCAGTTAGCTTTTGAATAAAGGGGAAAATTTCAGCTTTTCATTGATGTCTATCTTTTTAAATAATTAACAATTTTTGTATCTCGACGCGATCAACTTTTTTAAGTTCAAAAATGGTATTTACTTTCTATTTACGTAATGTTAATTTTTTTCCCATTTTCCCATGAAATACTAAATTTAAACAGCTCGAATCCAAAATTAGATAAGAGCTTGAGTCACCATTATTTCATTTCTCTCGCTCTTTTCTTTCTTTTTCGATAAAGCAACAGTAAACGCCGTTAAGTGGATGTTATTATCTTAAAAGAGAGAGATAGAAAGCGCATAGCTAAATATTTTTGGTGTGATTTCATTAACACCCGCACTCATGCTTGTACGAGTATACGAAATGTTCCATAGAAATTTCTTTGCACTTCCCCGCACTTGTACATTAATTTCTTTCCCACGAACTGCATTTCATTTCCATAGATATAATCTGGTCCCGATTCAAGCAGTGTAATTACAGATAGATTGACCAACTAAGAATGCTGTGTTCGGTCTAGTAAGTGTCAAACCGTAACCATTTCTTAGTATTTTTGGATCAGGCTTAAAATTTGAATGAATTTGTTTGAATTCTGCTTTTGTATATCCGAGAAGAGGTCCCTTTCCCTCCCCTGGATTTGCTTTTACATATATATATTTGGTCTGCAGCAGACAGACACCCCCAGCGACTCACCTCTCCTTAACAACGAGTATTCCCCAGCCAATATGCAACTGGCTGCTCCCCTGCCCCCACCAACCGCACCCCCACCCCCACTCCCATCGCGGTACATCTCTTTTGCATATTTCGAACTTTTGCTAGTTGGCTGCTGCTGTTGCTGTTGCTGCTGCTGGTCCATAAGTAAAAGTAAAATTTAAAATTTTCCCCGACTCTGGCTGTAAAATATTACCTCGCGTGGCCACGCCTCCCACCCGGAAAGCCGCCCACTTTAAGCACCCACCAGTCGATATTAAAAAAGATAAAGTTTTATTAGTTTTGCGGGCGAAGCGCAAAATATTAAACAAGCAAATATAATAAAAGTAATAAAAGAAGCAACTGCAGATGAAGATGAAACTGAAACTGAAACAGAGGCTGGAGTATGGAGTATGGAAAATGGAAGTTTGCATCAAGCAAGTAAATACCATAAATAAATGTGAGAATAAATATGGAAAAAAAAGAGCCAATGTCAAATGTTATAATTAAATTGCATTTGTGTCTGCGGCCACACAAAATGGCGACTCCAATTGCCATGGTCAAACAGAGTCGACTCAGGTGTTTCCTGTAAAACAGTGGTGCCCAAAGTGTCATTTTCCTATCACATGTGATAGGAAGTCATAAATGTGCCGGCGTCGCAGCCGACTCACACATAGAGAGAGGGAATTCGTGTGCTCTATAAATAGCACGGACACACATTTATTTGTTTGCTTGTAGCCAATGTTTGACATATTGACGTTTACTTCGTGTTTCGCTGCTTCACACATCATCGCAAAGCTTGATAGTGTGTGTTTGGGCACCACTGCTGTAAAGCAGAGCGTAGAAACGGGCGATTCCAGAACCGAAATGTTGACCGATCAAAAATATCATAGTTCACACCAGAATGGTGAAACACGCTGAAAGCAGTTCGAAAACGCACCAATTCTTGTTCTGATCCGATAAAATGTCCAACTCCACATTATCAGCCTACTGACAAGATAAAATCTTTTGAGATATTAATCGTTTTCGAACCGATTCATAGAATTGAGACATAGATGAACCTAGGCTCAGGTTTGAACCGGGGTTCAGTTATAATTTTGTTTTTTGCTAACTTAGAAAACACGTACGTAAATTGAAACGAACTTAATGTTAATTTCAATTATTCATGGAGTATTAGAATTAAAATGGATACTGCCTCTTAATTTTGAGGGTTGATACTTAAAACGAGACGGGCATAAGTGACAAAATATAATGATCAACTGTACAGCTTTTACAAAAACCTCCCGTTTCTGTCATTAGCAGGATTTGTCGGCAGAGGCAATTGCTAAGACTGCTTGGGAATTCCAAAGGCAACACAAGTTCAAAAACTAACTACTAAAAACAACACCAAATTAACAGAAGTCTTTGTGTATGTGTGTGCATCCATTTGTATTTATTTATGTGACATTTCACCTAAGTGATACAAGTGCAAAACTTAGTTCGAGGCACTTTTCACTCGCACTAGCACTCGAAGACGACAGTCGATGGGGGTAATAAAGTCGACTTAACATTTGACATACTTGGTATAAGCTAATCATTAATGTGTCTTCCAGCAATCTTACATTATTAGTGACTATCACCGGATGAAACAAATGTATGAGTAGGAAAAGTACGTTAGACTGATACTTGTGTTGCAGGAATAGCTATTGTTAAGTTCTTTACAATGATTGATTTTCCAAAACTTTAAAGCTTACAAATTGGATTTTTATCTTCATCAGATGATGAATCTATACTTATAAATGACTGATTAAAGATCTTAGATTTGGATAGACCTTCGTTTAGTTATGCAGGCGCGCACTAAAAAAAAATTTGGAAAATTTGTCCGCGAAGTGGGTGAAACCGACAAAGAAAAGTTTGTTTGCTGTGCTCAGGCAATATTGTGGACTAAGTTGTGCGAGAGAAAGACTAAGAGAGGAAACCACTCACACTCACGCAAACTATAGGTATGTGTTGAATGTATATGTCTTGGCTCTCTGAGACAAGTGATAGCAGCTATGAGGTACATGTATTAGAAAGAAATATCAATTAACAAGAGAATGGAGGATAGGGAGTACACAAAAAGTGAAATGATAGGCCGTGGGGTGAAGAGGAATGGGGAAAGAGTGGACAGCGCAGGAAGAGGGAGAGAAATGAGACGGGACGGAAAGGAGTGGAGAGGGCAGAGATAAAAGTCGAGAGCTGTGGAGGAGGGGGTGGGTAAAAAGGAGGAAGGCAATATGAATTGAGTTGAAAATTTGAGTTACTACTTCAACAAAACGAAGTCGAAGTTTTATCCAAAAATATTTCCAAATTTCAAAAATTCTGGAAATTCAAAAATGTCCCGACGGATTCTGAAAGTTTGACACAAAAAAATAATTTCCATATTTTTTTCGGAATTTTAGTTGTAGATAAACCCATGGCAAGAGGCCTCGGAAGTTCGAAAATTTGACTTAATTTTGGTGGCCACGGCTTAAACGGTAAAAAGCTGAAACTTTGCACACGTGTCCTTTTTATGCTCCGCTTTAACATAAATTTTTATTTTCCGCTTACCGCGCATTTTTCGACTAGCTCCCATAGAGACGATTGCTCTTAAAAAATAGAATTGTGGGATAACTTCTTTGTTTGTGGTGGAACCTAAGCCAAAATTTAATGGAATTGATATTTGACTGTCCTTTACAAAATATGTAAGATTCAGAAGAAACTCAAAACTATTTGACATCAGCAACCAGTTGGATGAAAAATTCTTCTATTAAAATCTCCTACCCTTGGTAAGCTTCAACCACCAAATAATATATTTATCAGTTCTAAATGTTCCCCCACAACATTCTTAAGTTTAAGCCCAACTGCTGCATTTTATCAAGTAGCTGCCCTAGAAAGTGTTGCTCTTTAAATTGAATCTAGTGAGAAAAACTTCTTTGCTATTAAAGGTACCTCCCCCACCATATATACAAAGGTTGGGATCATCGAACCTGTTAATAGTGTTTTTTCTAAGCTTGCTAAGCTTAGCAATATATCTAAGCTCTTTGAACGAATTGTAGCCAAACAAATGTATTTTCTGGTAAAGTTGTACATTAACCCAAACCAACATGGTTTTATGCCAGGCCGCTTCACTACTTCTAATCTAGCTGTCTTCTGCAATTACACTAGTTTACAAAAAAAAAAAAAAATGACCCATTTCAGCTGAAAAATTTTCTTAGTATAGTTTGGAATGGTGATCTAAAAAATCAATTTCAAAAATTTTTTCATGGCTCCGTTTTTGAAATATTAATTTTTTAAATTTTTTTGGTAGGTACTCTTACATTTTAAGCCATATCTCAGTTCATAATTGTCAGATAGAGTCAAGTAAGAAATAAATCGAAAGGTAATGGAGCTGCCAATAATTGCGTGGAGCATTGTTTTGAAATCGGTTCAGTAGTTTGAATTCAACAACCAAGAATATTTCAAAAATATCGATTTTTTGCTCGAAAATCCAAGAAATTTCATTTTTATACGACTAGAAAAAATATAAATAAATACAAAAAAATTATTTTTATTTTTTCTACTTAAGAATCGCACTTTTACGAAGAAAATAAGGTATTGGTGAGGAAAATCGTGTAACACGTACCATAGATGGATCAAATTGAGTAGAGGAACTAACAGTCAAATTTGAGTATATTGTGTGTTTTCAAAAATTAACATTGTACTTTTTTTCGTTTTTTGGTCAAATTATGAAGTGAACGAAAAGCCAGAACAAAAATAAAAATTAAAAACGGAACAAAAGTCGAAGCAACCGAAAATTTATTTTAAAATATTCAGGAAAATATCACATTTTTTTGGACTAAATTGCTTACAGCTCCTGTGTTTGTTCACAGATTTTGATGATCGATATCTGTTTTTCTTCGTAGAAGTGCGGTTCTTATGTAGAAAAAATAAAAATAATTTTTTTGGATTTTTTTATATTTTTTCCAGGCGACCAAAAATGAATTTTCGAGCAAAAAATCGATTTTTTCGAAATATTTTTGGATATTGTTGTTCAACTAATAAACCGATTTAAAAACAATGTTCTACTCGATTACTGGCAGCGAAATAACCTTTCGATTCTTATCTTGCTTGACTCTATCTGACAATTATAAAGTGAGATATGGCTTAAAATGTAAGTGCCCCTACCAAAAAATAAAAAAAAATTATATTTCAAAAACGGAGCCATGAAAAATTTTTTGAAATTGATTTTTGAGATCACCATTCCAAACTACACTAAAAAAAATTTTCAGTAGAAATGGGTCTTTTTGGCTGTAAACTAGTGTTATTGCTTCAGACCTGGTCAAAATTCTGAAGAATAAATGTTTCAAATGTTTCTGAAATGTGTAAAGTTGTTCTCAGTTGAATAATCTTTGCTTTAAACAACAAAACCGGGTTTGAGCAGAGAGATATAAACGAGAGAGAGAGAGAGAGCGAGTTGACAGGCGGTGTTTACGATATTGCAAATGCAGTGGTTGGCTGTTAGTAAGCCGTGTTTCAGGTATTAAAAGTGCACTATTAGGCGGTGTTTTTTCAGTAAAAGAATGCAACGATGGGCGTTGCATAAGCTAGTGCAAGGGCAGTACTAACGATATTCAATATTAAGTGGAGAGCGGTGTTTATAAAGTGAATGAAATTGTGAAAAGAGGTGCTAACAATATGGAAAATGCAGCAGAAATGGTAGTAAAAATGCTGTGGGGTGGTGTTAGAATGGAATGCATTTCAACATATTTTTTACGATTCTGTAGTCAGTGGTATTGAGTAAGCGTTTTTTATATGGTGGTGGGCGGTGTTTACCGTATGCAGTGATGTCAAGCAGTGTTTCTACATCAACCCAAATACCAAAATATGGGACCATTGCTCTCAGTTTACCCATAGTTTAACCCCTGTGGCTGCTTGCATAATACCGTGCATAAATATTTATACACAACCTGCTGGCCGGTTATTGGTTTGACTTTTTACATCCCCTTTTGTTATATTTACGTATGGCAAAAGGCGTGAATTTATTTATCATTCAATTAAATATTTAAAATACCAAAAAATGCTTTCACCGCCAGCCAGCTCAACTTATTTAACCCGTTCGCACACACACGCACAGCCACCTTTAATATTGAAATTGAAATCATAAATAAATGAGAAAATTTGCACTCCCACGCCCACACACCCCTCCGACCCACTCCTCCGCCCCATCTGGCAGTGTATCTCTGGGGGCTCTGTTTATTTTTGGCTTCGCTGTGCCATGGATTGTAAATTTTATTGTTATTTTTTTCCCGAGAGCGCGCAATGTTTGTAAAATTAATTGACATTTTATTTGTTAATTAATTGTTATAGCCCGCGCATATGCGTGCGTGTGTGTGTGTGTGTGTGTGTACCGAAATGGCCAAACTGACCAAATGGCCAAATGGCCAAATGGCTTTTCATTATTGTTATTACAAATGCCGCGGTCATTATTATTTGCTCGTTAAGCACACGGGCAAACTGACGCGCGGAAATTTAATGCATTTGTAATTTAGTTGTAGTTTTTAATTGCAAACATTTTGTTAATTTTCTAATAATTTATTTAAAGGGAAAAACAAATTATGACAGCCGAAATCCATAGCATACTTTTTGGGACTCCCACCCCGGCATGGCCATTGCTAGCCGCATCATCGACAGGGACCCATCAATTTTTACAACCTTAAATACCAGCAGGAAGTAACTTAAAAACCAAAAACATCTCTGCACCCCGCAACAGCGAATGGCAATAAGAAAAAAGTCATAACAAAATTTTACGACAACTCTGGCGGCCCAATGCCATTCTCGGGTGGTGCAAAATGCAAAACAAAGGAAAATTACCGAAACAAAAATGAAAACAGAAGCCGGGGCCCAGATATATACAGATCTATCCCAGACGAGGAGAGCCAAAAAAATATTCTAATGGCTGCCATCCCGCTGGTTGGGGCCAGGGTTTAGTGGGGGGGAGCATATAATAATCATCTATATTCATGGATTAGGATTCAATTTTTATGCCACACGCGAAAGCGGCAACAACAATGAGGGTTAAATTGAAAATAAAGCGAAGCTAGCGAAACGAAGAAGCACAAGAAAAAAAAAACCAAATTATTCAAAAATTTATGCAAGAAAATATTACCAAAGAGCTAATAATTTTCTCCATCCACCGCCGAAAGGTGGCAAAAGCGCCGCGTGGGAGCGCCTCAGCCGCGTCCCGGGTTTTTGTATTAATGAATAATATCACGGCTGAGGCAGCGGCAACAGTCGAGGCATCGGCATCGGCATCGGAGTTTGTGGCACGCCACAGGGGTTAATAAGTAATCTGCATTTTTTGACATTTATTTATGTCTTCAAATATGTGCGAGTCTGTCCCCGGCCAAAAGCTGGGCTAGGGCGGAGGCGATGGATAACAACGACAACAGCAACAGCAACAACAACAAAGAGCAAAGAGCGAGGCAGAGAAATATAACAGCTGTTAAAAGTGTCATTAGAACAACAGCAAAAATAAAAGTACAAGTACGGGCCACATCATCAGCCTGCTCCGGCTTATCCTGCAGTTAAATCTAATAATCAAATTGGATAAAGTGAGACGGGCAACTTGATATACCTATGCATGTTACGGGTCTTGAAAAATTAACGAGATAGTTGTTGTTAACTGTATGAAAATTTTACAGTTGTTTGCGGTGTGCGGTGTTTACGATACTAAAAACTAGGCGGTGTCTACGAAACGAAGACTTGTGATATTGATAAGGAACACTTACGACATAACAAAATTAGTCTCAAGCGGTGTTTCAAATATGGTAAATGATGAGAGGTGTTTTCTCTACTTAGCGGTGTGCGTTTCAAAAATACAACATTATTTAAAACTGAAATGAGTAGGCCGTTTAAATAAACTGGGAAATATACACGTGACGGTGTTTAAGATATAAAAATTCGTATGGCTCTATTAAGATCGTTTTGATGGGCGGTGCTGAGCAGAACTGTCATTTTAAGCGGTGTTAATAATATTCAAAATGCAGAATAAAAGTATCTTGGCGAAACTTTTACCCCATCTATGTCGTTTGGAACTCACATTCGACGAAGGACATCACAAGCAAAAGGGGCATTGAATTCAACTTGGAAAACTTTTATGAATAAGCCTGATATTTCGTTGAGTAGCAAGTGGAACCTATTCCAGGCAACAGCTAGGGGCTCAAGTTTATGGATTCGGCTGGTTTGGCGAAACAAATGCACTTCAGCGGCATTTTATAAAAAGAACCCTCAAGATAGCAGAAACTACTCCTAATTATGCACTTTGTCTAGAAACGGGAGCGGATGAAGGATATACGGTCTAAATTTGCACCTTAAGTACATTCACATGGTAATGTTTGAATACGACGATTGCCGACTACCTCAGATATTTACCAAATACGTAATACGCAAGTAAGTTTTTAGGTTTCACGAAGTAAAAAACCTGTTGCCAAGATGTCAGCTATCTCAAGAAATTATAAATATAACGTGTATTAAAAAAGAACACTGGTGCAACTTATTTTATGGCGCTAAGAAAAAAAGACCACATATCCCACATGCAGAGTGCAGCATCAAGCGAGTCTCGTTTTTATAAGTATCTCGACTACAGGAGAGGAAGAACATATTGTAACGATTCATACAGCAGAACGACAATAAGTTGGATACTTAAAGCACGCTCTGACACTCTGTGGTTAAAAGGAAGCATACACAGACGGGGAAACAAGGAGTGCACGCTGTGCAACCTTAGGGAAGTCGAGGATATAACACACTTTCTAGGCAGATGTCCCGTTCTCAGAGAGTTTCGATGCAGATCCCTTGGAAGAACGCAACTTACGGATCAGGAGATAATATGCTCATTATACGGTGATCATGCTTGCAGATTATATAGAAAAGGCCATAAATTATAGAAAATTAATTATAGGCGAGTTTAATGCATAATAAATGTCTCTTAATTTCACGGTATGATAGTTAAATGTAACATTGTGGCATACCACATATTTTTCGTGCACATCAAAATTTGGAATAACGGTTAAAAACCCGTATTTGCGAGGTTGATGGAGTTAAAAAATCATATGTCTTAAACTATGCACCGTACAATAGCATGTAATACGTCGTTGGATGGAAAAAAGTAGCACTTTTCCAACGGTGTATTACATTGCAACCTCGGATAAAAATTAAGGTAAAAATATATTAATTTTTTTAATTTTGGGCGACTTCGCCCTACTTCGAACGACAATTAATAAGTCAAACTTGTATAAAACTGTTTACTTTTAGTATGCAGTTTCAAAAAACATTTAATTTCGCGTATTTTGCAATTTAGTTTATTAAAAGATAGTAGTTTTTGATCGAGTTATTCATTTTTTCAATAAAAAAGCCATATGCCGATATTTTAGATTCATAATGTGTATTAACCTCCGCGTAAGTTCAATTTGGTCGAACACCAGTGGAATGAGAGAATTGAGCTTTTCGTATGATACCGTTATTGGATTGAGCTTTTTGTATGATACCGTAACGATATTACCGTTATTGAAAGCAAAGGCAGAACAACTTAAACAAATAATCATAAGAGATTGGCATTGCGTTGCGCATTGCGCGTTGGAAGCGTTCATTATTTGGTGATTAAGATCGTGTGAAATTTAAAATGTGTAATAAGCGAAATAAGCTTTGCCATGTTTGTGGTTTATTTACGGACATTAGTCGAAGGCGTAATTTTCGAAATAATATTTCAGTAGTGAAAACATACAATGCTATCTTCGATCGTTCTTACAAATCTAGTATCTGGTACGAATCAGAATATATTTGCAAGTGTTGTTGCACTTTAATAAACAAAGTGAAAGACAATTCGTCATTGACTTTGCCTTAAGTTGTATAGGCTTAAAAACTGTTTTATTGCACAACGAAAACCAATTTCCCTTAGTCCCAAGAATTTTCTATAAAGTGCTCTACAATATTATGTGCCATAGTGCTGTAAGGCGCTATTCATCAACATATTGCACAAATTTCGTAATCCGAAAATATACCATATCTTTGCTAATTATGGACTGATTTTAGAAAATGGACTCACGTTTTACTCGTGAAAATGTATTCTTTTTAAATAATAAAACAAGTATAAGGGGCTTCTACCAAAATAGTGTTCAAAAACATCACCAAAATCCAAAAAATGGTAAAAAAAAACAAAAAAAATGGTTTACCTTGCAAATACTCCAATAAAGAAAATTAAACCTGTTAAGTCATGTATGGCACGTTTAAAGACCTAAGTTTCTTCTTTCCAAAACTGGTAAAAAAATGAAAATCAGTGCATATATGACGAAGCTATGGGCGTAAAAGTGACCGAATGTGCAAAAAACGTTTTTTTTTACCGTTATTCAAAATTTCGATGTGATCCAAAAAATTCTAGTATGCCAAAAAATTCTATTTAACTATACCTAAAACATACGCTATGTCCCGTTCCAGAAGTTTTGTTTTGATTTTTTTTGTCACAGTGTGTTATTTATATTTAATAAATCAATTAAAGTTAGTCCATAATTGTAAAGTGGGTCCACCCACCTGTGTTGATAAGGACGAACGATCTAGTATTCGGCGGCGAGCCGGCCAGCCAGGTGTAGTAGTCCAAGTCAGCACTTTGAGTGGACAAACTGCCGACTGACAAAACTTTGTTTGTATTGATCAATATGTGATACAAATGTTTATTGTACCTTATAAAATCGTATCTATCAATCTATCTATCAATCTTATATTCAAAATGCAGTGCTAAACAGTGTCTTCAGTATGCAAAAAATATGGCTGTGCGGTGCTTACGCTTTGGTAGGCGCTGCTTGGGTACTCTCACAAAATTACAAGCGCGGTGGAAGTCAATGTTTCTGATAGTTACAATTTAAGGGTATATAAAGGAGCATTTTAAACATGCAGTGCTAAGCGGTGGTTACCATCTTAAAATAAGAAATGGGTGGGTGGTGTGTACAATATGAGAAATGTAGTGATGTTTACGATATTGAAAGTTTTCCGGTGTGCGGTGTTTACGTTACTAGAAACAATATTTTAGGTGACATTGTGAAAATGCAGTTTAAGACTTTGTCACAACTCTACCAATGGCGCCACTACGGGATTTTCAAGACTGACCAATAGATGACGCCACTACTTCGACTTTTTGGCAACCTACACTTAGTTGATTTAAAAATACATTTATTTCACCAATATCACTAGCTTACAAAATAATAAAAATTCCCGATCCCGACCATCTGGCAGTCATTTCGTATGTAAGTCCATTTGCGGATTCCAAATCTGCAGTCCAAATATTTTTTTCATTATGATCAGGTAATGTTTACTTGGAAGGTAATTGAACGCCCTATCATTCGTTGCTACACCTCTTCATAATCCGGTGCTGGACTTCGGCGTTATAAAGGCTTTTATCGGCAAAAAGCTAGATTTTAAGCGCGATTTTAACCACGAAAAAAATTGTTTAAAATTTATTTTATTGCTGGTCACTAAAGATTTATCTATTAAAAATTCAACGCCACATAACTCATTAAAATCCGATCAAGTATAAAGAAGTTATTTGCGTTTTAGTAAAAAATGGAAGGTTTCAACTTCAAGCAAATTGACTTAGTTTGACTGATTTATGTTTGTCGTAGGAGGCATAGGTAACATTCAAACTATTCTATTTAAGGGCTACTATGAACTGCCAAATTTATTTTGTACCTGGTTAGGTTATTTTGTGAGTCTTGCTGTGAGGAGCCGTTAGATTTTTAGTTATGTCGTTAGTAACCTCGCGTAGAGACTAGCAAGTTCGCCCAAGCAGGATAAGTTTGCTTCTCGTCAAGCGGGTAGTTTTTCCTTTGGTTGAGCTAATTGCATTGAGTGGGCATTGATAACCAAAGCTCGTTCGAGCTGGAATGATGTTGCCTTGCCTCGAGGGCTTCGTTGTGCCGCTGGATGAGGGCTTGGTTGTGCCTCTGGTTGAGGGCTTTGTGATAAGGTGGCTGAGTCTGTCGTACTGCGAATTGTATTCCGAGTAGAGACTCGCGTTGTTTGGTCGATGAGATGCATTCAAACGAAGCTTGGTTAGACAATGCATTTTACGACGAAGCCGTCGAACTTTTGTTGATCCCTCACCGGATGATTGTATCGTAGCATAGCTGGTTATGCTGGATGAGCCGCAGTCGTGGATTAGTTGTGCACCCCATGGGGCACCGAGGACTGCTCGTTGTCGTTCGAAAAGCATCGAGTTTTATGTACGTTGGCATCTGTGTACGTTTCCGTCGAAATTTCACAATCTTTGAATAAATTCTATTAGCAAAACCACAGGAATGCAGAGTCGTGGTTGGAGCGCAACTTTCACGGCTATGCGTATTGCCGGTAAGGATGAGTGTAACACAAGGGCGAAGAGATGAGTATGTGTGTAAGTGATTTATAGATGTAAGTTATATAAAAAGGCAGAATTATGAAGCATCAATTATTGTTAGTGATGTGTGAACTACTTAGATGAACTGGATCTATAATTGGAGCTGTTTTGTTTTTGTTTAAGTCACAAATTAGGCTTAAGTTCGATATATTGAAGAAGGCGTGTTGCCGCCAAAAATGAGTGTCACAGAATGGCGGAGATTTAAGTGTAAGTAAGATATAAAAATGCGGATAGTTGTTAGTGAGGTGTGAACTAGGGATGTCGAAAATATGATGGATAAATCGAAATATCGATATTTTTGGTGATATATCAGAATCGAATATTTTTTGATGAAATTTTTCGCTGATATTTTTATTTAAATCTTTGGTCACACTGTTGCGAATAACTGTTGCTTTTGCTCTGGACATGTAAATCACAATGTTTAAAAGTTATTTTATTTAAAGGTTATTTATGATTGGAGCTGGTTGAACTGGAATTGGGAGTGGAACCCCCCATATCAAAACTGTGTTTTTCTTCAAACTGACTTTTAGTTACAACTTTAGTATCGTACATCCGAGCTTCATTACTTCTTTGTCAAGCCGATAAACAAGTCTTATTACAAACTATCTCTAAAAAGAACGAAGCATTTGTCTTTAAAACTTTCGGAAATGTGACATTTTTTCGAAATTGCGGGGGCTGAAATATTTTTTATAGATTATTTATTATCATTATTAATGTATTTGCTGAAGAAATGATAAAGTCATTTAGGTTTTTTTGTGCCTCCATTGCTCTGAGAATCTCCAAAAAGGTATCTAGATTCAAACAAGGTTCTCTTCTGTGTGAGAATACCTTCACACATACTTAGATCAAGTACTGTCCACTGGATTTTATTTGGTTCTGTTCAGGGAGGGGGAAAGAAGGGTTTTTTGGTTTTGTGCATTTTAAATGATTGGCGTTTTTTCTTAGACGTTTTAATTGTATTTGCTTAGCATTTGGTCAAAGTGCACACAGAAACAGAGGGAGAGAGAGAGAGAGAGTGAGAAAGAGGCAGAAAGTTCTCAGTCTGAGCCACGCCCCAGCCATTGGTTGTGGTGACATTTAAATTGCATGGAATTTGCAAACTGAAATTAAAATAGTTAATGATTTTTTGGTCAAACGACTTAAGTGCGACCCAAAAATGGGGAGAGGCAGGTGGCCAGGGGGAAGGGTTGAGCTTGGTTCCGGGGTAATTGAAAAGCATCGCTTCCTCTCCCTCTCTCTCTCTCTCGCTCTTTCACTGGGCGGCAAAGACAAATAGAGAGCACAAACTTTTGCGGCGACAACCCTGTCCAGACCTCTTGCCCTTTCCCCCCCACAACCTTCACTTCCACTTCCACATTGCATGTAAATGCTGTAAAAGTTTTTACGATTTGCCAAACTATAAAACGGTCGGAGGGGGAGCAAATGGGGGGGAGGTCCACTCCGAGCGGTGCGTGCCTATGCCCCTACCCCTACTTGGACTCGCCTGATACTTACAATATAATAAACTAAGTAATTACATATATATATATGTGTGAGTGTGTGTGTGTGTGGGCGTGGCCCTGGCGCACTATTTTAATTCACTCATAAAACGAGGCGAGAGCAAAAAGTGCGTCCAAATTACCTTGACATGCCTCCGTCCCCAGTTGCCTTTCACTTTTTATGACAATTTCACTTTCTTTAGGCGTGTGTGTGTGTGCGTGTGTGTGACCATTTTGCAGGCATTTGCCTGACCAGAACTCGCGTTTACAGCCCAACACTGAATGACACTAAAATGTCAAAGGCGACGCATCACATAAAGTTCCATAATCGTAAATATAGATTTGTGTGGCACGTAGCTAAAGCTGCAAGGCTGAAAGAGAAAAGGAGAGAGAGAGAGAGAGAGATCGTGTGTGGACTTTATTACAGCGATGGCCAAAAAGTGAGATAGTATTAGTGTGCGAAAATAAAGAGAATTGCTTCGAACTCTGTCGAGCGAATGACGCCTTTCTGCTCTTTTGGTCTCAGCTTCGGCAAGCGTTCGGGTCGTGTACGTGTGAATAGCGATATTTATAATAGATTACGCCTTATTACAAAAACAAAAGAAATATGCCTTGCGGAATGCGCCCATCACCCATAGCATCTCCAGCAGTTCTTCCATTCAGGACTGTCAAACTTACATCTCGAAAATATGGCTCCCACTCGTGACTTTCTTCCAATCCTTGGATTCTGTGGTTAAAAGAGCATAGTTTTCCGTAAACACCTGATTTTCCCTTCGCGATTTCATGGCACTCGTTAGTGGCTAAGACTATCGGTCGGTTGGGCCTCCACTTGGATTTCTAGCACTCGAGGGCTTACTTTAAGTATGAAAAATCTTAGCTTCTTCTTATTTTAAGAAATTTTAATAAAAGCTTTTGATTTTCGAATCGATTTCTACTTGTTTTAAGTACCAAACGGCTTAAGGCCCATCCCTGGAAGCACACGGCAGAGATAAGTGAAGTGAAGTGATGTGTACTTGAACTCTGCGGGTCGGTGGATAAAATAATTAACCTGCCCAAGGAACCCTGTGAAGCTGTGGCCGTTCACGTGTGCCAACTTCCGGATGCAGCAACAACAACAACAACAGAAAATGCAAATGAAACAGACGACGCTGCGCGAATTGATTAAAATTCGATTGTTTCTTTTATTTCCTTGGCCTGGAGTTGAGTTGAGTTGAGAGGGTTGGCGAAGGGTTGTGGCTGCTGTTGTTGTTGCTATTTATTGGCCGTGCCTGCCTTGGCATTTATTACACGGTGCCTTAATTATGCCGCTGCCTGCTCCTGCCCCGAAGCTTTGCCTAATCAGCGGCAGCATATCAACCTCCTGCCAGCACGGCCTAATCATGTTTCACCCCTTTGGGTTTCTTTTTTTTACCTTTTGTTGTCGTCGTTCTCGTCTCGCTGTTGTCCTTGTCGTTGCCTTTCGATTTTTAATTTTTTAATTCGTTATCCTGGCGCCTGCTCTTTCAGTTTTTTTTTTGTCCATGGCGTGTGTCGTCGTCAACGTCCTGTATCTAGGCTGAGGCAGGCAAGGGTTAAGCATTAAACGCTAAATCAGATAATGTTAGACAATTGAGCAGCCACCGAGCTGACATTAAAACAAAAGTCGTCCTTCGTCGTCGTCGTCGTCGTCGCCGTCGCATGCAAATAGACCGCGACCCACCCTGAAGAAAAAGGGTTAACTTTTCATAAAACACATTGCATATATTGACTCAAGTCATGTACACCCACGGCAGAGGACTCCACCAACTTCGATTACGGCACGGAGAAAAAAAAAAAGAAACAAGAATTCCGTATTATCCGATTAAGAAAAAAGAAATTTTAATTTTAAATTATTACCATTGGCACGGTTCGAGGCGTGGCCCGGTACGCCCCCACCATTTCGGTAACAACAACACTGAAAGTTGTGTAAAAAGTTGGGACCCTTTCTTACCACAGAGCCAACAGCTTGGAAAATGTGTGCTATCCTGTGCGGTCCTGTGGGCTATCGAAAGGGTAAGAAAATAAATGGCCAAAAAAGGGAAAAAGTTTGCGGAATTAGATGGATCTTTCGATGAGTTTTTCTACCAGAGACTATCGATATCGCATTCCCTTTCCTAGATTTGCCCACCTTCTCTCAACCTGCCTCAGCCTCAGAGCTCAGTTCTTCTCGGTTTCCATCTGTTCAGCTGTCAACTTTTGACAGGGTCACAGGCCTAGGAACTCATTCATGTCCTTTTTTTTGCTGTTGCATTGTGACTGCGACCATTTTGCTTTGGCAATTTCTATTCATTGCAACTCATCAGTTCTGTGTTGGCTGCTTCATCTGCTCCTGCTCCTGCTGCCGCCGCTGCTTCTTCATATTGCACTTTTTCCCCGTTGCTGTCATCTTTCCACAGTTTGTTGTTGCTATTATTGCGGCTCATCATGCTTCGGCCCGGTCCCGGTCTTATACCCATTTCCATTTCCATTCTCATTCTCATTCTCTGGTCGTCTCCGGCTCTGGCATTGCTACGTTTTCTCGTTGCCTTTGCTGTTATTTATAATTTTCGTTTATTTGCATTCGCATCCAATTTGTTTGTACGTATGTAGTTACCTGGCTGCCGTTTCTTTTTTTTATATTTCGCCTGCCCATCTTCCTCCTCCTCACCCACCTCATTCTCCGCCAAATAGTCGAGTATTTGTATGCCCTTGACGAGAGCAGGGTATCATGGTTGTTGGAGTCGGGACTGGCCGAAAGGCTCTCAGCTGGATGAGTCGAGTGTGAAAGAAATGAGATCGAAAGGGAGACAAAAGCGAAAACACAAATTCGAAATTAGTGAACTTCAGAGAAGAAAGATTGAATAGATGAATGGGAAAATTAAAGAATGAAACAAGGAGACGAAAGAAAGAGGATGGGAAAAGAACTGTAAAAAGTGTAAAGTGTAACAGACAAAAAAAAATGCTCTTATAAAAAGAGATTTCTAAAAACGAAGACGATGAAGAAAGATGAACAAAAAGTAAGAGAAAGAGAAAAAAAATAAGAAATAAAGCAGACAGAAGAAGATATTGAGCGAGAATGGAATAACAATCAAATAAACAAGATGGAACGGAAAGAGTGAAAATATCAGAAAGAATAAGAAATAAAGGAAGAGGAGAGGAAGAGAAGAGGACGACAAGAGAAAGAGAAGAGGAATAGGAGAGGAAGAGGAGAGGAAGAGGAGAGGAAGAGAAGAGGACGACAAGAGAAAGAGAAGAGGAATAGGAGAGGAAGAGGAGAGGAAGAGGAGAGGAAGAGGAGAGAAAGAGGAGAGGAAGAGGAGAGGAAGAGGAGAGGAAGAGGAGAGGAAGAGAAGAGGAAGAGAAAAGGAAAAGAAGAGGAAGAGGAGAGGAAAAGGAGAGAAAGAGAAAAAGGAGAGAAAGAGAAATGAGAAGAAAAAGGGGAAGAAGGAAGAAAGAGGATGGAATAAGGAAAGGAAGAGGAGAGGAAGAGAAGAGGACGACAAGAGAAAGAGAAGAGGAATAGGAGAGGAAGAGGAGAGGAAAAGAAGAGGAAGAGGGGAGGAAGAGGAGAAGAAAAGGAGAGAAGAGGAGAGGAAGAGGAGAGGAAGAGGAGAGGAAGAGGAGAGGAAGAGGGGAGGAAGAGGAGAGGAAGAGAAGAGGAAGAGGAGAGGAAGAGGAGAGGAAGAGGAGAGGAAGAGGAGAGGAAGAGGAGAGGAAGAGGAGAGGAAAAGAAGAGGAAGAGGGGAGGAAGAGGAGAGGAAGAGGAGAGGAAGAGGAGAGGAAGAGGAGAGGAAGAGGAGAGGAAGAGGAGAGGAAGAGGAGAGGAAGAGGAGAGGAAGAGGAGAGAAAGAGGAGTGGAAGAGGAAGACGAGTGGAAGAGTAGAGGAGAGAAAGAGAAAGAGGAGAGAAAGAGAAATGAGAAGAAAAAGGGGAAGAAGGAAGAAAGAGGATGGAATAAGGAAAGGAAGAGGAGAGGAAGAAGAAAACAAAGAGGTGAGATCTTTCTCAGAAAAAGATGAAGATAGAGAAGACTATGAACACGAAGAGAAAGAGAAATGAAAAGAGGCAGAGAAGGAGTAAAATGTAGAGGAAGGGGAGAGAAAGAACAAGAAGAAAATGGTCAGAAAGAAGAATAACACCTTTCCCGGCTGCGACAACAAGGTTCAAGATGTAGAACTTATTACGGCTCGAGGCACCATTAAAAGCCAAAATTTCCCAACTTATCTTTCGCCCTATTTCATCCAATATCCAATCCTTCTACTCCCAATTTCAAGCAAGGATATAAAGAACAATCACAAACCCGTTACATGTTTTTCATGTTGGTTTTATAAAGTACATCTTCTTCTTTAAACTGGCCAATGTGCACAGACCCCCGCTGCCGTGTGTGCCGATGTATCCATCCCCTCAAAAAGCGGTTCCTGCAACTGAAGACAGAAAAAACGGTTGAGGGCAGTGTTTATCAACAAATACTGTCCCAAATGTTTGGCACATCAATACTCTAAGACCTCGTGCCGAAGTGGAGACAAGGGCCGAGTGTGACACAACACACTTCTGCACATTTATGAGCGAAGCAAAGCCTCAACGCAGATCTCCCGTGCCCCGGCGCACTTCTCCCGAGTCTCAACGTGGCTCTCCACAGCCCCAACATCGGAGTCGTCGTTATAATTGACAACGGCTCCACGACTTTTGAGGTGTGCGCTTCATTTGCAGCTGAACTCCGGCTCTCGACGGTTCGGGATGGGCAGGAAGAAGATTACTCAGCAGTGCTCCGGTACAGGACGAGCCAAGAATTCAGGTTGGAACTTGTGTTCAAGGTGGACACACCACCTCAATGTCGAGTTCCAGAACGTCCAATAGACGTCAGCGTACGAGAAAAATTTGTCCCTTTATCGCCCCTCTACTCTTTCCATCGTACTAAGAACTGATGTATACGCTGATATTATTCGCCCTGGTTTTCTTCCAAGCACAGGGGGGTCATCTATTGCAAAGAGCACTGTTTTCGCCTGTATCCTATCTGGATCGTTTGTTTTGTAAGCCTAGACTATTAGCGACAACCATGAAGTTTCTACGGTCTAAACGGATAGACTGAAATCAAAGCTCCTTAGCTAATTGTACAATTGCTGTATGCTGGGGAGCGGGATGTTAAGATGTGTTTCAATGAGTCGACCCAATATAACCATAGTCCAGTTTAGATAGTTCAATAAGTAGATTTTCATAGTTATCGACAAGCAAACACTCAAATTATATGAAATATATATATATATAAATTGCGCTTCGTTTTGAAGAGAATGAAAAAATCAAGTAGAAGAGAGCATGGTAGGAAAGAAGAAGATGAAAATGAAGAGATTGAAGAAGAAGAAACGAAAAGAGACAAAATTTAAGTAGGAAACTGAAGAAGACGAAAGAAATTTATGGAAACCTTTTTATAAAAATCAACAAGCCGAAGCAAAAGAATAGCGGAAAACGAAAGAAAAGACTTCAAGTAATGAAGAATGTAAGAAAGAATGAACAAAATAAACTAAAGTTGAACGGTAAGAGAATAAAGAGCAAACAAAAATACATTAGAAAAGAAGGGCATATATGGAAAGGGGAACAAATAGAGGTAGAGGAAGGCAAATTAAAAAAAAAAGGTGAGATAGAAAGGAAAGAATTTAGAAAGTCTAGACCAAGTATAAGAGAAAGTCGAAACTCAAGCTCTCTCTTAATGGTTATAAATCAGCAATGACAATCCTTCAACAGAAGAAAACAGGGAGTAGAAATATCAACAACAAGATTACTGGCTTTTGTATATTTCCTTCTTTTTTGCAATTCTATTAAGTTACTCACGAGTCACTGTGAAGTCACTGAGTCAAGTCACTGTCAAGACACTGTAAAGTCAATTCACAGTTAAGTCACTGAGAAGTCACTGTTTAGTCTCTGTTAAGTCTCTTTTTAGTCACTGCAAGTCACAGTTAAGTCACTGTCAAGACACTGAAAAGTCAATTCACAGTTAAGTCACTGTCAAGACACTGAAAAGTTAATTCACAGTTAAGTCACTGCGAAGTCACCGTGAAGTCACTGTTTAGTCACTGTCAAGTCACTATCAAGTCACTGCTAAGTCACTGTTTGTTTGGTCTCTGATTAGTCACTGTCAAGTCACAGTTAAGTCACTGTCAAGACACTGAAAAGTCAATTCACTGCTAAGTCACTGAGAAGTCACTGTTGAGTTGACTCTGTTAAGTCTCTTTTGAGTCACTGTCTGTTTGGTCTCTGATTAGTCACTGTCTAGTCACTGTTAAGTCACTGTCAGGACACTGTCAAGTCAATTCACTGCTTAGTCACTGTCAAGTCACTGCTAAGTCTCCGATAAGTCACTGTCAAATCACTGTTTAGTCACTTTCAAGTCACTGTTTAGTCTTTGTCAAGTTATTTTTCAGTCACTGTTTAGTTTCTGTTAAGTCTCTGTTGAGTCAGCCCTTAATTCCCTCCACGTTCCTTCCAATTCCCATCACTTTCCCCCCCTTTCCACTCACTTTCAACCTTCACTTGAACCTTATGGTGGTTGTTGTTGTTTGACAAATGATTTTTCAGGTTAGAGTGTCTTAACTTCGAGGTGAATCCTTTTTGCTGCTGTCAGTAGTTGAATGCCTCTCTCTCTTTCTCTCTCTCTCTGCCTTAAACCATTTTACACCATTATCAACGTCATCGTCATCGTCGTCGTCGTTTTCCTTGTTGTTGGCATCTTCTGACCGGCTCCAACTGTGGCGCTCGTCCACGGTTGCCATTGTTTGGCCATAGAGCTACAGCTCACCTTTTGTTCTCTCTCGCTCCCTCTCCCTATCCCTTTCTCTTTCTGTCGGAGCTGTCAGGGCATATTATTGGTGTGCGGAAAATGTTTGCGTAATTGGAATGTTGACATTCGTATTTTTCGTTCACCTGTGCACTGGCAATGGCCCTGGCTCCTACCAACTGCATCAAAATGTCAGCTAAGTGAGACATCAGCTTCCTCTCCGCTCCCGCTTCGGGCACTTCGCGACGGTTTGTTGACTTGCACCCCCCCAAAAGAGGCTAAGGCTTCGACAACTTGTCAAATTACCTTAAGCAGTCCCCTCCCCCGCCCCCTTGTCAATATTTAAAATTGAAAAATACGCCACCCGCCTCCAGGTATTTCATATCATTTCAATATCATTGATGTGAAAATGTTGCTTGGGTTTCAGGGCCAAAGACAAAACGCCAGTCAATGAAAGCCGAGCAGGAGCAATGTTGACGACAATCGCAAGACACCCCCGGACACAGACAAGTCACCCAAAGTCACCGGGGGTTACCATTACCGACAACCATCCATCCATCCATCCGTCCGTTTGTCTATCTGTCGCATGTATATTTCATATATGACGGTGGGATGGGGGGAGGGAGACGCGTCTTGCCATTTCTCAATGTACTCGAAAACGATTTATTAAAAAATATCTTTGGCACGGCAGCGGCACGAAGCAAAACAACAAGCAAGCTTATTAAAAATTTATTACCGAGCTTAAAAAATGTTACCCCAGTCGTTGTCCTGGCCCGTCGGGCATTCGCAGCGCACCGACGCCAAATATGCCCTGGGCTCAGATATTGAAAGGTATTTTCGCTGATTTGTTTGAGTTGGAAATTTAATTTATAACTGTAAATGGTTGGAAAGGGAAATGGAACGAGGGTGACGAATAGAAGTGTGACCCTTTACTGGAATTGAGGAGCAGGAGGAGGAGGTGGAGCTTGAATTTGACTTTATATGAAACTATTTTGCCTAATCTAAAGACAACATAAAGAAATGCTGACCTTTTTCCCTCCTCCCCCCCTCCCGGTGGTCATCATCATCATTAGTAATGAGCGTAACCCAGCCACCACCACCAACTTATACATCTCCATCTCTGCTGCTCAATGACAAATGATCAAATGTCACACATGGAATTTAAAGTAGCTGCAGCTGTGCTTTCGGGTCAGGTATAGAGCCTTATTAGTCCAAGGGTGGACGTGGACGGCTTCACTATATTTTGATAACCGAAACTCATCAGTCGCCTTGTCATCATTTCTATGATGGAGGCTATGGGAAGGCTTACAGACACATGTGAGGCCGGGGCTTAAGTCCGAAGCATTTTTCAATATTTGACAACCGAGGCTTGTGGAGCATGTGAAAAATGGGCAGTTTGACAGCTTGACACTGGGCCAACCCACCACCCAATCGCTCGCATCCACTCGCATCCTTCTCCACATACTTGAGCGTGTATTTGCTTGGGGAATAATTTAATTTAAATGTCTCTGTTTCGGCTGATTGGCTTATTTTGACAGTGCGTTGTCCGCTTTGACAGCTCGGCAATTTGTCAAGGTGGCTAACTAATTAGTTGATGATGATTTAAGAGATGACTGTGAGAGGCGCAGGCTTCTATTTTTTTTTTGCAGCAGCAGCAGCAGAGGCAACGGCACCTTATATCAACTCATTAATTTCTATTTCTGTTGTGCAACGAGTCTACCCTGAGGACCTGCTTGAGTTCTAGTCTACACTTGGAAAAAAAGGAAAAACGCTTGTCAGAGTTGTCAAACAGCAAAAGTGAGAAGCTTTGAGGGGCAAAACCGAAACACAATCAATGAATCAATAACATTTCATAAGCTTTTTAAGTATTCATTATCTTAAATTAGTTGAGAAATATAACAGAAAACCCTAAAAGGGTTTTCGAAACTACTTTGCATTCTAAGCTTAGTTTTCATCATCAAATCAAAACTTCTTAATTTTTGGGGCTTTAAAATCGTACTAAGTATAAGAACTTTGTACTTGAACTAAGTATGTTTGTTTTTAGCTTACAGTTGACTTCGTAGACATTTAATTCAAGTACAAAATATTTATATTTTCTTGTCCGTCGTTTTAAAATCAAGTATTTTGTGTGTCAAAAATCGTACTTAAATTAAGAATTTAAGCACTTGGATCAAGTAACGTATTATAGACACCAATTTTACTTGGTTTAAGTACAAAATACTTCATCAAATTTCTGTAGAACTTTAAGTTTGTAAGCAAGTATATCGGGATTGAAAAAGTAAGACTTAAAATGGGATTTCAGTTCTTAAATCAAGCATATTCGTACTTTACCTACGCTTAACACCCATTTTACTTCATTTGAGTACTTAATCTAATTTCTTCATTTGAGTACCTAATCTAATTTCTGTCGAACTTAAATCAAGTATGTCGGTATTAAATAAAAATTCAATTCTTGAATCAAGTATTCTCATGCTTAACGAACGATTGCACTTGATTCAAACACAAAACACTTGATCTTCTTTCTCTAGAACCTAAATCAAGTATTCCGGTACCAAAAAATCGTACTTAAAATGAGATTTCTATACGTGCATGCTCAAGGTACAATTTTACTTTATTTAGGTAAAAAATACTTGATTTTCTTTTTGTTGAACTCAAATCAAGTATTTCGGCACTAAAACATCGCACTTAAAATCAAAATGAAATAATAGCATCAAGTATTAGCGAACCTAAATTACGATTAACATCCATTTTACTTAAGTCAAATACGTCGGTATTTAAAAGCCAGTCTTAAAATAAAAATTCAATACTTGAATCAAGTATTTTCGTACTTAATTTAAAATAATCTATACAGCCCCAAAGGAGCCAAGCCAAGCTTCTCTCAATCTCTTGGCGTGTGTGCTTTAAACTTTTCGATACTTAAATTGCGATTAACATGCAGTTTTTCTAAATTTAAGTACAGAATTCTAAATCTAATCTGTCGAACTTATTTCAAGTATGTCGGTATTGAAAGATCAAACTTAAAACAAGAAACACTTGATCTTCTTTCTCTTGAACCTAAATCAAGTATTTTTGTACTAAAAAATCGTACGTCGTACGTGAGAATTTAATTACTTGCATCAGATATTTTCGAATTTAACTTATGATTAACAATTATTTTAATTGTAGTAAGTAAAAACAAGTGAGAAAGTCGGTCAAGACCGACTATGTCATACTCTGTACCAAGAGCAGGAGCTGAATGCAACGTTTCTGCTGCGCTCATCTCTAAGTTTCTCTCTCTCTCCCTCTCTCTTTCACTCACACGTTGTTGAATAAAAATGCGGTGTTGGTTGTGAGCGCGTGGGAGGGGGGTGGGGGAGGCGGGAATTTATTTTTGGTCATAACTTGAGAACCGCTCATCCGATCTTTATCATTTCTTCGGCAAAATTATAAATTTTGCTAAATACTAACTATCTCTAAAAGGTACGAATCATCTATCTTCAAAACTGTAGGAGATATAACGTTTTTTCCAAATTGCGGGGGCGGGAGGGGGCGTGGCCAAAATTGAAAATAAACTTGATCTGCCTGCAGCTATAAGAAGCATTTGTCCCATACATGTCAAACCTCTATCTCTTACCATCTCCGAGATCTGTTTGTTCATACGGACGGACGGACGGACGGACAGACGGACAGACAGACGGACAGACGGACATGGCTATATCGACTCGGCTGTTGATGCTGATCAAGAATATATATACTTTATAGGGTCGGAAATGATTCCTTCTTCCTGTTACATACTTTTGCACAAACTTAATATACTCTGTGTACCTTTGGTACAGAGTATAAAAATTTCAATTAAAAATCAATTACACTGCTCGACATCATTTTTTCCCAAGCCGGCAAACCAACTTTTTCTAAAGTGAATTGGCCCATTGATCACGAAAATATATATATAAATATTCCCTTAGCATAAAAAGCACAAACCCCATCTCATTTTTGCCCGACAACAAAACGTTATGCCCAGTTTTCTCTTTTTAAGTTTGATTAGAGCGGTTGGTACATAGAGTATATTAAGTTTGTGCAAAAGACTGTAACAGGGAGAAGGAATCATTTCCGACTATATAAGGTATATATATTCTTGATCAGCATCAACAGCCGAGTCGATATAGCCATGTCCGTCCGTCTGTCCGTCTGTCTGTCCGTCCGTCCGTATGAACAAACAGATTTCAGAGATGGTAAGAGATAGAGGTTTGACATGTATGGGACAAATGCTTCCCATACTTGCAGGCAGATCAAGTTTATTTTCAATTTTTGCCACGCCCCCTCCCGCCCCCGCAATTTGGAAAAAATGTCATATCTCCTACAGTTTTGAAGATAGACGATTTGTTTCTTCTGGAGATAGTTAGTAATTAGATTAAATGTATCGATTTGCCAAAGAAATGATAAAGATCGGATGAGCAAATAAGTAAACAACCCTCCTCTACCCACTCCCACCCAAAGAGAGAGAGAGAGAATTAAAGATGAGCGCAGCACCAGCATTGCATTCAGCTTCTACTCCAGGTACAGAGTATGTTATAGTCGGGCTTGACCGAGTTTCTTACTTGTTTTAATTGATTTAAGTACAAAATACTTTATCTTATTTCTGCCAGTATTATAAAATTTGATCTTAAATAGAATTAAATTAGTGTACAACTTTCACCAACTTTATGGATTCAAGTAAAAACGAGAGCGCAAGTTAAAGTCGGCTCTAACCGACTTTGATATACCTGTTACTCATGAGAAAACATGTTTAACAGTGTTCCTGCGTTCTTTAGTGTGAACATCTGAAAAGTATGCAACACTTTTAGAACTCGGCTATTTTTCACATTTTTGCTCATAACTTGAGAACCGCTCATCCGATCTTTATCGTTTTTTCGGCAAGTTTATTCGTTTTGCTAATTACTAACTATCTGTAAAAGCTACAAATCGTCTATCTTTAAACTGTAGGAGATACAACGTTTTTTCCGAATTGCGTGGGCGGGAGGGGGCGTGGCCAAAATTTGGAATAAACTTGATCTGCGTGCAGATAAAAGAAGCATTTGTCTCATACATGTCAAACCTCTATCTCTTACCATCTCTGAGATCTAGGTGTTCATACAGACGGAAGGACGGACGGACGGACGGACAGACGGACGGACGGACGGACGGACGGACAGACGGACATGGCTATATCGACTCGGCTGTTGATGCTGATCAAGAATATATATACTTTATATGGTCGGAAATGATTCCTTCTGCCTGTTACATACATTTGCACGACTTTAGTATACCCTTTTTACTCTACGAGTAACGGGTATAAAAATTTCAATCAAAACTCAATTTTTTAAGAAGTTTTAGTTCCCAGAGTCTTACAGCGCTTCTCGCTGCTGTATACTTTAGGCAAGTGTCTACAGCACTGTAGTTGGGATTGAATGAAGGAGTGGGCATAAATACTTTTAGTTGTGATATCGTTATGAAATTTTTAAACAGAATTCCTAAAAAAAATATTTTTAATTCATAATAAAAAATTCGCCATATCTAACGACTATATCCCATAGCTTTCATAGAAACAACAGGGTCAAATTTTAATAATTTTTTTTTATATTCGGCTTAAAACTTTTTCGTTTTATTATTAATACGTAAAAATAATATTTTGAGGATATAAGGGCTTAGTTCTCATAATCTATAATTTGGTTTAATTATATGTAAATGATATGAAAATAACCGAAAAAATAATAATACAAATACTATAATTCTATACTATTCTACACTTCAGTCTTCTACTTACGCTGTTTGGCCTATAAACCGCGAACCAAGGCTTCATTGGCAAAACTGAAAACGCAGAGCTGTCTATTTTTAGATCTTGCTTATGGCCTATATTGATTTGTGGGTGTGTCTAAAAATGGTACTCCAATTCGCGGTTTTTTGGCTGTCGAGTACCATCTCTTAGGGAAATGCAAAAGCCCATTATACCACCATACACAACGATTCTAACTAAAATCTACTTTTTAAAGATATTCAAGAATGATGGTTTAACCACTTATGGAGGTACCTTAACCGTGTGCACGAATTAAGTGAATATTTTATATGTCGTTCCCAATAACCCTGTCCACATTTGCTAAATTTTGGAGAATTTTATCTTAAGCCATTAAAAACTAAGCTAAAATTGTTGTCGTTGTGTGTTGCAAGTACAAAAGGACCCATTAAACGCGAACCGAGGCTTCTTTTGAAAAACTGGGTATGAGGTTATGCTAACAAAGGTGTCGGGCTTTTAAAATAAGTTGGATTTTGTTGAACTGTGTAGTACCAAGGATACATATTAATAAGCTTTTTGGCAGTATCAAGTGCATATTCTCCAAATTTTACCACATTGATTTTGTAACCGTAACGCCGGACTATAATATTATCATCAAGAACTGTAATTTCAGCCAATTTCGGAATGTTGAAGAATGCTCTGGCCGTTTTCCCATCATTTGAATTTAAGGTGCCTTCTATCCACTTCTGGATTTGTCCAGTAAAAGTCCCATTTTTATGAGAAAATCGTTCTGCATTTTGGATTTTCTTAGTTTGTCTTTGGGTTTTTTTTCCTTCTGGGGTATATCTTTTTCATCATCAAGAAAATGCTAAAATGACAACCTGAGACACGGCCAACGATATTGAAAGATTATTTTAATTCCCTCAGGAAATTGAAGGCACTGCTTAAACACGGAGAATGTAGCGACAGATGGTCAGGCGTACTGGAGTACGCCCTGAAACTCCGTCGAATCTATGCCTCATTCCTTCTTTTCTCGTAGTTTCTCTTTCGGGAGTGTTTCGATTCCTGAATGACACCGAGACCATCCCAAGGACTGGGAGTGTGAAGATCAGAGATCTTCAGATCAGGAATTTTAGTACATAACAAAACGGTTAGCAGAAACAAAATTTAACACAAAAAAAAAAACAGAGTAGGCTTTCTAGATGGAATTGTCAAGCAGCAAATCAATATACTGAAAAAGTTTAGTCTTGAACAGTCGTTCAGAGTGAACAGTTCAAGACTTATTTAATTCTTCTTTTCTGTTTTATTTTAAGACTTTGCCTACGTTACCACAAGTTGGCGTGAAAACATTTTTTTTTTTTGCTTATATTTTTCTTTTGGTATAATTTTATTTATTACTCCTAACCATTACTTATCGAAATTTGGCGAGAAGGTACAATGGCATTACATTACCCACACATTCTCTTAGAGAAATGGCCAGTTCAGAGATGACTCGTACTCTTGACGTATAATGACCATTCTCTGGTGTCCATTAGAGGTTTTGGTCTTGGTTAAATATTTTTCTTTATTGTTGTTATTATGTTATTATTTCTATTATTACCAAAAAAAAAAATATATGCTTAATTTAAGTATTTTCGTACTTATTTTTCCCCAAGTGTACACACACTCGCACATATCTGAAATTATACTTTGTCCTTTCTATAACAATAATTATTATTTTGCTTCAAGCATCACAGCCAGGGCAGGGAGTAAAGGCAGCCAACATAACAATCAGCATGTCTAGAGAGGGGCAAGAGGAGCAAGGGTGCTGGGTACAGTCAGCAAACACTTAAAAATGCTAAATAAAACATATTCCACTTACAGAAAAAGAGAGAGAGAGCGAGAGTGGGAGAGAGAGGGTAGGTGCCAGCTCACAGGTGCCGCTTGTTAAGAAACATTTCGCTGCAGGAGCAGGGGGTTTTGGGTTATTTGCAATTCATATACAGTAGACATCACACACACACACGCTCACACACATGCCTGCTGCAGAGCTAGAAAAAATATATAATAATTTGCAAAAGTAGCGTTGTGTGACAATTGCTGAGCCTGCCAGCGCCCCAGTCCCATCCAACTAGTCCTCTTCTCCTCCCGCTTGTTGTTGTTGTTGCTATTTGAATTTTGAGGACATTGTGATGAGGCTTTAGTTTGCAAATCTCTTGCACACTTACACGCACACACACACAAACATGGCCAAAGATGTGGCCCCTCTCAACAACACAACACGTAAACAAACGTCAACAAGCAAAAGCGACGACGACGACGACGACGATGGCAACGTTGCTACTTCAACGCTTGATATCACGTACCCATGGCCAGATAAACCCTTTGCCACCTAACCAACGTCCCATTCCCCCGACCCACTCGCTCAGGTAAGCTGCTGCTGCTTGCGTTTTGTGTTGCATACTTTTCAGCGCCAGCACAAAAGCCCTAAAAAATCACAAAACAAAAAAACAAACATTTAGCTTAACAATATCGACAAAGTTTGATTAAATGTATGTCCATTTGTTAATAGGAATTGGAGAATTGGAGTAACTTGCCTGATCTTCTCAGTGGAGATCCTTTAGTTCACTTCATTGCATTGCTATACCTTACATGCAGCTCAAAAAAGTGTTTAAAAATGACGCAAAAAAAGGAACATAGCTCATAACAAATCTCAATCCAATGTTTAGTTTGACCGAAAAATCCCTCAACCGAATGTGGGCTGCAATTTCGCTCAGTGTTCATTGGCTGTGGTATCCCCAATCCAGGGCCAAGTCAGTCAATCGGCCATAAAATGCGTGCTTCTCGAAGACCAAACTGTCAAAATGTTAGTTGAAAAGGTTGCAGACTCAAGAGAGTGCCAGAGTTTAGCCCACGGTAGTGTCGTCAGAAATTCACCATGCGAGAGAGGTACCAGTTGATATGAACATGTGAGAGCGCGTTGACATCTCCTTTGCTACTGAGTGTGTTACCCCAAATAGAGGCAGCCT
Organism: Lordiphosa clarofinis; assembly: GCA_018904275.1. Taxonomy (NCBI): domain Eukaryota; kingdom Metazoa; phylum Arthropoda; class Insecta; order Diptera; family Drosophilidae; genus Lordiphosa; species Lordiphosa clarofinis. The sequence continues at coordinate 313,146 of JAEIGQ010000018.1, forward strand.
ACTTTAATGACTTCACCTGGTATAGTTCCACCATGGTTTAGCCTAAACAGAGAGCGAGTCAGTGTGAGAGAGCTTATATTTCACATAGTTTGTCGCATATTGTTAACAGAGCCTAGGCCGTAAGCTGACACACTGATGCATACACTAAAAAAACAGCAGAACAATTCGGTCTCAAAAAAGCGTTCTAGAATTTTGTAAGAACGATTCGCTCTTGGAAATTCTTACTTTGAGTACGAATCGTTCTTAAACTCGAAATTGACCGTTAAAAAATTGAAAAAAAAAACTAAACAAATGATTGAAGAAAAAAATTGTTCTAATTTAAGATCATTTCGTTCTACAATTCAAAATAGAAATAGAATTTCAAGAATTTTGCTCTTAGAATCGAGATAAATTTGTTCTCAATTTGGTTCTTACAGGCAAGGCAAGAGAGGGGAAGCAAACTAATAGAGAATAGCGCTGGACGCGCTCTCACTGAAAGAGAGGGAGAGAGTGTGTGTGCGCAGTTTGTCATTGTTAGATGCGTCCAAATACTTACAGCGTATATTCTTAAGTATGATTTGGACGAGAGGTTTCGCTGATGCCAAATAGCCGAGTGAGCTAACGCGCCGTCGTCTTTAAGGTCTCGAATTCAAGTCCCAGTAAAGTAAGTACAGAACGAGAAAGGCAAAGCTAACTTCGTCTGTGACGAAGTTTTGATACACTTGAAAACGCTTGTCTCAACGGTTAGCGACTTCAACCAAATTTACCCATGACCATGTTTGAGAGCGGTTGAGAACAAAACAATTTTTCTGACTAAAATCCATTTTTCGACCGATCATTTGTATGGCAGCTACAAGAAGTAGTCATCCGATCCGGGCGGTTCCGACATATTAGCAGCGTGCAGACAAAAGAAGAATCTGTGCAAAGTTTCAGCTCGCTAGCTTCAAAACTGAGGGACTAGTTCACGTAGAAACAGAAAGACGGACAGACGGACGGACAAAGCTTAATCGACTCAGCTCGTCATGCTGATCAAGAATATATGTACTTTATGTGGTTGGAGATGATTCCTTCTATGCGTTGCAAACTTCTGGGCAAAATTATAATACACTTTTCAAGTGTTATAAAAATGTTTTCTGTGTGGCTACCTCAAATGGAAACAGCTTAGACCAACTCCACGCGTCACCCGGTACCACCGTACTTTTGAGAACGAGTTCAAGAGTAAAATTCTCTATATTCTTCAAATAATCCCAAGTCGTGCTTAAAATATCCAAAATGTTCTTGAAAGCAAGAATTAAGGGATTTTTAAAAACGCTCTTGATTCATAAATTTCGTACTTAAATCAAGAATTTCTGGCTCATTGAAGTTTTTAAACTGCACAAAATGGGAGTGTCTGCGAAATTTGTCAACTTCCTGGAAAGAGTATACGAGCAAACAGAAGTGGCAGTTGGGACGGAAGAGCTGCTGTCGAACTGCTTTGAGATTAAAGTCGAAGTAAGAAGTTGATTGCGCTGTATTTGGAAGAACTCCATGACAGTCTACAAGGAGGCTTGCGGATGACATTGTCATCTTAGCCGATAAGGTAGAAGTTTTTGCAGAAAATGATTGACAACTTGGAGAAATATTGGAACCAATGGGAAATGAAAGTCAACTTATTAAAATCTAAGGTAATGATCCTTAGAAAAATGGACCTTTAAGGAAGATGCCATAAAAATTGCCACAGAATATAAGTATTTCGGAGTATATTTTACGAATGCCTTTACATAGTGAGAAGAAACGTTAAGGCAAAAGTCCGTATCAACTGCATATGGAACTCCTTTTGGGCAAAGCCCAGTGTGAGCATCAGAGCGAAATGGAAACTAGTTAACGCTGCATGTAGGGCTGTTTAGTCCTACGCCGCAGAGGTTTAGACATATTTCTTGAAGAAAGTCCTTAAGCTGCCACCGAATAGCTCTGAATACGCTCAAGCCTTGGACACCTGCTCGATGGTGCGCACTTCTACACCTAAGATTTGCACCTTGGATATGTAGGAAAACCCCGCTTTTTCTATGGAGATAGTCGACTACTGCACATTCTTACATCCGAAATAGGTATGCGCTCATCTCTTCACTGGAATGATGGTCTAAGCTCCGTTCAAGGTTGGAATAGAATAAGACTCAGTATAATGGAACCTCTTAGACAGAAGATGGAAAGAATCCAGCTATACAAAAAACAGCTGCCGATAAACTACAGCATCTTAAGACCTGTATTATCACATGGGTGATGAAAGCGCGACTAGACCTTATTACACTGACATCAAAGGATTCGACACACTTTTTAGCAGATGGGCGTCCCTGGGTTAACCATATCTTACAAAGGAGGAGCTACATGATATCCTTGACCATAAATATAACGAGAACTGGAAGGTGTTGGTATCCTACTTAAAAAAATTAATGGTTTTACAGAAAGAAGATTTTAGTAATAATTTAAATAAAATGGAATAATTCTAAAAAGCGGGCGCATTAGTCAAAGTCCCGTAATGCTTAACGGTCTGATATCTTGGGAAGACCAGGGATGTCAGATATCTTAACATTAGTTTCTTTGAGTAAATTTCATAGTAAGGCTGCCTTCACACAGTTCGACACATGACCCGTGACATCTACTAGGCCCGCATTTCCCCATGAAATTCAATTCAAGTGTCATGTGTCGAACAGTGTGAAGGCAGCTTAATTTAAAAGACCTGTATTACCGTAGGGGCCGACTAGCTAACTTCTGTATGGCGACCGTGATTTGGATTGTCTTCTAAATCTTTTAAAAATGGGCCTGAAACCCTTTGAAATTGTCAAACCCGATTGTAATGTATGGTTGTTTTGACTTCGTCAAAAGTACAGTTGTGCTCAACATAGTAAAAGTGTTCTATATAAAAATTCTTGTCATATTGTTGTTTTAATTTGGAAAATTGCAACAAAAACACAAAAGGCACTGAGATGAGCTAACAATAACAACAAAAATACACACGCACACACACACATAAAGGAAATGCATATGCATGCGTGCGTGTGTGTGTATGAGAGAGAGAGAGAGGGAGACAACAGCATTGACAAGTAGGCAATATTTGCATACTCAATTGCATTGTAAATTTTTCTATGCGAAAAAGTCGCGCCTAAGTGTATGCAAAGAAACAGAAACAGAAGAAGACGACGACAACAGCGAAAAATACAAAAACAAGAAAAAATTGCTAGAAAAATGCTGAACAAAGCAATCAGAGCAGGTGCAAACGTGTGCGTGTGTGTGTGTGTGCGAGTGGGTGAGTGCATGTGTTGATGACGATGACGACGATGTATGTACAGTTTTCATTTGAATGACAAAAAGTCAGGTTGGGCAACCACTCGAGTCCCTCTTCTATGGCTCTGCTCGTTTCTCGTTTCTGTTCAGCTAGCTGGGGGGGCGTGGCTTTTGTGATGATGCGCCCAACTTGACTGACTGACTGACTGTATATAAATATACAATATGCGGTGCAAGCTTAGCACCAGCCCCCTCCACCCGCCTCCACCCACCTGCCTCTGCACCTAAACACTTAACATATTCTAATTATTCATGCTTATTTTATATTGTTTTGCTTGTAGAAGGGCGCTGCTTTGTCTCAGAGTGAGCGGGTGAGTGGGTGAGTGGGTGTGTGGGGAGGGGCTGGGGGGAGGCTGCATGTCTTATTAAAAATTACAAATAGTCAACGCTTAATTATGTCTCTGTGTGTGTGTGTGTAGCCTACTTTTGCCTGCTACCAATAAATAGTATGCCAAGAATGCGCTTCACTTGCCCAGCAGAAAAACTCACACACACACAGACACACATAAGACCTGAAGCATTTTGCACCAATTTCTGTGACGATGTCAACAGCAACAACAACAACAACAACACACACAGCGAAAACTAATGTTGATGACAATGTTATGGGCGTCATGACAGCCATAAGCGCACTTGACAGTCCCATACTGGGCCTGGTCTGGCACTGAAGCTGGGCGTGACACCTGCACAACATTGCTTGATGATGCCCCCCACCACCCACCACCCCCTCTCTACCAACAACCACCACTCCAAAACAGTGCAATAAGTGTATGTATGTGTGTGTGTGTGTGTGGGGGCACATGTAAAGCAAGCGAAAAATTATTATTATAAAAATATGACCAAAGAAATGCTTAAGAATAGAATGAAGAGGAAGAGGAAGAAAGTAAGAGGTAATTGAGAACCACATAACATTTCTTGTCAAAAATTGAACTTTTACTTACAAATTTAAACATTTAATAAGCTCCTCATAATGGAAAACTTGTTCCAAACACCAATCTACCAACTATTCTTACATATGTTCAAATTATATCTCTCATTGTGAAAACAGCCGCAAACATTTTGCGGTTTGGACATTCAATTTGGTCCGTAAACCGTTTTAAAAGAAAAGGTCAAAGAAAAGTTAGTGTGGGGCATCTAAATGGCTGTGGCGCTAAGTCAATATTGTGAACAAAGCTGTATTGCAAAGAGCGCGAGAGAGAACGACTCATACTCACCCAAATGTGGAATGCGTTGTAAGTATGTGTCTTGGCTTTCTGAGACAGATCATAGCTGCTATAGTAATTAACAAACGAAATGACTTGAGCGCAAGAAGAAGGACGGGGGGACGGGAAAGAGTGGAGAGCGCAGGAAGAGGGTGGAGTCGACAACTGTAAAGGAGGGGGTGGGGAAAAAGGGGAAGAGTAAATTTGAATTAAATTATAATTGAAAAGTGGGTACCATAATGTCAATTTATTTTAATTAATTTATTTATATCTGAATTAATAGTTCAACGAAACGGGACTTAAGTCAAAGTTCCCTTTAATTTTTGGAGCCGTCTTAGGAATCTATACGTTCCCAATTATGGGTAAGCAGTGCTAATGCTGCTGTGATTTCAGCGGGACGAAAATATCGCATTTTTCACTTTTCGAGCGCCTAGAAAATGTGGTTGTGATACATTAGAAAGGGGTAGGATTAAATTTAACTGTGAACTCAAAAATGTCTACAAAATAAAACAATACATTTTCTACAAGTGCTTAAAATCTTCGACGCGGGCAAATTTATATTTGAGTCCTTTACTACTGCATTGAAAACTTTATCTCTCTCTACTTTCTCTTTAACAATTCTTGTCGCACTAAAACGGTTGATGATACTTTGGGGCCTTACATCTAGGTAGCCTAAACTCTGAGTCAAACAAGCGAAGAGCTTAGAAGATAGTTTCGGTTTCGGTTCCCATTATGGTACATACTTACTTACTGGTATTTACTTGCCCTTCTCAACTTGGGCGAGTTTCATCTTTTGGGAAATGACCATACTGATAGATTCAAGTTAACATTTTCTCTATTTTGGGAACGTTTCACAGGAAAAATTAGATTTGGGGAAAACAATCATCTCGCCTCCACTTTCAACCGTCGCCAGTTTGGCTGCGATTTTGAGCTTAATCGAGATGAAATCACAACCGTAAATTTTTCATTTTTAATTTCCTAAACCGAACCTCTTCTGCTTGAAAAAAGTTATGTTTAAGGAATATCTTAAGTCAGTTTTTTCAGAGCTTTCGAAAATAATAACAATATTTCGACCGTTGGAAAGTTATTTTAAAGTGCTGAATCGGAAAATTATATCCAAACTCCATATTACGACTTTGAGATGGAAATAATGCAAATCAAATTATTTCGTGTTCAATTTAAAGTCCAGGTACAATTGTAAGTCCTGGTAGAGATCTAATGAATGAGTCCCATTCGGGTATTGAATAAAGTATTTAATAGCTTCGTTAGCTGAAAGCTTCCTTACCCATAAATAAGTTTTACGTCGGTGTGTCGACGTTGATGTCACAGAGCGTTCTTGTATACACAATAGATAGAAACGTGCCGGACTCTGCATTGTAATGAGCATCTAAGAATATAGGATGACACATTTTAAAAGAGACTGCTTTTCGTTTTTCTATATCACAAAACAGGGTCTGGATTAGAAACATGTCGGCATTGCATGTTCACCTAATAATCCTTGGAACTAAAGTGGTGACCCCGACGAGGTCGTGGATTGGAGTACACTTTCAAACATCGACTTCCTGCCGACTACAAAGCATACGATTTACATTTTGTTTTTAAGAATATTATTCTCATTTCATGGTCATTTTTTTTATTGTAATGGAGGAAAAAATTTTCTCACAGAGCAAAAATAAAGATCAATTTCATTTTGATATTCACTTGATTACAATAAACTTTTCAAAAATATCAATGTTTTTATTTCATTTGGCAAAAATACTTAAGGATAAAAAAATGTTTAATTATGGTCACCCTGAACTGAAAAAAGTTCTTATAAAGACAGGATGGTCACACTTAATGGAAAGGGATGGTGAAGCAATTAAAAAGACTCGATTCCCAAAATAATAAACAATCTGATCTACGAACAAACTAGAACGAGACACAGAAAACTCTACTAAAATTTTAAGTATAATTACCAAATCTTATCAAAATTCTTTTATACGAAAATATTGTGCATTGTCTGGAGCATAAGGTATATGAGTTGAAACGTTCCACATCAATATTTTGAAATATTGAAGGAGCTGGTGTTCTTTTCAAATATATTTCAAGAGAGAAACACAAGTGCAGATGACACCCAAGCATAAATTAAGATAGCGCACCCCCCCAAACGGGATGGTCACATTGGTAAGTTAAAGAGAACTTCTCTTTAACCTAAGCAACGCACATATATGGAATGTGTAAAAAGAGACCAAGATCTGAATAAAGACTAATTTAGCTGCAAGAAGAGCAGAAATGACGTCGGGGTCACCAGGCATTGAAATCAATTTAGCTGTTAATAAGCAACATTTACTAAATACTGTAGAGTTAAGGGAGAATTGAGGCAAATTTCTTGGGTTTGTTCTAACCAAGCACAACTGTACCTTGTTTTTGTGGTATCATTTTGTGTTGTGATTGACCTTAAAAATGCAAATGTTTTGTTGAATTTCAAACAAATTGTTTAGTATTAAAAAAAAACGTATGAATGTAATGGCAATATGCGAAAATGTCAAGAAATTAATGGCACTTGGCAAAATTTATGGGCTTTGCAATATTTATGTTTGTTTTATGTCTGGCTTGAAGTAGACCTCATAAACATCTTGGCTCAATACTACAACACTTTGACTTAATTTAAGTAATTTGTTCTTTCTGTTGTTTTTTTTTTTTGTTCATTGTGGTGGCTGGTAAAAGGGTAAAAAAAGAGAAAGAAATTCAATTTGCAAAAGGTAATGCAATTTGTTGGGACTTTGTAATAAAAATTAATAACAAAAACGTGTCGGTTCCCCAGTTGGAGGTCTGGAGGTGGCCTAAATGCGCCACTAATATGACTAGGCAGAAAAAAAGAAGCAAAACCGGAATGCCCGGCCATTCCCGGGGGGTCACTCTGGGCGTAGGGCTCGTGCTCGCACATATTGTTGTCTATCTAATAAAAATCAAACAAATTATGCTAACAAACTAGATTTCATTGCTCGGTGTACAGGGTGTCTCCTGGTGATTTGCTCAATAACCCTTGTAATATAAACATCCACCCACGCACACACACACACACACACACGACCTGACATGACTTTCACTTGGCAGCAGTCCATCAGCAGACGTCCGTCCGCTACCCACAAACAAAAAAAAAGGAGGACATGACTTGAAAATCACTTAATCTACTTGGCTGGCCAACAACAACAACAACAACAAGGACAACCCCACAAAAAGAGAAAAACAACCAGAAAAGCAAAGAAAACCCTTTCGACTTGAGGGGTCCCCAACCAACCATGACAACGGCATATTTCACATATGAAACCCAGCCCCAGAGCCAAAAAAATTATTGCAAATCACTAAAACCAACTAAAAACCCGTGAACAACAACAACAACAACAGCAACGAGCAATAAAAAAGGGGAAAAACTGAAGGAGGTTTTGGCAATGTAATTGAATTCAATCAAAATGCTTTGGTCCATCAAACAACACAGCAAAACGACCAACGAGACCAACTACCCTTTCCATTCAAAAAGGCAGAACATGTCATAGAGTTGTCAGTCCATTCACGAATCAGCCGAATGGGAATCAAACCCATTACCAGAGTGGAACACACACGTAGACAAGCAATTTGTCAATCGCTCGATTTGATGAGCTCAGAAATGGATATCACCCCCCAGCGAGCTGGAGAAAGGAGAAGGAGGACCACAATTGCTTATGTAGAAATACAAAAAAAAAGAGAAGCTTTAAACAAAACTGGGCTGGGAACTGTACCCTAAGTCGCCTCTGAGGCTCTAAGCCGAAAAAACCAAATATGAAAAACTTATCCAATATTTACTGATCCAAAAACCGAACCGCAACGCTAATAAATACGGAAAGATGGGACCAAACATTTTTTACAAAAGCAAAGGTCTGGTTCACGTTAAGGTTTATCGAGGTGAACCGAACTGCTGTTCAGAGGATTTGGTTGGCAGAAACGATATTTATTACATTGAGTCTACAAGATATCGATCTATCTGTAGACTTTGGAATTATTTGAAAATAGCCGCTAAATGCACCAACATATCGATAAGTGTTTTCGCGTAAAGGTGTTTTAAGACAGAGACGATGGTCACACTGCGCTGAGCGATGCCGGTTGTAAACAGTGGAGGAATTATGCCAGCGAAATTATGTCGCTAAAATGATGTCAGCGGAACAATGGCGCTAGGTTTACTTACCGTTTTCTCAGCATGTCCAACCTAAGCTTGAATATCAAACTATTTGTTAAGAACCTTGGCTTGCATCAAACTTTCATACACAACATGTTCGCCGTTGAGTTTTATTTATTTCATATTGTTGATACACTGATTATAATCATGTTCGTCTTCATTCCTATCCGTTCGTATTTTGTTCTTTTGGCAAAAACGGCGATTGATTAGTGTGAGCAAGAATCACCTCGTATGACGCATAGGCCGAGGCCGCTGAAAGATTTCGAAAAAGAGGGAGAGAGAGAGGACGGTTGGCCGGTCAACGCTGAGTTTTGTTCGATCGAACACATAAGCGTTAGATCAAAGAACTCTAGCTGAACCGCTAGATTCGCTTGCCGGTATGAGCTATATACATTCAACGCTGAGTTTTGTTGATTGATTTTTTTGTTTGTGAGGTGATATTTGCAGGGAAAGGGAAATTTTGTAAACGAGTACATTTCATTCTTACTAATAAATGACCGATCCATGTCAGTCAAGCCATTAATTTTAAGGAAAATCATTCGCTCCAGTTTTGAATGTCCTTTGCAAGAAGGCCCGATTGCACATTAATAAAATTGTTCCTTCAATGGACAAAGATTAGGATTAAGATTTTCTAAAAGCCAACGTCATTTAAAACTAAAACTAAAAAATTAAATCACTTAAAAAATAAAATCAAAAAATCATTGCTACAATATTAAACCGTATTTGAATTAATTAACAGCTAATTGATCAAACTTCAAAATGCGATAATTGTATTGCTTTGATTTCCAAAAATACCACCGAAAGTGTGACAATTTGTGCATTTGCCTTGTACAGTGCACGCCGTTCGCAGCGACATGCTAATATTGTCAAATTAAATTTTTGCATATGTAACTGTATTTATTTAAGTTGTGTAAAATAAATATTGTACATAAAGATATTAACTTAACTTTTACAATTAAATTTCAAGATAATTCTATTTTAATTTTGTGTAAATCGTTATTTTGGATAGTTATCTGTAATTGGATCGAGTATTAAATGTTTAGTTAAAGTTTAAAGCCCTTACTATTCTTTATGACTTCTTGTTTTATAATTCTTTAAGATTTTAAAAATGTTTAGTTTTGTTACTACCACCTGCCCATGACCTGGGCGGGACACGTCCATTTTTGCTTACTACAGTTTTTACTTTTCAAAAATCTCACAGTATAAACTTTACACCTATATTTCCACCTGTAGTATTTATGGCCGTTCTCTCCATATAAATGTAACCACTGTGCAGTAGTGTCCATAAGCAAGCTTATCAAGAGTCAAAACGCAAATAAAAATTGTTCATTCCTTACTTTCATCCACTGTCAAGATCACAGCGCAACTTGACGAGCTACGAGCGCCACGCTGTCAAGATGACGGCGTGCCAGAAATATTTTTCTCGCACACATACGTACATAACCAGTTTAAGGCTTTCTTTACTATTCACATTCCGTGGAAGAGAGTAACTAGTAAAATGGGAAACAATAACCGTATGTGTGAATACTTACGTTTTCATACAAACTAATTGGCATTGTAATAACAAATATAAGGAAAGATGAGGAAGGTAAGGATTTTGGTTAGCTGCATAGTCTCTTTCTCGTTCGCACTCCCATTAGAAACAGTCTAATCGAGACCTTCAAAGTATTTACTTCTTAATATCAGATTATTATTACCCGTTGAGTTCAAAAAAACATTGATCAAAAAAACATATTCGAAATCTGTTATATCGCCGCGGTGAAATATTCCGATACTGATTCATTGTTTTATAAACAATAATATTGATCCTTTGATAATATATCCGGCTACCATATAATTTGTTATACCCCTGCAAAGGGTATTATAATTTTGCCCAGAAGTTTGCAACGCATAGAAATATCCATTTCCGACCCTATAAACTATATATATTCTTGATCAGGACGACGAGCTGAGTCGATTGAGCTATGTCCGTCCGTCTGTCTGTCTGTTTCTACGCAAACTAGTCTCTCAGTTTTAAAGCTATCGAGGTGAATCTTTGCGCAGAGTCTTCTTTTTACTGCACACTGCTAATATGTCGGAACCGACCGGATCGGATGACTATATCTTACAGCTGCAATAGGAACTATCGGTCGAGAAGTTGGTCTTTGTGAGAAAAACTATTTTGTTTTTAATGTTAATGTCCCCCACTTCAGCGATTATTTAAATTAAACACTTTTACACAGATTCGAAAGTTTTGGTCAAAATCGGATGACTATATCCTATAGCTGCCATAGAAACTATCGGTCGAAAAGTGGGTTTTATTTAGAAAAATTGTTTATTTTAATGCTGAAGTTCGTAAACTCTGATTTATTAAAACATTTGCAAGGGTATAAAAACTTTGGCAAAGACGAAGTTAGCTTGGCTTTCTCGTTTTTCTGTTGTTTTCTGAAACTATTTTCGTAGAAACTGGTTTGATATAAGTACACAAATTTTGAAAACAGTTGTAACCACTTTTGAATAACTTCACCTATTTTCGAAAGTGAAATCCAAAATTGTGTTCACTTACAGGATTCAATCGATGGTCTTACCCAGCCGGGGACAGCCTCTTAACCGAATGTCTTTGTTGTTTCTTTTCTTTTTTTTTTTTTTTTGCCAAATCACTTGACCAATTTGTCAAGTGGCACTAAAGCGTGTGTGTGTGCCCGGCTCTAGCAAGATACTTTTCCTTTTTTTTCTCTTTTTGGGGTGGCTCCGTCTCCACCATATCATACCCTTCGTGGTCTTTTGAGAGTTTTCGCCATTATCCTTGTTACAATTTGCATGCCCAGCATTGGGGATTTGCCATTCATCCATACATCCAGTGATAAAAAAGTCACTTGTCATTTCTTTTTAACCCTCCCCGGCCCCGACCATCGACCGACTCGATGGCCACTTATGCCCAGCTATTTACTGTTTTTTTTTTCTTTTTATGATTTTATTAGCTGCAAAAACAAGCAATTTTGTTACAATGTTTATTGGTTATAGTGTTTTCTTTTTGGGGGCAGGCGAAGGGTTTCGGATTTGGGTTGCTTTGATGTGCCCCTTAAAAATCATAAGCGTGAGTTATGCTTTATGCTCGAGAGAGGGATAAATGGATAAATGGGTGGATGGGTGGGAAAGGCAAATTGCGACAGCGATTTCAACTGATTTGTGTGATTTGATTTGATAGCTGAGACAAGCACGAAATGGGGCCACTTGAGGGAACGGAATATGTAATAAACAGTTCAAGCTAGAACAACATATTTTTAACAAATCTGTCCAGTTCCAACGATCAAAGATAGTTGCCAACCCTCAACCGCCCTCTCCCCTTAATTTTTGATTAAAGATGAATTTTTAATTTAATGTATCTCACAGATACGCGACCGTCGCCCGTCGCAGTTAAAAAACATCAGGGAAATGAGGGAAAAAAACGCACGAAAAATGTTTTTTAATCTCAACGGCAAACGGAAGCGGAAATCAAACGACCAGAACAGAGCGGCAGAGCGACAGAGCGGCAGAGCAGCAGCGGCATGTGGAAGTGGCAAAGTATCAAACAAAATTTTTAATGTCTTGGCTCGGGCTTGGGCCATTGGGTGTCTTATGCCTGGCCGCCTTGTTAAAAAGCCCGCGAAATTTTCCAACCACCGTCCATTCGAGCTCGCACCCTCCCCCCACCCCCCATCCAGTAACGGCCTTTGATTTTTTCCGAAGTTTTTTAACTTTTTTTCCTTTTTTTTTTTGGTGCTTGGCTCATTAGGAATTTTTCTTCGCCAGTTTGTTGGAAAAGCGATAAAAATTTTGTAAAGGCAAAGCGGCTCCCATCCCCCCCTCTCCCATCCCTGGACGGCTACGCATGCCAAATGGTGTTTAATGATTTATGAATAATCGCCATTTTGCATTTGAGTGATGAGGCGGCAAGGGGGGGGAGGGTAAGTCAGTCAGTCAACGCCACCAAAAGTCCATTTACACGTTTCGCTTGCTCTTCCTTGGTGGAGTGGGGGGTGGGGGGCGTTATCAGTGTTTTGGGTGGTTTTTCTACATTTTCTTTGATAATTTTTAACAAGAAAATTTGTTGTTGCTCATTTTTGTGTTTTACAATTTTCCACTAGAGACGCGTGGCGGCAGAAATTGATACTTGAATTGGGAAGGGGAGAGATTAGTAAACAGTTTCCTGTAAAACTTACAACCCCATCCCCATTAACTCCGAAGTCTAAGTCAACAATTTGCCTCCCAAACCGCCGACTCTTTTGCCAACAATTTCAACTTAATTAAATGCGTCTTTAATACTTTTGGCTTGCTGGCAAACAGACATTTACATTTATGTTCCTGATGTTTGTTTGGCCAAAGCAAAAAATGGCAAAAGAAGCCCCAAACTTGACTCAGCTCGTGTGCGTGTGTGTGTCTGAGTGCAAACAGAAAGCGTGGGCTCCTCTTCGAAATAAAGTTGATTAAAATTTGAAAGATTTTTGCGACAGTTATTAAGTGCCTGAAAAGTTTGTGTGTTCGTGTGTCAATATGGAAAGTTGGTAAGAACAGCATTTCCCATTACGAATAATGCTGTAAAAGGGCCCCACATTGGGCGCCAATTTTATATCATGCAAGGGATTTGAGTAGCTGAAACCGTAATCGAATTTAAAAGGTTCTGTTGGTTTTTGTGCATTGGTCATTGAGTGATAAGTCAAATGAAAAGCTAGATTAATTTTATATGCTGCAGTGAGGCCACACATTGGGCGCCAATTTAATACAGTTCAAGAGAGTTAATAAGCAAAAACTATTAATAGAATTATCTTAACTTAGTTTGGTCAACTAGTGAGAACTCAAATGGAGGATTAGACTAACTAAATTTTGAACTGAACTGCGCCTTCAATAGTATAGAACCAAAATTATGCCACATCCCAGCCAAATCCAACCACTTCCCACTACTTCCTATCCAATTACCGCCTACATCCCATCCTCTTTCAAAAAAAAACTTTCCACTGTCATCCCATCCACTTCCCAACCACTTCCCGGTGGACATCCCGGCGGTATTTCCAACATCGAATAAATGAAATGAATTCTGTTTTTGACCCTAAATAACTGTTATATTGCATGTTGGATTTTTTATGCATTTTTTCTGCCGACATCGGAAAATTACAGTTAAAATTATTTCGTACTCTATCCCGAGTTTGAAGCCAATCGGATAAAAAATAGTTTTTCGCATGGAGAATTTTCCAGCTATTTTCCTCATGAGCGGATTTTCCAAAATCCGGAAAACATGTGTCAAATTATTTCGCGTACTTTGCTTACAAACCAAGTTTCAAGTCATTCGGATGAAAAATAAAATTTTCTTCATACAAACTCCTGTCCAAATTTCAGCATTCTTTCTCTTACCGTTTAGGCTGTGCGAAGATTACCAATCAGTCAGTCGGGGAATCAGCCAGTACACTCTTTTTTATAGATATAGAGATTTCAATATTTTAGAGCATCAGCTTGAGCAAATTTAAGTCATCATCCACTTCATTCAATGCGTCTATTATTTCGTCATGACTAAGGGGTTTGTTTTCGGAAACATCTATGGCGGATTCGATTTAAAACTGAGCTTATATGTGATATGCTTTTAACTTTATTCCTTTTACATTTAGCTATAAAAGGCTCCATCTTGGCTTAAAAATCCCCATTATCTTTGTATATAAAAGTTGTCATTAAAATAACTTCAAAACTTTTATAGACTCTGGAGGAGTTCACTGTTCTAGTTGGCGAAATAAATTCTTAGTCTTTATACCCCCGATTTCCTCATTAGTAATGTCGTTAAAAGATATGTTAAATGTTTCTTCTAACGTTCTAATGCTTTTACTTCAGTAAATGTTTTCGTTTATATCTGTTTAAGCCAACTTATTTCGTGTATTTTGTGGCAATTTAAGTCTATACCATATCTACCACATCAAACAATCCCTGTCCCCAAATTAGTGCTGCTTAGCTCTGGATCGATATACATATAGCCAAATATGGTTCTTATTTGTTGTCAAACTTATGAAAAAAAGTTATCCACGTTGTAATAATACTTAATTTTTACGATTAATTTCTGTTTTGGGTGGTGCTAACAAGACTCCAAGATAATTATACTCTGAGACTATATCTATTATTGCACCTTTATATTGCCCGCCTCTGCTAATCGTCCACCTTAACTTAAGACCATCATCAGAGTATTCAATCAAGATTATTATCAGATTGATCACGTTGTGATCGACGGAAGGCATTCATCGAGTGTACTAGACGTGCGTGCGATTCGAGGAGCCAACATAGACTCGGATCATTACCTGGTTGCAGCCAAGGTACGCACGCGGCTCAGTGTGGCACATGCCTCACGCTCTAGCACACGTCGAAAGCTAAACGTCGAGAAGCTGCAATCACAAGGGACCTCTGAAGCCTAAACAGCTAAACTCGCCCAACTGCTCAGGGAAACCTCCCCATTCCCTTCCGATATATGCGAACAGTGGCAGCGTATATCGCACTCCATGAGTACTGCTGCCAAGGAGATACTCGGTTACTCCGAGCCCCCTCGAAAGCGGTCTTGGTACGACGAGGAGTGCCGACGCGCTACTGCAGAGAAAAACGCTGCCTACAGGAGAACTCTGCAGTCGAGAGCAACGCGGGCTGTTACGGAGCGATATCTGGAGAAAAAGAAAGGGGAGAAACGCCTTTTTAGAAGAAAAAAGTTTGAGCAGGAAAGGCGCATGCGCGAGGAAGTCGAGAGGTTATTCGGAAGGTTTTAAGCCCAGAGTCGCACAATGCAAAGACGAACACGGGAATCTGGTCACAGATCCGCAAGTGGCGCTTAACAAATGGAGAAGTTACTTCTCCAACCTACTGGGAGGCGATGACGAACATGATGCCGCTCCTAGAGAAGTAACGATGCCACCAATCGACAACACAGAGATAGACCCGCCGACCCAACAGGAAGTCTGTTTAGCCATACGAAGGCTAAAGAACAACAAAACACCAGGCGCTGATGAGCTGCCCGCTGAATTGTTCAAGGCTGGAGGCGAAGAATTGGTAAGGTGCATGCACCAACTTCTGTGCCGTATATGGGTTGACGAAAGCATGCCCGATGATTGGAATCTAAGTGTTCTCTATCCAATCTTTAAAAAAGGAGACCCTGCAGTTTGCGCCAACCACCGCGGGATCAGTCTCCTCCCCATCGCATATAAGTTTCTGTCCCGCATTATTTGTGAACGTCTAAAGCCGCTTGTTGATACACTGATTGGACCCTATCAGTGTGGCTTTAGACCTGGTAAGTCCACCACAGACCAGATATTCACATTGCGCCAAATCCTGGAGAAGACCTATGAGAGAAACATCGAAAATCACCATCTTTTTATCGATTACAAAGCCGCTTTCGACACGCCGATAAGGTCAAGGTTTTTCGAAGCCCTGTCTACTTTAGGTATTCCAGCAAAGTACGTTCGACTTTGCATGATGACGTTGAGAAGCACTCAAAGCTCCGTCAAAATAGGAACGAACCTCTCCGAGCCTTTTGATACCAAAAGAGGTTTTAGGCAGGGTGACACCTTATCGTGTGACTTCTTTAATCTGCTGATGGAGTATATATTGCGCCAGTGCCCAAATGCCAACAGATCGGGCACCATCTTTAATAAAGATGTAATGCTACTCGCATACGCCGATGATATTGATATTATCGACAAAACCGAACAGGCAGTACGCAAGGCGTTTTCAGAGATTGAGAAGCAGTCTGAACTAATGGGCTTAGCGGTAAACCAGGACAAGACGAAGTACCTAGTGTCCTCGAATCAGAAGTCCACGCGCCTAGGGCAATCTGTTGCAATGGGAGAGTACAACTTTGAAGTTGTAGAGGACTTTGTCTACCTCGGAACGATGATAACCGGCGACAACAACATCAGCCTGGAAATCCGAAGAAGAATCACGCTCGCAAACCGATGCTATTACGGGCTAAGTAGGGAGCTCAAGAGCAGAAACCTCAAGCGAAGAACAAAAATAGCGCTATATAAGTCGCTTATCATCCCAGTCCTGCAATACGGCGCAGAAGCATGGGCAGTATCATCAGCGGATGAGGCGGCGATTGGCGTTTTCGAGCGAAAGATCCTTCGCAGGATTTATGGACCTTTGAAAGTTGGCGAGGATTTTCGCATCCGAAGGAATGACGAACTGTATGAGCTCTATGGGGACACCTGTCTGGTCAAGCGCATAAAGCAACAGCGGCTGCGCTGGCTGGGACATGTTACCCGTATGGATGAACAAGCTCCAGCAAAAATGGTCTACAAGACGACCAGGTGCGGAAAGACTTTGTACTTTGTCCAATGCTGCTTTGAAATCTTAAAACAATGAAAATACTTTTTTTCCCCAATTAAACCTATAGTGCACAATTGCTGATGGATTAAAAATGTTATCAATATTTGTATAATTCCGTCAAAAGCCAGTTGGTATCAGCTAAAAACTTTAATTTCATCTATCCAAGTTGCAAGTGTGTCTGTCAGCATTCCTACCATAATTTTAACTACAGATTTTAACTAATTCGAAGCTTTCGTTTTGTCTCCTTTTTATAGATAGGAAAGAACGCGAATTCTAAAAGCATTATCAACTTGTCCCCTATCACATTTCGTTTACAAGCATCCACCAGTCCTTGCTGCCTTGCACAGAAATTGAATAAGAGGCTCCACTAACGTATTCCCCAGAAATTAAAGCTTTAAGATTATGCTTGGTTGAGCTTTATCCGTCTATCCATTCAGTGATGCAAAAACAAGTGAGAAAGTCGGTCAAGCCCGACTATAACATACTCTGTACCTGGAGTAGAAGCTGAACGCAATGCTGGTGCTGCGCTCATCTCTAAATCTCTCTCTCACTCTCTCACTTCTCTATCTCTCTCTTTAGAATTGTGCGGTGTTAGTTGTAATAGGGTGGGAGGGGGTGGGGAGAGGGTTATTTACTTTTTCGCTCATAACTTTAGAACCGCTCATCCGATCTTTATCATTTCTTCGGCAAATCGATACATTTTGCTAATTACTAACTATCTCTAGAAAATACGAATCGTTTATCTGCAAAACTGTAGGAGATATAAGGTTTTTTATAAGAAGCATTTGTCCCATACATGTCAAACCTCTATCTCTTACCATCTCTGAGCTGTTGATGACGATCAAGAATATATATACTTTATATAGTCGGAAATGATTCCTTCCCCCTGTTACATACTTATGCACAAACGTAATATAATCTATGTACCTTTCACTGTTAAGGCATTGTTTAGTACTATCAAAGATTTATTTATATTATAGATGACGCATGTGAAACTAAAAACGAGTCTTTTTGGGAGCTGACATTGGATGCAAATTTTTGCATTTCGCTGCCTTTACGAGGATGCGTATACTGAAACTTACCTACACGTTTTCTAAATTAGCTATTTTGCTAAAAGCAAAAATTTATAGGTAATTTAGATGACACATGTGACGCATATAACGATTTTTATTGGGAGCTGACATTGGATCCCAAAAAAAAAATTTTGTATGAGATGCGGTATCTATATATGTATTGTCTTTGGTACTATCTAGTCACTGTTTGCTCACTGGAAAGGCACTGCTAATTCACTAACTTGTTAAGGCGCTGTTAACTCACTGTATTGTCTCTTTTTAGTCACTGCTTAGTCACTGTTAAGTCATTGATAAGACACTGAGAAGTCACTGAAAATTCAATATTTAATCACTGTTCCCACCCTTGCACTCCACACAGCCACTTGCTCCTTAGGCAAATGGTAAAAGCGGTTGACTTTGCAAATACAAAATACAAAGAAGAGGCAAACCCATAGCTATAGAATTTCAATAAACTCAGGATCTGTTCTATTTCTATCTGTACTTATATCAAAGTTATGTTTCATTGCAAGTTGTTGGTAAGCTTCAGTCTTCCTTAGCTTTGATTCACTGTAACCTGATCATTTGCAGCCAATAAAAACAGCAGCTGCCGGTTGCTCAATATAAATGGAACATTTTATAGTGCAAAGGTTGGGGCGGGGAAGTTGGCAAAAGTCTAGGACACATTCGAACTAATAAGGCAAAAGGCGGCGGCGTTCGAATTTAATGAGCAGACGTCGCAACTTTCCGCTACGTTGGACGCGTTAAACTAATCAACGCACGGAGACTGGTCTGGTCTGCCCTCTTCCCGCTCCCCTTGTCCGCGCCTTCAACAGTTGTTTGTTTGTCTGCTCAATTGCTTGTTAACATTTTGCGCAATTTGGCGAGCGAACAGGAAGTGGGGAGCTTAAACTACCTGCCAACATGGAAAAAACCAGAAACCAATTGAGCGTGCGTCTATGTATGTGTGTGTGTGTGTAGAAAGTCATAAAATTTTATAGTTTAGTGCAATGTCCAGCATTTTCATGGGAGTGGGTCGTGTGTTATGACTGTGAACTAATCGCCACAGCGTTTTTGGTTTGCCCTTCGGCCAGTTAATGAAATGGCCCACCAAAATGGAGCACTCCCGTGCAAGGCTGATTGCCCCAGGGAAGGAGTGAGGGGGGGTGTGGGTGGTGGAACAATTAAATCCAAATGCTCTGTCTGTGAGTTCGAAATGAAGATGTCTTTAAGACATTGGCAAAACAAAAGGTTGCATCAAGTTGAATTCTGAAAGAGAAAGTTTCAATTACACTCAAAAAAAGTTTAAGCTAAACCTTTATTAATTAAACTAGGTTCTACCCATTTAATTTAGTCTCGTATCGAAAAATTTAAGAATTGCTGAACAATTTCCAACATTAAGTACAAAAAAGATTTTCAATACCCAATTATTATTTTTATAATCATATATTAAAAGTATTTAAAGAATCAATCAAAGAATTTCTATTTATTTCACATGCAAGTCAAACACTCACACCACAAAGGACGCTGGTTGACTGTAAAGCTCATTCATGAATTACCACAAGTCAATCATCAGCAGTCTTTGTCTTAACATAAGCTACCTCACAGCAGTCTTTGAGCGTATGTTGGCTTCGTGTTAACCCTTCAGTTTGTTAGTGAAACAAATTCTTTTTTTCTTGATTCATGGATTAACTTTCTATTTGCCTTAAATACCAAATTCGTGTTCCTTATTTTTTTTCCCTGTTGCACTTCCCCCCACAACAGACATTGTCACCAAAGACTACAAACAAATAAAACAACAAATAAATTGATGTCATTTTCGTTTTCGTTACGTCTCAAATGGAATTAGTGGCAAGAAAACCCTCAGCCAAAAGCTCCATATCAACAGAACAGACAGGAAAAAAACGAACACAAAAAACGAAAATAAACGGCAAAAGAAACGAAACGGAGCAGACGGCAATGAAAACGCAGATAAACATATTCGCGAATTTGTTATTATCAGAAAAATATTGCGCAAATAAAAGGCCGGAGGAGGCGGGGCGGCAGCTTAAACGAGACGAACGTATGCAAAAATTGAGAGTGAGGAGAGCGGGGTGAGGGGGTGAGGGTGTGGTGATGGGCGTTAATTCCCCAGTGACTGCATGTGACGCGTTTTGCGTGCGGTTCTTGTTATTTTTTTTCTCCATTCTTTCTGGTTTGTAAGGCAAGGTAGCATAGACAGGGAAGGGATGAGGGGGCGGAGTATGTTTGGGTGTTGCAAATTAGTTAAAAAGCCAAGCTAGACAATCAAAGATCAAAACTTTTTGATAGGCAAATGCCTGTGTGTGTGTGGGTGTGTGTGACATGTGTGGGTTGATACATTTATGGCTCTTCCTGTTGTACTTGAGGTTGTTATTGGAGTTTAAGTCGCATTACGGCCTTTGTTTAATGTCAGCTGTCTTGTTGAATTTGATTTGATTTGGAGGGTTGGAAACATCTTATGCCGGTGGCCCTCAAATGTATGCTATAGAAAATTGGGCTTATCTGTTCTTAATATGTATTAGCTTGCCGAAAGGCTTGGTGTTTTTAAGGTGTGAGGCAGACATAGTTAATGATGCTTTGGTCCAACTGCTACAACGGGTGCATGGCGCGCACTAAGTAAGAAAATTTGAAAAAATTGTCCGCGAAGTGGATGAAAACGCCAAAAAAAAATGTCGTATGGGGCATATAAATGATATATTGCGTTCAGGCAACATTGTGCTAAGCTGCTTTGCTAAGAGCACGAGAGAGAGAGGGAACGACTCACACTCACACAAATTAGGTACGTAGGTTGTATGCATGATGCATTAAGTATGAGGTGATCTCGAGGCGAGTCAGAAGTGAAAGCTTTTAAAACGCTTCTGCTGTGAGCCGGTTCGGAGTTGAACCGACTCGAAGTAAAAAGAAATCAAAAAAGGATTCGGTTGAAAATGATTTTTTTACCAAAAAATTAATATTTAGAATAAATTTCCGATTTATTTTTTCCCGACTTAAGCCCCGTACGGAGAACGACAGAAAATTGCTTTTGTCACATTATTTAGAAAAAGTCTGAAAAATTGTCAAGTGATAGCTGAAAACTTTTGGCTTTTCTAAAAGTTGCAGGTGTAATAAATGTAAATTTACCTTTTTATCCCCCTTTTAATAAAATTGTATTTAAGATATTTAAATTTGTAGCATTAAGTTGGCTTTGCCTTTAATGTCAAGTCGAAAAAAGGCATAGACCTAACACAGCTCCCATTTTAGTCAGTATAAAACTATAATTCCAACCAATTGGACGTATATCAATAAATAACTAAAATAAGTAAAATATTCTAATATATTTTAAAAACTTTACACAATTCTTCATAGGTAAGTAAAAAATAAAAAAAATAAAAACCTTGGCCTATAATTTGTATCCTTAGTATTTACTTAATCAATACAATGGATCTACACTTACAAACACACGGCGACCAGACATTCATTTACGCCAAAAACGCTGCACATAAAAAGACTAAGGACACTCGGAACCAACTGCTTCCAGAAGCTTCAACTTCTGAAGCGAAGAACGAGGGGAAGCGCAAACTGGCCGAAGACAAGCAAAATGTTTTAGATCGCGCCAAGGAGAAGAAGGTGAAACAGAATGCAGAGGACAAACCTAAAGAGCGCAAGGCGAATAAAGACAAGGCTGTCCCAGAAGGGAAGGAGAAGATGAAGCCGATGCCTACCCCTAGGATAAGATTATTGCAAGCTCCCAAACGCAAGACGGCCGCATTAAGGGTGCGGGACTCTGTCGCTAAATCCGTACAAACTTCGGCGAGAGGCTGGCACTCGTTTAGGAAGACAAGCGAGAAGCAAGTGCAAGCTGACCAAATTGACATTAACCAGAATGTCCCAGCTGTTCTAGAAATCGGAGCTAACGCATTTGCCACCAATGCGGACCTCAATGCTGAAGAACTGGATGTTCCAGAGGAACCGCTGATGCGTTCCAAAACCTGGGCTTTGCTTCTAGTCCAATTGGCTCAAAAGAAACTGCTCCTGTTGTTAACCTTTG
Organism: Lordiphosa clarofinis; assembly: GCA_018904275.1. Taxonomy (NCBI): domain Eukaryota; kingdom Metazoa; phylum Arthropoda; class Insecta; order Diptera; family Drosophilidae; genus Lordiphosa; species Lordiphosa clarofinis. The sequence goes on from JAEIGQ010000018.1 coordinate 335,241, forward strand.
TGGCTGTCATTCTCTTGGCCTTCTTTGCGGGCAAATATTTGGCAGAGAAGGCAAAGCCACCTGATGGCATTTTTAGTTTATTGAAAATGTTCTTTTGGTCAGGTTAGACGTTGCTTCGTCTATCACACTTTTTGGAAATCAAAATTTTAAGTCAATGTACTCTTGTTTTTGGAAACAAACCAATTGTCAAACTTTCATGTTCTTGTTCGATGAAGACCAATTAAATCTGAAGTCAGAGTATTGGCATTTAATTTGAAAAAGGTTTGTCTTTTATTATGGGACGGGCATTTAGAAATTCCTTCCCCTCTTTTCACTGGATTTACATTTCCGTCACCTTCCAATTGGACTCCATCTTTGATATATCTTTGCCCTGGCTATTCGGAGTTGCTTGTTCCTTTTTCCTTTGCATCTCCTTGCTCCCTCATAACTTTCTTCCCCCTTCCTTTCTACTCTCTTTTACCTTTCTTTCTTTCCCCTTCTTCCTTTCCTCTACCTTCTTTCCTTTTCTATGTCTCAATAATTTTCTAAGCTAACTTTGAATTTATTCTGCCCTTGAATAGGTTCATGCGTTACAGTCCTTATCTCCAAAGATGAATATAATTAGGGTGTTCAGATTATTGTGAAATTAGGCACTTGGGCAAGTTTGCCTGTCTAGTATTGTGACGTCCCGCCTGCTATGTTTTTTAGGTTTCAAATAAAAATTATACCTATAAATAAAATTACTAAAGTTTTCCTTCGAGTATGGAAAGCAAGCGAATTGCATCGCGAAGGTTACTGTTTTTATAAGCTGCACGTTTTAATGCTGTGAACTCTTGCGAATGTATGTCCGCCAGTCCAGATTGATTAAGCAATGGACCAATTGTTGGATGCCTTCATGGATGACAAGCTAAACTCGCTGCGACTTTGTCCGCGTTCAAGATTTTAAGAAATTGTAGAAACTGAGCTGTTTTATTCTGTACACATTTTCGAGTTCAAAGCAGTTAAAAATATATCAAATTTATCTGTGGCCTGTACACATGTACAAATTTGCCCCATCGCGTCCTTATGGACAAAAATTCCGGAATTATATATTAATTCCTTTTATCAAGTGGATGTGAATTTCGGGTCTAGCGATGTTTTCATTCCACACCCAAATCAAGAACACACTGCTTGCCCATAATTGGGAACCATAGAGCTTCCTAAGTCTTTCACAAGAATTAAAGAGACCATATTTTTCAATAAAACTTTGACATTAATCTAGTTTCTTTGAACCAAGACTTACGATCTAAACATCAATTCAAATTGTCCTCGTGTCAGCCACTCTTCAATTATAATTCAATTCAAATTTGCTTTGCCCCCTTTCCTCCACAGCCCGATTCTTTTCCCTCAACCCTAAGAATAGGGTTGTCGAAAATATATCAAAATATCAATATATCGATAATATTTTTTAAAACTGATATATTTATATCGTAATATTTTTTTTGTCCAAATATCGAATATCGATCTTTTTTTGCGATATTTTATGATATTTGTGCATTAGTCATTTTATGATCTGAGTAGCAAAAAACGCAAAAAAAAATGGATTCAAATTTGATAAAAGCAAATTACAGCGACATAAAAAAGGCGCTGCCAAGTGTAATTTGTGAGGAAAAGTAATTAAAACAAGCCTTAGCACGACCAAATGTGAGTTGATTTTATGGTAGCCCATTTTCGATTGCGATTGAAAAAAATCGTTTCAATGCAAGAGTCGAAAAATAGTGGGCTGATGTTATACTTTAGGTTGCCACACAAAAAAAAACGGTAATGCAACATTTTTCATTAATAAATTCAACAATTTCCGTCTTTGATTTTCGCCCAAAAGTGTTTTTATTTAATAAAAAAATTTCTGCACCTTTGATTTTTGTATATAAGGAGAAATAACTACGGTCTGCTGCGCTGCTCGTCCTCAATTCTACACTCGGACAATATAAATAGCGCATTTAAAATTCCCAAAGAAAAAGTCAAAAGTGTTAGCAGTTTGAAATCAAAGGGACACATATTTAAATTTAAATGACTTTTGTCTTGTATATACGTTGAAATTGGTGAAATCAAAAAGAAAAATCTTTAAATCATTGGCCTTGTTTACTAGCATACATCAAAAATCAAATATCACCCAACGAAAAAAAATAATTTGCTTTTATTAAACGCTTTGAGGAAATTTTAAGATAAAATGGTTTGCGTGAAAGCTATCGCTTTCATTTTGATCAAAATCACAAAAATTAGCTATCATATACTACGTTTATTCATGCGAATTTATATGCGAAATTCATGATTTCTTCAATTTGCCAAATCAAATTTGTTCCTGTTTATGCAGCTTTGGTAAATTCACAAAATGATCAGCACACATATGGCAAAACAAAAGATCTGGCAACACCAACGCAACGAAAAGCTTTTTGAGACGCGGCATTTCATGAATTGACTGCGAGTTCATAGTCAACTTTCGTGTGTAATCGAATTCATGAAATAGTGTTTATGGCACGCACTTTCGGACCCATTTCATGAAATGATTTTGCAAAATGAGCATAGCATAAACGTAGTAATAATTGCACTTCACATTCGTTCAGCTCAACAATTGAACTAGATCCATCGATTTTTTCGTCATCGATTTGTGCTGGTGAACACGGCCATTAACTTTTAGCCAAAAACGAAAAATGTTACATTCACAATTTTTTTTGTACAAACATCGTGGAAAATTCTCGAATTCGTATAAGGCGGCCATGCCGAGACTATCTAGACTAGCCCTAAGGTATCTTATTACCGCTGGTAGCTCAGTGCCTTCGGAGCGACTTGCTTCTGCTATAAAATGCGTCATTTGCGACTCCCGTAGCCGTATGACGGATTTACATATAACACAACGCGTGTTTTTAAAGTCTTTTAAATCCAAATATTGGAATTAAAAGTATTTAATATGAATAACACAGCCCAACAGTGATTTTGGTGTAGGTCTATTTTTAACAGATTATGTTAATACTTCACTGAACAAAACTGTATCATTGGTTTTGTTAAATCAGCTCTTGTTTCCAAGATATCGCGGAAAAACCAAAAAGTCGACTTTTTGGCACTCTAGGATTTATGGAGGCCACACTAGGCATAATTATCTGAATTTATGAAGTAATTGCGATAAAGTACATATCAATGCAAATTTTAAAAATCATAGCCGCTATATTAGTACAGCGGAAAGTGTCTAAATTGGCCTCTAAAGACAGACAGTTTTCGATTTATAGCATTTCTAGCATATTTTATAGCCCGGTTAAGCTAGCGCAGTTATTGAATTAATATTTTCGCCATCTGAGCCTATAGACAAACATATGATCTAATTTTGTGTTTTTTATGGCGATTAAATCAATTTATTTGGCAAAGTTATAGCCTCTTAAACACGAAATTACATATTTAAATTTATGGGAGGAAAACTAGATTTGTAACTCAAATTTTTATAGGAACTGTGAAAAGGCTACTTGTTTCCAAATATAATTTATCATCTACATGTAAACATATAACAATTTATGCCGAACCAAGTAGCCCCTTTACAGTTCCTATACAGATTTAGAGTATCAATCTAGTTTTCCTCCCATAAATTTAAATATGTATTTTCGTCTTAAACACGACATATCTTTGCCAAAAAAACTTATTTAAATGCCATAAAAATCACAAAATTAGATCATATGTTTGGTCATAAGCTCAGATGGCGAATGTATTAATCCAATTACCGCGCTTCCTTAAACGGGATGATTTATTTTGATAAAAATGCTATAAATCGGAAAGTGTCTCTCTTTAAAGACCAAATTAGATACTTTCCGTTGGACTTAGGTGGTCCCTATGATTTTTTTAATTTGCAATGATATGTCCTTTATTGTAAATAGCTCATAAACTGCCTAGTGTGGCCTCCATAAATCCTAGAGTGCCAAAAATGCAAGATTTTCGTTTATCCGCTATATCTTGGAAACAAGAGCTGATGGATCAAAACCGAAACCAGTTTTGGAATCAGTAAACATAAACTTATCATATTTTTAAATCAACAGGGCTGCACCTCACAAAGATGGTCATTTAGTTGGCCTGTGTAATACAAACAAGACTCGAATCTCATTAAAAATATTGTTATGATTGCTCAATATAGACAATATCTTTTTATTTTGGGGCAGAGTAATACCTTTTTTTGGGAAAAAAGGAAAAAAATTAAAATATCAATTATATCGATGTTTTCAAAGTGATATATAAAATATCATTTGATATTTTTTCAAATCAGAAAATATCATCGATACGATATTTTAAAAATATTCGGCAACCCTAATTCAGAAATTATTGGAATTTAATTCTTAATTTTTATCATTAAGGGCGCGCGCACACATGTAGATGAATGATGAACTGACTGCAGAACTTAAGACTGACCTGGACTAATAACATCGCTCCGCACATGCGGAATTTATAATTCAGTTGTAAGCTTAGCATTGCGGAATCAATCAAACATGTTTGATTGTCACGGCTGCCCACTTAAATATCATGGTCGGCCATCAGTTTATCTTTCAGCTGAAAGTGTTTGCGCGACCTTATAAAAGTTTAGTGTTCATATTTTCTTTATAATATTAGAGAATTTCAGTTAACTTGTATTAATACTGGCTCTTTGGCTGGATACTTGTGCCTCGGGAAGAGCTAATACAAGAAATGTGTTTTGGCTTAAATTAGGTTTGGTTTATACACAGACAACCCACTTTTCAAGCAACGTTTTTCAGTAACTGGAAATCGTATAACTGCCCTTAGCTTTTGCGTCTTCAAACGTTTAACCCTTTCTTCGTTTAAGCCAATAAGCTAACCACTTTGCTTTGGGCCCCCGTACCATTCCACTCCCGCCAAGACAACCCAACCGGCAAACTGGCAAATCCCAATAAATAACACCCGGAACACTTGGGCTGGGCGTTGGGCTATTTTGGGCGCGTCAAACGGAAATCAGATTTGTGTGTGTTTGGCATTTCGTTTACTTGATTTGTTTGCATAAGAAAAAGAAATACAAAAGGCAGCCGCAGGATTTGCGCCGACATGCGTGCAAGTCTATCAAAACTAATGCGATACTCGATGTCCTTGCAAGAAGCCCGTGGGGCAAGGTGGTGTCTGTGTGTGTGTGTGTGTGTTTTCTTGGTAGACCACAAACAAGTCTCCACTCGACCTTTAAAGTGTGTCAGTTTTTTTGGGCTAACCCTCTCTCCGACAGACAGACAGGCAGACACCCACCCTGTGGGCAGGCGAAATGTAAAATTTTTATTGTTTGTGTACTTTTTTTTACTTTTTTTTGTTGGTTGGTTGGCTCTTTCTTTTTATTGCCAGCGGGCGGTCGCATCTTCGACGGCTGCTGATCTCTGCACAGCGACTGACTTTTCGACTTGCCGACTTTTCCCACATGTCGACGGCGGCTTTTCCCGCGTGGCTTTGGCCTTGGTCCGTTCGGTTTTTTGCCCCTTTTTTTATTCGCGATTTTCAACGCTTGGCCGCAGGGGTGGTCTCTCCCTCTTCCTCTGGCTTTTGGGTGGGTTTCGTATTATTTTGCATTTAAAAATAGATTTGCATTTGTGTGTGTGTGTGGCGTGTCCAATTGATTTATGGTTTTTGTAAATAACAAAAAAAATTTGCTAGAAAAGGTTGCGCTGCGGGGCAGGAGGTAAGCCCCCCGCTACACCTCACCCCCCCTGCAACCGTATCATACTGTCTTTCTGCACATTGTTGTCGTTGGTTGGTTTTTTTTTGTTTGCGGTTATTTTGCGGTTTGTTTTTGTTTTGGCGCTTCCATCTCAGACTTTATTGACTTTTCAACTGATCCTTGGGGTATAATTCTGGTTATTGTTGGCATTTGTATAACTTGGTCAAGTGAGGGTTACAAATGAAAGCGTAAGAGTTTTTTTACTCTAAACTATTTTAATTCATACAAAAGCCACATGAACAGAGGGCTCAGTTTTTTGTACACTTGAGCTCTATAGAGCAGGGGTGCTCAAGCCCATTCCGCAAGCCACGGAAAGGAATAGCGTGCCATAAGCCTATATAAAGCAACAAAGAAATCATATGTGTGCTCTACTCTCTTACTTTCCTATAGGAAATTGGAAAATTATTCTTTGTGGTCCTATATTTATATTACAATCGCCTAACGCCTGTCGTTTCTGCTTCGTGTTCACACTTGACTTTGCCTTGCCTTACCAGGTCCTTCGATCTTAATTTCCCATTCAGTGTCTAGTATGTGTGATCTGCAGATCGATGAAGGCCGATGACGATTGATCACTCGTGTTTAAATTTCAACTGATCACCCTTCTCCGGATAAATTTCAACTACTAATCGATGTAGTACCTTCTCTAACGCTCTGCGTGCCTGGGCAATCGGGAAGTCATATTGTCCCTATTACCTAACAATGATTACAACCCCAAAGGTACAAATTAACCCAAAATACGCTAAAATATCATCTTCATCTTTCCTTTCCTTGGTCCCGGAAGCTGCTATTATTACCCGCCAGTCGTTTCTGTTTCGTCAAAGCTGGCACCAGTTGATCTTCTCATCTCAGTAAAGGTCGCTTTAACATCATTGGCAGTATTTACTAGCAGTATTAATCCTGTCACCCAGCCTAAAACCATGGTTCAAATAATTTTATTACTATTTTGACAGAGGTTTGTGTACTTCTCAACGTCATCATGCAAAGTCAAAGAGTACTTAGCTGCTATTCCAAAAGTAGATTGGTCTTTAAAAAACTTTGACCGTATTGGTGTGTGGAAAGCGGTTTTTAAAATAACAAAAAGATGGTGAGTGTTGGAGAATTTGTCATAATGTGAATATCTGGTCTGTGATGGATTTTGGCATTTCATAAGCACCGATTCAGTCATTCCATAAGTATATATGTTTCGAAAGCCTGCGAGGTTCGGGATATCCGGAAAATGCCTGAATCAGTTTCTTCTACTGTTGTCGAAAATATATCAAAGAATCAATATATCGATGATTTTTTTTTAAACTGATATATTTATATCGTTTTTTTTTGTCCAAATATTTACAACCCTAGTTTCTTTTGTAAGTTGCAAGATAACGCAACTTTTGCAAAATAAAGCTCCATTATAATAAATAAAAAAGAGTCATGAAACGCCCTGTAGGAGCGGCGATAAATCCGATAGAAAGTTTAAGAACTGTCAAAAAAAGAAGACACTTTTTGGATTCGTTTGGATAAACTCAATCTTGAAATAGCAAAATCTTTAAATAATTTTCAACAAATTTTGTACCATGATTTCTGAAAAGTAAGAATCACATCCCCACCCCTCTTCTTCTTCTCTTCCCCTTTTCCCGCACCTCATTCACCAACTCTTACTGTCAAGTTACTGTCAAGACATTGTAAAGGCACTATCAAGTCACAGTTAATTCATTGTCAAGTCATTGTCAAGTCACTGCCAAGTCACTAGTAAGCCACACTTAAGTCACAGTCAGTCACTGTCAGGTCAAAGTCCAGTCACTGTCAAGTCACTATCAAATCACTTCCAAGTCATTGTCTAGTCATTGTAAAGACACTATAAAGTCACTGCCAAGCCACTGTTGAGTCCCTGGTAAGCCACACTTAAGTCACAGTCAGTCACTGTCAAGTCACTGTTAGTCACTATCAAATCACTTCCAAGTCACTGCCAAATCAATGTGAGGCCACACTTAAGTCACTGCCAAGTCACTGGTAAACCACATTTAAGTCACTGTCAAATCAAAGTCCAGTCACTATTAGTCACTATCAAATCACTTCCAAGCCATTGTCTAGTCATTGTAAAGACACTATCAAGTCACTGTCAAGTCACTGTAAGTCACGGCCAAATCAATGTGAGGCCACACTTAAGTCACTGCCAAGTCACTGTTAAGTCACTGGTAAGCCACACTTAAGTCACAGTCAGTCACTGTCAAGTCAAAGTCCAGTCACTGTCAAGTCACTATTAGTCACTATCAAATCACTTCCAAGTCACTGCCAAATCAATGTGAGGCCACACTTAAGTCACTGCCAAGTCACTGTTAAGTCACTGGTAAGCCACACTTAAGTCACAGTCAGTCACTGTCAAGTCAAAGTCAAGTCACTGTCAAGTCACTGTTAGTCACTATCAAATCACTTCCAAGTCACTGCCAAATCAATGTGAAGCCACACTTAAGTCACTGCCAAGTCACTGTTAAGTCACTGGTAAGTCACACTTAAGTCACAGTCAGTCACTGTCAAGTCAAAGTCAAGTCACTGTCAAGTCACTGTTAGTCACTATCAAATCACTTCCAAGTCACTGCCAAATCAATGTGAGGCCACACTTAAGTCACTGCCAAGTCACTGTTAAGTCACTGGTAAGCCACACTTAAGTCACAGTCAGTCAATGTCAAGTCAAAGTCCAGTCACTGTCAAGTCACCATTAGTCACTATCAAATCACTTCCAATTCATTGTCTAGTCATTGTAAACTCACTGTCAAGTCACGATTAAGAAACTGAGTTTCTCATCTCTTTGCAAGTTTTTACTGCTATCAATGCTCCAATGCTGTTGCATAGGAGAACTCTTCAGACACCAGATTTCAAGGTGTTCACTTGTTCTTTGTTCAAAGGAATTCAACTTACTCAAATTGCTCAGTTGTTCAGTTTTAAGGTAAAGGCTTAGATTACTTTGTGAGTTGCCACTTAACGGAGTGAAGAGTCAATTCGCTAAACATGAGAGACTGAACATATCACTAAACAGCTCACAGAACAATTAAGCACTGAACAAGAGGAGCTGAACAACTCTCACTGAACAATCCTCACTCTGTTGTGTTACAGAAATCTCTATAGATTTTATCTCTAATTAAAACTTCTTGCCTTGCCACAAACATGCCCGGCTTCTAGATTAGTTGACAATAGTGGAAGGATTTGAAAGCGACTTCTCAAAGCCAAGTTTGTTTTAATACGTACCATTTTACCGACCTGTGATCTATTAAATCATAGTTTAGTTTCAAATGAATTCGTTTGGCCAAAATTTTCTAGAGTTTTCTGGAACACTCCCCACCTAAGGAGAATAAATGTGATCCTAGACTAAAGGGACTAGCGCACAGAAACATTCTTCATGATATCGAAATTGTAACTGAAAATATAATGAACGGTTTCTCTCCTTGTGTATTTCTCTTCTTGCCAATGCTTGATTGATCACTAAAAGATGTTCAGAGTCTGGCAACAGCCAAAGATATAAAAACAGTTTTAACTCACAACATATATTGGATACACATTTAAAACCATTGCATAATTTCAGGCTGAAATTTTATACTCGAAATTCTGGGCTTAAATTTTACACAATTCTTTATTCGGCAAAGTTAGTCAATAAATAGCAAAATAGGCAAGTGGTTGAAGTGTGAAAAGCAACAAAGTCTGCCGATGAGTCTGTCCAGACATACCTTGTCGTGTTGCAACATTGGATTAAACAACCGAAACCAGTATCAGGTTTATTTCAATGATAAACTGTTATATATAATTTTCTTTCATTTCGCTCTTGCAAAGTGTGACTCAGGGCTTAGAACCTATGGTAAGTTGCCCAACCTATTGGTAAAATTTTCCAGTCTCACTCATAGTCCTCCCGCATGCGCCTTTCCAGCTCATTCTTTTTTCTTCTTTTCCCTGGTATCCCAACTGCTCAGTTCTGCTGACTTTCTCTGCAGTAGCTAGCGGCTCTTCTCATATTCGACTTTACTCGTCGTATCCTTGAAGTGTGAAATTTGTTTCCACAGAAAATTTAAGGAGACAATTGACATCAACTCTCAATGGAGAAGGTTCTTGTATACGATCCATATACTATGATCACAAAATGGATGAAAACATTCAAAGTCAAATGGCGTCTGTCGACGCTCGTCACTCAAGCGGACCCTTCCCCTCCCCTCCGCCCTGCTGCTGCCAAAAATGCTCGCCTGAGTGACGACTCAGCTGCCATATATTCAAACTAAATGTGTCACGTCCAAACAACAAAAATTTCATTTATATTCGCATCTACTCGTACATAACCAAGCGCAAAAGACGGACAGAGAGAGAGAGAGAGGAAACGAAATAGAAGAAGCAGACGGGTATAAAATATAAAGAGCAGAAAGGAGGGGGGCGAGGGGTTTTATTTTTTAAATTTCCAGCAGCCTCCCAGCGCCACCTATGGGGGCTGCGGGTGCAAAATTGTTACAAATTATGTGCAGCCAAGGCAGGGGCAAAGGCATCTTTACTCCTTTTTTTCCTTTCTGCGTGCGGCGCTTTAAGCAGCCACTTCCTGCCACGCCTGCCATGCCTTGGCAGCAACAAATCAACGGAAACGGAAGTGGCAATGGAAATGGAAATGCTCTGCGACGACGTTGACGACGAATGAAGCGCAGTCGCTAAAGGTGTGAAAAACGAGAAATGATGATGAAAAATCGCATTTTTTTTAAGCCAAGATTTTGCCCAACGAATTTGGTGGGGTCCTTGAGTTTAAGCAAGCAGTTTGCGCTCGTAAAAAGCACGAGGACCAGGAGAAAGTCCCATATAGATCGTGCGTGAGTTCTCCATCTCTGCTCTAACCGTGAGTCACAATTAGTTATTCCTTAGATAGTGTGTGCGTGTCAGCGCGTTTACCTAGCTGAATTCAACTCTTCAACCCTCCCCCCTCGGTCTTTTTTTCTTGCTTTTGCTTGCTTACATTTGGTGCACTGCAAATGCTTTTGATTTATGTTAATTTGAATAAGTGCACACCATCTATTCTTTATATTTTTTTTTTTGCCTCACATGTTTCCGTTCTGCGTTTTGCTGTCGTTTCAGCTTTACCTGCGATTGTGTGTCTGTGTGTGTCATGCTCCATTTCTTTTTGCCACGTTTCATTTTGTCAACGGCGCGTGAAAAATCTTTTGATAAAAAGCAAATAGTTTGTTCTTGATGCTGTGACAAAGTCAGGTTATATAAACTTTTTTTCTTCTTCTCATTTTTTTGTGAACTTAAATTGAAGCATTCTCGAATGAAAGATACTGACTGACTGATTGGAAGAACAACAAACAGACTAAACGGCTAATGAAATAGAGCTTATTGTGGTACAGATGTATCTTTGTGTAATGTTGAAGAGATATATTCAATTAGTTAATCTTTAAATTAGCAAAACAAATGGAATTGGCGGACTGATTGTCAAGTCATGTCAAGCTTTGAAGTGCATGAAGATTGAGACATTTCAGCTATGAAGAAATGGATGGAATATGGAGTGAAGGTTCTCGCGTCACATACGGACTCTTTGCATCAACTTAGACTTGAGATCAGAGATGTCAAAGCATCACGTAGGGGTCACCACTTTAGTGATCTTTCTAAGTAACATTATTTATTAATAATATTGTATTTAGTAAATGCAAAGAATTGATCTCGATCGAAGCAACAATGGCGAAAACGCGGGCAGGTTCCCTGGTCAGCGATGGCACATGCCTCATTTCGATTGCCCCCCCTATTTTTAGAGATGGAACTTTAATTGAAACATCTGGTGTTCTAACTAGATTTTCTAATAAAAAATAAAAGTCTCTCAAATAACAATACAAACACATCCAGGATAAGATTTAACAAAGTTTCGTCGAAAAGTTCATTTACTTTCGTTATTTACAAAGCCATCAAAGCAATAGCGTCTAAATCCAAAAATTGTGTCAAATTGGCACAAAGTGCGTATGAGTGTTAAGTGCTGATCGCTTAGGGCTATATTCTTTATTGTGACTTGATCGGACTCAAACACGAGTGCTTGATAGTCTTATGCTCTAAGTTGCAGCCGGACGTGTGTTTAGTCCTAGAGATCCTGAGTATGAATCCCAGTGTAAACGAAGGCGCAAGTTGAAGTCGTCTCTAACCGACTTCGATATACCCGTTACTCATGAAAAAACATGTTTAACCGTGATCCTGCGTTCCTTAGGGTGACCATCAGAAAAGTATGCAACGTTTTTTTTTAGGGTGGGAGGGGGGCTTGGTTCACATTTTTGCTCATAACTTGAGAACCGTTTATCCGATTTTCATCATTTCTTCGGCAAATCGATTCATTTTTCTAATTACTAGCTATCTTTAGAAGGTCGATCGTCTATCTTCAAAACTGTAGGAGATATAACGTTTTTTTCAATTTGCGGGGGCCGGAGGGGGCGTGGCCAGAATTTGAAACAAACTTGATCTGCGTGCAGATAAAAGATGCATTTGTCCCATACATGTCAAACCTCTATCTCTTACCATCTCTGAGATCTAAATATCGAGTACTGAGCATCGAGTACTGAGTACTGTGCTTAGAGTACCTTAGCTTAGTGTGTATAGAGTCCCAAAAGCTAAGCATCGAATACCAAGTATTAAGTGGTGGGTATCGAGTACTTATATCGAGCACTCAGTACTGTGCATAGAGATCCGAGTATCGAGTACTGAGTATGCAGCACTGAGAATCTAGTACTAAGTATGTAGTAATAAGTATCGAGAATTGAGTATAGAGTACTGAGTATCTCATGACACCTTATCTTTTTTTTTCTCTGTGTAGTTTCATTCGATATTTAACAATAAACTGGAGTGGTCCAAAGTGATTCCTGATTTGAATGATTACAACGCTCTGCTTGGCTTATGGAAATCATTTGTCAAACAACAACAACCGCATGAAAGATGTTTAGAAAACAGTTTATAAACGAATGCTGTGAGTCTGAAGTCCGGCACTACCCTATTTAATGTGTACTCAACAGTTTTCTGCGGCAGCGTCGTCGACACAACGGCGGTATACGACCTCACACTGCTCTCTTTTGCAACAACATAGAAGTGCTTAATGAGCGCGCTATTGAGTGGCTTAACACACACACGCAACGCCAAAATAAGCATGTGTGTTTTGACGGGCATAACTAAAATAACACAGCAATATTTAAATCAATACTTTGAGGCTTTTTTTAAATTAAGGAATAGTCTTAAGTTTAGAGCATGAACCGGTCGACAGTAGTGCTTTATTGTTCAGTTGTTCAGTTGCCTATTAACTTTTTCAGGAGTTTGGTTTAAATTCAACTTGAAAAACTAAATAAATTATTTTTAGAACAATTTCCTTAGCCGCATTTGGCTGTGCAAATCTCACATATATCATCAACTGCCTTAGAATTGATTTGAGTTTGCCAACACTGGTAGCAGAACATGTCCTTAAAACACGCACACACACACACACACACTCACATACCGCAGACCGGGAATGGCATGCTGGATATTTATTATGTTATCGAAATAAATCACAAATAAACATAAATAAACAAAACCAAAACCAAAGAAAATGCCTAAGTAGATTTGTCAGAAAGTAGTCTGGAAAAGAGCATCCTCGCACACACACACACACACGCTCAGACGTGCTTCAAATGCGCCGTAAAGTATGCAAAAATGTTACACAAATGAAAATAACTTGAGCGCAAGTTGATGTGCTTCCACCGCCCCCCTCCCACTCGCCTGACAAGAATTTATGAGTCTGTGTGCTTGCAAAATGTCAATGCTGTAGCTCCTCCTTTTCCCCCCTCGCCCGCCCCCCTCCCTCCCTGGTTTCTGGTCACATATCAAAATAAGTCTGATGATCCAATAAAGCGCTTACCACATAGCTCAACGGTGGCTTAAAAGGGCTGCCAAATGTCACATTATGGCAGACTTCAGTTCCAGTTTCCATTCCTAACCCAAAAAAATGAAAATAATGAAAATAAATGCGTTACATTTCAATACTTTCACGAGTGCAATTTTTGATTTATGTTTGACATTTGTTCGAGACACGTGAAAACATTTCGAGCAGCGCAACTACTTCAGACACAGAGTCCTTCGCTCGCCCCAACCCCCTCCCCCTCCAGCCAAGCTGCTATCATCTTGCCAGGCAAAAAGAAATGATTTATTTTCACATTTCTCGCATTTCTACAGCCTGCTTTTAATACATTTTTCTCTTTTCGGCATATTTGGCGCTCCATGCATGACAAATTGTTAAGAAAACGCAGCAGCTTCCTCCCGCACCCGTGTGTGTGTGTGTGTGTGTGTGTGTGTCTTATCATCGAAATGTACTCAAGAAAATTCCACAAATAACGCGATGGGGTTGGGACTGGATGTGGGTCTGTCTCTGGTATGGGGGCTTGCATACATGAACAGTTCATTGAGTTGACATTGAGTGCTTGTGATTTATGTCGTTTTATACGCATTTAACTGAGCATCGCGAGATGCTGGGGAGGGTGAAGGCAGCAGCTAGGCATCAAAGTAACCAAAAAAGGTGCAACATTTGGTTAAGCTGCCTGGGGGAGGAGGAGGGAGAGGAGTTAAAGCCGCTGAATGAAGGGAAGCACTTTAAGATGGAATATTAACAGGTTCTTGTGATCCTGGATAAAACAGTGGACGCATCCAGCTGATCGCCTAATGCCTTGCATACTTTTAGGCAACGTTTGAAATTATCAACTAAAAGTTATTCCCATCAAAAATACTGAATGAACACTTCTTAGCTTGTCCCGGATTTCTTCCAAATCCCCACCACCGAGCTCCTGCGATAAGGAAGAATTTGGCAACCTTCTGGATGACAAAGGCCACCTTCATCGGAGACAAACGTCCTTAGGAGAAGTCCTTGCCTTCAAGAGGGCACCCACATAATATCAGTAGCCTTTGTACGGGAAATAGGGCTGCTAGCGGAGTTGTAAACTCATAGACCATGTTTGGTCGCTGTGCGCTATTTCCCCAACAACAAATAAGCTATAGAAATTCATTTAGACGTCGCTTAGGAATTGCTTAAAACCTCAGCGACTCCGAAATGCACAAAATTTCAGAAGAGACTAAAGAGTATTTAAAAAATGTTGGTGCGCAGTCAAAGTCGTTGATAGTATTGACAGACTGCTATGGCTTCTTCATCAAAGAGAGAATATTTTGGAAATATGAAAAATATTGCTATAGATATGCCAAATACATGTTACATATTCCGATTTACTGATATTGTCTCTGTCCAATGGTTGTTGGTGTATTTAAGGACCGAAAATGTAATTGTGTTTCAAGGAGTACAACACATCTACAAACGACAAATTGTTCATAAAAGAGAATAGATTGATTTGTAACTAATCTCTTCTGCCCGATTTGGTCCCTTTTCGAACTAATTTCAAGTTAACATTGCTTCAAAAAGTATAGAAAAGTTAGAGTTTGGGTGCCGATTTTGAAAGTGTAATAAGTAGCAAAGTAGTTTTGTTCGTTGTTGTAAATAAATTGGGGAAAAAAAGACAAATTAAATGTACGAATAAAAGATATTCTATCTTTTGTTGTCAACTTAGTAATAGAAACACTTTCAATAAGCTACATTGAACCATAGATGTTAAATTACGATTACGATAAGTAATCAATTACATTATTTCTGAAAAAGAATTGTAATGATTATATAATCCTCTTGGTTAAAAATATTTGATTACCTACTAATTGATTACTTTCAGAAATAATCAAAAATAATCGGGATTATTGAGGATTACAAAAAAATAATCAAAAATATTAAAAAAATAATTCGACTACTACCTCTACCTCTGCGCCGCTGGGTACACGATAAAATGAAAAGGAGAAATAATACATATTTTGCTTGCTGTGTTTAATAGCATAATCTGGTACACGAGAGCTAATGCAATTATTTCAAAATTCTAGACTACAAAAAAAAAAAAAATTCATGTCCCGAACTGGGACTTGAAACAAGGACTCACTACCTTTCAGTCATAGACCTTAACCTCTACGCCATTGCCGACTAGTTTAAGCAGGCATTTTAGTAGGCAGCTATGCCTTTTTTTGAAAATAATCAAAAATAATCTTGTAAAGTAGTCGAATTATTTTTGATTATTTTTTGGTAATCCTCAATAATCCCGATTATTTTTAATTATTTCTGAAAGTAATCAATTAGTAATCGTGTAAAATTATTCCTTTGTTAACTCTAAACGCAAATCTTCCACTATCCCCTCATCTGTGCGCTATGGTAATGTGAAAGCGAACACTGATCAGGCCATAGCAGATTTGTTTGCGCAGTTTTTTACGTCAACCTATTCGTTCACTAGCTTTCCTGCGAATCAACCATACCCTTATCGGCTAAATAAATCTAATTGTATTTTTAGCCCTGTGATAACTGAAAGCTCTCTTCTTTGTGATCTTAACTCTGTAAAACCTGTCTATGCACCGGGACCCGATGGAGTACCTGGTTGTGTACTTAGGTTTTGCGCTGATGCACTTTGTAAGCCTATTCATAAATTAAATTATTTGAATTGTCTTTGCAATCATCCACTTTCCCTATGTTATGGAAGGAATCTTTTATCATTCCTCTCCATAAAAAAGGAAATAAGTCTGATGTTGAGAATTATAGAGGTATTTCAAAGTTGTCTGCAATTCCGAAAGCTTTTGAGAGAATAATGACATCTCAATTGCAGCATTTATGCAGTTCCATTATTTCACCCTATCAACATGGTTTTGTAAAGCGTCGATCCACTACAACTAACTTATTAGAGCTTACATCATTAGTGATCAAAGGATTCTTATGTAATATGCAAACTGACGTGATTTATACTGATTTTAGTAAGGCTTTTGATTCTGTCAATCACTGCTTGCTGCTTCTCAAACTGAGTTTAATTGGTTTTCCAACCAACCTTCTTATTTGGATCTCTGATTACCTTAGTTCTAGAACACAAAAAGTTCTTTTTAGTAATTCATATTCCAAACCAATCCAGGTTACCTCTGGTGTACCCCAAGGTAGTCACTTGGGTCCATTGCTTTTTACACTCTTCATAAATGATCTTCCGTCAGTCTTGACTCAGTCTCGTGTGCTTATGTACGCCGATGATGTGAAACTATGTTTAACATATAACGATTTGGTCTCCCGCTTTACTTTGCAAGCTGACTTGGATGCATTTCATTCTTGGTGTAAAGATAACCTACTAAACCTTAACAGTTCCAAGTGTAAGGTTATGACATTTTATAGAACCACACCACAACTCTTTTCTTATATGATTAATAATGTCCCACTAGAGTGTTTGAATGATACAGTCAATGAGGTAAATGATCTTGGGGTTATTCTAGATTACCGACTGAAATTTGACTCTCATATAACGGCTACTGTTTGTAAGGCCAGGAGTATTCTTGGGTTTATTAAGCGCTGGTCGAAGGAATTTGATGATCCATATACGACGAAAATTTTGTACATTTCTCTTGTCCGCCCTATATTCGAGTACGGATCTTGTGTGTGGTCTCCGCAATATTCGACCCATCAAGACAGAATTGAATCTGTGCAAAAGCAGTTTTTATTGTTTGCTCTTCGTGGTTTAAACTGGAGTCCTGAGGTCCGTTTACCGTCATACTCTAGTAGGCTACTTTTGATTAACGTTCCCTCCCTCATTAACCGTAGAGTTATGCTTGGTGTAATTTTTATACATAGATTGATTAATGGTGAAATCGACTCATCTGAGTTGGTTGGCCAAATTAACCTCAACGTTCCAATTAGACCGACCCGCAATTTTATACCCTTGTATAAAATCGTTGTACCACTAACTATGCTTTGCATGAACCTTTTCGTGTTCTCTGTGCTGATTACAATAAACTCTACCGAGTAAACAACTCGGAAGCTTCTCTTCCTGCTTTAAAAACTACTATTTTCACATATTTAGCCCGTAGCTGACATTTCCTTATGTTTTTTCTTCGCGATTCGTCTCATACGTTAGTGTCTCCGCCTCTCGGTCGGTTCGGCTACTATTTTGGGCTACTATTTTGCCTGCGGTTCGCGCGTAACAGGCCCTGGCTTGGTGTCGCAAGGGCCACTTGAACGTACTGCGCATTGTACGTCAACGTCCAGACAAAAAAAAAAACTGAAAATAGTCGTATTGTAATCATTATTTTGCCTTCAAAAATAAAATAATCAAATATGTAATCATAACGATTAGTAATCATTACTTAACAGCTATGCATTGAACCTATTTGATCCATATTCTAATTAAAGCATATTCTTTTAAAATGGGAATATATAATATTATATACCCTTTTAAACTATAGAAGGTAAAAAGGTTGTTAGTTAGTTCTTAGCCGGCTCAAAATCGTATGTATTTCATTTGATTTATTTCGAGATGCCGTCGGTATTTGTCATCAGGACTGTATATCAATAACTTTAGAATCAAAACACAAAATTATTTATTTTTTACTTGATAAGATTACAAAATGTTTACATACAGAGAGCAACAGCGTTTTATTAGTCAGCTGCGGGGTTTGATACGAAGTCAATTTTCTCATTGCACAATTTTCTGTGTCCGTTTTGTAGTTCAGTCTTATGTGTGTGGGTGTGTTTATTATGTGCAACATTCGTAATGTGTACTGTTTGTTGTATTGTAGTTCCTGTTGCAGCTTGCTTAAAGCTGAGAAATACGTTTAATGCCTGTGTCATTTCGTATGAGACCTTTAGCCTGCTAACAATTATTTCTTAAGCTACTAAGACCAGGTCGCTAAGACCCAAAAACTTTTCCCTCATAGGAAGGCGCTTAAGCTTAAAAAACTATAGAGTACTCATAAAAAGAGGCCGGTCCGAATTTAGACAAACTAAATTTTTCTGTCATGTCCATGGGAAAGTTCATGTCGCCGCTAACTTGACAGGCAGAAAGAGCTGATTCAATTTCGATAGGGCATGAGCGGCATGGTTTGTAATCGAAATGTCAGCAGCAAAAGTATGACAAAAACAAGTAATAATGTCAGTCAAGCCCGACTTTAATATAATCTGTACCGGAAATGACAGCCCAATACATTTTTTTGTCGCTCCTAACAACGGGAAGGCTTTAATGAGGTCAGGAAGTTGAGGAAAGACTGAACAACAGAGCAAGAACAAGTGAACAACTGAGCAAGTGAGCAGTTTGAGTGAGTTGACTTACTTAGAAAAATAGAACGAGGGAACATATTCAGTGAAATGAGCAAACTTGACCTAACATTAGTTTCGAGCTATTTAGTTTTTTAGTTTTAAGAATGTTTTGATTTTTTTTTCAACGAACCGAAAAATTTGGTTCACATTTAGCAATCACAGTTTGGCATAACTTGATCAATAGATGGCGCCACCATTGGCATTAAACAATGCTAGCTCAGGAATTTTCCAAACTGACCAATAGATGGCGCCACTACTGTGACTATTTGGCAAGCTGGCGAACATTCAGCGAACTTTCTTTTGGGCATAGCTTGAGTAAAGTTCATTTGACCTTTATCTACAAAATCTATGAGGCCTGACAAAAATTACAAATAATTTTAATCTGCCTGCATACTGAACCGTACGCTGTAACCCATCAGAATTGGCTGTCTACTCCGCTAGTAGACTGTTCAGTTTGCCTGAGTACCAGGCTTGTAAAGCCTGTTCAATTCATTTTAAAAACTTCAACATCATTCCCTAAGGATTTGCTTCAATTCCAAATCTTTAAATCAACTTTTACTTTTGCCTCTCAATTGACAGTTGAAAAAAGGCATAATTTTCCCTCCACTTTTATATATGAAAATACATAAAAAATTAGACGCTAATCGAGCAAATCAAGTTAGAGAGAAGAACGCCATTTGCATGCTTCATTAGCGAGCCCAAAAAATTAAAAATAATGTTAATTGCTCTTAGTCCACGCCCACGTTCTGTCGTTCATCCATAATCAATTTTAGCCGCTGGCCAGGATGGCTCTTCGCTCCACAAAAAAATATGACATACAAATTTTTCATTTCCTTTCCCAAAAAAAACAAAAAAAAATGTAAAAAAAAGAACGTCGCTGGGCTATTCCCAGTGGACAAGGCCCCAAAGCGTCGAACTTTGGCAATGAAGTAGAAAATGAAGTGACGCCCTCCGCGTCCGCTGAGCGGCCTAGCGAATGTATTCATCAATGCAACACATTTGCATATTTTGAGCGTAAAAATTAATCACTAATTTTAATACGCAGCGAGGCGGCTCCCCGCCCTGCCCTGCCTCCCCCTTAAACTTGTTAAGTGGGCAACACTAATGTAGCAATTTTGAAATTGATGTACACAAAAAAGAAAACATAAGAAATACCACCCCGAAACACACACAAAATGTAAGGTAAACAAATTGCGCGATGAGGCGTTGTCATTTATAAGGACGACCAAAGATATTTCCTGTTTCCTCACGGCTACCGCCGCGGATGAGCGCAGGCGAAAAGAGAGAAAAAGAAAAAAATCATAATAATAAAAAATAAATAAATACACTCAGAAAAAAGATTTTCCTAAAATTTTAGGAAAATGCATTTTATTACCTAATATATGATTTTTAGGCAATAATTTCCTTAAATATAGGGCATTTTACCTAAAAAGTCGGTTTTTGGCTTAAATTTTTTAGGAATCCTTTGCCTTAAAATTATGCCATTTTCCTTAACTTTGCATTATTATTTTAAATATAAAAAAAAATTATAAACAAATATTTACAAAGCCTATGTTTTAAGTTAAGAATAAATCTATTTTATCTATTCAAGTATTAAAATTATAAATAGTATTTACCATAACATTCTTATTATTTAATAATATTCAATAATTGTTGGTACTCTCAGATAATTAGATTTATATTTTTAGAAAATCACCCTAGAATGGAAATCGCTCTAAGATTTAGAAAAAATTTCTATCTTTAAGAAAAATTTGTCTGAATTTTAGATAAGTTTCCCTAAAAATGCATTTTTTAGAAAAAACTTTTTAAAATTTAAAAAACTATTTTTTTTTTTTTTCTAAATTAAGGGTCAATTTGCTTTATTGCCTTTTCTAAAATTTAGAAAATAAACCCTAATTTTAAGAAATTTTTTCTAAATCCTTCGACCTTTCTAAAAATGTTTGCGAAACGCTTTACTGCCGTTTGGTTATAACGACGAAGCCGTCTATGTGATGGCATTTGTTTACACACACTAATGTCCATTCATAATGCCTGAAGAGTATAGATATAATTAGAGACCGGATATATATGCTTTAGCATATTTGGCATATTTAGAACAAAAAGAATATGAGTAAAAGCATATGAGTATATTCTTTTATTTTCTTAAAACTGCAATTTTTTCTACACTAAGGTTGTAAGTGCCGTAGCCCAGCTGTTAGCTTTTTGACTACGAGTCTTAGATACCCAGGTTCGATTCCCAGATGGGGTGTAATTTTTTTTTTTTTTATACATATTAATTCTTTGCAAACAAATCTAAATATGAAAGTTAAGAAAAAATGGTACGAAAACACTTTTGATTGCTATTTAATATTGGAAAATCAGTTCAAAAAACAACAATAAACTAATAAATCGTATCTACTACTTTTATGCTTATAAGAATAATTTATTGGACAGAATAACTCTGTACCAAAGTCCGGAGCGTCGCTATTTAATGCATAGCGCTCTGCGGCAGCAACGTCGACACACCGACAGTATACGAGCTAACTGAGTGCTCTCTCGGCTGGCTGAACACACACACGCAACGCCAAAACTAAACCGCAATTTTCTGCGAGATTTTCAACATGCAAAGTTCTTTGCAAATCATGACTCAAAAAATTCGGAATATTTTATAGAGAGCTTTACGAAAATCAGAATTTTTTAGTTTTGATAGCAGCGCGGGTTTCCAAGTTTCCAATTTATCCTTAATTTGTCTTTGAACTGTCATTATAGGCAGAGACCTTCTACAGAAGAGTCGAAGAAACAACTTTAAAAAAATTAGTTTCAGTAACCAAATTTATTAATTGATTTTTTTATACATCTTTACTATTTTTAAAAAACAAAAAACTGAAATCATTGGCACTTCAACAAAAAAACAGATTTATAAAAATATTTTGTGGGACAGGAGAGAAAGCCTTACAGCCAAACATATTGAAATAATTATTGTTATAAGTTGCAACTCTTCATAGTTTTGTAAAAAAAAATGAAACTATGACTTAAATAATTTTACTTAAAATTTAAAGCTCCATTTTTTATTTATTTTTTCGCCCCTACCAAGTTTCAGCTG
The DNA here is from genome assembly GCA_018904275.1 of Lordiphosa clarofinis. Classification (NCBI taxonomy): domain Eukaryota; kingdom Metazoa; phylum Arthropoda; class Insecta; order Diptera; family Drosophilidae; genus Lordiphosa; species Lordiphosa clarofinis. The sequence goes on from JAEIGQ010000018.1 coordinate 357,165, forward strand.
TTTCACTTCAATTGTTGAATTTATATGTAAAAATAACATTTTTTTAAAACAGTTTAAAGTTAGTTAACCTTTTCAACCGAGATTTTGTATCATTTTCTTATGTGTTATTATCTTTATGATTATTTCCCGTATGTCCAGTATGTTGAACCATTTTTTTTTTGTAAATCTTCATATTTTTGAGTATCTCGAAAGAAAAAACAAATTTCTAAGCATAACTAAAATGTATTAAAAAGAATTTAATAAAATAAAAGTAAAAAAAAATTATGTGTCCTTACTGGGACTCGAACCTGGGTACATAAGACTCGTATTCAAACACCTTACATCTACGCCAAGTCACCTTTATTTTTCTAATAGAAAAATGGCACATATAAAAGAGAAAAGAAAGAATATACTCATATGCTTTTTAGAATATTTTGTGGGAATATACTCATATTCATTTTAGCATTTATATCCGGTCTCTTGATATAATGCACTGATGTAGTATTCGGTTAAAGGATTGTATAAAATAAAGGCAATGCTAAAAACACTTGAAATATAAAAAAAAACATTAAAAAAATCATTTAATGAGAAAAAATTTTGTTCCTACGGGGATTGGACATTTTCAAATGTCTTATCCACTCGACCACGACTCTTGCTTCTTATTGTGTGGCAAATGTGAGTAATTAAGCTCCAAATACTCCATACAAATTCTTGCTAAATAAAAAAAAAAACATTAAAAAAATATATAAAATGTGACGAAAAAGGCCTCCACGTTTGCTAAGCAAATGTCATGTCAACTTGACCAACTTTTTACAATATTAACTATGGTTTTGTCGCTAGGTTTTGCATAAGGTAAATAGTCGAGTGGGCTAAGGCGTCGTCCGAGTGTTCAGTATTTGAGAGAGGTACCGAGCTCAAGTCTCAGTAAAGTAAGTAAAAAACATTGTTAATGTGCTTATTTCTAGTTATAAATCAATTATATGTATATAGTTTAGAAAAAAAGTGGGTTGGTGTGAGGAGGTGGTGGTTGTGATGGGGGAGGATGGTACGAATCCAAAAAACCGAAGGGCTGGGGCGCGGGGTGGATCCAAAAACACAACCACACACGGGTTGGTCTGTGGTCGGTCCTACCCTACCTCCCCCTAAAACTTTTTTTTAAATCTTTACTCTCAGCTGCTTTTTCCTAATGCCAGCGCTGCCATAACCGCTTGGGAATTTTAAGTCGACCTAACTGCTAAAATTGTGTAAGTTTTTTAGAAAAATATTACCTAAAAAACTTATTTATTGACGAAAATTTAGGCCTTTCTATTACCTACAAATACAATTTATGGCACTACATTGACTAAAATTTTTGGTCACATATTACCTAAAAATTAAATTTATTGCTTAGAAAACTTTAGGTAATAGAGGCCTGAAATTAAGTCCATATATTCCTTGGTTGTCATTTTAGGTCATATGGACTTAATTTTCGGGTAATTTTCAACATTTTTAGGTAATATTTTTTTCTGAGTGTAGAAAATGAGAAAAACACGACGAAGCTCTGCCATAAAACTGACCCAGAGTGGGGTGGGGGAGGGGGTGGGTTGTGGAGGGAGCAAAAATTGTCTATCGAAATGCTGCCTGTCGCATTTCACCTAGAGCGTTTTGATAGCCCAGCCGCCGCGCATTGCCCATTAAAACTAATGGAAAATTTGCTATAATTTGATTTTTACCCTCCTGCATCACAGAGAAACCTATTTCTAATGCTTTATCAAAGTGAGGCGGCAGCAGTTCAGCAGCATGAGCATTTTTAAAGAAATTCAGTCTGAAATTGCAGTGAGCACTTTTTTCCGGTTTGACTGCAATGCTCCAACGGAAGACCCTCTTCATGGCCATAGGACTTGGTTTTGTTTCTGGAAATGGGTTTCATTAGATAATTTATAAAGACTAAGCAGCCACATCTTCTAGAAAGACGGGGTTAAAAGGAACAATTTTACTGAATTTTTAATGGACTTTGCTTTCTCGTGAAAGTACATAGTTTTTGGTTACAAAAAGCAGCTTCCATTGTACATCGTCTCATTTTCGATAGTCAACTTCATTCAATGGATTAGTAAAGGCTTATCGCATGTCAAGAAACATAACATTCCACATGTGATCGAAAAGTCTGTACCCATTTCTGAGGTTCCAGTAAAGCACTCAGTACTCTATACCCAGAACTCGATACTCAGGGCTCAATAGGATACTCTGATAGATACTCTGAACTAGACACTCAGAAGTCCATCCCCAGTACTTCAAACTCAGTAAGCAGTACTGGATACTCAGTACTCGATGCTTAGTAATCAGAGCTTTGTACTCGACACTCAATAATCGATATTTTGAAATCGATACTTAGTAATCAATCAACACTCAGTGCCTGATATTCTGTACTCAATACTTAGCACTCGATACTGAGTGCTCGATACCTAGTAAAAGATAATATGAGCTCAGTACTCGATACAAAGTGCTCGATACTCAGCAGTCTGTGCTAGTCACTCCGTACTCGATACGCAGCACTTGATACTCAGTACTTGAAACTCAATACTCGATGCTCAGCAATCGATACTCAAAATTCGATACTTAGTACACGATACTTAGTACTCGATGCTCAGCTATCGATATTTAGTACTTGATACTCAGTTCTAGAAACTCATTACTCGATTCTTAGTACTCGATATTCAATACTGCAAGCTCGTTACTCAAAAATAGGAACTCGATACAGAGTACCTGATAATCAGTAATCGGCTCTATGCTCAGCAATATTCACTTGGTACTAGATACTCAGCACTTGACACTCAGTACTCTTTACTCAGTTATTAATATTAGATACTTAATACTCGATGCTCTGCAATCAAAACTCAGAAATTAATTCTTAGTACTCGATCATCAGTACTCGATGCTCAGTACTCGATACTTAGTGAACGATAGATACTCAGTACTCGCAACGACCATCTAATATCTAGACAGCACGTTTGCTCAGTCCCTCTTCGTTGTCAGCTGTCGCTGCTACGGCGCTCAGGCTCGATCCTCGGCCTGTCTGGCTCTGTCGCAGTAGCATTGTATTTGCGCCATAGCTTGGCTGATGGAAATGAAACAGGGTTCGACCGGTTCGAGTTTGAAACGGTTCAGTCTGAAACAGAACTTGGTTCGACCGAGCACTTGGTACTTAGTACTCTGTACACGATACTCAAAACTTGATACTCAATACTCTATATTCGGAACTTTGTGCTCCATTCTGGGTACGCAAAATCCACTGACTTTGCAAAGACAAAAACGTACCCAAAACAATCAGTCCCCAAGACAATAAGGTTTTACTTTTAGTCGAACGTCCTTAAAAGAGCTTTTAACTAATAACTTGTAGAAATTGTTTCATACACACAACTATAAAATCCTGCACCAATGAACAGAACATGTTTTCCTACAGGTTCCGGGGTCTGGGCAACAGATTTGCTGGAACCATTATCTTATGGCAAACCGCGGAATTAAGCCGAATCAAATTTCGAAACCTACGTTTCGGTAGAAAGTTCTGTTTTGGTTCTATTTTATATCGGTATTCGGTTCCGTGCCGGTATCTTAGGGTGTTCAAAAACAAAATTTCTGAAAACTTATAGAATAAAGTATTTTTGAGATTTTTTCCAAATTTTTTGAACGACGTTTAGAGGTCGCACAAATCGAACTTCTCCCCAAAAATGGAATCTTCCGTATTGATTTCGATTTTTACCTATAGTTTGGTCAATAACCACGACTTTCTTAGTTTTCAAATCACCATTTTAAAGAAAAATGTCAAAACTTTACTTTTATGAGCATAAACCATGAGTTTTGACCTTGCATTTGCCTGTTTTGGTACCATATATTAAAATTTGTTGTAAATTTTTCATAAATTGTGCAAAAAAAGGCAAGACAACTTTTAAAATTTCTATGAACATTAAAAAAACTAGTGATGCAGTTTAAAAGATGGTTAAATTTTAAAACAACTGAAACTAAGATATATATAATACTATTTTAAAGCTCTTACGCAAATTAAAGCTTCAGTGGTGAATCTGAAAACACAGTTCGAAAAAAATATCATAATTCTAAGTTTAAAGCAAATCCGATGCAAAACTGGCAAACAGCTTATAATATTATTAGTTTTATGCAATGGGTAAAAAGCTTTAAAAGAGTATAAAAGTAGTAACGGTTTTTTGGCGTTCAGATAATATTTTGGACTAAGCTGTTTTACTCAGAGCGCGAGAGAGAGTGAGCATGAAAGGGAATACACTCACACAAATTAGGTATGTGTGTACTACAAATATGCCATGGCTCTCTGAGACAGATGACAGCTGCTACATGTGTTAGAATGAGGGGAAGGAGTGGAGAGCGGTGGAAGATGGAAAGAAGGGTAGGGAAAGAATGGTGAGCATGTAAAGAGGGGGTGTGGAAAAAAATGGAAAAGCTGCTCTGAAACTCACATTCTTTATAAAATATCGCTAGACCCGAAAATCACTATGTGGTCGCGCGGCAGAGAACTGGCGGGGACTAATTTCGTTGGGTTCTTGAAGACGGGATGGACGGGAACAACACAATTTCGTAAAATCTTGGACGCGGACAAATTCGCGGTGGGTTCAGCTAGTAAATGTATATAAAAACCTAAGTTAAGACTTTCAACATAATCCATAGGCCCGATACTTGTTATTTCATCAACATTGAAGTGGTCAGCCATAGCAAGTACAGTTATCTTAGGCCACCTCAAACTTTCATATTGTGATCGTTTGTTGTTCTGTTCTCACACTTAGACTTACAGACTTATGCTGCTGTACTGCAGCTGCCTCATCTAAAGAATAAGAAAAAAAAAAAAACGAAGGATGCTCCACAAACGCTGCAAACTTGATTTGGAGCTGCTCCTTGCCCCCCTTTTACACTTTTTACCGAAGCACAATGTTTATTTTTTTTTTCTTTTTGCATAAACATCTGCTGCTCCTAGAAAACCCTCGCACCCCTCTGCCAGTTTGTCTCATTGAAAATGCACAAAGGCAAAAGTTGCCCCGGCTCGGTCTCACCCCCCCTCCCCCTGCCTACAATCCCTGGCCTAGGTGCCGGCTTCCCTTCACTTGGTGTTGTTATGCCCTTTTTGCATTAAGAAATTAAAATCAGCGCTAGAAAAAATGCACACAGCACGTACAAGCGTGGCCCGGTGTTGCACATGTGGTGCCAGCTTCGTCCTCTCCTGGGGAGCTTTTCTGGTCGAGTGTTTTTGTTATTTTTGCGGAAGTTTTGTAATTGCGGAAACTGCTTCAGCTTCAGCTTCAGCTTGGGCTGCTCAAGTGTTCGATACGGCTGTGCTCGCGGTACCCAAACTTGCAAAACTTGAAGTTATGGACGCGTAAATTGAAAATACACATGAGAACTAGTCGTGGTCCCTGCGCCCCTCTCTCCCTCTCTCTCCCTCCCGCTGGCTGGCTAGACAAATAGTGCAACGGTTCGTGGAAAACGCGGTCGCCACATTATTGAAACTATAAATTTGTGAAAGCAATCTTTTGCGGCCAGACTGGAACTGCGACGCGTATTTGTATTTTGTGTTGTTGTTCGCTATTTTCGGGGTTGGCCTCCGACCCCGCGGCTACCACGTCGATGTTGTGGTCGAAAAGTTTTCTCATTTCGCATGTGCAGGCGCGTGTACCAAAAAGTTACTTCCCAACCCTAAAAAAAAGAAGAAGAAAATAGGGGAAGCAGGCAACTGCCGCCTAAAATTAGGCAACACAAATTCACACTTGCTAGCAGTTAGCTTAAGAGAGATCTCTACTCTTAGCCCTAAGCTTTGCGTGAAGGCTATACGCTCGGAAAACAATATGTTTGTAAATCGATAGCTATAACTTTTTTTGTCTTCCATTGTGCTCTACTTATGAAACGTCCCTCCCCCTTCCCCACCCAAAGAGCATCACGTAGCGAATCACTTAACTTGATTCTGCAGAGCGCCCCTTCTCCGTCCATTTGCTGATGGCACAATGGGGACTTGCCACAAAAGAATGAAAATAATTTGCAGTTATTTGAAGCAAACACGCAAATGCGTTCAAATCAATTGTCCGATTGGGCCGATTGTTCAGATTGTGGGTCGGGTCAGGCCACAAAGAAAAAAAAAAAAAAAAATGAAAAGCCCAGCGTGCAGCGCATCACAAATGAGTCCAAACGGTAGAAGGAGGAGGCGGTTTTTTCTGGTGCGTGCCTTGTGCGGTTAGAGCGTTTCACTTTCACTGCAACTTTCACTCTGATAGGGTGGCCTGGTCAACTGGCGGCACGTGTCCTAATTTTGATTTTTTGTGTGTTTGTTGCTGCTTGCCCTTTGGCTGCCTATAAATAATTTGTTGCCTACTTGTTGGCGCTCTGACCTCAATGCGTTTGTTTTTTGTCATTTGCAAATGGCATGTTATCAATTTTCGAGATGATTGAATCAAGTGATTTGTGTGCGTGTCCAACGGGGGGGAGAGAGGGGGTGGTTGGTTGCCCACACACGTGTACAGACATTCTCGTCCGCACTTTGAAGTTTGCCTCTGGCCGGTTTGTTGGTTTTTGGGCTTCTTTCTGCTGATTAATATAAAGAAATTCTTGGGCTGTGTTTGCCAACGTCTTCGTCTCCGTCTGAAGCTGGCTTATTAAGAGATTATCAATTTTCTTTTGATGCGCTAATATTGTGGATAAATATGGGGTATGTCCGGCCTAGACACTAATAGGATGGAGCTAATGGCATATGATGGGACCGGGACATGTGATGAATGTGGTCAAGAAATGAAAGAGGACGAAGGAACAATCGTTGCCTTAGGTACAGCTATACTGTGTTAGGGGAGTAGAGGAGCTGGATAGTTAAAGTTATAGCTAACTAAAATTTGGTCCGAACGAAAGAACACGAAATTTTGACCATTCTAATGGTCACTGGGGAGAAGACATTTCGTTACTTACACATATACGAGCCGAACACATGCCGAATCTGAGAATGAGTATGCTAGAGAAGACGTCCGCTTCTTTCTACCAGAGATGAAAGAGCTGACTTATAACTCTCAAAACCTGTTAGTACTCGAAGCGCAAAGCTTGATACATATACTCCACATACTTTTCATGTGAAGTAAGAAAGACAGAAGTAGAATAACTCTATAAAACTCAGTGCTTAAACAGCTAGCTAGTCAGAATAAACCAAGCAATAACTGACCTAACCCTTCACCTCCTATTTCTTTCAACTCATTTCTAAGTCCGCTTCATTTCTGCAACTGCACATGGGAAATTCGAAAGCTCCCTTTCACCACCCTATCATCTACATTTTTTTTCTTATTTTACTTTCATACCAACTTCTCCATTTTCCCCTCTACCTAGACAAATCCCCCTCTATGACCACTTCCATATTGGGTCGCTGGCAATCAGATACCTAATTCCAGATTCCAGATACTAGATTTCTCCTAAGCACCCTGCCAAACCACACCAAAGATGTCAAGCGAACTACCTCTCAGGCAGGGACTTCCGAGGTACGCAATCAAACTCCAGAATCATCAAACAGGGAATGGAGCGGGTCTCCCTTGGTATATCAAGCGTTGATTTTTTTCATGTAAAGAGCCAAATCCTACTTTCACATCAGAGAACGGCTTCGATCATACTTTAATCAACACACAAATAAACTTGCTTTGCGCTCACCCGATCGAACTTGCAGACATAAACATGTTCGCTACTGACTCTTATTTAATCGAACTTTGTTGTTTCATTTCATTCGATAAAGGTTTTTGTTTGTTTCACTCTATAGCGATTGAGCGAGTATCAACTCCCTACAGGGTATAATATATAGGGTTAGTGCGTCGGGTTTGGTACCCACCACCGTAAAAAATCTCCACCAATGAAAACTGCGACTACAATGCCTCGGATACGGACCCCCTTTGACGACGACTCACGCAAACGTTTTAAGGACCATGATTTGAGAATATGCACCTGAAATGTCCGCACCCTCAACAGAGATGGTGATGATATCGCCTTGGTGAATGTCCTCAAGGAATATTCATCGGACGTTACTGCACTCCAGGAAATGCGATGGATTGGACATGGGAGCAAGATAATAACGCTACCAAAAGAGAAGACAGAACAGAAACCACCACCCCCCTGGGAGAACTACTACAGCGGACATGTTTCCAAGCACGAGTTTGGGTGCGGCTTTGCGGTGAGTGATAGACTGCGTCGCTCTGTCATCAGCTTCACACCAGTTGATGAACGGCTAGCCGCGCTCAGACTTAAGGCTAAATATTTTAATATTAGTCTTATCTGTGCTCACGCGCCAACAGAGGACAAGAAAGACCCGATAAAAGATGAATTCTATGAGCGCCTGGAACAACTATATGAGCGCTGCCCCGATCACGACATAAAGATCGTGCTATTCAATTTTAACGCGAACATCGGGAGAGAAGGAGTTTTTGGATCGACAGTCGGACGATTTAGCCTTCATGAAACAACCTCTGGTAACGGAGAGAGGCTAATAGACTTCGCTGCGGGCCGGAACATGGTCATAAGTAGTACCAGATTTGAACACCTCGACATCCATAAGGCGACCTGGAAGTCCCCTGGTCAACGAACACGAAATTAGATTGATCACGTTGTGATCGACGGAAGGCATTCATCGAGTGTACTAGACGTGCGTGCGATTCGAGGAGCCAACATAGACTCGGATCAATACCTGGTTGCAGCCAAGGTACGCACGCGGCTCAGTGTGGCACATGCCTCACGCTCTGGCACACGTCGAAAGCTAAACGTCGAGAAGCTGCAATCACAAGGGACCTCTGAAGCCTACACAGCTAAACTCGGCCAACTGCTCAGGGAAACCTCCCCATTCCCTTCCGATATAGGTGAACAATGGAATCGAATATCACACTCCATGAGAGCGGCTGCCGAGGAGGTACTCGGGTACTCCGAGTCCCCTCAAAGGCGGTCTTGGTACGATGAGGAGTGCCGACGCGCTACTGCAGAGAAAAACGCTGCCCACAGGAGAACTCTGCAGCCGATAGCAACGCGGGCTGTTACGGAGCGATACCTGGAGAAAAAGAAAGAGGAGAAACGCCTTTTTAGAAGAAAAAAGTTTGAGCAGGAAAGGCGAATGCGCGAGGAAGTCGAGAGGTTATTCGGCATGTGTGAGACTCGAAAATTTTACCAAAAAATTAAGCAATTAACAGAAGGTTTTAAGCCCAGAGTCGTACAATGCAAAGACGAACACGGGAATCTGGTCACGGATCCGCAAGTGGCGCTTAACAAATGGAGAAGTTACTTTTCCAACCTACTGGGAGGCGATGACGAACATGATGCCGCCACTAGAGAAGTAACGATGCCACCAATCGACAACATAGAGATAGACCCGGCGACCCAACAGGAAGTCAGGTTAGCCATACGAAGGCTAAAGAACAACAAATCACCAGGCGCTGATGAGCTGCCCGCTGAATTGTTCAAGGCTGGAGGCGAAGAATTGGTAGGGTGCATGCACCAACTTCTGTGCCGTATATGGGTTGACAAAAGCATGCCCGATGATTGGAATCTAAGAGTTCTCTGTCCAATCTTTAAAAAGGGAGACCCTGCAGTTTGCGCCAACTACCGCGGGATTAGTCTCCTCCCCATCGCATATAAGGTTCTGTCCCGCATTATTTGTGAACGTCTAAAGCCGCTTGTTGATACACTGATTGGACCTTATCAGTGTGGCTTTAGACCTGGTAAGTCCACCACAGACCAGATATTCACATTGCGCCAAATTCTGGAGAAGACCTGTGAGAGAAACATCGAAAATCACCATCTTTATATCGATTACAAAGCCGCTTTCGACACGCCGATAAGGTCAAGGTTTTTCGAAGCCCTGTCTACTTTAGGTATTCCAGCAAAGTACGTTCGACTTTGCATGATGACGTTGAGAAGCACTCAAAGCTCCGTCAAAATAGGAACGAACCTCTCTGAACCTTTTGATACCAAAAGAGGTTTTAGGCAGGGTGACACCTTATCGTGTGACTTCTTTAATCTGCTGATAGAGTATATACTGCGCCAGTGCCCAAATGCAAACAGATCGGGCACCATCTTTAATAAAGATGTAATGCTACTCGCATACGCCGATGATATTGATATTATCGGCAAAACCGAACGGGCAGTACGCAAGGCGTTTTCAGAGATTGAGAAGCAGTCTGAACTAATGGGTTTAGCGGTAACCGAGGACAAGACGAAGTACATAGTGTCCTCGAAACAGAAGGCCACGCGCCTTGGGCAATCTGTTGCAATGGGAGAGTACAAATTTGAAGTTGTAGAGGACTTTGTCTACCTCGGAACGATGATAACCGGCGACAACAACATCAGCCTGGAAATCCGAAGAAGAATCACGCTCACAAACCGATGCTATTACGGGCTAAGTAGGGAGCTCAAGAGCAGAAACCTCAAGAGAAGAACAAAAATAGCGCTATATAAGTCGCTTATCATCCCAGTCCTGCAATACGGCGCAAAAGCATGGGCAATGTCATCAGCGGATGAGGCGGCGATTGGCGTTTTCGAGCGAAAGATCCTTCGCAGGATTTATGGACCTTTTAAAGTTGGCGAGGATTTTCGCATCCGAAGGAATGACTAACTATATGAGCTCTATGGGGATACTAGTCTGGTCAAGCGCATAAAGCAGCAGCGGCTGCGCTGTCTGGGACATGTTACCCGTATGGATGAACTTGCTCCAGCAAAAATGGTCTACAAGAGGAATGCGAAAGAACTCTCAGTTCAAGGCAATGTGGGACGACCACCTCTAAGGTGGGACGACCAGGTGCGGAAAGACATTTCCAAGCTTGGCGTGAAAAACTGGTGCCAGCTTGCACGGAGCAGAAGCGACTGGCGGACATTAGTTGCAGCGGCCGAGTCCGTCAAACGGTTGTGATGCAAGCATCGGGCCAATAAAGAAGAAGAAGAGTATCAACTCGTATGAGTTGCTGCTGATACAGCTGAAGAAGAGAGAGAGAGAAAGAGCAGGGCCGGCCAAATAGAGAGCGCCGTAAATAGAGCGTGTGTTTGGTAAACATGTTTAAACAGCCAACTGATTTAATTTAACGCTGAGTTTTGTTTTTACTTCTCTCTTATGTGACGCCCGTTTTTTAGTAAACTTTCTTATACAGCCTAGCATCTCTGCATTTCCATACCCCACCATATATGTAAATGGTCCGCCTTTGATATCATTGTTTCCTAAATAATTCCAACTTCAAATCTATCAACTATTCCTAAACACAATAATAAACAAATGTCTACCAATTAACTACCAATTCTGCCTTCCACCCTTCAGCAAAAATGTTTCAAAAACACTTGACCAAACTTTAATTAAGACCTCAAAAAACAGGCAACAAACCAAACAAACGACTAGCCAAACAATGCTACAAACAATGGACCTTGGGTCAGCAGTAGCCTTAGCTGAGAAGAAACAAAAAAAAAAAAACAACTAACTAACCAAAAGTCAGCAACACTTGAGCAAAATGTCAAATACACAAATCTAACATAATGAAAATGCCCTCCGGGGTGCATTTGCCAGTCGCAAAACTGGTAAACGACTCGATTGAATAGTTCTCGGAAATACCAAAACAAAAAAAAAAAGGGTTCAACTGTCCCCGGCTTGACCCGAGACCCCAAGACCAAGTATCGATAGTTTCCCAAGCAAAAGTTTTGCCGGCAACAAAACAAGTGACATTCTGCCGATGACAATGGACCTTGGCTAAAAGTTGCTCGTCGGGCATCTTTGCAGACGCCGGACCCGTCCGCTTGACATCCGGCATAAATGTCAAACGCCAACTTCTCTGGCCACAGAATTCCATGTTGTGGGTCAATGCATTGACAAAAAAGTGACACAGGCAGCCGAAAACAAAATATATTTATAGCCAGGACAGATTTGAATTGGGCCGTGGGGCACAAATGTGGCTACCAGACCAAATGCCAAAAACATTTTAAAGCTCCCAATATCCCGGCATCCAGCCATCCATCCATTCATCCATCCATCCGCAAGGGGCAGAAACCGAGTGCGTTGTCGTTTAATTACAAAACGAACAACGCATAAAAACCAACCGAGTCCGTCGATGGCCCCCACAAGGAAGGAACGCACACACACACACGCATTCGGCACACACTATTGTCTATGTGCTATTCCCGCCTCAACGTTTGACATTTGCCATATTTGACATTTAAGTAAAGGCATAAATTTGCGTTTAATGAAATCCGGGGAGATCACAGTGGAGTTTGGTACCAAGGATGGGGGATTGGGCAGGCGGTGGATGTGTGTGGGCACCAGATGACGACGTCGGGCTCTCATTAGGCGGCCAACCACAGTGACAGCTGGCATTAGTCTATTGAGCAACCATTGAACTAGATGATGGCCAGGACGTGTTCAAGTTCACGGGGAAAAAACGAGTAAATGTATCTGAATTTGAAAGAAACCAAGTCAAAAGACGTAAAACGATGATCAACACAAATATTATCGAATTGTTGGACAGATTGGTTATGGAATCGTAATGCAGTTGCCTATATATCAAACGCTCTGAGCTTCTCCGGGATTCTTCAACAAATTTCATCCTATATGCTTCGTCCATTTTAGCCGTAATATTCCTAGCTTAGGTTTTCCATGTTGCGTTATCTTCAAGATTTAGTTGAACTCCGTGATCCGTGGCTAGACAGTCCCACTCTCTAAAACATTGCAGTCGCTCATTTAAAAGGTAGACGAAAGATTTTCTTAAGGAAGTATCTTTGAAGACTTTCCACCTCCTCGTATCCCCCATACTTGTGCACCATAGCACATTATTGCCCGAACTGCGGCAATAAACAGCTTGTACTTAGTGCTGGTAGGGACCTCTTTTTTGCCAAGTATCGTTCTCCAAGTACTATTTATCGCTACTTTGGCATCTTTTAGTTTTTCACCGAGGTGAAAGTTGAATTCGGCATTGTGATAGATCCAGACTCCTAGGTATTTATATGATTTAACCACATCCAAATCAATGTCTCCCATTTGCCACTTTTCAGCCTTCTCCAATGTTTCTTAAAAATTAGCATCTTTGATTTTTCGCAGTTAACTCTGAGGCCCCACTCCTTGCAGTACTCATCCAAAGCATTGATATTGTCTTGCATATCCTTAGGACTTTCGGCGAAGACCACCAGGCCGTTTATTTCAAGTCCTTTCGGAAGGTACTCCACTATATCGTTTAGAAATAATGAAAACAGAACAGGGCTCCTTGCTTGACTCCAGGCTCAGTAGGAAACCATTCGGATAGCTTTGCGCCATCCCATACAGCAGCTTCATTGCTTTCATACAGACTTTGCAAGGTTTCTATAAATTTGTAGGATATACCGATTCTGCTCGAGTCAAAGGCTGCCTTAAAATCCACGAAGAATGCATCGAGTTTTTTGTCGTTGTCTAAATAGGTTCGTGCAATGGTATTCAGACAGAAGATATTATCTACTGTGGAGTATCCTTTTCGAAACCCCGATTGAAACTCTGTTAACACATCGACAGTATTAAGCCATTTACTCAGACGCTCAAGGAGAACTGCAGAGAAAACTTTAGCTAACGCGTTCTGAAAAGTAATTCCCCTGTAATTGCTTGTTACTTGTGGATCGCCTTTCTTGAAAATTGGGAATATAATGGCCTTCTGAAAACTGTTGGGGGCTTTTCTGGTTTGCAATATATTATTGTATGCTTCTGCCAATTTTTGTAAAAATGCTGGTGACGCAAATTTTATGAACTCAGCCGGTATGCGATCTGGACCGGAAGCTTTGTTGTCTTTTAATTTAGCGACAATGCCAGAAACTTCATCTGCTGTTATTGGTCCATCTAGTATTTCATTTACAAGATAAGGTAGAGCATACTCCAAGGGTTGCTTCGGGCTAAATTTAAGTAGACTGCCAAAATAGATTGCCAACTGCGCGGCGTCCACTTTTATGCCTTTTAAAAAAGAGATTCCGTTTAGTCTTCTAATGGTGCTGCAGTACGACTTGCTGTCACGAATATCTTGCTAGAGAAGATACATAGAGTATATACAGTTTTAAAGATAGACGTTTCGTACCTTCTAGAGATAGTTAGTAATTAGCAAAATGTATCGATTTGCTGAAGAAATGATAAAGATCGGATCAGCGGTTCTCAAGTTATGAGCACATACAGACGTGTTATATAATAGTCCCTGAAGACGGATGCCGATGTGCATCCGAAATATATTGGAAACCAACACAATCTGAGTTTTTTCTTTTTGACCTCGAGCCAGCAAGCATCAAATTGGAAAAAAAAAATAGATTTGCGTGCAGAATTCTCCGGCCATTTTTCCCGTGGGCAGTTTTTACAGAAAATTAGAATGCAGATATAGTCAACCAATTTTTCCCAAATTTTGCATGCTTTCAAATGCATTTAATATAAAAAATGGCGATGGAAAAGTTTTCCTTACTAAGACTTAATTCCGACAGATGGTTTCTATGGCATATAAGCAGGCTGAGATTACTGAACCCACAGCACATGAGAAATTGGCAAACACTCCAAGAAAAGCAAAAGACTCAGTAATAGGCAGGAAGGGCAAAAAATTGATAGAACTGTGTGAGGACTTTCGCTTCACAATCATTAACGGTACAATCAATAGCGATCAAGAAGGAGGCTATACTTTTCTGCGTGGACAGGCAACGTCCACAATCGACTATTGCATGATTCAAGGAAAGTGGCACGATCATATACAGGATATGCATATCAAAACAGAACACTTCTCCGATCATATGCCCCTACTTGTAAAGGTAGAGCTTTTGGTTGACAAGAACTTATCGGAAAATCGTAGTCAACTAATACCCAAGCTGAGATGGATTAAAGGTCGTGCGCAGGACTATGCCGAGAGATTGGATCAAGAGCTGTCAAAGCGGGCAGAACACATGGAACTTGACGATCTTATTGGAAGTATTAAAGTAGCCGTAAAATTTATGCAAAGGTCAAATACACAAAACTGGAAGCAGCCTTGGTTTGATATAGAGTGTAATAATGCCAGGGAAGAATCACAAAAAGCGCTCAAAAAGGCTACGAAATCAAATACAACAGAAGACAAATGGACCTATCAGCAAGCGAACGCTCTCTATAAGAATATCTGCAAAGAAAAACAGAAGTGCTTTTTTAAAAGGATGGAGTGGGAAATTGGAAAAGTCAAGGACGGAAAATCTTTTTGGAACCTAGTGAGGAAGCTTAATGGAGACACTGGGAGAAGAAATATTGAAATCGAAGCAGCGGAATTGGCACAATATTTCCAGAGCCTTCTATATAATAACTGTCCAACCTCCAGAATGATACGAGAAATGCCAAACAATGTAGTGGAAGAACTTGATTGTGAATTCACTACCCAGGAGATCTGCTGTACTCTCAATAAATGTAAGCCCAATAAAGCACCGGGTACAGACCGCATACCTGCTGAGTTTTTGATTAACGCAACTCCAAAATTCATACAATATCTCAAAGACGCCTTTAACACAATCTTTGATTCTGCCAACGTACCGAGTTGCTTCCGAACTAGCATTCTGTATCCAATTTTTAAGAAAGGCACCCAAAAGAAGCACAGAATTACAGAGGAATTTCATTCTTAAACGCAACGATGAACATTTTTTCATCAGTGTTACTTGCCCGTCTGTCAAACTTTATTGGTCAAAATCAAGCGCTAAGCGAAAATCAAATGGGCTTTAGAGAAGGATACTCGACTGTGGATAGCATTTTTGTACTGACTTCACTTGCAACAGAGTACCGGCAGAACAAAAAGAAGATGTACATGTTTTTTATAAATTTTCGAGCAGCATTCGATACAATAAATAGAGAACAACTTCTATATACGTTGAGAAACAAGGGTATATCGGCAAAACTGATCAATATCTTGAGATGTCTGTACAGTGACAATACAACTACGGTGTGGGATGGATACGCATTATCGGAAGAATTCGCGACGAATCAAGGTGTTAAGCAGGGTTGCTTACTCAGCCCTCTGCTCTTTGCCCTCTTTGTAGACGACATTGCTGAGGTCCTCCCAGGAGGAGTCAAGATGGGTGGACACACCTTCAAAGTCTTAATGTATGCTGATGACATGGTAATGCTGGCAGAAAGTCCCACGCAATTGCAAAACATGATAAATGCCACTCAGGAGTATTGCTGCACTTGGAACTTAAAGATTAACATCGAGAAGTCCAAGGTACTGGTGGTACGTGATAACAGAGGGAGACAAGCGAGCAAGGAATCATGGACCCTAAATGGATCACCGCTGGAAATTGTTGTCTTTCAAATACCTAGGAGTGACTCTCACTGGCAATATGCAGTTTGACAGACACGCTGAACTGAAGCTGAAAGACACCCGAGCAGCGATAGGAAGCACATGGAATACTCTTCTGAGCCGAAAAAATGTCAATCCCAGCACCAAATACAGGATGTACCAGGCGACTGCCAAGGCGATAACGTGCTACTCATCACAATACAATGTTTTCAATACGAAGACGTTGAGCGCAGTCTACGGTTTTTCATAAAACGGATTTTCCATCTTCATCAAAATACACCAAACTATGCGATAGATTTAGAGACTGGTTTGCCTCCCTTACTCACCTAGACTCTGCAACTTCATTTTTGTTACTTCAAAAAAATATTCGACATGCCTGCACAATGATATCCGAAAATAATTGCAAAGCACCTGCTTGCGACCCAGTCGCAACAGTTTCGCCAGTGGATAAGTTTGGCACAGGAGTTCGGGACTGCGATGACTCTGGAAAATCCAAATCATTGGGAAACACAACAAGCCAGGCTAATACAAAGTATGGAATGTACGATGCGGCAAAGATGGGAAACTGAAGCGAGACAGAGCGTTGCGAGAAACACTTATTTAAAGTTAAGTTACAACATGGCTGAAAATAACTACTTTCAAGACGCTCTCGAAACAAACATGATTTCGTACATTTTCAAGGCTCGAGTGGAAATGCTCCACCTTAACTACAGACCGCATCATCAAACCGAAGACAGTCTTTGCACACTGTGAAATCTGAGAGAACGGGAAGACACTCTGCACTTTGTTGGAAGATGCCCAATACTGCAAGAACTAAGGATGGCCTACATGGGAATACCAAGACTGACTAAGGAGGAATGCTATACGGTGCTTAACGGAAGGAACTGGATGAATTTGGCTCTATACATTAGAGACGCGCTAAAATATAGGGACCAAATTATATGCGAGTATTTATAAATGAAATTCTGCTATCTTTTTTTATCTTTTTATCTTCTATCTTGTTGCCTTTAGGATATTAATTTTAAATAAATTTTTTGTAATTGTATGTACTACTAATATTAAGAGAAAAAGAATACATGTAACTATCTAAGCAGCAAAATGGCTTTAGGCTAACGGCAAATAGCCATACCTATAATGAGCCAGAATAAAGCTATACTACTACTACTGGTTTCTATGGCTGCTATCAGATAGAGTCATCCGATCCGATCAGTTTCGAAAGCAGCGGGCAGTAAAATGTAGACAAGACTCTGTGCAAAATTTCAGCTCGATGGCTAACTGAGAGACTAGTTTGCGTACAAAACAGACAACGAACAGACGGAAAGAGAAAGCTAAATCGACTTGGTAAGTCGTCCTGATAAGGAATATATCGTGTTGCAAAACTTCAAAGCGAAATTTTAATACCCTTAAAACACAGTAAAACAGAATGACGGTGAAACCTAAAAATCTGAGTAAGAATGTTTTCAAATATATAAAAAACTTTATAATGAATTTGGCCCAATCGACATTGGGCACACTTAAAGTAGTCAAGGCTGGAAATATTAAAAATGACCCTCAAACGGAGGAAAAGAAAATACAGATATGTAAATGTTTTCCGGCTGATAGAAAATAACAAAAATATACTTTTCTTTCCCAAAAAAAAAAAAAAAATGGTTACTCCTAGACAACCGTCTTCAGGGCGAAACTGCACAAACTAAACATCAATATTAAACAAACATTCATTAACAAAAAAAAACTTTACTTACAATTTTGACACGTTTGCACTGTGTGATGCGGAGTCTTAAACTAATTTTCAGTTCTCCAGAAAGTGTCTGTATAGTTGAGTCGATACACGTTTAACCAAGCCAAAAGA
Source organism: Lordiphosa clarofinis (assembly GCA_018904275.1). Classification (NCBI taxonomy): domain Eukaryota; kingdom Metazoa; phylum Arthropoda; class Insecta; order Diptera; family Drosophilidae; genus Lordiphosa; species Lordiphosa clarofinis. Next base: position 375,261 of record JAEIGQ010000018.1, read on the forward strand.
GGCTATTGGAAGCCCCCAACCGTGCAAGCAAAATTGTGCTAAAAAACTTACAACTTTTTATTAATGTAAGCTAATCATAAGCACTTGTAAATAAAATTTATTTTTTATATAAATTAAATAAATAAAAACCATTGAAAAGGTAGCAGTGAGAATACTGTCACTCGATTTGCCAACTGTCAAAGGGTTAGGCCCCAAGTCGGTTAACAAATATATTCAGTTGATTCCTAGCATTTCTAGAGCTAACATCTAAAAAGCCAAAAAAATATTTAAAATATATATTTTTCTAAGGTAAGAAAAACTTTTCGGCATAAAATTAAAGCAAAAACAACAAAAGTGTCTTTTGCAGCAATAGAAAAGTGCATCGTTAGTGCAACCATTATATATCTAGGAATCAACTATTATATATTTCTATAACTGATCTGGTAAGAACTACTTCGGTATAAAAGTGCAGCAACATCAAGTATCTTTCGCAGCAACTACGTTACTGTTGACGTTACCGCCTGTGCAATTACGCAAGTGTCTTTTGGTGCAACCTGTGCCTTGAAATTTCTACCGTTATATAGTGAATTGAACCCAGCATGAACATGTGGAATACCATCAAGGACGCGCTCCGCCTATCCGATGCAGCTGAAGGAGACTTCTGTAAGTTACGAAATAACCCCGTTGCCTTTGTCAAATTAATTTCCACCGACGTACCGACCGCCTGACTGACTGATTGTTTTGCCCACAGTTTGTCACACTTAATTAAAGAAAATTTTAAGCACTTTAGATGTCAATTTGTTGCCCACTTTTCGTGGCGGCCAATACGATGACAGTCGCCAGTTAAAATACTGAAGAAGGCAACAAAATATACCAAAAAAAAAAAAACGGTTTAATTAAGTTGAAACCCTTTCGTGCGTGCCCTGGGCCCCATGGCCCAAGTGGCGGCAGTGACTCAAGTGGCCAGAAACGGACGAGTAGTCACTTGGGTCTGCAGGCGCGTTAATTTCCAAGGTGTTTGCCCTGCCAAGCTGTTTCCGTTCTAGTATAAAAAATCAGCGTAATTAAAAATCAAATGATTTTCTTTTTTCTCTGCATTTCTTCATTAATTTTGCGCTTTTTTCCAACCCCTTTTGACTTTTGGCAAGTGATTTATTTGTTTAATCCTTTTCAAAGGCTACTTGAAATGTTGCTGATTAGAGAGAGGGACGGAGGGGAGGGGTACTCAGTCAATTGAATCGTTATTCCTGCTGCTGCAGATGATGATCTGCTTCTTGTCTGATTTTTAATCCGCATTCGATACGGTAACAATTTTTTACCTCATCACCAATCAACGGCAGCAGCTTCTGACATTCGCATAACTTCCGATTTAATCCCAACGCTTGAATGTCTTGCTCTCCAACTCCAACAAGCCGTCTCCTGGGTGTACCATCACCTGAGTTATGCCGCTGCGCTGTGCGTTGTCGTATTTTGTAAGCTTTTGCGCCTCGACTGCCAGCAGGGAGCGGGGGAAGGGAGAGAGGGAGGGACCGTCGTCGTCGTCGTCGTCGTCGTTGAAGCGATAAAAGATCAATTTAGTTGCGCTCTAAAGTCGACGAAGCCGTCGCTGATTTAAATCCGATCATTGCGAGACGATTTGATGCGAACTGAAACATGCACATGGAATTTGCAATTATCGAACATCAAAGGCAACAATCGTGGATGCTGAATGCTGAATCGCTGTTACTTAATGATCAGTTGATCATTTCTTCCCCCCTCTCTTCCTCTGTTGATTTCTAGAATCTGGATAATTGAAAGTGATCTAATCAGCTTGTAAGTTGAGGAATCGGTAACCAACTCGCGGAAAGGGCTTAGTTCGATGGGAGCATTTTCGTTCTCGGATTTGCATCGAAACCTGTGTAGAGCTGCAAACCCTTACGGAGTTTCGGTTCGGGTGCGGTTCGCGGACCTAAGGTGCGAACCCTCGTTCTCTGGTTTCATCAGACTTGAGGGTTCAATTCCAGAGACATGTGGACGTGACATTCGGACACTGACGAAACATTCCGAAAAGACTTGTAGACCCGAAAGAGACTTGTAGACCCGAAAGAGACTTGTGGACACTGAAGAGACTTCAGGACACTGAAGAGACTTCAGGACACTGAAGAGACTTCAGGACACTGAAGAGACTTCAGACACTGAAGAGACTTCAGACACTGAAGAGACTTCAGGACACTGAAGAGATGAAGAGACTTCAGGACACTGAAGAGACTTGTATAGGAAGATTTGTGCACAAGGAAGTCTTGTATAGCATGGCTTGTAGAGGAAGACTTGTTGAGGAAGGCTTGTAGAGGAAGACTTGTAGAGAAAGATGACTATGGCGAATATTTAGTCCGCCCAATCACAAGCCTTCTTGTAGACATCCTTCTCAAATCGACAGCAGACCTTCCGTCCAAACAGCCGCTCTTGTTTGACCGTATAAGAGAAAGTTGACAAATTTCGAAGAGAAAGATGGATGAATTGCTAGAGGAACATTTGATACTTGGTAGAGAAAGATGGGAGACTTGGTAGAGGAAGATGGGAGACTTGGTAGAGGAAGATGGGAGACTTGGTAGAGGAAGATGGGAGACATGGTAGAGGAAGATGTGAGACTTGATAGAGGGAGATGGGAGAAATGGTAGTGGAAGATGGGAGACTTGGTAGAGGAAGATGGAAGACTTGGTAGAGGAAGATGGGAGACTTGGTAGAGGAAGATGGGAGACATGGTAGAGGAAGATGTGAGACTTGATAGAGGGAGATGGGACAAATGGTAGTGGAAGATGGGAGACTTGGTAGAGGAAGATGGAAGACTTGGTAGAGGAAGATGGGAGACTTGGTAGAGGAAGATGGGAGACTTGGTAGAGGAAGATGGGAGACTTGGTAGATGAAGATGGGAGACTTGGTAGATGATGATGGAAGGCTTGATAGAGGAAGATGGGGGACTTGGTAGAGGAAGATGGGATACTTGGTAGAAGAAGATGGGAGACTTGGTAGAGGAAGATGGGAGACATGGTAGAGGAAGATGTGAGACTTGATAGAGGAAGATGGGAGAAATGGTAGTGGAAGATGGGAGACTTGGTAGAGGAAGATGGGAGACTTGTAGATAGATGGGAGTAGATGGTGATGATGATGGAAGGCTTGATAGAGGAAGATGGGGGACTTGGTAGAGGAAGATGGGATACTTGGTAGAAGAAGATGGGAGACTTGGTAGAGGAAGATGGGAGACATGGTAGAGGAAGATGTGAGACTTGATAGAGGGAGATGGGAGAAATGGTAGTGGAAGATGGGAGACTTGGTAGAGGAAGATGGAAGACTTGGTAGAGGAAGATGGGAGACTTGGTAGAGGAAGATGGGAGACTTGGTAGATGATGATGGAAGGCTTGATAGAGGAAGATGGGGGACTTGGTAGAGGAAGATGGGATACTTGGTAGAAGAAGATGGGAGACTTGGTATAGGAAGATGGAAGACTTGGTGGAGGAAGATGGGAGACTTGGTAGAGGAAGATGGGAGAAATGGTAGTGGAAGATGGGAGACTTGGTAGAGGAAGATGGAAGACTTGGTAGAGGAAGATGGGAGACTTGGTAGAGGAAGATGGGAGACTTGGTAGATGAAGATGGGAGACTTGGTAGATGATGATGGAAGGCTTGATAGAGGAAGATGGGGGACTTGGTAGAGGAAGATGGGATACTTGGTAGAAGAAGATGAGAGACATGGAAGAGGAAGATGAGAGACATGGTAGAGGAAGATCGGAGACTTGGTAGAGGAAGATGGGAGACTTGGTAGAGGGAGATGGAGGAATTGCTAGAGGAAGATGGGATACTTGGTAGAGGAAGGTGGGATACTTGGTAGAGGAAGATGGAAGACTTGGTAGAGGAAGATGGGAGACTTGGTAGAGGAAGATGGGAGACATGGTAGAGGAAGATGTGAGACTTGATAGGGGGATGGGAGAATGGTGTGGGATGGGAGACTTGTATGAACTTGTATAACTAATACAATGACTTGTAAGAATCGCTGTAAGTCTTGTAAATAGACTTTAAACTTGTAGTGGAAGACTTGGTAGAGGAAGATGGAGACTTGGTAGAGGAAGATGGGAGACATGGTAGAGGAAGATTGGAGACTTGGTAGAGGAAGATGGGAGACTTGCTAGAAGAAGATGGGAGACTTGGTAGAGGAAGATGGAAGACTTGGTAGAGGAAGATGGGAGACTTATGAAATATACAAGAGGGAAAGTTCAATCTTCGATTTTCATAGATTTTCCTACTCGATCCCGTTTTTGGGTTCATTAATCGACAACTGGCCAACCAGACAGTCCCAAAATGGACCCATCTAGACCAGACCCGGGCAAATCACTGTTGGCTGTCTGTTGGTCTGTTGTCTCCTGGCTGGGTGTAGGTGGGGCTTTGGGTAAAGCGCTCTGTTCAAAAATCAAATAGCAAAGAACTACAAATTACATGCCAAAATGCACTTCAATACAAAGCACTTGGGTAAACAGTAGACACACACACGCACAAGGACTCTGGCACACCTGTGGCCCAGTCCCAGTCCTGACCCACCCCAGCCGCCAATGACGATGTAAACCTTAAGGTATTTTGCGATAATTGCACTTTGCTGTTGTTGGCTGCTGCTTCCACTTCTGGTGTGGACTTGCCAAAAAGAGTTGGCTCTGCTTTCCACCTCCAAACTCGCATTGTCTGTGCGTGGCGCAAGATAAACAAAAGACAACTGTTCCATGTGAGGGGAGGAGGCCCGAGTCTGTAGTCTGGCACATGTCTTCGCCAGGCGAAAGCGAGCACCTGACTCCTGCTGTTCCTGTTTCATGCCACCGAAACTACTTTCAGTGCCTTGTTTGGGTACAGTGGGCAGTGCCAAAGTTAGACTTAAGCACAAGATGGTGTATACAATGCCTCCCCGCAATAAGCTTCACTGTACTTACTACTTAATTAATTCAAATCTTGCTAATTGCATTTTATTTGCTTTTGCTGCGCAGATTTTAAGTTTTTAATTGCAAATCCTATGCCCTCTCTCCCCTTTCTTTATTCCTAGCTGGATTGATGGGAATTGTCAGACGTGGCAGTTTAATGATCCACATCGTACTAGATAAATGGTTCCCGCACCCTGAGGAGTCCGAGGACATAACATGCTGCCTTTTTTTACTTATGTTCACATGCCTGTGCGTATGGGCATACGGTTACTGGTTCTTCGTGCAAAGAAAAGCAATCAAAAAAATCGTAAGTAAAAAGCGTGAGATTACACATACAGCTAACCCAGTTGACCGTATTCGTTTTCCAGGAGGCTTCAGTCAAGCCCAAGGAAGAAGAAAGCTCCTACGAAGTAAGCTGCAAGTCGGGTAAGTAGAGAGAGAGCTAAAACCTTAAGCAAGGTCAACTGACAAGTGTTTTTCCACAGAAGGAGATATGGAAAAGAAAGATGAGGAAATCCGTAGTATCACAAAAACCTTGCCCCGCTCAATGGGAAAGATTGTGGTAAAAGAGTGGAGCCCAAAGTCGGTGACCGTCCGCGCACGCACCGACAAGAAATAATACGGTTTTCTGGTTTATGTTGTTTATCAAGTTTTTACCACCCGTCTGTTCTGTTCTTGTTAAATTTTGTTGGATTTATATTTTTTTACAATTTGTACACACCACACGAAACACAAACTTCTATTTCTAAATTTTTGGGTAACTAAAAAAATGTTAATATTTCGGCCAGTATGAAATATCGAACTGTTTTCATTTGCAATTAATATGGGTAGTGGGAGAGGCTAGACTTTCCAAAAAGACAGAGGGAAAAAGTCCTGTTCAGAAAATAAGTTGCCTTTTCTTTAAATATGAACAAGATGTTGTCCAAATGCTGGAGAGAGCCAGCCGTCGAAGAAATGGGTTGATTTGTGGATCTTCTAACAAGATATGCAGTTTATCAATGCGGAATGGAAGACTCGCAATGAAAGGATTTATGTAACCATTTTTCCAAAAGAAGCCTCAAATCTTCGAAACTACCGGAAATAGATAGATTGTGCTGCCCAGAATGAGCTTACAGCCGCGTGAAAACAAATACAATTGCACAAAATATATAATATATAAGCAAAACCAACTACAAGAAACACAAAGAGAATCTTGTAGATCTTGTGTTTTTGCTGATCTGAACGCGCCAACGACAAAACCTTAGCTCGGAAAGAAAGAGAAGAGCACGCATATGAATTTGTTGTTGGTTTATGTAGTCATATGTTGCGTGGACCGTGTACGCATTATGTATTCCTTTGCGTCAAACTACGACGAATGCGTGGCTTGCGGAATGGGCTTGGGCACCCCTGCCCAAATAAGGACGTATCAGTCTTTACACCAACTTTTCCCGATATCTCTTCTTATTTGCCATTTCTGGCAGCCTGTCGCCATTCAGAACATTGTTCAACGTTCGACAATTGCTGTACTTAAGCAGAGGTTGTTCCTGTCTGGCCTTTATCCTCATTTTCCTCAACTGGCATAAATAATAATCAATTTGAAATCAAATCGAGGCAACGACAGCGTCTACAAACCCAAGACTTGGCCCCAAAAAGAAACAAAAAATCAGAATTGATGATTATTGCTTTTTGACAGAGATTCGCCAAGGCAGGGAAAGGCGACAATAAAAACAAGGCTCAAATACTCACACAAACACACACACACACACACACTCAGGCGCGCTCACATGTCCTTTTAGTATCAATAAAATAGCCACAGACACAGTCGAAAAAGGGGGGGCCCGGGCAAAAAAAAATATTTATGTGCATGTTATAGTAAGTGCAAAATAATAGCCAAAAAGGAAGGGGGAGGGGAGGTGGGGGCGTGGACGAAGATTGGGTAGGCAGGCACGTAACACGCACTGGTCGACAATTACCAGGGAAAATGATATGTGTGTGTGTGTGTGTGTGTGTGTGTGTGCGGCAATAATGCACTCGACACTTTTATTTCTTTTTCATTAGCCAAAAAGCGACGACGAAACACCCACCCAACCCACGCTTTTAGGTCGTGACCTTCACATGTGTTCTGTATCTTATGGGAGTTGGCAGCCAGATGAAACAGCGTTACGATTAAAGAACTAGAGATTGAAGCGGAAGCCAATGCAAGGACATGGGGTCTGCTGCTTGGTATTAGTCTTCTACGATTTGCCACTAAACTAAAGTGTTTTATTTTTAACCAGAGATGATGCCCACTTTAGCTGCCAAAGTAAGAAATAGTAAAATAATAATAGAAACTCGTAAGAGTGTTGCAGTCGAGTCCCCCGACTGCAAAATGACCTGTACTTATTTGATGAAGTAGATGCGTTGCAACGATATTTTATCAAGAAAATTCTGAGGTTACCAGCGAATACCTCGAACTACTAGCATAGAGAAGAACACGGTTATGTGGCTGAGGGTTTATACACCAAGTCAATAATTTTATATATGAGAAAATAGCGATAAAAATAAAGACTATCACTACGGCAGACAGACAGATGGACGGACAGTCTATTTCGACTCGGCTGTTGAAGCTGATCAAGAATACATATACTATACACTTCACAATATACATCTTTACTATTTTGTAGAAAAAAATGTGTGTGTAAGGGGCTATCTTCGCAACTCGTGCACCAAATTGCATGTAATTTTTTTTTAAATGATAGCCCTTTGGCATACTGTGGCTAACTTTTCTATAAATATGTTCCTTAAAAATTCAAAATTAGTCAAAAAATCTCAAATTTGGGCCAAAAATGTCTGCCTATTTCATTTCATTTTGTATCATTCTGTAAAACGGAACATATTTTGATAGATTTTGTTTTTATACCTTTTTGTGTGAAAATTTATTTTCTGAAATAATTGCAATTTGTGTAAGTATATTTGTTGCTTTTAAAAATGTGTGGGTTTCAAATCGTTCCGTGTGGTTTTTAAGGTTAAATTTCAAGAAGATCAAATTTGGGCCGACGAACGTGAAATCCGTCACAAGTTGAAGCTTCGACGATCCGTGAAAACAGCCAAAACATTACACATCGCAATGAAAATAATCGCCTACGCCTTGCAAGGTCTCGTTAAATTCGACGAAACAATGATGCAACAATAACTGCAAATGAAAGTTGTGTAATAAAAAATCTACAATAGTGTTACCGATTACACTTCTCATAGGCATATTAAAATTAATCCCATGAACGAACGTTGTCGCCATTATCTGGCACATAAATTTAAAGGTGAAACAAATGGGATGAAATTGTCTGAATTGGGTAGCCCACCACAACCATTAAGCACATTACTTAATCGATTGACACCTGAGTCTAATCATTTTTGAGCAATATACGAAAGTATTAAATTCATTTAGAATCTCATTTAGTATTCTATAAAGCGTATCCTGCTTGACTTAAGTCACTGTTTGGTCTGCTTAAGTCACTGATAATCCACTGATTCGTCGCTGTCTAGTCACTCTTAAATCACTGTGCAGTCACTGTTTTTGTCAATGTTAAGTTACTGCGTATGTCAATAGTAACTGTTAAGTCACTGTTTTTGTCCATGTAAATCATTGTTTAGTCACTGTAAGGTCACTGTTTAGTTACTAATAAGCCACTGTTTGTTCGCTGTTTAGTCTCTGATTAGTCACTCTTAAGTAATTGTCTCATCTCTGTCTAGTCACTCTTAAGTCACTGTTAAATCACAGTTCAGTCACTGTTGTCACTGGTTATGACAATATTTAGTGACTGTTCAGTCACTGTTTAGTCAATCTAAAGTCACTGTCAACTCACTGTATAGTCACTGTTAAGTTACTTTTAAGTCACTGTTTAGTCACTATTTTTTTCCATGTTCAGTAACTCTTAAGTCACCGCTAACAACAAAACATATTATAAATCTTACGTTAAAATCCCAACTAGAAGATATCAACAAATAGCAAACTCGACATACCAATATTTACAGAAAATTAATTAATGAAAAAACTACAATATTAGTTATTTTAGGAGTTACAGTAAGTTGTAAGTAATTTAGAATTAGGGTTTCTAAGTAACCATTAAATGAATTTTTATCTTAAAAAAAACTACTAAGTCACTGTTTAGTCGTGGTTGAGTCACTGTGGAGTCAGTATAAAATCACTGTAAAGTCACTGATAAATCACTGTTAAGTCATTGTTTAGTCAATGTTAAGATTCGAGGAGTCAAAAATATTAGGTTTTCGGTTCATGGTCACCGGAACCGTCGTCGGACCCAAAAAACCCGAACCGAGCCGGTTCTAAGAGAATCGGTTCCTGACCGGTTTCCAGCCTAAAGGCCCTCTTCTGGTCTAGAGGACTTAATTTTACATTTTTTTTTTAAATTCGTGGAAAGAAATCGGGAAGAGATTTTGTAATTCAAACAAAAAACATTAAGCAATGTCATGGTGGAATTAACAAGGTGAAGCAGTCAGCCTCTGCTCAAGGCAAGTTGATGTATGCCTGTGTGATTTAAAGAGGCAGCATAACATTTGTCTGTCTATGCTTGAATATTGCCGTTCGCTTCTAGCTTTTTCGCACTGACCCTTTGGCCCTACAAATAGAGAGAGACAGCGCTGTCACGCTCCGCTTCTCCTTATTAATTCCACCATGGGTAAGGTTAAGTTGCGATGACTGACCCTGTTAACTGAGAGAGGGGGGTCCTCGATACTAAGCCATTATGTGGACAGAATAAGCTTTAGTAGAGCTGGGATCTGTACCCCGGATAACTGCGAGAGATTGTCCAAGTGTCCTGAGTCCCCTTCTACTCAAGGGAGCAATGGCACAGAAGGTGTAGTACCGTTTCCTACTCTTCTTTATATCTGAAACTTCTTCAGCAGTCGTGGTAAGTGACACCTAGAAATGCTGTGTGTCCCGTGAGGGTTCCCAGCTTCTCAAACGTAGAAGTGTGTTAGTACATTTTTGGTTTGAAAAGATTTTTTTCTCCGAACAGTAGTGAGACGGAGCGTTTTAGCTTTTAGCTATTGTACTCTTCTATGAAAGGAGTTCTAAATTGGTATCTAGACTCATTTCCTTCTACATATGTGGCGATGTCCAGGCACCCATATGAGGTGTTAAGAGATAAGCGACATTCCGTAGGTGTTTTAGCTTTGTTGGTATGTGAGTCAAGTGCTTTAAGGGATAAACAAAATGCATCTCCTTTTTGTAGTGTATGTCAACACTTTCTGTCTCTGTCAAAGCTATGATAAGCTTTCCGTCTCTTTCTGTTTTCCGACTTTTAAATTCTAATTGATATTGAAGTCATATCGTTATAACATTTCTGGGATTATTTTGAAACTTTTTAATATCATTTCGATACAATGATTTTAGTTTGATACCCTTTTTGTACCCAAATGATATGAAAATTGTGACGTTTCTTAACATATCAATTTGAACCGTCTGTCTGTGTCTATTAAACAATTCTTCTAAGTTATATTCCCTCGCCCCCTGAGCTGACTTTTGCTTTCTTTTTTCTCTTGATACATATTTTTATTTTATGATTGTTTATGTGAAGAGACAACGATTGCTGGCCTACTCTTTCACGCACACAACCGAGTAAAGAAATCTATAAATTTGAGGATTTACAGCATTTCTTGCTGTGGCTCCAGCAGTAGCTGGGTTCACTTGCTCCCTTTGGTCCGTTTGGGGTTTTATTTGTTTGCAATCGTTTTGGCCCGTAGAGGGGGATGGGGCTGTCATAATTTCTAATACCATTAGATAGGCGAACATAACCCTACTTTATTGTATATTAAGTGCATGTGTGTGTGTGTGCGTCTGTGTGTGTGCCAATAGTTTGCAATTAGCGTTTGGGCCATAAAAATGGCCATCAACATCGGTCTCTGAGATTTTTGGGGGTGGGTGGTAAGTCGGACTACAGCTGCAATGCTTAAGTGTAAAATTTAATTGAACCCCGCACTCCGCCCCCACCATTTGCCTGGCCAACTGCGCACATTTCCTACCGCAAAAAAATACAAAAACCGGAAAGGAAATCTATTAAAAAATACGAGCGAAAGTAGCCCAAAAAATGTTTCGTGTGCGCGTTGTAACGTACAAATTATGTAAACAGAATTTCCAAGGGGTGGGGGTTGGAAATTATGAACCTTAGGGCCAGTCCGGGTGGAACTCAGATGAAAAATGCGACCCTAGGCAATATTTACAATTAAAAAATTAACGTAAAACAGACGAAGAGAAGATGGCCAAGCGCGGCAGCGGGCGGAGAGGTGGGAGAGAGGAGGGTTTGAGTGGGAAAAAAAACTGTGAAAAAGCCCTAAAATCAATACAAAAAAACCCGAGGAAAAACTGACAAACAAGCCAAGTATGAATGTGGTTGGAGGCCTAATGGAAATTGTATTTATCTCGTTTGAAGTTGCAACCACCAAACCGTCATACCGCGACACTTGCCCTCACCTTGCCACCACCACCACCCCCTCCCCAGCGAAAGCCTTAAGCGTTTTTTATAAATTAACAAGAGAATATTTATCAGAAAAACGAAATGAATATTTTTTGCCCCATTTTGTTTAAAATATATTTTCTTAGGTGGATGGCCATAGCCTGGTGGAGGGGTGGTGTTGGTGGTTGATGCCTTCTAATCGCGGGTGTTGGGCTAATTTAGGCGTTAAACCTCAAGCTAAACTGTAAAATGAACAGTTGGTCGGTCGGCAGACGGGGGCAGGATTCCATGATTTTTGTTAGCCTAAAAGTAGGCTAAGCTTAATTTTGGAGTTTTGCAAAGGAAATGCTGAAAATTCAAACAGGAATTCTAGAAAAACAAACTACTCTGTAAATTTCAAAGCTAAATCTGCTTTTACACTTTATCTCTAAATCAGCGGTGGGGCCGTTATTTGCTTTAACTCACGACGCAATAGATATTACAACAAACACGTGCTAAATCGCGCTGATTGAAAACTGCGGGTTTTCTGCAGTTCACCGCTGTTCTAAGTAGTCAATTGTCAAACTTCTCTAAAGAGAATCTCTTATCAAATAAAATTTATCATTTTTGAATTTTGCCGCCAAATATGCCTCATCAGTTTTTAGATAGAACAAAGTTGCAAAAGCAATAATTTGTTTGGATTTGCTTCGCGCGAAAAGAGAGAGGGCATAACAAGACACAAATTCTCTGTGTGCACGTCGCCATCAATTATCGTGTGCTCAAATCAAAATGATTATTAAAGTTGAAGGTATAGACATTGTACATTGTTCAGCGATCCCGAACATTTGGTAGCAATTTCTTTTGTAAGTCCCCCCGCTGAGTCAAGTTGATTTTCAGTGAAGGTAAACGTTGTGTTACCTCCGAGTCCCCCCCATGAAATTTTTTGTAAAATATTAATCAATATTTAAAAAGTCTAAGCTGTGAAAATCAACTGCAAATTTTTGCACGTTTTAGTGTCGTCGTTCATAGAATATATCCGTCTTGTTCTATTTCAAGCGTGTTTATTAGGCGCTCTTCTCGTGTTGCTCTCGTTCGCTGTGCTTATCTCGTTGTCTATCGTGTATTCGTAGGAACAGCAAGGTGTTTGTTATGTTTTTTCATCTTTTTTTTTTTCATTTTTCAAAATTTTAATTTCGTTTTTTGTACTTAATCTTACGATAGGAACATCGTATCAGTGTGCTGAAAAATTTCCATACTCTTTCGATTTGATTTAATTTAATCTCATATCGAAAGTCACGGCTGCAGATAGAATCACCGTGAAGAAGGAAATTTACTAAAATATAATATTAAAACTAGAGCGCAAGTTAAAGTCGGCTCTAACCGACTTCGATATACCCGTTACTCATGTTCCTTAGGGTGAACATCTGAAAAGTATGCAATACTTTTTCAACTCGGCCATTTTTCACATTTTTGCTCATAACTTGGGAACCGTTCATCCGATCTTTATCATTTCTTCGACAAATCGATTTATATTGCTAATTAATAACTACCTCTACGAATCGTCTATCTTCAAAACTGTAGGAGATATAACGTTTTTTCCGATTTGCGGGGGCGGGAGGGGGCGTGGCCAAAATTTGAAACAAACTTGATCTGCGTGCAGATAAAAGAAGCATTTGTCCCATATATGTCAAACCTCTATCTCTTACCATCTCTGAGATCTAGGTGTTCATACAGACGGACGGACAGACGGACGGACGGAAATGTCTATATCGACTCTGCTGTTGATGCTGATCAAGAATATATATATATAGGAATATATATATTATATGGTCGGAAATGATTCCTTCTGCCTGTTACACACATTTGCACGACTTTAGTATACCCTTTTTACTCTACGAGTAACGGGTATAAAAATGTAGAAGCCAGCTCACACGTAAGGTTTCGCATGTTTTAATTTAGAATGATTTATTTAATAGGTTGTTATGAAGTTCGGACTCTTATATATCAAAACGAAATGTGGCAAAAGTCAGTTTTCGATTTATTCGATTAACATTTGTAAAAACTTTTATTATTTGCATGGGATTATTGTCTGTTCCATAACTATTATTATATTTATGATAAGACTCTTTATTTGTTAAATACTTTTTGTTTATTGTAAAATTAAAATGAATTTGATATACCTATCTATTTCGTCAATTTCGTCAAAAAAATTTAAAGTCGAATCTCTACTGGAAGTATTTTTGGCCACCTTCCCTATACATGACCAGCAGCTATGAGATATAGTCATACGATCCAGGTTCCAACATATAAGCAACATTCAGTTAAAAGAATGCTTTCAGCTCGTTAGCTTTAAGACTAAGGGACTAATTTGTGTATTTTACTTGCTGAGCACCCAGTGACGCTCAGGTCCTATAAATTGGTGGATATTAGGGATGCCGGAATTAATATCGATATATCGATATAAGACGATTTATCATTATTGAATATTGTCTGATGCAATAAATCGGATATCGAGCATATTTTATTGATATTTATACCCTTGCAAAGGGTATTATAATTTTGCCCAGAAGTTTGCAACGCATAGAAATATTCATTTCCGACCCTATAAACTATATATATTCTTGATCAGGGCGACGAGCTGGGTCGATTGAGCTTTGTCCGTCCGTCTGTCTGTCCGTCTGTCTGTTTCTACGCAAACTAGTCTCTCAATTTTAAAGCTAACGAGCTGAAACTTTGCACAGAGTCTTCTTTTTACTGCACACTGCTAATATGTCGGAACCGACCGGATCGGATGACTATATCTTATAGCTGCCATAGGAACTATCGGTTGAAAAGTGGGTCTTTGTGAGAAAACTTTTTATTTTTTAATGTAAACGCCTTCCGCTTCGCCAATTATTAGTTTTATACGCCTTTACTCAGATTTTGAAGTTTTGGTAAAAATCTAATGACTATATCTTATAGCTGCCATAAGAACTATCGGTCGAAAAGTGGCTTTTATCAGAAAAATGGTTTGTTTTAATGCTGACGTTCGTAAACTCTGTTGTATTAAAACATTTGCAAGGGTATTAAAACTTCGGCAAAGACGAAGTTAGCTTGGCCTTCTCGTTTTCGTGATATTTTTGACGTGAGGTTTTCTGAGTGCATTGTTTGTAATATTACCTCAACGCAATCAATTCTTGCTTCACGTTTTAAATTTACAACAAAAATTATGTTTTCTTTACAAGTAAATCCTTTTTACTTAATTCCATAAATATAAATTCATGAATACAATCCCACAACTCCTATTGATCTGAATAAAGTTTTGATGTAGCCGGCTCGAGGTCATATTATGTTTTCCCATAACTTTTAATAAGAACACTTTACACCACAAAGGAGGCTGATCTACCCTACACCTTTTGTTAAACTTTTAAAAGAAATCTCTCTAAAAAAATAAAAAACAACAATAGTATTGCTGTGCTTGGGAGCTCCGATGTTAAGATATAGAGCGCTATTAGAATGTTCTACATATTTATAGAAAATATCGATGATATGTACAACAAAATCGAAATGGTATTTTATTTAACATCGCACACTGAGGCAGCGAGCCGAATTTTAAGCCAATTGTCTTAATGTTTGTTTGGGAAACTGGGTAGAACAACAGTCGGAAATGATTTTGAATACATTTGAATATAGTTACGATTTGGCAAAATTTGAAACCATTTCCAAAAATGTTTTTTAAATGGCCGTTCAAAGTTGATTTTTCTTAAAATTGATGCAAAAAAAAGAATAATTGTCGGATTTAGGCATGCAACAGTTACCGGAATTTGATTTTTTATTTTCGACTTTGACTTGATTGTAATATAAAAATATAACGATGTTACCAGCAAATCGGCCAGATTGTTTATTTGGCAGCTCTATAAAATATAAAATTATATATTAAAATATTAAGCTCTATAAAATATTGATCTAAAGAGTCTAGGAGGCCTAAAATATGAGTATAAACCAAATTTCGTGCAGATATCTTTATAAAAATCGCCTTCGGGATTATTGTGCAGTGAATAGTCTCCACTTGCCGAAAATCTTTGCCCAATGCCTCATTCATTCTTTTCTTGGAGTTTCTCTTCTTCAGAATGACATCCCCCAAGGGTTGGAGGTGTGAAGATCAGAGATTATGGGATCTGGAATTTTAGTACTTAACAAAACATTAAACAAAAACAAAATTTAAAAAAAAATAAAAAACTGAGTAGGCTTTCTAGATGGAATTGTCAAGCAGCAAATCAATATACTGAAAAAGTTTAGTCTTGAACAGTCGTTCAGAGTGAACAGTTCAAGACTTATTTAATTCTTCTTTTCTGTTTTATTTTTTTTTAAGACTTTGCCTACGTTACCACAAGTTGGCGTGAAAACATGTTTTTTTGGCTTATATTTTTCTTTTGGTATAATTTTATTTTTTACTCCTTACCATTACCTATCGAAATTTGGCGAGAAGGTACAATGGCATTACATTACCCACACATTCTCTTAGAGAAATGGCCAGTTCAGAGATGACTCGTACTCTTGACGTATAATGACCATTCTCTGGTGTCTATTAGAGGTTTTGGTCTTGGTTAAATATTTTTCTTTATTGTTGTTTTTCTGTAATTATTTCTATTATTACTTGTTAAATTTTAAATAGTTTGCTTAAAACTGAAGGCAAAAAAAAAAAAATATTTTGTTTTAAAAATAAAAATGTTTTACTTAAGTCAAGGATTAACCGTAATTTTTCTAATTTCAAATACAAAACGCCACATAAGAAATATATGCTTAAATTAAGTATTTTCGTACTTATTTTTCCACAAGAGTACACACACTCGCACATATATGAAATTATACTTTATCCTTTCTATAAGAATAGTTATTATTTTGCTTCAAGCATCACAGCCAGAGCTGGGAGTAAAGGTTAGCCAACATAACACTCAGCATGTCTAGAGAGGGACAAGAGAGGGCAAGAGGGCTGGGTACAGTCAGCAAACACTTAAAAATGCTAAATAAAACCTATTCCACTTACAGAAAAAGAGAGAGAGAGAGAGAGAGGGTAGGTGTCAGCTCTGATAAAGAAAAATATCAAATTGATATTATCTAGTATCAAAATGATACCAAGAACTATACAATTGAAATATCACTTTAATAAGACATTGTATCAAATGAATACAAAAAAGTGTACAACAGAAACAAACTGAAACAAGTTATTAAAGAGAATTTCAAACTCAATAGTTTTAAGTTGAAGACTAAATAGTGTAATTTTGTTTGGATGTTAACTCTTTCATAGAAATGTCTATCCCTCTTTAGTTCTTCCTCCTTAAAACACACACACACCTACCAAATGGCACCATCAACTCGTTTGATATGTTTATATTTGTGTGTGGTTTTATTTTCAACACTTTTCATTTGAAATCGTTTTGCATATTTTGCAGGCTAGAAAACACGTAGCAACAACGTGCGCAGTTTGGCCAATTGCCATTTACGTTTCGATGATGGGAAAACTTTTTCGATAATACTCAAAAATAAGTGCGAAAATTGCACACACACACAGAGAAAGAGAGAGAGAGGGAGAAAAGGGCTGGCCATGTGCATTACATTTTATTGTTGCATACTTTTCGGTTGGAGTTTGAGACTTGTTGCTGGTGTTTAAATTTTGTAAAAATCAAAGCTTTAATATGACGTCATTGATTTGCCATCTGATGTTGTACTCACCCCCAGGAACCGCCAACACTTTCACTTGATAGACAATAAACACAGACACTCGCACACACACATGCGCTCACTCAATCCTTTCGACTTTCTTAAATGTGCGCTTCCGTTTCCGCTTTGCGCACCCTTCAACTTTCGCCCCATCTCCCTGCCACATTTGCATATGGAAGAAATTGTTAGATTGCCGGGAGGGGGTGGGTGGAGGGTACGCTGTCAAATTTTATGATAGCGCCAAACATAACTCATTGACAGCTTTGCATTTTCACATGCCTTGGCCTCGCCACAGGGGGGCGGGGAGGGGGGACGCTTTCTGCATATTGCACAAAGTTATGAGCCGCAAATGATAAACGGCCGAACCATTTGGTGGATGGCGAGACGGGGGCATATCTATTGATTTTTGTTGTTTCCTTCTTCGTTTTTATTTTTTCCAGTTTTTGTTTGGAACTCATCAGCACGTTTATTTTGTCATCAAGCTAATTAATTAATTAGAAACAAAACATCAGTTGGTGTGAAAAGCGTCAGGACACACCTAAAAAGGAAAAAAAGAACGCTCGATGTGTGTGCAATAAAAATGTGTCCCCAGTCTAATTAGATAGTTGATGTTGGTTCAAGTTGTTGTTGTTGTTGTTGCTGCGTGTAATTCATCAAATGTCAAAGCCAAAGCCAACGGAACAGCAACTGCACCTTTTTGAGGTGCACCCTCCCCAACAACACCAACAAAAAAAAACAGGAAAAACCTCAACTAAATGAAAACCCAAAAATAAATTACTAAATAAATTTGGTCTAATTGCAAGTAAACCAAAAGTTGAAGTTCCTCTTATGACCCATGATATAACTATGACAGGTATGGCTCTCTCTTTTCGGGACTTTACAGCTTCAGAGTGTTGTTGTTTTGCCGACAGGAAAGTACTTTGATTTTTGTTCTATTCTCACACATACCGTATTGAGCCATTGTTTCGCATGCTATGTGGCTTGTGACATGTGGCACCGTCTTGTTGAAACCACAGGTCAGCCAAGTCCAGCCCTTCCATTTTGGACAACAAAAAAGTTTATATTCATCGCACTGTAGAGCTCTCCATTCACAGTAACTTTCCTGCCCTTGTCATCTTTAAAAAAGTACGGTCCAATGATGCCATCGGCCTATAATCCACATAATCCATACCAAACAGTGTTGACAGTTCTTGCAAGGCTTCTGGCTGCTCTTTACACCAAATACGTATCCATTTAACCAGAAATGAGCTTTGTCTTTTAACACAATTTTCCAAAAAGAAATTAATCTTCATCCAACTTTGCCAGCGAATATTCACCAAAAGTTTGCCGGTTTGCCGTTGTGGTAAGTCGCTGTGTTTTAAAAAGATCCCAATAGCTGCGAACGGCGCCGAATCGATAATTCACAATCTTTTACAACATTGGGCAGATACATTTGCGATATGTTCTTCTGTCCGCACTCTACGTGCGCGTGATTTTGAATAACCGACTCCGAAGGTAGCCCAAACTAACAAAAACTGAATATGTTTGACAGTAGTAGTAGTAGTAGAATTATCATTTGTTTTTTAATTGTTACTTAATTTTAACATGATCTGTATAAGAAGTAAAGCTACGATAATGTTACAAGAATACTGTCGTTGGTAACAAAAAAGCAAAAACTAAAAAAAGCCGAAAACTTAACTCGTCTTTCCACTTCCCTGACTACCACACCTGGCTTCCCGGGTCTTCCCCAGATACCAGATCGTTCGTTAAAAAGTCACTGAATAAATTCCTCCTTTACCAATTGCCTATAACGTTGTGCTTCAAAGATGTAGCCAATGAGCTTTGGCCAGCTTTCGCCATTTAGAACTTGCTGGCATTCCTCTCTGCTAAGACTGTCCCTTTTCCTATAAATTCGAAGTATCTCCCGTAAGATTGGGCATCTTGCTATGAAGTGCAGTGTATCTTCTTGGGCCTTGAAAATTTCCGCAATTCCGATTATGCCTATATCGTATCGTTGAAGTAGTTTTTGGCGCTAAGGTTGTATTCTAATGCTTTATAGGTATCGCGTGTCTCGCTTTTTTTTATTTGTTGTTGGGGAAGTGGTGCACTGCGACCAATTTTGGTCTATTGTGCCCCCCTACTGAATTTACAACTCCCCTTGCAGCCCTAATTCCTGTACAAAAGTCAGGATTTTTGTGGGTTCTAAGTTACTGATATTGCTTGGGTGTAGAATGTGTTTCCCAAATCTGTTGAGTCTGCGCCTCGCTAGGGCATCGCAGTGTACTAGTATATGCTCAGAGGACTCCTCCTTCTCTTCACAGTATCTGCAAAGCTGGGTGTTTGTTATTCCCAACTTGTACATGTGGCTCCTCAGTCTGCAGTGACCCGTGTTGGATTAACTTTTGGAACCTTTTGAGGTCGTGGTTCACTATTAATGCTTTAGCTTGTCTCATTCCCTTGGTGTTTACCCAGGAGGCTGTTCTAAGCGTATTCTCTTCCTTTCTTAAAAGTCCTTTTATTGTGTGTTGGCCTATGCCGAAGTAGGGTTCTGGCCCTACCATTGCGGTGGCTGCACCCTTGCGTGCCAGTTCGTCGGCCGGTGAATTCTCCCATTGGTTCAGATATTTTCGTTCCTGGCCCTGCTACCCCAAGTCCGGTTCCTTGGGGTGTTAGGGACCCGTCTGTGTACCACATAATTGTGAGTGGTTTCATTTTATGTGTCTCTTCAAGTGAGATCCATTCTCTCTTATTACTTTGGTGTACAGTGAAATTCCTGTCAAAGTGATACTCGGCCACCATTTCGTCTCTGGGTTGGAGGATTAAGGGGATTTCCTTTTCCAGCTTTTCAGAGTCTCTGAGGCTTACTATGTGGTTTCTACCCACTCCTTCTGTTGTTAATCTACGCAATGTTGCTTTTTTCTTCAGGCCGATGGTATGGTGGAGTGGTGTTAGCTCTATCAAAACCTCGATTGCCGCTGTCGGACAGGTACGCATGGCTCCAGTCATGCATATACATGCCAGCCTTTACAGTTTTTGCAACTGCGTCCTTACTGTGAGGAGGTTTGCTCTATCTCCCCACACGACAGCTCCATAAGTGAGCATTGGTCTCACAACCATGAGGTGTAGCCATCGGAGTATATGTGGTGCCATGCCCCACGATTTTCCGGCTATGCTCCTGCATGTGAATAGTGCTCTAGTGCATTTACTGAGTGTGTACTCTAAGTGCTTGTCAAACCTCAGCCTGTTGTCAAATACAACGCCGAGGTATTTGACTTCTTTTTCTGGCGTAATGAGGCAGCCGGATAGGCGTATTGGCCTCATTCTACTTAGTTTATATTTCCTAGTGAACGGTACTATAATGGTTTTCGCAGGGTTTAGGTTGAGCCCAACCTCCTTGCACCAATTAGACGTGACATTCAGACCCCTCTGGACTATGTCACATAGGGTTTCCTCGTATTTTCCTCTCGCAACGACGACAATGTCATCAGCGTATCCTTGGCATGTTATGCCCAGGGAGGCGAGTTTTTCTAGGAGCTCATCCACTAGTAGGCTCCACAACAGTGGGGAGAGAACTCCCCCCTGAGGGCATCCTCTAGTTGTGGTGACTGTGATGGTTTCTTCACCCGCCACTGCAGAGGCTTCTCTGCATCGTAGTAGTGAGTCTACCCATCTGCCTACAGTAGGGTTTATTCCTCTTCTGATCAGGGCATTCTTGACAGCACTATGGGATGTGTTGTCGAATGCTCCCTCAATGTCTAGGAAGGCGCATAGAGCCACTTCCTTGTCTTCTATTGTTTTCTCGAGCATCTTCCCGAGTTGATACAATGCCGTGTCGGTCGAACGGCCTGCTCTGTACGCGTGCTGTGTTGGTTGGAGGGGTGCCTCCTTTAACAGCGTGCTTCGTATGCTATTGTCCACTAGCTTTTCAATCGTTTTCAGTAAAAACGATGTCAAACTAATGGGTCTGAAGGACTTGGGGTTAGTTATATCCTTCTTCCCTGCCTTGGGGATGAAGACTACACTTGCCCTGCGCCAGGCACGTGGGATATACCCAGTTGCCAGACTGCTGGTGATGATCTTCCTGAGGATGGGTTGGAGTATGTCCTTTCCTTCCTGCAGGAATGCTGGATAAATGTTATCCGGTTCGGGGGGACTTGAAGGGCTGGAATGTTCCAATTGCCCACTCAAGTCTGCCTGCGGACACAACTTTCTTGGCTTCTGCCCAGTCGGAGCTGCGAGGCTGGTAGCAGTGCTCTTGGTCGACACATTCTTCCGCGGGGATGTTTCCCGGGAAGTGGGTGTCCAACAAGAGACGTACTCTCTCCTCGCTGCTCACTGTATAGGCATCATTAGCCTTTTTGAGCGAGATGTTGCCATCCGGGCTTTTCTTGGCCAGGACTCTATGCAATCTTGCTCCTTCTCGCTTGTCTCGCTTTGCGCTCCGCATTGTCTCGAGAAGAACTTTTCACACCCTCGATCAACAGTCCATGGTTTATTTTCCAGGTGGATAGATTCTCAAAAGAGCAATTTATGTTCAGTGATGTTGCAAGAGATTCCCACTTTTGAAAGAAATGCTTCTTCGTTTGTGCTTCCATGTTCATTGTCTTCCTCATATAGCTTAAATGTAAGTGTGCTATGAAGGAACTCCATGCGCTGTCGATAGCTAGTCTGCCGTCTTTGAGTTTTTGTCGCACATGTTTGGTGAAACTCATTGATGGAGTCAATAGCACCCCCAGATATCTGAACTCCTTGACCACTTCAATTTCTGCGCCGTTTAGAGTCCACTTTTCATTTCGTGACAGTCGTCCTCTTGCATCATTACTTTTGATTTGACGAGATTGATTTCCAAATTCCATGTGACACAGTATACATGAGTGCGGTTGATCATCTCTTGCAGCTTCTATGGGCTGTCCGCCAGAAGAAAAATGTCGTCTGCGTACATGAGTACCTTGACAATGTGTGCTCCAGGCAGAATTTCTGTGATATCATCCACAAACAGCGAGAAAAGCAATGAACTGAGAAGGCAGCCTTGTTTTAGATCTGTATTGGTCTCAAACCATTTTGACAGTAACACGTGACACGAAAAACGCTGATCTGCCAAAAACAGTGCAACCAATAAGAAAGTTATTTTAAGGCAGCTATACGATATATTCATTCGATTTGGAACAAACTCGCCAAAATGTTGGTGTTACCGACCAAATTCATAATAGGAATGTATGTATAAGGACTCAACCAAGGTAGGCCATCAAACCTTAAATTATTTGACTTTGTAATTTTGATAAATTCTCTGTAAAATATATAACAAATTTATTACCGAAGCCATATTGAGCAAAGAACTAATAAAAATATTACTTTTCATATAAGGCAGGTAAGCCCTAATGTACATGGCACAAATTTAAAAAAGCACATTGTCCGAACTCCCGTCGACTTAAAAAAAACGCTTGACAGTCAAGTCGTTCAGCAAAATACGCATCAAGTACAGGAAAAGAAAACTGTTCGTTCCAGGTGTATTGATGAATTGTTTAAGCCCATACTATTCGAGACGGAGGCAGTTTGTCTGATCATCAACCTCGGACTCCGGCAAATTTTACTGGGTGGTAAATTTTATTAACCCGCCATCAGTACGGAACCTGGAACGATAAAAGGTACGGACACCGAAGCGAATACCCAAATAAAATTAAGCCAAAACACAACCTTTTACTCAAACAACACGTATCAAAGTTTGGTCAAAAGGTATTTTGCTGTTTGTTTAGTAGTAAGAGGGTTAGAAAAAATTTGTTTAAGAGAAGAGTTAAATTCAAATTGTATAAGAAAGTGTGAGTGTTCATTACACTCATGAGGCTTTGATGTGAAACATGATGCTAAGTTTAAGCGCTCATTTTTAAAAGCACAAGCTCTCTCAAGGGTAATTAAATCAGCAATGACAATCTTTTAAAGGGAGAAAACAAGAAGCTAGCATTTGGAAGATCATTTGAACAAAAATAATCTAAGATAGTCTTATTCAAGATCTTTTAATGATTAAAATGAGATAAGTCAAATAAGGAAGAGGCAGTGATTGAATGAAAAACTAATCGAAAAATACTCCCAAATGACTCAAAAATAAGTCTCAACTGATCTGAAAAAAGGGGTATAAGCGACTCGTGATGAAGAGGCGCAACTAGGGTACCAATTTCTTCCGACAAAAGTAATATTTACGAACAGAAAACGAGCGCATTTATAGCGACTATTTTAATCAGACTGAGGAATTGATAAAAGACTCAAATGTGATCGGAGAATTCATAAAATGCTTGCTGGGAACAAGTTCACTGGCTGCTGTTTTCTTCCTTCTTTTCTGTAATGCTGTAAAGGCATTGTCAAGTCACTGTTTAGTAACTTTTAGTCAAGTCACTGTTTAGTCACTGACAAGTCACTATTATGTCACAGTCAATTCACTGTTAAATCACTGTCAAGTCACTCTTTAGTCACTGTCCAGTCATTGTTAAGTCACTGTCAACCCAGAGTTAAGTCACAGTCATATTCACTGTCAGGTCACTATTTAGTCACTGTCCAGTCACAGTTTAGTCACTGTTAAGTCACGTCAAGTCAGTGCTTAGTCACAGTCAAGTCATTTTTTAGTCACTGCAAAATCATTGTTGTCACTTTCAAGTTACTGTTTAGTCACTATCAACTTACTGTTAAGACATCGTCTATTCACTGTCCAGTCACTGTAAAGTCACTTTTTGTTAATCTCAAGTCACGTCAAGTCACTGTTTAGACACTTTCAAGTCATTGTTTAATCACTGTTTAGTTACCCCCACTTTCCTCCTTCCACTTTCTGCCTCTTTCCACCACTTTCCCTCCTCTTTCCCCCCTCTCCACTTGTGACGCTCTTCTAAAACAACACAAAATATGCATGACGTCAGCGCAGCGCTGTAGCGTCACATGACGCAGAAATTAAATTTTACTCCTGCTAAAATCCTTCGTACCGAAATTAAAGATGTTTCACATCAACAATCTAAAATAGTGCCAGAGCTTAACAAAAAAAAATCTGTCATAGGAAGGCAGCTCTTATCTCTAGCGACATTTCCTTTTTGCTTCTCATTTCACAGAATCAGACGTCGCACATTGGGGCAAAAATCATATCTTTTGATCCAATAAAGTCTTTTAAGGTAAGAGATAGAGGTTTGTCATGTACGGGACAAATGCTTCTTATACTTGCAGGCAGATCAAGTATATTTTTAATTTTTGCCACGCCCCCTCCCGCCTCCGCAATTTGGAAAAAACGTTATATCTCCTACAGTTTTGAAGATAGACGTTTTGTACCTTCTAGAGATAGTTAGTAATTAGCAAAATGTATCGATTTGCCGAAGAAATGATAATGATCGGATGAGCGGTTCTCAAGTTATAAGCAAATAAGTAAACCACCCTCCCCCCACCCCCTCCCACCCTATTACAACTAACACCGCACAATCTGAAAGAGAGAGAGAGAGAGAGTAAAAGTGAGAGAGAGACTTAGAGATAAGTGCAGCACCAGCATTGCAATCAGCTTCGGTCAGCTTCGGCTTGACCGACTTTCTCACTTGTTTAAAAATGTATTTGCTTTAAAGAATTGCGCTTCCTACAGATGCGTTATGAAGTATGGCTTTGACATCATCGTTTACCTTATCTTCGTTTATGTTTAACTCCCTTAAAGCCGACTGTAGAAAACTCTTTTCGTTTGCCACTTCTCTAAATATTTGGAATACTAACAAATTGCTTAAAGTCAAAGACATAATCACTATTTTTCTTTGTCAAAAATACGTGCAACTATAATTAAAATTACTATTCAAAATAAAAGCTCACTTACTATTACTCTCTTCAGGTCAAAAATCAACTGAGCCCAAGAATGTGAGTTTGCGGATTTTGTTTACATAATTGCAATAAATAGGTAAGAATCATGATCTCTGCTTTTACTACCTAAGCATTATGGCAACCAATGAAATAACACCAGAAGGGTTTTTTCCAATTCCACAATTAGTTTGGATCGGTTAGTTTGGAATATAACTTTAGCGAAAGCTATAATGGAAGCATGGCTGTGTATGATATTTTCAGACTGTCTGCCAGCCAATCTATTGGAAAATTCACCGCCTGGGTGAAAATTGGTTGGTCAACAAAAAAATCGCTTCAAAATCATTTTCCTTATTCAACATTTTATTTCGTTTTCATCATTTGCGGTTTTTCAAAAATCCGATTTCTTTCTTTATAGGAAAGAAAATCTTTTCAATATATTTTTGCCACCCAAGTGGTTTATGCCTTTAACGTTTCCCCTTCCCCAGCCGCCACCAAATGCTGTAAAATCTTGCTCTTCCTGCCAGCCGTTGTTCTGCTTTCGTCTGCTTCTTTTTCATATATAGATAACATATTTTCATATATCCGTTCTTTGTCGCCAATTCAGTTTTATTGCTCAATTTTTTTCCATAGACGTTTATAGTTTTTTATGCTGCCGCAACGCATAAATTTTGTGTGTATTGTCAAAAGGAAAAGGGTAGTTCGATCTTATAGCTTTTCGAGAGGGTGGAGTGGGTGAAGAGGAAGGGGAGGGGGAGGGGATGCCATAACAATTGTCATGCATGCAAATGACTTCATTTTGGTGAATTTAGTCATGGAATGGCACTTTGCCTGATTGAATTGCGTTCGAGTAGAGTGCGAGAGCGTTCGAGTTACTCATTTGATTTCCTTTTTATGAATTTTTTGCATACTTTCAGGCGCTGCCGCGCTAAAATTTATGTATGCAGATGGCGTGGCGCACGTAAATTTACTTAATTGTGCCCAAACCGAAATTACATCATAGTTTGGGCAGAATTTCAGTTCGTTTCAGCAAATTTCCAATATCAATCTGTACACAGGTCCTGGCTCAAGCGGTGAGTCAAGCTTTATCTTTCCATCAACCAAATCGACTAGCCAGTGGCGGGAGGGCGGGGGCGGGGGTTGCTTCGGGATTGCGATGCAAACTATCGATAAGACCAACTTTAATGGCAATTTTATCGATAATGTTCGTGTGGAATTTTCGATTTTTGTTTGCTTGCATGTCGCGACGCCAACGCGGGCGAATTATGAGCGATCGACACGCCATGTCGCTCACACACACACACACACACACACAGACTACAAGTACCCAGAAATTGCGCGGCGAGTCACCCTTTGATTTAGTAATTTAGCACACAATGTGTTTGTGGGTTTTCCATGCCTTCGGCTTTGGCAAATTATGAGCACGCGAATATCGAACGCGAATAGAGGTGGGCGTAACCGCCCTATCAATTAGAACTCGGCCGACCACAGTCAAACATCTTGATAAGCGGGGGACATTCGCTATACTGCGACGGCGACTGCTTTATGTTTTTTTTCGGGGTTGGAGAGTAAATAAATAAATAAATAAATAATACAAAAAAAAAAATGTGCCAACAACGAAATGCGCTTCAAATGGTCATTAAAAATGGGTTCGACCCGGTACCTAAAAGCATGCACTGCTGCTAATTGCCCCCATAAATAATAAGCCAAAGCAGCCCCCTCTCCGACCAAACCAAAAAAAAAAGAGATGGTCGATACACAACTTTGAACATACATCACTAGATGGTGGAGTGAGCGAAAGATAACCCAGGGAATGGAGTAAGATTCCGTAACTTACAAGAGGCTGAGCGGCTACTTGCTCTTGGAGGATTGGCTTCGATTAGACCCGAAAGGATGCTTTAGTAATACAGTCTTAATTAGCGAAGATACTTGCAAGAAGTGTGAGAAATCTGTGCACATTATTTCGTCGATAGCAAGTATAAGAATAGTTTTGGTTCCCCTTAATAATGTCAAAGAGAGCTACAATAGCTTTATGTGATTTGTGTGATTGGAGGCAGATGTAAACGTATATAAATGACAAATAAATAAATAATTTGTAGGTTCATCATGACTTTTGTAGTTTTTTAATAATTTGCTCTAATAGGCTCAATAGGTACTCTTTGAAGATGTCTAGGGAAGGGGCAGAATCGATATATTTTGGGCCATGGCATCTCGATGTCATTTACTTATAATGCAACGACATAGTTTAGAAGATGTTGTCCATGACTTGCGACCACAAAGAAGTCCCAAATTTAACCATTCAAAAATTGTGCAACTCATCCGTTCGACTTACGAAATCGCCGTCGCACAGTGGCCGGGTTCGCTGATTTAGCGTTGCAAAAATCGTCACCTTTGAACAGAAAGAGATATTTGAAAAAATTCCAAAGATTTAGTAATAGAGAATTTCTGAAGCTTTAAAAAAAGCTAAAGTTCTATATTGTAGGTAAACAGGGTGACATTTCAACATTTTTTAAAACGAGTTATTAAAATTGTAGTTGTAAAACAACTTTAAATTAACAAAGTTTAATTACTAAAATATTTATTTTTTATGAAAAACAATATTTTAAGTAATTAATCATTTTTTTTGAAAATAAATACTTTTACTAATTAAAAGTTAGCTATTTATTTTTGGTTAGTTTTAAGTAGTTTAACAACTTTAATTAATTTGAATAAATCGTTTTAAAAAAAAGTTTAAATGGTTTACCTATTTCTTGCAACCTTTTCAGTTTAACCAATTTGCACTTTGGCGTCCGATCCTGGGTCACCCAGTTGACCTACAGTAATAAACTTTAGCTTATTTGAAAGCTACTGAAATTCTCTAACACGTTTTCTTTCGAATTTTAAATATCTCTTTCCGTTCAATAGTTACGGTTTTGCCAGCGCGCCGCTTGATTTCATCTCAATACAAAGATTATTCATGCATATTAATGCGTTCAAGTCGCTCATACTCGTTTAACGCAAATCGATGTTAAATAAAAAAATATAAAATTGTCTTATTCATTTTTCTTCAGAATTGATCTTTAATAGGCTATTCACACTGAGGCACATCTGACATCTAACATCATTATCAAAGATGTTCCATAAGCTTTTTCCGTGCCAAAATTGTATCATCATTCCAACATCTTCTGGAGATGTTCCTTTTTTACATCGTTCCAATCAGTAAATTCACGATAGGTATTGGTCCACCACTAAAAATTTGTCATTCACTGCGAAACATTAACAACGTCAACGAAAGGGAATAGCACAATACGCATTATTAGTTCAAAAAATGTCAATAGTTCCAAACCGAGGAACAGACGTTGTATTATCAAGGTAAGTTTTATTAACTCAATTAGATGAACAGACATATGATAATGTACATATTTTGACCTTATTGCATATCTCTCCCATAGCTGTCGAATTGTGTTATCCAAATTTCTGGAGGCAACGACAGGCCACCAGCAAATCGCTTCAAGACTGACCACCAGGCGGCGTTTGAGAGCATGGCAAGTTAGCGGATGGAGTCTTTAAGGAAGCAACAAAGAGATCTGCGTAATATGCTTAGGAGATAGCAGCGAGTCAAGCTACATTGCAATCCGAGCTACTTTGATTGTTGCGGGTGTTAACACCGTCAAACCCTTTGTGCCTTGCATTCGTTCGAAATATAACATCATACAAAGCAAATCTGTTCTGTTCTGCACCAGAGAAGTATTGGGTTATTTTGAACGCTACTGGGGTTTACTTGAAGCACGTTTCCAATTTTTATTGATGGCACTTCTAAATTACAAAAGCATTAAATAGAAGTATGCCAACGAATTACACGTATAAAAGTCAGAATTTACTAGCTCTTACAAACATCCAAACTCTTCTTGGTATCAGCGAGCTCCTCTTTATCTTTGATTTCTGCAACTAATGCATTATTGATAAAATCTGCTACCGACTTACAAGTTGCTGTTTTTGAGCAACAGGTAAAACAACCACCAATTGTTCTTAAAAATTAATTTCATCAATTTTTGTTTAGCAATTTGTATGTTCACTTCGGCTACTGAAGATGTTAGATGTAAGATATTGTCCGTGTGAATCGCTATTTCACATCTTTAAAAAATTCCATGCGTTCCGCTGAGATGTGCACAGTGTGATTAGCCTATTCAAAGCAAAAAATCAAATTGCAATCGGAATTTCCGTTTGGTTTTATACGTTCCCAAATACAAAAATTGGTCAGTTTACAAGAAATTGTTCAACTTTCAACCACTGTAAAATCCAAAATAATTGACCAAATTGAATAAACCAAACATTTTTGGGCTATCCGGGGCTCCCTTTATTAAATTTAACTAAAGTGGTCAACAAAATCGACCATCAATTTTTAATTTTTTCAACGCTAATATCGTCGTCCGTCGGGCAAGTTTCTCACCATTAGCCATGTTGTACGAGGAGCTAGCAAATGAGTCGACCTATGTCCTTGAGCTGCGATGGGTACGACACTATCGCTTCCACTCTTTACGTGCTTAGTAGGCTAGCAGCGTAAGCAGTCCTTTAACGAAGTCCGAGCCGCGTTGCAGTGGTCTCCAAGAAAAAACAAACAATTGTGAATTACATAATTAAGCTCAATAATTATTATATTTAACCACCTTTCAAAGGACAGCACCTTTACTTTGCCAGATAATTTTTTTCAAGCAGCTGTTATTATATACCCTTGGAGAGGGTATATTGAAATTGTGCGGATGTTTGTAACGCAGGGGAGGAGGCATCTCCGACCACATAAAGTATATATATTCTTGATCAGTATGACGAGCTGAGTTGATATAGCCATGTCCGTCTGTCCGTCTGTTTCTATGCTATCTCCTCCTGCCATAGGAACGATCGGTTGAAAAACTAGTTTTAGTGAGAAAAACTTTTTTGTTTTCAATGCTATCGCTCCCAACGCTCGTATTTATAAGTTTTTAATGATTTTACATAATTTCACCAAGACTTGTCAAAATCGGACAACTATATAGTATAGCTGCCATACAAAAGTTAGGTCTGAAAAAAAGTCTTAGTACGAAAAACTGTTTTGTTTTTAATGATATCGCTCCCAACGCTCGTATTTATAGATTTTCAATGGATTTACATAATTTCAACAAGATTTGTAGAAATCGGACCATACAAACTGTCAGGCACATATCAAGCTCCAAGGGTATTTAATTTTATAGACTTCAACTAAATAGTTTTTGTTTCGATTCCATTTTGTTCCATCGATACATTTTTCTTCAATTTGGCAGCTGTTTCGCTCAGATTACACACCCAGGCCCAACAAAAACCCAAAAATCTTTAATAGACAAAACTGAAATTGTTTCATATCGACAAGGAAACATCAGATCATCCCCCACCCCTTGGGTGAACTAGTCTAACCACCCCCAATGGCCAGAGCCTGTTCCAGCAAAAATTGCACTCATGTGTTCATTAAAACAATAAAAAGCACACACACACACCCACATCCACACACATGCAAACCTAAGCCTAATTATGATTTTTCCTACTGACAGTGGTCAAGCAGCAGCAGCCTTTGGGATATTATTGGGGGGTGATATGGTCCTGTCCCATCCGCCTATCTGTGCGTAACGTAACGTAATTACACAACATTTTTACTTAGGCATTTCGCTTTCGCTTTGGCTATTTGCTCATTGGTTTTACGAGCGTGTTGCACTTTGGCGGCCATCCATCCGTCCAACCCCCGAAGCCAGAGCCAGCCACAGCCACCTGTACCCACTGCCTCCTGGACCAGGAACAACGTTATTAGCAGCTTGCGTGCAAAAACATTTATGAAATTCTCAACCCCAATTGGAGCTGCCTGTA
Organism: Lordiphosa clarofinis; assembly: GCA_018904275.1. Lineage (NCBI taxonomy): Eukaryota > Metazoa > Arthropoda > Insecta > Diptera > Drosophilidae > Lordiphosa > Lordiphosa clarofinis. The sequence continues at coordinate 405,918 of JAEIGQ010000018.1, forward strand.
ACATTTATGTGACGACGCAAAATGATACGAAAACGTTTCGTCATAAACTTCAATAATCGTAAATATAGATTTCTCTCGTCGGAGTCGCTCCCGTCCCCCCCATTTGGGTTGAAATTAATAGTTTTAGGCTTTCGCTGGCTTCGTGCGTGGCGAGCGTCGCATTTCATTTTCATCTGGGCTGGTCAGTTATATGTGTCTGTTGTCCACTCCAGGAAGGAGGTGGAGTTGGTAATGCACATTTATGTGCCCCCCAAACAACTGACTAACATTTTTATCGTTTCGTCAATGTCATAAATTCTGATCTAGTAGCTGAAATTGAACTTAATGCCATGGAGGACATAGAGCAGTTTGTGCACGTTTGGATAGTGGGTATAATGCAAGGTATGTGAGCCATTGATTGAGCACAGTATACAGTACGAAGTACAGTTGCCACTAGAAAAAAAAACGGAACAATTAGAATTAATTTTACTTAATACATAGAGTATTGAGAAAATATTAAGAGAGAAACAAGTGGAAAATGTTAATCTACAATTTCTTCAATTTATTCTTAAAATTGTGAATCGGATTTCAATTTAGTAAAAATAGTTATAGAGAAATGCATGAGAAATGAAAAATGCTGGTTATACACTGTAATAAAAAAGTTCTGAAGTATTTTGCAGCCGTATAATCCGTGATTTTTGCTTAAAATTGGAAATCCGCCTTTTGTTTAGTCAAAAATGTACCTGAGAAACGAATGAGAAGTGAAACATTGTAAGTAAACGCTGAAAAGTTTGAAATGGTAATACTAATTAAGCTGTATTTTTTTTACATTTTGTTCCTCAATTTATTTAAGTGAACAAATTACGAGAGAAACGAATGGGAATGAAACAAGGAACATAAATGCAGCAAAATCGATAATACTAATGTTGATTTTTATGTTATATTCTAGAATTTTGTGTCTAAGTTAAATTCAATGACACCGAAACGAATGGGAAATGAAACATTATAAGTAAACGCAGGAAAATTTAAGTTAAGAAACCTATTTCAGTTGTAGCATACTTGAATTTAATGCTTATACTAATACTTCTACTTTTAAATTGTTAAACAACTAAAAAGAAACGAGTGGAAAACGAAACATTGAATCGAAATGCTGAAAATTTGAAGTTGGTGAGTCAATTTAATTAGTAACTAACTTGAGTTTTAGTTTAAGCTATAAATTTGCCTTCATGGGATAGGATGTGAGTTAAAGAAACAAATGGCAATGAAACAAAACTGAACATAAGATGTGTGGATTTCATTTAAGATCTTTTAGTGGAAAGGGAACCGATTAAGTACACACCTTTTTAACTTTAATTTATTAACTTGAGTTTTAATTTCAACTTAAAATTGGCCTTCATGGGGTAGGATGTGAGTTAAAGAAACAAATGGCAATGAAATAAATCAGAGTTAAACTTGTGTGGATTTCATTTAAGACCCCAAAGTCACCTAAAGACACCCCTTATAGTAAAACTTACTTAGATTTTAGTTTTATTGTGGATCATTCAGTTCGTGGGACTGACAATTGATATATACTTAAGATTTCGAGCCGAAACCAGTTGGGATTTTATTACACAGCCCGAACTGAGAATATTTTAAAAACGGTCTAAATGGATAATTAAAATGATAATAAGTTAGAAGTCTCTATATAGATTTGGTTTTACAGCCGATGGAACAGATGGAATGGGACACTCAAAAGGTATGCATTGAAAAGCACTTCCAAACTGCATTCAAGCAACAATTGGCAAATGGAACAATGAGTTCAAGAGCCTTAAAACTGAACTACAATTGGATAGTTGGACTGAAGCTAATCTGAGTAACACTTTAAAGCTTATTTTTTAATATCTTGGAACCGTTCTACCCACTGGAAACAATTGGTAACCGGAACAAAAAGTATGCCCTATCAATTATTGTCTAAGTCTTACTTCAATTGCAAATAAACTATAGCCAAATCAAACATTTCTCATCATAATTTCAGCGTCTTCAAAGAAACCCTTTTGAAATCTAGTTTCCACTTCGTCGGGGTCACCACTTTTTAATATCAAATTTCCACACTTACTCAAACCCAATCGAAACTCCCATCCCTTTCTTCCTTCCCCTTTAACACCCACACATGAGCGGCAATAACATGCCGCGATAACATTTAAGCGAAATCGCTTTAAAATCAATTAACCGTAAAATCACTCGCCTATTTTGCAACAACAATCGAGACACAGAGAGACCTGCCGGCCATTGCCCGGCCAAACAATCAAATGTGCTGGCAATAACATTAGCTCCCCCCCCACCATCCGTCGTGTCTGAGTCCATGTCCATGTCCGTGTCCTTGCACCAGCAGCATGCAAAAGAAGGAGGGGGGCTTTTGCTATTGCACTGAGGACGTGCTGCCAGGTATTAACCTCCATTTAATGTTAAACAAAGCCGCGTTACATAGAGTGAAAAAAGGCGGCCAGCCGCCAAACATTTCGATTAACATACGCAAACACCGAAGCGACCATGTGGGAGTGGCTGAAAAAAAGGAAGAAAAATATGGGGAAAAACTCACACGACCAGCAAATTGAATTGCGCCAACAGGAAGCACTGGAAAAAAGCTGACCGGGGGATGGGCGCAAGAGAAGGCGAATCTCTGCTTCATCGTCATCAAAAATCATTTTAAACAAAACGGACTAATTAAGCGCACGTTGGCCGTTGGGTCCTTGAGTGCCTGCAGGCCTGGGTCAGGTGTGAACTGGCTGATTAGCGGGTGGGGTTCAGGGGGGAGGTGGGGGTAATTCAGTTTCCTTCTAAATTGCAAATGGAAATGGGTTGGGGGGAGAAAAATGTGAGAGCTTAAGATGCTTTGATGTATGTGTGTCAGGAGTTCCCCCCCATCCTCTCTCTCTCTCTCGGTGTATCGTCGCGCAAATCCGTCGTTGAATAATGATGCCGTTGATAGCTGGGATTACACTCCATGTGTGTGTGTGCGTCTGTCTGCCATTTATTTATTATGCCACAATATTCAATGACCCTTAATGGCATTTCGTAATAAAAATATTGGATTAGTTTGTTAGTTTTTGTGTTGGGTGTGCAGAGACAACCACCAAACCCACACGCCCCCACCCCAACCCAAGAGCAGCTCTCTGGGTCCTACCCACCCACTCGTCACTTTATCAAACTGGGCCAGCACATTACATATTCCATTAAATGCCTAATGAGACCATTGTGTGCGACCAGGAGCTGGCTTGCTATAGGCGTGATGCAGTATTCAGGTACCAAAGAATATGGGTAATGGAGGGGATTGATCAAATGAGAGGAGAGAACGGGTGCAGTTGGTGACCCCGATGTACGGTTTCGATATTGAGAATATCTATATTTCAGTTTCCAATTGTTTCCTCACATTGAAACCAGCAAATCGTATATTCCAGTTTCGTTTTTTTTTCCTCAAATTCGCATTTGATATCAAATGTTGGACAAAACTATTGATGTCGCAGTGGTTGGTAATGCGCAAGCACTCTATCCTTGCATTAAGTGCAAAGCTGTGTTCCTTTTTCAATTGATTTTTATCAAACATTTCATTAAAATTTCAGATTCCAGGATTCCTGAGCCATGCTAAATGTGATTTTAGTTCGAAAAATCAGCTGTGAATCGTTTCTCTACGTTTTTGAAGTCAAATACCATTTTTTAATATTTTATGATTTTTGAAGAGTTTAAGAAATGTAGAAGTCATGAGCGGGGTAAAATCTTAGCGTCGTTTCAAAATTTTTAATCAAAATACATATGCCAATCGTTGATTTTTGTCGAGCTTTTGCCGCTGACATTCCGACGGATCGGTGTTGGAAAGATGACAAACTATTTGTTCTGCTACCATCCCAACGGAATTGAATCAGCTGTTTGTGCCTTCAACTCAACGCTTCTACCTGTCAAGTTAGCTGCGCTACATGCTTTCCGATGGGTATAAACGGAAAATTTAGTTTGTTTGAGTTCGACCGAGCGTAGAGGCCTGTCGGAATTCCATTCCATTTCTTATATGGACTTTACACCAAGCGAAAGCAATTTAGTTTGTCTGAATACTAAGCTTAAACTAGCATTGACAACATATTCCAATTCCCACTCGTTTTTTGTGAGCAATACTTTACACCAGGGCTGCAAACCTCATAAAAATCGACAGAGGTTCGCTCCGGGATTCAAACCCTCGAAACTTTTTGGGTTGGGGTTGAACCTAGGTTCGGGAATAATTTTTTTTAAGAAAGCATGTATGTAAATTCCAGGTTCCAGGTCAACAAATTTACTCTGCTTAACTTTAAACAGTGTTAGGAAGTTTCCGCATAGAAAAATACAGTGGTTAGAGCGAGCCGAACAAATTCCCAAATGCACTCTGAGAGCGTAAGTGAGATCAAACGGCTGACTTATTTCTAACAGAAACGGAGTCGACTGCGGAACCGTTCACTCTATATATTCTGAATGTATGTTTCTTCATCATTTTTATACCAAGACGCCATAAAAGGGGGTGATCCACTGTACAGCTGTTTTAATAACTTTGCGGTTTTATCATCAGCAGGCCTTGCTCATCTCTTGCAAGTTGTCAGGGGCCATCTCATGCCAGCATTGCTTTGACTGTTTGGGAATTCTAAAGGCAATACAAGTGCAAAACAAACAGCTCCAAATTGACAGAAGGCGTTGGGTATGCCCCCTTTCGGCCTTTCTGAATTATTGGGCTCCCCTCAGTTAACGCACTGTATAAATTTTTCATTAGTGTATCTTTCAGCAATCTTTCATTATTACTGATCGCTCGATAAAACAAACTAGACTGATTCTTGTGTGGCAGGAATTGCTAGTACAACAAATGCGACATTGTAAAATTCTTTAAGCCTCGTACGCAGAACGACAAAAAATTCCTTTTGTCACAGTATTTCATACAATTAGAAACACCTTGGCTTTGCTTTGATGGTCATGTGCTGTTAGAAAGTGTTTCTATTCATGTGAAATACTGTAACAATGATTACATTACCATTAATGATTAATTACACTATGTCACAAAATTTGAAAAGTTTTTGTATCCCGCACTTTTAGCAATTGATTCTAATGTAAAATTTCACGCTGAATTCAAATCTGCTCTCAGATATGTCAAAAGTAGAACGGTTTTTGAGATATCGCGAAATTTTCAATTTTAGTGTTTTGAAAAATGGTAGGTCTGCTAAAATGCCATTTTCTCTGATTTTAGTCCACCGATATGTATAAACTGGAACAAAAATAAAAGATAATAAAATTATTTCTGAAAAAAACGACTGTTGTTGTAAATCCAACCATAAATGACGAAGTTATGGCACTTCAAAGTTGGATTTTTGAAAAATTTTTGATAATTTTTAATTTTTTGCTGACTTTCATTGAGTTTTTTTCAATCTTACCATTAAAATTGCTCAGGTCTCAGATATTGTCAGGATTGGGTAATCTTTAACGAGCATTTTTTGCCCTTGGTCATCGAAATCGGATGAAAAATAAACGCTATATTCACAATTAAGTAAACATACCTCTGTTTGAGAGTATTTTTTTGCTAGTTTTTTCAGTATTAAAATCACATCTTAGCAAGCCAAATAAGAATAAACGTTGATCATTAGGAGTTTTTATTGCAGTTCAAGGTTGGATAAAAGTACTCAAATGATGTAGACCGCTTTTGTTTTTTGTGTAGACTATGTGCTTCTCGCGACAAGAACCAGCAATAGTCTCCCATCATTGCCGGATCCTTGGTAGCGAAACTCCATCTGCTGCATTTGCTGATGGAAGCGTTCGCCATGCTCGTCGCTTTCGTCGCCTAGGTTGTCCGGGAAAAAATCCAAATGGGAGTGCAAAAAGTGAATTTTTAAGGAAATATTTACACCTTTAAAAATAAAAAAAATAAAATTGCTAAATATAAAAACTCGATGAAAAACAGACTGAGATTATACCAATTTTTTTGTAGTTTTCCAATAAATCATCAACAATTTCTTTATAGTCCTCACTTCTTTGCTTCCCAGAAAACTAGACACTACTGCGCAAAATGATTCCCATGCTTTTGCCTCGTCTGCTGATAGTGTCGAGTAAAATTCTCTGTCGCTCATTAGCTTTTTGATTTGCGGACCCACAAATACGCCTTCTTTGATTTTGGCTTCAGAAAGTTGTGGGAATCGTCCTTTTAAAAATTCAAATGCCGCAAAATTTTCATTTTTATGGAGAGCTTTAACGAAGTTTTTGAAAAGACCAAGCTTAATATGCAACGGAGGGAGAATAATTTTGTCCTTTTGAACTAGGAGCGGAAATTTTAAGTTATCTTCTCCGACTACAAAATTGGCCCTTCCATCCCAGTCTTTACGCAAGTAATGTTCACTGCGATCTCGGCTGTCCCATCTGCACAAAAACAGCAATGCTTTGTCCATCCTTGTTGCAAATCTGTTACCATTGCTCAACTTTCAGATTGGCACAGTTTTTCCACTGGTGAACTGCAATACAAACTCCTAATGCTCAACGTTTATTCTTATTTGGCTTGCTAAGATGTGATTTTAATACTGAAAAAACTAGCAAAAAAATACTCTCAAACAGAGGTATGTTTACTTAATTGTGAATATAGCGTTTATTTTTCATCCGATTTCGATGACCAAGGGCAAAAAATGCTCGTTAAAGATTACCCAATCCTGACAATATCTGAGACCTGAGCAATTTTAATGGTAAGATTGAAAAAAACTCAATGAAAGTCAGCAAAAAATTAAAAATTATCAAAAATTTTTCAAAAATCCAACTTTGAAGTGCCATAACTTCGTCATTTATGGTTGGATTTACAACAACAGTCGTTTTTTTCAGAAATAATTTTATTATCTTTTATTTTTGTTCCAGTTTATACGTATCGGTGAACTTAAATCAGAGAAAATTGCATTTTAGTAGACCTACCTTTTTTCAAAACACTAAAATTGAAAATTTCGCGATATCTCAAAAACCGTTCTACTTTTGACAAATCTGAGAGCAGATTTGAAATCAGCGTGAAATTTTACATAAGGATCAACTATTTAGAAGCCGGGATCAAAAAATTGTTGCATAGTGTTATTTACCAGCTTTTACTTATTAGATCATTTTTAATATTATAAAATTTTTCTTTGCCAGCTTTTTATCCAATGCTTTAAAATTGTTGGAAATGACAAAAAGCAGCTTGAAAAAATGTTATAGAACATCTTTTTTGAACCGAACCCTTTTCAACTATTTTTGGCTCCGGTTCAGGTTCGGGGTCGGCAAGAAACAAATTGTTCTGCTCCGGTTCAGGTTCGGTTCGGACTTTTCAAAAATTCCGGAGTCTCCGGTTTGCAGCCCTACACTCAGAGAAAAAATAGAGAATTTCACTCTTGAATCAAGAGCATTCGTTCTCAAAAGTAGGGTAAGAGTAAAAATTCTTGATCCAGGAGCAATATTCTTGATCCAAGAGTGAATTTTTGATCCCGACATTCTTGACACAAGAGTTTCAGTACTTGATCCAAGTACGAATAATTCTCAATATAAAAGACTAAAAATAATAATTGAAGGGGGTGGGGGGTTTGGGTGTGACAGACACGACCGAGACCCCGGGACAACCCGTCAGACCGACGTAGTGTTTGTTTGCTCCGCGCTGCTCGCCACTCACCATCAGCCACCCCACCCACTTTTTTTTAAGATGTGATTGATTTTGAGTTAGTCACATACCAGATACAAATTTTTTATTTTACTTACTTTACTGGGACTTGAACTCGGTACCTCGAAGACTGAAACACACACAGTTGGACGAGCAGCTTAACCGACTCGACTATTGTCGATAAACTACAAGCAGCGGCGAAAGCATATTTATGAGGCAGCGCGGTTGGTATTTGGCCAGCCGCAACAGCTCGACCGTGGATCAAGTCCCCGTAGCAGCAATTATTTTTTTTTTATTTTTTCCTTTTTTTTTATTTTTATTTCATTTTATTTTTTTTGTGATGTTTTAAACATTTTTATTATATTATACAGACGTTTAATCACTTACTTTTGCCCAATCTTAATGTTCAACTTTAACATAATTATCAGCTCGGCACGGTCAAATGACAATGACAAACTGCGCATGCGCTGTCTCTCTTTGAAAGAGCGCGGCCAACGTTATTCTCTCAAAGTTTGCGTTTCCTCACTCCCCTTGCCTATAGAACCACATTGAGAATGAATTTGTCTCGATTCCAAGAGCGAAATTCTTGAAAATTCAAGTGCGACTAGATTTTTTTTTCAAGAGCGTTCGTACTCAAATTATTCGTTCTAGATTTCTATGAGTGTAGTTAACGATTTTATTTTTCGGTCATTGGTTTGGTTCAGCATTTTTTAAAACACTCCAGCGCAAAGAGCGGTTCGGTTCAAAACCGGTTCGGTTGAGAACTAGTTTGCATCTGGTTTGATCAGATCCCATTCGTTTCTCTGAAGGTGAAGTCAAACTTTACTTTTACTCATATTAATATTTACATTATGTTTTATATTCCATTCGTTTCTCTGAAGTTGTGTATACTTCTTAAAGTGAAACTCTACTTTTTAAGCAATTAATCTGCTTTTTCATGACCACTTTATCTGGCTTTTCATCAATTTTTACTGGGAGTTCCATTTCAAATTTGTTTCTCTGATTTTCAATTGAATCAAATTCCCAATTGTCCTAATGAAACATGGGGTGACCTCGCATCGACATGTACTAAATGTTCCATATCCCATTCCATTTTATGAAATTATTAATACTTTTATAAGTCAAATTAAATTTTTTAACAGATATTCATCGTTTCGATGGTCACTTAATTTGGCTTTTCACCAATTTTCAGTGTGTGTTCCATTTCTCATTTGTTTCTTTAAAACTGCTTTAACTTCCCACTTACTTTTTGTTCCATTTCCCAAATGTTTTGATACATTTGTGAGCTACTTAAGCCATTTGGGATTCGCATATCCTTAAACCAAAAGAAACGGTAGACTGCTTGCATGTGACATAATAAATATTAATGACCCAGCCCAGTGGGTGGTGGGGTTGGAGGGTGGGGGGTGGGGGGTGGGAGTTGACGTTGACACACATTCGACATGTGACAGATAAATTATGGCAATTGGACCCATCATGCAGTTCTGTCCATGAGATCATTTTTCATTTCTTTCCATTTGGTTTTTCTGCCAACATATGCGCCAGTCCAAAAAAGTCCACAATGAATGGGGAGGTCTAATAGTTTTCTGTTCGGGAATTGATTACACTTGACCACGCCCTCCACTGACCACATGTCCTGCGTGTGTTGACTTTCATTAGCTGCACCTACCCCCTCCTACCCCCCCATTAGATTTATGGCTAACCATCAATATGAGATGACACCAGGTACTTGGTCTCATTAGATGGCAATGGCAGGAAGTGGGGGTGGTGATGGTGCTGGTGGGGGGAGTGGGGGACGCTGCCACCAATAATAAAAAGCCATACAAAAGCTGTACAGATTTATTTACAACAAACGAGCTTAAAGCGTATTTTCAAAAGAATGAAAGAAGCCCAAGCAAACAAACAAAGTGGGAGGAGGGTGGGTGGGGCAGGGGGCTGATACGCTTGTATAAAGGAATCAAAAATCTAGATTTTGATTTAAGATACAAATGGTTGGTTGGCCCCGAGGTCGGCAAAAGTCAAGTGGCGCTTAGTTTCTCAGTTTTTGGGCCTGCTCGAATTTCCAGACGGCGATTTTTCCAACATTTGTTTTTTTTTGTCTTATGAATTCCACTTCAATGAATTGAAAAATTGCCTTGAACAAATTTGATGCGCCCGCCGTTTGCTGCTGCTTTGCATTTTGGTTGTCTTTTGTAATGGAGGGAGGGGAAGGGGGAGGGGTTCAGACATTTTCCAAAACATGACATTTGACATTTGATAATGTCATTTGCCGCGTAATTGTTTTTTGATTTCCTTTTTTTTGGATTTGTGTTTTTTGCCTTGACATCTCCTTGTTGTTTTTATCTGGCAGTTTGGCAGTGAAACGAAAGGAAAGTGGGGGGAGTCTGGGGATAAATTTCAGACTAAACCAATTTCTCCCACAAGAAAATATTTTAAAACATTTTTCAACTCACTTAATAATATAGACCCAAGTTTCAGTTTCAAAAAATAACTTAACCTTTGGTTTGTCCCCAGAATAATTCAATTTTGGCTCCAAAGTCTGATATCGATAACTGGTTTATCGAGATGTTAACTTTTGCAGCTCTGCTGGCGCCGCAGTGCTCGCCTTAGTGTTGTCAGTTGGCTTGTGTGTGTGTACAATTAGCGTGCGGCTTTTCTCGTTAAAAAAGTTTGTCAAATTCCCTTAAAAAAAGTGCAAATCATTTATAAAATCTGCAATTTCAAGACAGCAAGTGTAAGCCGTGAGTTTTGAAACAATATATTAAACTAGCGACCACAAAATCAAAGACCTTGCCATTTGCCGAAAATAGTCGTAAAGTTATTTTTGCTTGGAGAGAGAGAGAGAGACAGAGAGAGTGTGTGAGTGCCGTGGTTTGTGGGCTATGCGGGTCGTGATCAGTGCAGCTAAAACTGTGTTATTTTACAAGTGAGTGTGCAAATGCCTGAATTAAATGGAATCAATCCAGATCAAGGTGACGTTCTCAGCTCAGTTGCCCTTTAATTGCTTTATTTTCTAGCAAATGTCATCTGTCTTAGAGAGCAAGTTGAAAAAAAATTGTGGCCCACAACGAAGTATGTCACCTATATACATATATTTACATACATATTTACTATAAAGTAAATTTACCTTGATCCAGGCTAAGTGTTACATATATATAGCATAAGTATTAGAATGTAATTGCGGCAATTTACTGATTTTATTTTAATTTTCTTCCTGAATAGAGGTTTGACATCCAACAGTTTGAGAATCACTCGACCTAAGCTACAGTGTGTCAAGAAATTTTTCCGACTCAGAAAAAAATTCACATGTTTCACTTAATATGCAAAAAAAAAAAAAAAGTAGAATCGACTAATACTACTTTTATGCAAAATCATTTCATGAAATGGTTTGCACCCGGACTTTGTAATTTCTTCCCAAAGTGATCCGATAGTGATTGGCTTGGAAGCAGCGACTGCCTTCTTGATGTGGGACTAGGCGACTGACTGACCACTCCAAAACGTTCACAGAGTTTGCCCTGAACCATTCCTTTGCTTTCTTGTTGGTGTGTTAGAGGTCATTGTCCTATTGAAAGACCCATATGAGCAACATTTCGTATTCTGCCAAGAGAAGCATTACTGGCTCTATGATATTCACGCACACGTGCTGATCCATGATGGACCTACTGCATAGTAGGAGAAGCAGATCCATACTATTACACTACACTCTCCTTGCCCAAGATATGTGCGCACTTTTTGGTCCATCTCATTTAATTTGAGCCCTTTTTTAAGCTGGGTAGCAGGCTGGAAGGGATCCTTCTTGCTCTGACGAATCAGAAGGGTCATAGTTTCAATCTTTGTTTCATAGTTTAAAGCGATTTTAATCGTTTTATTGGATTATCCTAACAATTCACCAACTTCTCTGTCAGTTTTTCCGTCCAATATCAATTTTTTTTAATAAGATCGCACTTCTCCGCAGTTCAATGCTTTCCACGTCCCATAGAAACAATGAAATCTTAGTTAAAAATAATAAACACGTGCTTTCTACAAAGTCAATTCCGCAAAATAAACAGGATTCATTAAAAAAAGACTAATGGTGCTTTTTTTCATCATTTATGGGAGCTTTTTTCTTAAGATCAGGGATGAAAACCACTTGGAAATAAGAACTGTTTCGTTCCAATGGTTCACACAGTCTTCGAACCGCCGTTTCGGTTCATTGCATGGTTTTTGGGGCTTCGCTTTTTATTCATTTAGTTAACTAAAGAAACATATTTTTTATACAAGTATTCGGATTATTCATTAACAAAGACTTAGGTTTTTAGTTAACCGGGCTTGTAAAAAATTTCGACGGCAATTTCCGTATGAACGTTCTAATTTCGTTTTGAAATCCTACAACTTTACATATCAATTGACGAAAACATCATTGGTCACTTGATATTGTTAAGAAACTTTGACGGTTCGAAATCGACTAATAAAAACCAAGCAGATCAAAATCCTCAAATAATTACAATTTTCTTTTGATCTGATTTTTATACCCTTGGAGAGGGTATATCAAAATTGTTCAGATGTTTGTAACGCATAGAAGGAGGCATCTCCGACCACATAAAGTATACATATTCTTGATCAGCATGACGAGCTGAGTTGATATAGCCATGTCCGTCTGTTTTTATGCTATCTCCTCTGTCAATTTTAGAGCTATCTTAACCAAACTTTGCACGAAGTCTTTTGGTACAAATGCGCAGTACATTTGTCGGAATCGGCCGGATCGGATGACTATAGCATATAGCTGCCATAGAAACGATCGGTTGAAAAACTAGTTTTAGTAAGAAAAACTTTTTTGTTGTTAGTGCTATCGCTCCCAACGCTCGTATTTATAAGTTTTTAATGATTTCACATAATTTTACCAAGCCTTGTCAAAATCGGACAACTATATAGTATAGCTGCCATACAAAAGTTAGGTCTGAAAAAAAGTCTTAGTGAGAAAAACTTTTTTGTTTTCAATGTTATCGCTCCCAACGCTCGTATTAATAAGTTTTCAATGATTTTACATAATTTCAACAAGATTTGTCGAAATCGGACTACTGTATAGTATAGCTGCCAAACAAACTGTCAGGCATATATCAAGCTCCAATGGTATATAAACTTCGGTCGAGCCGAAGTTAGCTTGCCTCTATTTTTAGATTTCAAAGCTGTACAAAAGTGTTTCTTTTCATGTGAAATATCGTCTCAAACTAAAAATGTATCTTGATCTGATAAAATAAAGCGAGCATGCGAAAACAGAACTTAAATGAGAGAGCGCCAAATATTTACCTACCATCGCTGCAATTTATGTTTCAAACTTTCACACAGAAACATACATGCACAGACTTTAGAAACCATATTTGTTGTCACTCTCTCACATCTTACACTGTTGACGCATTTAACAGCTTTGAATATAGAGATGACACTCTCTGGTGCACTACTTCATTCAGCAGCTCTGAATATGGCGATGATACAAAAAAGTCTTGCGGTATTTTTATTGAATTTTCAATTGTTCATAAAATTGGTTATAATAATGCGATTTAAGTCAAATATGCGCCGTTTTGTTCGATGACGAGTTCCCAACGAGATGCCAACTTCAAAATGCCCCTCTTATAGAAGCTCGCTTCCCTATTGGCAAAAAACTCGGAGAGCCAATTTTCACAGGACTTTCTTGCGGCAGACTTCCGACTACCAAGTTCGTTCGCCATGGGCAGAAATAGGTGGTAATCACTTGGTGCGAGATCCGGACTATACGGTGGATCCCATTCGAGCTCCCGGAGCTTCTGGCGCGTCACCAAAGATGTGTGTGGCCTGGCGTTGACCTGATGGAAGACAATTCGGCCTCTGTTGATCAAAGATGGCCTCTTCTGCATGAGTGCTGCATTCAAGCGGTCCAGTTGTTGGCAGTACAGGTCCGAATTGAGCGTTTGGCCATAAGGGAGCAGCTCATAGTGGATGATTCCCTGCCAATCCCACCAAACACACAGAAGAACCTTCCTGGCCTTTAATCCAGGCTTGGCCACTGTCTGGGCAGCTTCACCGCTTTTCGACCACGACCGTTTGCGCTTCACGTTGTCGTAAGTAACCCACTTTTCATCGCCAGTCACCATCCGCTTCAAAAACGGGTCGATTTTGTTGCGATTCAGAAGCGATTCGCATGCATCCAAAACGGGCAAAAATGTTTTTTTGCGTCAAGTCGTGTGGCACCCATACATCGAGCTTCTTTTTGAATCCAAGCTTCTTCAAATGGCTTATAACGGTTTGATGACTCATGCCCAGCTCTTGGCCGATGCTACGGCTGCTACTATGCCGGTCTCTTTCGATCAATTCAGCGATTTTATCGCAATTTTCGACGACAGGCCTTCCGGACCGTGGCGCATCTTCGATCACCTCTGCACCAGAACGAAAACGTTGAAACCATCGTTGTGCGGTGGAAATGGAAACTGTATCGGGTCTATAAACTGCACAAATTTTATTGGCAGCATGAGATGCATTTTTTTTGCCTTTATCGCAGTAGTACTGTAAAATATGCCGTATTTTCTCTTTATTTTGCTCCATGTTTGCGACGCTATAACTCACGAACGACTAAAAACAAACAACAATAAATCAAACACGTGTTAGCGCGTGAAAAGAGCTTTCCAAAAAGCTCTAGCGTAAACCGATGCGACGAATACAACTAGAACTACGCGCTTGCAAAGACAAGCTTACGGAAATACCGTAAGACTTTTTTGACAACCTTATATAATGACTTGGCGGCAGCTAAGGAAAAAAAAAAACGAAAAAATAACTTAAATCAGAAACTGTTTCGGTACAATGTTTATGTTCTTATTTGATCATTTTAGGTTGATTGACATTTTTGCCAGATGTTCCATCTTTTATCCAATCCCACAATACAAATCCCAGTCAATTTCCAACGTTAGCTATATTTATTCTGTGTTCCCATACGAACTGCTTAAACAATTTATAAATTTTGCACAATATTCTTCGGATAATGTATAAAAAATATATTAATATATCAATAGATACTGCAAATCCAACTGGATGGTGGTATTCAACAGGCATCTGTAAGGAAATTAAGGGAAAAATTTACCATTAAAACTTCACAAAGAATGACTCGCTATATACCCCCCGCTAATAATCCCACAGATCCTCATCGCCCGAATCATCTGGATCGAAATGATCCTTATCCACATAACGCACATCAATATACATTAATTCAAAAAAATTATTCGTCATCATAGCCATGGTGTTAAAATCAATGGCCAAATAGTCCCTCTCATCGTGGTGGATCATCAGGTCTGCCACACTGCGAAATTCGGACATCTTGATAAAGGGCAGTAAAGCTTGACCCGAAATGCTACGATCCTGGCTGTAGATATACAAACGACAGGCCAGATTCGGCGAGTGCTCATCAATGCTGGCCAGCCAAAAGACATAAACGGAGCTGTCACGGCAAAAGGATGACGAAGGGACGGCGTTTAAAAGATTATCCAATGAAATGTGACTAAACATGACAAAGCAGGGTAGATGCTCGGCAAAATAGAGCGAACGTGGGGCCAGCTCCTGGTTGAGAATGCGTCGCGGTAGGGGCACACTTTGAGGAGGCTCTCGTGCCAGCAGAGCTAAAACCAAAATGCAATAGATATTTTGGGGAGGATAACTGGCGGGATAGAACATAAAAAACATGCGATCCATAAGCCACAACTCCTCCAAGCGACGACAATGATCGCTCAGGAAATGGGCCATAGCAGTGCGTGAGCACAGCTCCAAGCCACAGCCCTGAACAGGACATAAATACTCAGGCTTGAGGTCCAACTGAGGCAACTGATAGCGTCTAATGGTTTGGGGAAAACAATTTACAGCCAAGGCATCCGGACGGGGCAATGAATTTTGTTTATAAAAATGATGAAAAGCCTCCAGATTGGGAGTGCGCATGACAGAACCGGCCTTTATGGTAATGGTAGCACGCTCCGCGGCATAGTTCAAGGCCTCGCCATACAACTCCTTCAAGCGACACTCATGCTTTTCCGCCCAGTTCAGCAGGTCCAAGCAAGTAAAGTCGTCCACCATTACATCCAAATTCTGTTCTAGCATAAAAGTTTCCATTATGGAGACGGCAAAGCGTGTGCGTAGCAATTTGCGTTGTTCAAAGGAACGTTCCATTATAGTGGCATTCTCAAAGAGGACACGACAATAGGCTGTAAGCATGTAGTAGGCCATGAGCGAAGTCAAGGGCAGATGTTTTTCACCACGACGATTACGCTGCTTGACATAGTTCACTAAAGTGCGATCAATCTGCTGATTGGTAAGACCAGAGTAACTAAAACCCTTTTTCTCGGCCAACAGATGAGCGGCAAAGAAGCCTTCGAAAACATACCAATGAAAGCAGGTGGTGTCGTCCACAGGTCGCGAGCGATAAAAGTAAAACATATAGTCGCTTATCCTTTTTGTGATGTTAGCTTCGCCTTTATGGTAGACTTTGTAAGCCACACGATCAAGGATTTTAATCGATTGTATGTCAATTTCAAAATAACTGCGAAAGTCTCCTTTTGAGGGTATTACCTGCGGTGTCCACTTAACCGCTGGGGTGTCTAGTTTGACTTTCTCACGACGTTGACGCTTATCCAATGTCTTAAGACGTTCATTTTGTACCTGAACTCTTACACCATTTATTATAACCACCGACTGAAATGATTCGTATTTAGAGGGATCAAACTCTGGTTTTTTACCCGTAATGTTCTTAGGGTTTTTGGAGGCAGACAACGCTTCTTGAGTAGGTTGTGTAACAAATTCTTTCGATTTCTCCTTTGATCTCAGTTCATAACGTGGCAAATATACAGCTATCACAGGATTCTTGGGTGGCTCCAGAAAGGGCATTTCGGGAGCCTTACGCAATGAATTTAAATCCAACAATAAACGTTTTAATTTCAAACCCGAAGCTTCTTGTTCTGACAATACCTTGGGTTTTCTTTCAAACAAAGGCTTTTCGAAAAGCGGCATTTCTTCTGGCATCTTTGGTACCGGCCTTATGGGTAAAAGTGGCATACGATCCACACACATGGGACAACCAGCTTCACTAAAACGTAACTCGGATCTTTCTGTGCCACTGCTGCTAGAGTAATCCAATAATACAGTCTGATAGTGTCCACAAGGATATGTGGGCGGGGGAGACTTTTGGCAGGGGGGTTGAGAATAAATCTGCTGTCTACCCGGCCAGGGAGAATTGGTAGGACCTGGTCTTTCAGTGATTAGACTTACAGCATTTTCTGACATTTCATTAGGGGTTTCCACCAGGGGTAAGGTTTTTATGGGAGTCGATTCTTTTTTGTGCTTTGTTTTCTTAACTGGAGAAATAACCGCCACATTCGGTTCTGGACGTGATTTGACAGAAGGTTCTAAGGGCTCGGCCTTATTAGAAGCTTCTAAGGGTTCAGTGAGCTTAGCTAAGGCTTTGTTGTTGTGAATTTCAGACTCTGAAGTTTCTAGCTCAAAGTCTACACTATGACTAAATGTAACAGAGACTATATCCGCATCTGAAGATTTAACTGAAGATGTGGTAGCAGATGTTAGCGAGCTTGTGATTGACGAAGATTGAGTCACAGAAGTGGATACTTCTGGTTTTTGTTCCTCCAAAGAAACGGGATGGCAAGACTGATTTTGATTCTGCGGTGGTATGGCAGTCTGTTGTTTTCTCATCTCATTTAGAATATCGTTTAGAGTATGCGCCAAATTTAATTGTGGGTCTTGAGGCATTGGATACTGATTTTGCGGCTGGTTTTGTCTTTGAACAATAAGTTGACTTAGAGTCTGCAATAAAAGGTTTGAAGGATCCATTTGAGACTGTTCCAAAGGTGGGTTTCCAGGTAGAGGTATCGTCCCTGGACTTCTGGATTGTATAAGATACTGCTGGTTCTGCTGGTTTGGAATCCCAGCTAGAGGTTGGTTCTGCTGAAGCTGATTCGAAGCCTCTACTAGAGGGTGATTTAAAAGATGGGCCAAAGGCTGGTTCATAGTCAAATATTGAGGCACTCCTGGAGCAGTGAGTTGAGTCAAAGAACCTGTAAGATACTGGTTTTGCGGCTCCGTTAGAGGTTGGCCTACAGTCGGCATTAGCAGCTGATTAGAAGGCTCTACGAGAGACTGATTCATAGTCACGTTTTGACACACTCCTGGGAGTTTCAAAGAACTCCCGGTTTCTGTAAGATATTGATTCTGTTGCTCCGCTACTTGCTGATTAGGCTGGCTTAAAGGTTGGCTTACTCTTTGCATTAAAAGCTGATTCGAAGGGTCCACTAAAGACTGAAACGGATTCTCGGCAGGAGGGTGAGGCCCTCCTGGGAGTAAGAATTGACCCTCACGTTGTAACAAATGACTCCCGGAACCAATAAGATACTGCTGCTGTAACTGTGCTAGCTGCTGGTTCGAAATTTCAGGTTGGTTTAGATAATGCAATAGATGCTGGTTCGTAGGCTCCACTAGAGACTGAAACGGATTCTCGGCAGGAGGCTGATTCTTAATCACGTTTTGAGACACTTCTGGGTGTTGACCATCACGTTGAAACAAAGGCCTTCTGGTTTCAGTAAGACACTGTTTCTGTTGCTCCACTAGCCCACCAGTAGGCTGGCTTAAAGGTTGGCTTACTCTCTGCATTAGTAGCTGATTCGAAGGGTCCACTAGAGACTGATTCATAGTCAAGTTTTGAGACTCGCCTGGGAGTGTCAAAGAACTCCCGGTTTCTGTAAGGTGCTGATTCGGAATCCCAGCTGTAGGCTGGCTCAAAGGTTGGCTTACTCTTTGCATTAGTAGCTGATTCGAAGGCTCCACTAGAGACTGAAACGGATTCTCGGCAGGAGGCTGATTCATAGCCGCGATTTGAGAAGTTTGAGACTCACTTTGAAACAAAGAACTTCTAGACTCTGTTATACACTGGTTATGCTGCTCCGCTGGAGGCTGGCTCAAGGGTTGGCTTACTCTTTGCGTTAGAAGCTGATTCGAAGGGTCCACTAAAGACTGATTCATAGTCATGTTTCGAGACTCGCCAGGGAGTGTCAAAGAACTCCCGGTTTCTGTATGATTCTGCTTCTGTTGCTCCGCTACTTGCGGATTCGGCTGGCTTAAAGGTTGGCTTACTCTCTGCATTAGAAGCTGAGACTGAGTCAAAGTAACGTTTTGAGACACTCCTGGAAGTGTGAATTGACCCAAAGAACTTCTGGACTCTGCCAGATACTGGTTCTGCTGATCCACTAGCTGCTGATTCGGAATCCCACCAGGAGGCTGGTTTAGATGCTGCATAAGAAGCTGATTCAAAGGCTCGGCAAGAGGCTGGCTCTGAGGTTGATTTGTTGGCATCACCACAGACTGATTCAAGGACATCTGATTCATGGCATAAGAAACGCTTTCCATAGAGCTGCTATATAATCCACTTTGCAACACCCTTTGATCTACACCTTGTAATGAATTTTGAGCAGCAGCCTGTTCTGCCAGATATAAGCGTAACACCATAGCTGAATGTTCTTTTTGCAACATGGCTAAATTTCTCTGCAACTGCTCTTGTTGCTGCACAAATTCGGACCCAGTAAAGGCTATTCGGTGGTGACCCAGTTGTCATTATAATCAATTTTTACATATAGACAGCTGACTTACCTGGTGGTTGGAATGCCTTTTCTTCTCCTGGCTGCGGCACGGAGTTATCTTGGTCCATTGGCTGCTCAGCTGCAATTGAATAAAGTTCAAATAAAAGTAAATCACCGACTCTCCCTCTTTTCTATGTACTTACCTCCTTCAACTCCTGGCTGTGCCGACTCCATTTGAATTGTATTAGCTGCCGCGTTCATGTTTAATCCTTTTATAAGTTTTTCATTATTCAAAAAAAGTTTCAAGAAAAGTTGCCTTTACATACCTTGTAGATATTTTTGTTGATGAGCTGCAATAGCAAACAACTGACTGGTTGCTATCGGTTCATCCATTTGAGAAGTCCTTGGTGTCATTGGTGGCGGCAGCGGTGGTGCTGGACGCACGGGTTGTAGCATAGTCCTGGCCTGAGCCGAGGTACTTGGCATTTCGTTTTCAAACTGGCCACCACCATTATTGGCTTTAACATCCTCTGGGGTACAGGGACGTGTAGAGCTCTGTTGCTCTGGTAGAGATTGCGGCACAGCTGTGATATTAGACTGATACCAGTTAGAAGATGCTGTCGCTGGAATGAGTACAAAAAGTTTGTTATAATGCAGTTTTTAGAAAATTGGTACGAAAACACAAAACTTAAAATGTTTATAAATTGGTTCTGGCTTGGACTATGATTAAGAGCAAATTCCGACTTTAAATGAATTTAACAAGCGGGCAATTGATTAAGAATTTTAAGCTAGCTGGCCTGTTAAAGTCGGTTTACTTTCGCTTAAAAATATGTAAAACAAACAAAATTTTTATTGATCTTTATTCTTCATCTAAAAGAGCTGAAAAATCTAAAAAGAATAGAGGCAAGCTATCTTCGCCATTTCATTTTTTGCTTTCGCGCCATTTTTTAGACTTTGCGTCAATTGAACGGAAATCAAAACAAAATCAGGGTCGTTCCACCAACTGGGTTGCTTTTGATTTTACGAAAGTAAACCAACTTTCAGGAATACGACTTTTGTTTATATAGATATCTAGTGATAATATTGCATAAACGTTCTTCTAATATGAGCTCAGTATCAATATTGGATGCGAAAGTATTGGCTAAAGTAGCAAAACAGCGCATTGGAGACCAGCTGAAGCTTCAATAACAAATTCTTAATGAGAATTTTCAATATTCAACTCCAAGTCTGATTGTGAAGAAGAGAAGTTCATGAAAGCAATGAGCAATGTCAGCTAATGAATTTTACAACTAAAAACAATAAATCGAAACTATTTTTTTATGTTCAAGCGAACCGAGGTTCGAATCAAAACCTTGAGTTCAGGGGTTACAGAAACCGAACCTTAGACTTTACACAAGCCCTCGGACCGAACCTTCTGCAAAATTTGAGAGGTTTGCAGCCTTAAGCCCCATACGGAGTACGACGAAAAATTCGTTTTTTTACAGTATTTCACATAAATAGAAACACTTTCTAACAGCACATGAACATCAGCAAAGTCAGGGTGTTTCTAGTTATATGAAATACTGTAAAAAAACGAATTTTTCGTCGTACTCCGTATGGGGCTTTAATCATAATAGATTTTCCGTTTTCCTTAAGGGGGTAGTACAATTTTTAGATGTTATTATTTAAATCACAGAAAAAAACAAGTGAGAAAGTCGGTCAAGCCCGACTATAACATACTCTGTACCTGGAGTAGGGGCTTAATGCAGTACTGCTGCTGTGTCTCTCTCTATCTCAGTCTTTTTCTATATCAGTCTTTTTCTCTCTCGTTCTCTCTCTCTCTCTCTCGCTCTCTCTCTTTCTAAGAGTGTGCGGTGTTGGTTGTGAAAGGGTGGGAGGGGGGTGGCGGGGGGAGCTTTGTTCACTTTTTTGCTTATAACTTGAGAACCGCTCATCCGATCTTTATCATTTCTTCAGCAAATCGATACATTTTGACAATTACTAACTATCTCTAGAAGGTACGAACCATCTATCTACAAAACTGTGGAAGATATGACGTTTTTTCAAAATTGCGGGGGCGGGAGGGGGCGTGGCCAAAATTGAAAATAAACTTGATCTGCCTGCAGCTTTAAGAAACATTTGTCCCATACATGTCAAACCTCTATCTCTTACCATCTCCGAGATCTGTTTGTTTATACGGACGGACGGACAGACGGACGGACAGACGGACGGACAGACGGACATGGCTAGATAGATAGATAGATAGATAAGATTTTATTCGTATTTTTTTTTGTGTAAGGTATTATAAATATTTGTATCACATATTGATCAATACGAACAAAGTTTTGTTTTTGTATAAAAAACCGACATGGTTTTAAAACCGTCAGTCGGCAGTTTGTTCACTCAAAGTGCTGACTCAGACTACTACACCTGGCTGCCCGGCTCGTCGCCGAATACCAGATCGTTCGTCCTCATCAACACAGTTGGGTGGACTTACTTTACAATTATAGACTAACATTAATTGATATATTAAATATAATTAATTAAGTGACATTTATTATACATTAAACTCGGTAATAATTAATTTCCTATAATTTATGGCCTTCTCTATATAATCTGCAAGCATGATCCAACTAAAGGGGTCTTCACCGTTTAATGCGCATATTATCTCCTGATGTGTAAGTTGCGTTTTTCCAAGGGATCTGCATCGAAACTCTCTGAGAACGGGACATCTGCCTAGGAAGTGTGTTATATCCTCGACTTCCCTAAGGTTGCACAGCGTGCACTCCTTGTTTCCCTGTCTATGTATACTTCCGTTTAACCACAGAGTGTCAGTGCGTGCTTTAAGTATCCAACTTATTGTAGTTCTGCTGTATGAATTGTTACAATATGTTCTTCCTCTCCTGTAGTCAAGATACTTATAAAAACGAGACTCGCTTGAAGTTGCACTCTGGATATGCGATATGTGGTCTTTTTTTCTTAGCGCCATAAGGAGTTCAATACATATATTGCACCAATGTTCTTTCGTAATACACGTCATATCTATCATTTCTTGAGATAGCTCACAGCTTAGCAATAGGTTTTTTACTTCGTGAAACCAAAAAACTTGCTTGCGTATTACGTATTTGGTTAATATATGAGGTAGTCGGCAGTCGTCGTATTCAAACATTACCCTGTAAATGTACTTAAGGTGCAAATTTAGTCCATACAGATATCCTTCTTCTGCTCCCGTTTCTAGACAAAGTGCATAATTAGGCGTAGTTTCTGCTATCTTGAGGATTCTTTTTATAAAATGCCGCTGAAGTGCATTTGTTTCGCCAAACCAGCCGAATCCACAAACTTGAGCCGCATACGATTGTATACCCCTAGCTGTTGCCTGGAATAGGTTCCACTTGCTACTCAACGAAATATCAGGCTTATTCATGAAGGTTTTCCAAGTTGAGTTCAATGCCCCTTTTGCTTCTGATGTCCTTCGTCGGATGTGAGTTCCAAACGCCATAGATGGGGTTAAAGTTACGCCAAGATACTTATATTCTGTCACTGTTCTTATTGCCTCAGATCTGTAAGTCCATTTTTCTGCTGCAGCTGGTCTTCCTCCTTTTCTGAATATCATTATTTCTGATTTTGCCAGGTTGACTTCCATTGCCCACTTATCGCAATATACTTCCAGCTTATATATCATGTTTTGCAGTGTGTTTATATCATCGGCCAGTATCACAATGTCATCGGCATAAAGTAGGAGTCGTATGTTCGTATCTTCTATAAAAAGACCACCTTCCAAATTTTCGTGCATATCGTTAAGGTATAAAGCAAAAAGCAAGGGGAAAGTAAACATCCTTGCTTGACACCAGTATGAGTTTCAAATGTATCAGAAATTTCCTCTCCTGTCCAAACGGCACTTTCCGTGCTTTTATATATTCTCTCAATAAAATTGACAGTTTTTGTTGACATTGCCATTTGATGTAGCTTGTATAACAGTAATTGCCTCGGAACTCTGTCAAATGCTGCTTTAAAGTCCACGAAAAAACAGTAGACCCTTTTCTTTTGTGCAAACTTCAAATGGACTATTGACGCCAGATTGTATATATTATCGATCGTTGAGTAATTTTGTCTGAATCCGGCTTGGTATTCATTTAACTTCCCATTGTTTTTGACCCACGTTGCCAAACGATCGTTAATTATCCCCATAAGTATCTTGGCAGCACAATTCATAAATGATATTCCGCGATAGTTTGCAGGCTCATTTGGGTCTCCTTTTTTAATATTGGGAAAATCAGGGAGGTCTTAAAGCAATTAATATCATTTTGCCCATCCAATATACTATTGTACACGTCTGCCAGTTTCTCCAGAAAGTCGTACGAAGCATTTTCAAAGAATTCGTAGGGTATCCTGTCAATACCAGGGGCTTTATTGGCTTTGGTTTTGTTTAACATATTTCTTATTTCCGCCTCATTAATCTGCCTATCTAGTTCTTGATCTGTTATCATATTAGGGGCGTATTGGATCCAAGAGGTATTTTGTGAGAAGTTGAGTAGACTGTGGAAGTATGTTTGAAAGTCCTGCGCTGTTACCTGTGTTCCCATTTTCAACGGAGCGTTTCTTATTTCTCTTGCCAATGCCCACCAATCTTTGCTATTACGAGTGTTGTTGATTTTGTCGTCTAAAGATTTGTAGTACATGGCTATATCGACTCGGCTGTTGATGCTGATCAAGAATATATATACTTTATATGGTCGGAAATGATTCCTTCTCTCTGTTACATACTTTTGCACAAACTTAATATACTCTAAATATGTACCTTCGGTACAGAGTATAAAAACAAAAAGAGATTTTTCAAAACGGTTCAATGACAAAAACATACAAAAAATTTTTTTGTTGACGTCAGCTGAAATGTTTCTGGCCTGCGAAAAGTGGTCGGAGACACTCGGAAAGCAAAAAGGAAAAAAAGATTCTTGCTTAGCATCGATGTAGTTCTCGCCTGAATCTCAGATTTGGAAAAAAGTTATTATTTGACAAAATGGTGGAACTTTGCAGGAGCAGAGTTTCGACAATTCTGCATCGTTTGATACCTCGTCGAACATAATTAGTTTAGCTGAATCGTGGCAATCATTTCGAAAAACGAGATTTCGAGAAAAACGCGCTTAAAGATTTAAGTCAATTTTTTTAACCTTGGGTCTTCCTAAAACAACGCGAGTTTTTTAAATAGCTTCTTAAAGAAATATTTTTAAATCTCTGAGCTATGAAAATATGAAAAAAAAATCTATGTATATATTACACTTTTTTGCAACTTGTACCTACTACATTCTTAAATGCAATAAATGCAAATCAAATCGTCTGTTTTCCACACATCTCAATTGATTCGGTCCAAATAAAAATTAAATAAAAATCTGTTTACTTTGTTAATGTAACTTTTGTATATTTGTGTGATTCGGGAGTTAACGTAGCGCTTACTCATGTGCGCCGTGATCCATCAATCAAAAAGTTTCAATTAAGATTTCGATTTGGGGGATTGGTTAAGCCGTTCTGGATCTCAGGGATTTAATTTCAGAATGGTTTCTAGCTTTGATCAGTCGTAGTATCTTTTTTATTTATTTATTAAAGTCGACAAAAAAAAGGCTATCAATATAAATTACGCACACGTTTTAAAAAAGTCTTATCAACTACACATCCCCGTAGCATGGATATTCAAATATCCACTTTAAGATCAATTTTGTATACCCTTGGAGAGGGTATATTGAAATTGTCCGGATGTTTGTAACGCACAGAAGGAAGCATCTCCGACCACATAAAGTATATATATTCTTGATCAGCATGACGAGCTGAGTTGATATAGCCATGTCCGTCCGTCTGTCCGTCGGTTTTATTGCTATCTCCTTCGTCAGTTTCAAAGCTATCTTAACCAAACTTTGCACGAAGTCTTTTGGTACAAATAAGCTGCACATTTGTCGGAACCGGCCGGATCGGATGACTATAGCATATAGCTGCCATAGGAACGATCTGTCGAAAAACTAGTTTTAGTGAGAAAAACTTTTTTGTTTTTAATGCTACCGCTCCCAAAGCTCATATTTATAAGTTTTTAAAGATTTCACATAATTTCACCAAAACTTTTCGAAATCGGACAACTATATAGTATAGCTCCCATACAAAAGATAGGTCTGAAAAAAATCTTTGTGAGAAAAACTTTTTTGTTTTTAATGCTATCGCAGCCAAACTTGTTACTGATTTTACATGCTACCACATAATTCTGCCAAGTTTGATCCAAATCGGATGACTATAGCATATAGCTGCCATAGGACTGATCGGTCGAAAAAGTAGTTTTAGTGAGAAAAATAAGCAACTTTGATCAATATTACATTCTTTATAGTCATTAAAAGTTTTTCTGCTTGAACCTTATTCACTCCTTTATGGACGAAGAGAAATGAGGTAGGATTCAGTCGGATTACAAGAAATTTATATATATTATATCTTTGTATGTGTAGTTGGAAAAACTAATTTGGTAAACCTAGCCTAATGTTTCGAAAAAGTGGTCCGGTTCGGGTTAAGGGTCGAGGAGTCAAAAATATTAGGGGTTCGGTTCATGGTCCGGTTCGTCGTCTAAGGGGTTCGGTTCAGGACCGGTTCTCAGCTTTGATTGTGATTCTAAGTCTGATCAAGACTTCAACCCTTTTGAACCGGAAAGGATAAAGACTTCTTCTTCATTTCGGCAAAGGTTTGGATACTTCGCACAAGAGTAAGCAGATTTTCGTTCAAGAGGACTTACTCTGTGGTGACAAAGCTGGTGGGCTCTGTGGATTGCGTCCCATTGCTCCCTGCGGAGTAGATGGCGAGTCTCCACCTTCTCCAGTTACGTCCTCTTCTCTAACCGTATCCGTACGAAATTTTCGTATATGATCCATGCCAAACTCACAATCCAAATCCAATTCCAAATCGGTTGGTTGATACAATGCACGTTGAGGTTGACGAATCGGCAACTGCTGGTTTATCTTGTTTATTTTGTTCCGTTGTTTTTGCTCTGGAAATATTTTGTATATTTTTGTATTTTTCCATTTAGGAACGAATTTGTTGTGTCGATTGTCTTACTGAACTGTTGTTGTTTGGTCTCCGATGTACTCTTGACAATAATGTCTGGGCGCCTGGGTTTGGGCACAGTTCCAGTGGGTGGCTTGATGACAGGCTCTACTACCGAAACAGATTCTTGGGTCTGGGCTAGATTTTGCAAACGTTCGATTTGTAGCACCAGAGTTTCCACCAGAGAGAAAATATCTAGAGACAATTTAAAGCTAGACAGGATTAATATTGAATATTACTTAAAGGACAACTCACGCATGGCTCGTCCTTCGCGGCCTTTGGGCAAAAGCTTGGGATAGGGAAAGGGTGCATCGTAACCCTGTCCCGTCAGCTTGGGTGTGAGGCATTGATTAGCTTGACAATTGGGGGGCAACGTACGACGACGCATTTCTCTGTCCGAACAGAAGCAACGACGAGGTGGCAAAAGCGGTAGAGCCACCTCTTCGATCAAATTGGGTGCTTCAGCTTCCTCCTCTTCGGCTATGGCCAGCAGTTCGGGCTCCGGTTCCAGATCAGCTGGCTGCTCCTCTTCTAAGGGTAACTCCTTAATCTGCATCTCCTCAAATAGTTCCTCCTCTGGTGAGGGCACCGACACCAAGTGTGGGGGCGTGGGTGAGCGCGTGGGCGAAGCAGTCAGCAGACGCTGCAGCTCCAATTGTTGCTCCAGACGCTCCTGTTGACGCTCCACCAAACGAAACAGCAACTCCTGCTCCTCAAACAGCTCGTACAGGTCGTGCTCCAAACTGTGTATCATATACTGGTCGTAGGGATCGTCGGGTGAGCCGGGCTGGTCAGCGTTCGGCATGCCTTAACCAATCGGCCCCGCCTACAATCAATACAAATTGGTTATTGGTTATCGAACTGCCAGCGTGTGTGAGAGTGTGTGTGTGTGCTGGACAGGCGCAGTAGCCACTCGAAGGCGTTGCTCCCACACACAACCCACCGACTTTTTTAATCAACAAAAAACCCAAGTGAAACATACATCAGAGCCAAAACAGAAAAAAAATTGGACAAAAAAAAAAGGACAACGGACGAACAACTGCAAAGCGTAGCATGAAATTGGCAGGCGAGATGAAGGCGGATGGCGGACCAAACTGAACCGGGAAGTACCGACCGACACCAACGCCAACCGTAAATTGCTTGCCATTTTTATATAGTTTTCGTTTTCGCTGGTCAGCCAGCCAGTGTCAATTTTGGTCGGGCAAAATAATAAAAATGGAAGACAGTGGCGCAGAGTGCCAAAGGGGGTAGTTGAAAAAGGGTTGACGGGCAACAAAACTGAGAGTTTTAAATGTGGCAGAAGGACACTCTTCCGCCCATTCCAAGTTTTTATACAGGACTGTTTCCGTTTTCGATTTCGATCAAATTATGCGGAATGGGAATTCTTTAATGTTTTCGCTTCCAAAAGTCAACTGTGTTGGTTGACTTTTAACTTCAATATTTCAATTACCTTCATATGGTCCTCTAAATGACAAAAAGATTCTACTGAATTTTTTAATCGCTTCTTAGAAATCACAACTCGTACCAATTCCGATTAGTCAGATTCGCCCTGATAATTGTAATCTTGATCAAAAAAGCCCTGTTCGTCAATCCCTCTGTCCGTATGAACATCTAGATTCTAGAGATTAGTACAACCAAATCTGAAATGAAGACTCCTATTGTCTGGACTCAAAATACAAAATTGTTAAATAATTTACATAATTTTCAAGATATCATTTTCCAATTTGAAACTCAAATTTATATTCTCAATATCTATAATCTATAGCAAATTTATTAGAATATCAACATTTGTCATATAAACTCTGGAGACACGCTACATATAGCCGCACCTTGGTTTTTCAGTGTACGCATAGAAAGAGTAGAGGTAGGAAAACTTTGCGATTACCGTTTGAAAGAGCTTTAACGAGCTTTGACAGAAATTAAAGAACAAACATCAACACTCTCAGTGCAAAAATTAATATTTATGTTTAATTTTGGTTTTGTCAAGTGGGCCAGTGCTGTCAGATGTTTTAAAGGGCCAAATTCTATCGTTCAAAAGAAAGAATTGCTCATTTTGTGAAATTGTCGAAAACAAAATGGATGCTCCGATTTGTCGTTAAATAGCCAATTTATCTATTTTAAGTCTACCTACAAGGCCTTTGCTCGCATTTCTTTAAAAACTTTCGAAAAATCTTTTCCTCAATTCAAAACAATTTACTTACTTTATAAGCTACTGACATTTGAGTTTTAGAGTTAGAGTTTTTATCTCTTTTGTTATTTGGAGCTGCGGTGGGCGCGAAATTTTAATTTTGGAGCAGTTTAACAAAAAGAATAGAACAATCAACCCTTAAAAGCAAGGTGGAAAAGCCTCCTCCTTAAAGATGGTTCTCGGGAAGGCCGGAGAAATAAGGAAGGGACGACTACGCCACACTCACACCACAAAATTTTTTAAGTTGTAGATAAAATTAATTAAAATTATTAATTTGAAAAATTTATTTTACTTTACCTAGTCTGAGACTTGAACTCTGGATCTCGAAGACTGAAACACGCGAGAGACACCGACAAAATCAATTAAAAAAAATAGAGGCCAGCTAACTTCGGCTCGACCGAAGTTTATATACCCTTGGAGCTTGATATATGCCTGACAGTTTGTATGGCAGCTATACTATATAGTGGTCCGATTTTGACATGGCTTGGTGAAATTATGTGAAATCATTAAAAACTTTTAAATACGAGCGTTGGGAGCGATAGCATTGAAAACAAAAAAGTTTTTCTCACTAAAACTAGTTTTTCAACCGATCGTTCCTATGGGAGCTATATGCTATAGTCATCCGATCCGGCCGGTTCCGACAAATGTGCAGCGTATTTGTACCAAAAGACTTCATGCAAAGTTTGGTTAAGATAGCTTTAAAACTGACGGAGGAGATAGCATAGAAACAGACGGACAGACGGACAGACGGACGGACAGACGGACATGGCTATATCAACTCAGCTCGTCATGCTGATCAAGAATATATATACTTTATGTGGTCGGAGATGCTTCCTTCTCTGCGTTACAAACATCCGGACAATTTTAATATACCCTCTCCAATGGTATAAAAAATGAATGCTTAAGTGCTTTACTAAGCTTTGAATCACTTCGCTAGTAGCCAGACATTGGAGAAAATAGTGTGTGTGTATTAGAGTAAACAATGCCAGCATAATGTAGGGGTGGCTGTTTGGGCCGTCGAACGAATGCAGAAACACACAAGCGAAATGTTAGAGCTGCAAGAACAGATGAACAGTTAGCTTTCCGAAGTTAACAACAACAACAAGCGAGCCGGTTAGATGTTAACACACGCAGAACAATTGGCAGAAAACGCCAACAAGTACATCTGCTTCGTTTTTCTGTCTAGCATCCGAGTATGAATCAGATATCGAATTTCCGCAAGTTCTGATTGGTGCTATGGAATCCGGATGACCCAATTGTCATGCGCTTAAATTCAAAAATGAGTCCATCGGGATCTGTTGCGCATTAGCAAAAGTGGAACTACCAGAAATTGAGTTGTCACCAGAACCATTGTACGGATTGCTCATGGACAGGAATCCAGACTAAAACCTGTTTCTAAAGTCTATTCGTAAACTAAATTCTGGCTTTCAAATGACTTTGTTTGGAGCAACAGAAATAATGCACAATACAGTGGCAAATGGTCAGAAATTTAATTCAAATTGCAAAATCAAAGACCAAGTGTACCCAAGAGTAGATTCATTGAGGTGAGCAAGTCAATCGTTGCGAATGCTCGTTGCGGCTACTATAACCTTAATTCTTCTTAGGCCAGGCGCACTGTTGGCGAGCTGGACTCCCTTTTGAAATTTGTCAGATCTTCAATTTAAAAAAAAAAAATTTTTTGTTTAATTCTGCCATTCCCCCCCATTGACACCTTCGCCCCCGCTACGGCCCAAATCTAAACATTTATCGCTGCTCTTACGCTTACTCAAGCCTCACACAGAGACTCCAACGACTGGACTAATAACTAACGCTGCTAGCGCATCCCTTCCATATTCCACATCAATTCTCCCCCAGACACTATCAAGTCCTACCGCTCCCCCCCCCCCCCACCCAACCAAGTTAGTTTACGTCCAAAGTTCAACAGCGAAAAAAAACCCGTACGTTTTTTTTCGTACTCGTAAAAAAAAATAGAAAGAAAGAAAATTTGGTCAAAAGCTAGTCAGAGTGGAAAACGTGTGCAGGAAAATGCTAAAAAAAAAAAAAAAAAAACACGGGTTTTGCAATGCAATTTTTTCGAGCTTCGCTTAGAGCTTTTCATTTGGCAGCGGGCAGCCATTAGAGCAAAAATCAGCAGCAGAATCTGAAGGGTTGGGGGGGTTGCTGCACACATGCGGAAATTGTGCGCGTTTTGCAGTTTTTTAATTGACCAACAAATTTATTTGATTCGTTAGCGCGCGCAGCAGCAGCAATGCTATCTGGGCAAACAGGAGAGCTTAAAGTCAAAAGGCCAGAAATTACCCAAAAATCCAGCCCCCGTGCGGTAGGGGGGGTGCGGCAGAACGGGGAGTCAAGGGTAATTGAAATTCAAAGCAGAGGCCAGGCCACGGGCACGGACACGGACACGAACTCTTGTTGTTTCTAAGGATTACATATTGGTAAACAACGATTACAACAGCATCGAGCGATGCTAACGACAACTTATTGTACTACAAATTGGTTTGTTTGCCCAGCATCCAGCTCCAACCCTCCTTCCTCCTTCCAAGGTCTGCTGTTTGATTTGACTGTTGACTTTATTGGTCAAGGCCCCCTCCTTCCTTCTCTCTCTCTCTGTGTGTGTGTGTGTACTTGTGTTGTTTTTACGATATTTAATCTATGATTAAAATCAATTAAATGCTACACTTGACTTAATTTATTGTCAAAGACAAGTAGCCGCGATTTTTAGACACAAAATCCAAAAACCGAAATGCTCGTAAAATCAAATTGGCCTCTCGAAATAGAAATCTGCCTTACACTTTGTCGGACCGAATTGAAGCTTGTTTGTGGCTTTATCTTTATGACTTGATCTAAGTGCGGCTGAAAAGAAGGAGGGGTAAAGTATATATAGGTATTGCCAAAAAAAAAGAAAGAAAGAACAAATTTAATACAAACAACATTAAGCAAAGAGTCAACATTAAATTAAGGCATTTTATTGTTTTGGGTTGGAGGTCGATTTCAGTTTGGAATTGTTGGGGCAATTGATTGTGAATTGAACTTTGCCAAAGCCAAATTTTACACTCTTTGCGACTAAAAGCAAAATGCAATTGGCTGAAGGCATCTTCTTCAAATGATTCGATGAGAGATTTAGATAAAAACGAAGAACTTTGTACTTGATTGAAGTACAAACGGTGAAAATTTTTGATTCAAGTACAAAATCAAGTAGATAAAGTTCATTTCGAACTATTTTTTAATCTGTTTGATTCTTATGTTTAGGTTGTAATAGTCTCAAGTACAACCCGCTTTACTCTTTGAATAAGTAAAAACTATTCTAATAAATTCTTAAGTCAACCCCAATACGCTCATCCAAACAAAAGTTTTTAAAATAAGTTTAAGCCCATATAATTGAAAGCTGAATTTTCTTATATTTTCAGAATTTGTATTTATTTATCACAATGTGATTGTTTTAGTGATCTTTTTGATCTTTTATTATAATAATTTGATAGTTAGAGTATAAAGCAGGGTTGTCTAAAATATATCAATATATCGATAATATAATATAAAACTGATATATTTATGTCGATATTTTTTGGGATATTTAATGATATTTGTGCGTTGGTCACTCTATGATCTGGGTAGCGAGCCGGGACTATCCAGACTAGACCTAATATATCTTATTACCCCTGGTAGCTCAGTGCCTTCGGAGCGACTTGCTTTTGCTATGAAATTCGTCATTTGGACTTCCGTAGCCGTATGACGGATTCACATACAGCGCAACGCATGTTATTAAAGACTTTTAATTCCAATGTTTGGATGTAAAATATTTACAAACAAGAATCGAATCTCATGAAAAATATAGTTATGTTTGCTCAATATAGACTATAACTTTTTTATTTAGGGGCCAGTGTATCAATTATATCGATATATCGATATTTTCAAAGTGATATATTAAATATCATTTTTATAATTTTTCAATTCAGAAATAATTATCGATACGATATTTAAAAATATTCGACAACCCTAGTATAGAGTTCACATACATACGTTACGAGAGCGAGCGAGAAAGAGTAAATGCAGCTAACCAAAATCTTTACCCTGATCTTTCCTAAAGATTTACTGGATGCTGGCTAGTTTAGTAGATCCAAAAGTTCAAGACAAATTAGCATTGACCAAACATTTGTCTCACGAGTAAGAATTTAAACAACCTAATCTGTTCGAAAATGATGCTTTCCTTAGTCAAAACTTTTCTGGATCAAAGATATAATCTTTCTCTATCTGCATATCTGAAATTACTTGTATTAAATTGTTACCAAATCTGCACAATCAAATAATGAGTAACAAAAATTTGATTGAATTATCGGGGGATAACAGTTCAAAACAAAGTTTGTCGGAAATTTTCAGTGATTGAGACGCTTATATTGTCAGTTGCAAAAATCCGAAATCGAAAAAGGTTCGTTAAAAACAGATCCATTACTACAAGCCCACTGGAATTAACTTCTTCAGTGATTCATGGTTTCACTTAAGGTAAACAAACAGATGTTATTTTTACCGATTTTAGTATGGCTTTCGACAGTGTTTCTCATTGTCTTCTCATTCTGAAAATGCGTCTGTTGGGGTTTCCGCTGGGGCTTCTTAATTGGATAAAATCTTATCTTCAGTGTAGAACTCAAAAAGTTGTCTTTAATAGTTGCACTGTACCCAGATGAATTAAAAATATTTCTGAGCCATAACTCGCTCAACGATTCTGCTTTGCTTCAGGTTGATTTGAATTCCATATATATGTGGTGCTTTTACAATTTTTTGCATTTCAACAGGGATAAATGTAAATCTATGACGTTTTATCGCAGAACCCCTTTAATAAATAACTATTTATTGAATTTTTTTCAACTTGAACGTGTTGAATCTTTCTATGATCTGGGTATTACCCTCGACCATAAACTTTCTTTTGGCACTCACATTGAACTTTCTGTGAATAAAGCCATGGGCTTGCTAGGTTTTATTAAACGTTGGTCTAAGGAGTTCAATGATTCCTACACGACCAAGCTCTTGTTTATATCTCTTGTGAGGCCCATTTTGGAGTATGGTTCGTGTATTTGGAATCCTCAGTCACTAACCCTGTGTAAACGCATTGAATCTGTCCAAAAACAGTTCATTTTGTTTGCTCTTCGTAACCTGGGTTGGGACCCACAGTTGAGACTTCCTTCTTATATTTCCAGACTTAAGCTTTTAGACCTATTTTAGGTATAAAGTTTCTAAACAAACTTATAAATGGTAATATAGACGCTGAGTACTTACTCTGGCGCGTGAATTTCCATGTCCCTTCACAATAGACACGAAACTATATTCCCTTGAGGCTTCCTTTTGCTTCCTCTTTAAATGCTTCTAACTGTCCATTTCGCATTCTATGTAGGGATTACAATAGTATCTATGCTCTTCTCAGTGGTAACCTTTCCGACGAAGGCTTTAGGTCTTTTATTCTTCCGACTCTTTCTGAAACTCCTTTCGATCATTAATGCTGCAGGCAGGGGCGTAGCTAGTCATACCGACAAAATAAATTACCCCCAGCTGAGTTTTCGTCTAATTTGATGTCAGAGCGTGTATAAAGGCGTCTGTGTAGACATGAAGCTACTCAGATGAGGGATCAGAAGAAATGGAACCGGTTCTATTTGCACCTATCGAATTGATTTTCGGGTCTAGCGACTTTTCCGTCCCGCACCCATATCTAGTAAATTTATGTATTATTATTGTGGGTTACACAGCAGCATCAGCACTATATAGATTTCTAAGTCTTTTCCAAAAACTGATGAGATAATATTATTAGATAAATCCTAGATAACGAACTAAGTATCAAAACAAATTTTCAATTCAATTCAAATTGGCTTTCAACCTTTTTCTCCACCCCCTCCACCACAGTTCTCGACTCTTTCCCCTAGCCGTCTCCACCCCACGCCCTATCATTTTGTTCTGTGTGTACTCCCTATCCTACTTTTTATACCCAATTTGTGTGAGTGTGAGTCGTTCCCTCACTCACTCTCTCGCACGCTCATAGCCAAACAACTTCGTCCACAATATTGCCTGAGCGCCTCAGTTGATGTTATGTGGCTTAGACAAACTTTTTTTTTGGCGTTTTCACCTACTTTGCGGGCAAATTTTCCAAATTTTCTTTCTTAGTGCGCGTATAACTAAACGAACGTCTATGCCAAATCTTAGATCTCAACGAAAAGCATTTTGGGCTGTGGGGGTCAGTCAGCCGGACCTACAAATTTATAAGTTTAGAGATGTACTTAATAAATTTGCTGAAAAATAAGATGAGAATCGAAAGATCGAAAGTTATGACCAAATAAAAGTTTGCCGCCGCAGTGCAACAGCAGCGCTGCTACTGCAGGTACAGAGTGTTAATATTATAGTCGACTTGTAAAAATTGGCTATACAGCCCCAAAAGGGGCCAATCTAAGCTTCTTTCTATTTCTTAGCGTGTGGGCTTTTGAAATTTTTCGCACAAGAGAAAGGGACCTACAGTTTAACGCCGAATTACAACACTTTTCCGAATTCAGTACGCACCACACTGTCAACATGATCTTAATAAAAGAACGATTTTGACATGTTTTTTTTGGTTTCGTGCCAAATATTCAATAGATTCATTGGTTGGTTTACTGTTTTCCAGATGCCAACACGACGGCCTTTATTTAAAAAAATGCGTATTTTTTTTGGAAACATTCGAGATAGAACTCTTCTAAAGTACAATTCGTCACTCAAATTTGTCAGTATTAATACAAATGGTATGAACAAACTGCCAGCGTTATCTCTAATATGCTTTTTACACTGAGCAGATATGCGACGTCCAACATCCTGAGTCATAAATATTTACCATGGCGGAATTTGCTATCTTTGTAGTATTTACCTATTAGATATCGACTCACTTAACATTTCTACAAAACAAAAGTTTTATAATGTTGGCATAGCAAAGGGTTATTAAGCATATAAACTCAGGATGTTGGATGTTAGATGTGCTCAGTGAAAAAAGCATATTATTGTCAATCGACATGTTAATAAACAATAGTACACCATTTTTTTCTTGTCAAGCTCTTTTGTGGAAAACAATTTCATAAATTCAGTTTTGTGTTGTAAACGTTTTCAAATTTCGGCCGGAATCGAATACTTAACGTAAAAGTATAGCCCGAGGTATACCTAACAAGATATCCGCACTTTTGACAGAAGAAAAAGAAGGTCACTGCATTATATCCACATTTTGGTATGTATTAAATTGGCATTATGTTGTTGATGGGTCCATGAAAGTGGTTCAAACATTTTAGAAAGAAAGGAATGTCGATTTAAGGACAGTTCGCTGCATTTCTTTTTGATGTGAGAAAATGCAATTCACTTCAGAGAACTGGCCCGTGTAAGCAGGTTCACTCTCGCTACAAAGGCTACCATGTAAACTGAGCTCTTACAAGAAGTGTACACAATAGAAAAAAATAATAATGCACTCGTGTATTTGCAGACCATGCGGTATGTCTGAGCTTGTGTATCGCGATGACTGCTGCGGGATGTAATGATTCATAGCTTGTGCACGAGTAACCCAAGCAAGAAAAACCAACTTGTTTTAAATTTGTTTTCGTCCGCTTTCACTTCATCTTCTAAGACATGTGTTTACGAGCTAGAATCAGATCTAAGAATTTTTCGTCTTATTGCGCCTTAAGATGTTAAGTTATTCCTGTTCTGGTCGCAATTTCTACTTAGGATCATAGATGGATTTTCCATCTCGGTCAGGCCCGTGTCCCTTCCAATTTCAAAACTTATTTCTCCCGTTAATAAAAAAGACCATGCTTAATGTTTAAAACATTATGGCAATACTCTGTCGTCGCATTTAATTTGTTCGAGAGAACAAAAACATGAAAGTTTGAAAAGTATGTTTTGGTCTGTTTTTTGCTGTGTCCTTCGTCTAGCCTGACCAAAAGAACATCTTAATAAAATTTAAAATTCCATCAGGTGGCTTTGGCAGTTCCTTCTCCCCCAAATATTTGCCCGCAAAAAAGGCAATACAAGTCATAGCCATGAAGGTGAGCAAATGCAGCAGATTCTTTTGCCCCAATTGGAATAATAGCCAAGCCCAGTCTTTGAAAGGATTGTCAAACACTTTGGAACGCGGCAGCGGTTCCTCAGGTACCTCCGATTCTTCAGCATTGAGGCCCGCATTGGTGGCAGCCAGCTCATCATCAGCTAGGATGAAGTTCAATTCGGTCGCCTGGATCTCCTTCTCACAAGTCCTCCTAGCCGAGTTCCAGCCTCTCGCCGAAGTTTGTTGGGATCTGGCAACAGAATCTCGCACCCTTAAAGCAGGCGTCTTGCTTTTGGGAGCTTGCAATAATCTGATCCTAGGAGTAGGCATCGGCTTCATTTTTTTCTTTTCTTCTGGGACAGTGTTGTCTTCATCTGCTTTGCGCTTACTTTTCTTAGCCTTCTTTTCCTTGGCGCGATCTAAAACTGATTGTTTGCAATCAGCTAAGTTGCGAGTCTCCTCGTTCTTTACTTCAGAAGTTGAAGCATCTGGAGGTAGTTGCTTCCGAGTGTCCTTAGTCTTAAGTGGAGCCTTTTTGGCATATATGAATGTTTGGTCCCCGCGAGTTTGTAGTTGATAGTCCATTGTATTGTCAGTAAATACTAAGGACTCAAATTATAGGCAAAAAATTTGATTTGTTTTTATTTTTTTCTTACTTATATAAAATATATTTGAATATTTTACTTAGTTATACTGATACCCGTCCTATTAGTACGAAATATTGTTTTGTACTGAATAAAATGGAAGCTGTGTTTGGTATATACTTTTTTTTCGACTTGACAGTAATATCCAAGCCAACTTAAAGCTATAAATTTATATATTTCAAATACAATTTTATTTATTTAAATTTACAAAGGATTTTAGCTATCACTTTCTTACTGCACAAGGCACATACATTATTTATCATTATATATCGAATAAAATAACTCTAAAACTTATCAAAGACTTAGGTCATATATGGGCATTTCCTGCGTTAGTTTTGCGATCCACCTGATTATGGCGATTAAAGAGTAATTTCAAATCATGGAACACCATTTTGGCAAACTGTCGTTTGTTACACAAATGGTAAATTGTATTTGAGATCAACATACATTTCCCTATTTTTAGCGAATTTTACAGATTAACCAAAAAAATGTTAAGAGATAAAGAAAAGAGAAATATTCAACGATTCTAAAACCGTCTTGGTGAGCTCGATAGTAAGGTTCGTTCGTCCCTAATGTTTAATTACATTCTTTCGTACGTTTCAAACTTTTCCTCTACTATAAAACAAGTAGAAATGGTTTGGGTCGTAGACTGGTAAAATGCACAATCGATCTCCCTTCGCTGAGGACATTTAATCTATTTTTAACAGTGTTGGCGGAAAACAGGGTCTCGGGGAAGCGGCGAAAAATAGTTTCTTAAGATGTAACAACTTTTGTTTCCTTTTAGGCATTACTGTAGTGCCTCGCAAAATCTACATGAAGAGTTTTTACAATCGCGCATTTCAAAGTAAAATTATGTAGATTATCTGTGCAGAATTTACTAATGGCCGATGTGTCCACTGCGAAGCATATATCAGGCAATCAACGTATGTTAATTAAATTTAATTTTCATGATTAAATTTCACGAAATCCCAAGCAGGATTCTTTCGCATATCGCTATTATATTTCGTTGAAGTCTACCAAAATCTGCAAAACATATCATAAGTTATAAAACATATCACAGTTTTCATGTATCTGCTTGTATTTTGTTTGTACGTTACAGAATTCAAAACGCAATATTTCTTAAACGGTGTTGTATTGTCACTTAATTCATTTCCATCTTAAAGAACAGAAATATTTAATAGGTAATAACCTTCACCGAAACTTGAAACAGAATTAGGTAATCGACCATGATACATATAACCGTAAACGAAAAAATACAATAACTGTAACTTTAACCGTTATTCGATTGGGTTTTATACCTTTTAAAGATATTTAGTACAGGAATTATATAGATCGAATGAACTATACTCGCAGTAGTGGCGCCATCTATTGTTAAAGTTATGGCCAAAAAAAAGCTTGCTGCCGCAGTGCAGGTACAGAGTGTTAATATTATAGTCGGGCTTGTAAAAATTGGCTATACAGACCCAAAAGGGGCCAAGCTAAGCTTTCAAATTTTTCGCACATGAGAAAGGGACCTACAGTTTAACGTTAAATCACATAACACTTTTCAAAATTCAGTACGCACCACATTGTCTACATGATCTTAATAATATTAAGTTAATATAATAACGACTTGGTTTTTTCTGTTTCGTCACAATTATTCACTGGATTCATTGGTTATTTCGTGGTCGTAAGCGCAGACAACAAAGTCTCCCTTTCAGTTCTGTTCCATTTGATTACATCCTCATAGTCAGAAAACACTGTTTTACAGATGCTAACACGGCTGCTTTTTTTGGAAACGTTCGAGATTAAACTCTTCTTAAGCACAATTCGTCACTCAAATTTGTCTGAACAAACTACTAGCGTTATTTCTAAAAGGCTTTTTACACTGAGCACATCTAAAATCTAACATCCCACATCCTGAGTCATAAATATTTACTATGGCGGAATTTGCTATATTTGTAGTATTTACCTATTAGATATCGACTCACTTAACATTTCTACAAAACAAAAGTTTTATAATGTTGGCATAGCAAATAATTTTTAAGCATAAAAAACCTATTATTGTCAATCGACATGTTAATAAATAATAGTACTCCATTTTTTTCCTGTCAAGTTGTTCGTGGAAAACAATTTCATAAATTCAGTTTTGTGTTGTAAACGTTTTCAAATTTCGGCCGGAATCGAATAATTTACGTAAAAGTATAGCCCAAGGTATTCCTAGCAAGATATCCGCTTTTATAACAGAAGAAAGAGAAGGTCACTGCATTATATCCACATTTTGGTATGTATTAAATTGGCATTATGTTGTTTTTAGTGGTTCAGACATTTTAGAAAGAAAGGAATATCGATTACAGTTCGTTGCATTCCATTTTGATGTGAGAAAATACAATTTACATCAGAACTGCAACGAGCTGGCCCGTTCACTCTTCCTACAAATGCGTACCGAGTAAACTCAACGATGAGCTCTTACAAGAAATGAAAAAGCAGTCTTGTTTATCGCGTTGACTAGTACTTTCGGCCACAAGTCGCGAGCTTTTTTTTTTTGCGAAATCAATGATCTTCTGCGGGCTGTAACAATTCATAGCTTGTGCACGAGTAACACAAGCAAGTAAAAACAACATTTATTTTTTTCGTCCGCAAAAAACAACTATTTCATTTCATTTTCCTAGAAATGTGTCGCCTAGTGTTAATAGGTGTTTTTTTCACATGAAAGTCAAAGAAAAAAAGCATTTCTCTCGGCTGATGCAATGGTCGCAATTTCTTTTTTCCATCCCTTCCAATTTCAAAAATTTTTATTAGTGAAAAATTTTGCGAAAACTATGGGTTGGTTTGTATTTTGCTGTGTCCTTTGTCTAGCCTGACCAAAAGAACATCTTAATAAAATTCAAAATTCCATCAGGTGGCTCTGGCAGTACCTTCTCCGCCAAATATTTGCCCGCAAAGACAAGTCACAGCCGCAAAAGGTGAGCAAATGCGGCAGACTCTTTTGCGCCAATTGAAATAATAGCCAAGCCCAGGCTTTGAAAGGATCGTCAACAACATTTGACGGCGGTTCCTCAGCATTGAGGCCCGCATTGGTGGCAGCCAGCTCATCATCAGCTAGGATGATGTCCAATTCGGTCGCCTGGATCTCCTTTTCAGAAGTCCTCCGACCCTAGGAGTAGGCAACGGCATCTTCGTTGTCCTTTTCTTCCTTTCTGAAACAGCCTTGTCTTCATCTGATTTGCGCTTATTTTTCTTCACTTTTTTCTTGGCGCGATCTGAAACCGTTTGTTTGCCATCGGCCTGTTTGCGAGTCTCCTCGTTCTTAGCCTCAGAAGTTGAAGCTTCTGGAAGCAGTTGCTTCTTATGCTTCTTATGTGGAGCCTTCTTGGCATATATAAATGTTTGGTTCCCGCGAGTTTGTAGTTGATAATCCATTGTATTCAAATTATAGGCAAAGGATTTGGTTTTTTTTATTTTTTTTTTTACCTATGAAGATTTATGCAAAAGTTTTGAAAATATATTTGAATATTTTTCTTAGTTAGTTACTGATACACGTCCTATTTGTAGGAAATATTGTTTTGTACTGAATAAGATGGAAGCTGTGTTCGGTACAAACTTTTTTTTCGACTTGACAGTAGAGTCAAAGCCAACTTAAAGCTACAAATTCATATATTTTAAATACAATTTTATTAATTTAAATTTTCATTTTTTACTCTAAGAGACTGCGAAAGGATTTTGGCTATCACCATCTTACTGCACAAGTCACATAAATTATTTATCATTATAAATATATATTTGACTTAATTTTACGGATTGAATCTATAACATCACATGGACTAGCACAACAAATAAATTCAAAACAGAAGCGGACAGATACGTATTACATGTAATCTTAGGATTTAGCTCAGTGACGAGGTACATTTTTGACTAAATAAGTCCGCCAATAAACAAAGTTGTCGCATTTGGTCTGATAAGCAACCCGAAGAGACCCTCGAACAAACGTTACATCCACAAAAATTCACATTTATGGGCTGCTGGAATCATTGGTCCGAATTTCTTTAAAAATGAGGCCGGACAGAACATAACCGTCAACGGGAATAAATGACTTTTTATTTACTTGACATTTAAGCCCTTGATGTCAGCGGCATTTGGTTTCAGCAAGACGGTGCTACGACACGCACAGCTCGCGAAATAATGACTTTCTTTGAGCAGCCACTTTCGCAACTGGATTTTACTCCACTGGCCTTTTTCCTGTGGAGTTACGTGAAGTCAAAAGTCTTCGTTGAAAGCCAACATTACTCGCTCAATGCGTTTGATACTCGTAGTAATGCTGGTCTAAATGGACCATTTACAGCGTAGTCCCGCTCAAGTTATCTTTAAAAAGTAAATATCAGAGATTATTCTTTCATTTCAGATTAAAGTATCAAACTGATACAAGTTAGTATCAATTTGTCATCCTTGAAATATAATTTTAATACTTTCAAAAAATATTAACTCGATAATATTTAACAATTTTAAATTTATGACTAAATAGCAGGGAATCAATTCGAATTGTATTTCGTTTTCGGTTCTGATACGTACCCTAACCTCAGTTTCGGTAGAAGGTTCTGTTTTGGTTCTAATTTATTTCGGTATTCGGTACCTAGATTTTTATTTCGGTATAACGATTATAACAGTTATACTCCAATAAACTAACGTTTTACGCTTACGCAAATGTGGAAACTTTGTCGAGTTTTCATCTACTTTATGTTAAGAACGTTTCTAAGGAAAAATACCGACCTATTTAAATTGACCCGTTTTTATACCCTTGGAGAGGGTATATTAAAATTGTCCGGATGTTTGTAACGCAGAGAAGGAAGCATCTCCGACCACATAAAGTATATATATTCTTGATCAGCATGACGAGCTGAGTTGATATAGCCATGTCCGTCTGTCCGTCCGTCTGTTTCTATGCTATCTTAACCAAACTTTGCACGAAGTCTTTTGGTACAAATACGCTGCACATTTGTCGGAACCGGCCGGATCGGATGACTATAGCATATAGCTGCCATAGGAACGATGGGTTGAAAAGCTAGTTTTAGTGAGAAAAACTTTTTTGTTTTTAATGTTATCGCTCCCAACGCTCGTATTGATAAGTTTTTAATAATTTTACATAATTTCACCAAGCCTTGTCAAAATCGGACAACTATATACTATAGCTGCCATACAAAAGTTAGGTCTGAAAAAAAGTCTTAGTGAGAAAAACTTTTTTGTTTTTAATGTTATAGCTCCCAACGCCCGTATTTATAAGTTTTTAACGATTTTACATCATTTCACCAAAATTTTTCGAAATCGGACCACTATATAGTATAGCTGCCATACAAACTGTCAGGCACATATCAAGCTCCAAGGGTATATAAACTTCGGTCGAGCCGAAGTTAGCTTGCCTCTATTTTTTTTCTATATTACACTACAAAAGATTTGCTAAGCCTTTCTTCTTTTAAGCATACGATTCAGGAAATCATACCGGAACCGCCGATTAAAATCGACTAAAACTCAGAACCGAAACCGATATTTTTAAATTTTTACCAGCTAGTTCCAGCTTTGCAGATACTGCACCGGTACAAAGTTTAGTTTCTTTTCGGTCTTTTCGGTTCCAAGAATATCGGTTCTCAGATACCGGTATACAAAAAAAATGCAAATATCGGTTTCGATTCTGGTTGTGAGAGTTATCGGTTCTTTTCGGTATACGGTTCTGGGTTTGGTTCCGGTTGGATTCCCTTTTAAATAGTGTCATTTTAATGCTTTCTTTTTATATATTTTAGGTGCGAAAACTCGTTGGATATGACAGTAAAAACGTACATGCAGTTGTCTGTTGTTCAACAGTTCCAACTTCTTCTCTACCCTTTTGGGTTGTACTTAAGAGCTAGTTTTGATTGGTAAATTTGACCAAGCGATTAAGAAGAACTGAAGTTAAGGCTGCAAATCTTCTGAAACATATATGATATTTTCTCCCGAATTGGTCGAACGAACCGTTTTCTTTTGGGGCTTCCCAATTCTAGTTTGGTTTACGAGCATTTTTTATGCAAATTGTTACACCTAATGAGGCATCAAAGTGGTTCCAATTTTAAGTTGTTTGTTTTTCTCATTTTACATAGCATACTTTGGGGCGAGAGGCTTAAGTAAGAAATGTTTTTGGTTAGCTGTCTATATGTAGCAGGGGAGCATCTCCAGTCAAACTCAATTTAACTGACAATTAATGCATGTTGACCAGGTCCAGGAGTTTGGGTCGCACACAAACACACACACGCATTCGATCCATGGCCGAAAGTGGCAATCAGCAAAAACAACACCAATAAAGCCGCAGCAGCAACAGCAGCATGAGGCTGGGCGGCTTGGGGCGGCTGCCACGCCTCCCAAAACAAACGCCATGTCGACACCTATTACCATTCATTGACTTTTGCCATGTCCCTGGGGTGTCATCTATGCAGGTTGTGCCATGGCTTTGGTTTGTCCTTGCCGTTCGTGTGGACCCACACTTTTGATTGCATTTGCACGAACCAGCGAACGACCGTTTGCTAATGTCCTTCG
This sequence comes from Lordiphosa clarofinis, assembly GCA_018904275.1. Lineage (NCBI taxonomy): Eukaryota > Metazoa > Arthropoda > Insecta > Diptera > Drosophilidae > Lordiphosa > Lordiphosa clarofinis. Next base: position 449,554 of record JAEIGQ010000018.1, read on the forward strand.
ATAAAGCCGGCAAAATCAACACCAGGCCATCGTCCTCGTCCTTCGTTCATGGATATGGGTTATGGGCTATGGGCTATGGGCATGTGCGCCTCCGTTTTCATTTGGTGTTTGATTGGATTTTCAATTATTCATTATTATTGGTTGCAATTTACCTGCCGGCCAGTTTCCAGGACTCGGAAAGCAAAGTGGCAACGCATTGATTGCGTTTCATCAGCCAACGAGTCGTCAGTATTCCAACTCATCAAATTCCAATTGCATCATTAAACGGAATTTTTAATGCGTCGCCCCAAGTCAATGTTATTTTGCCATTTGTCCCTGTTCACACCGATGTTTGGTTTACGGTGGTTGGGTTGGGGACGGGGGGGAAAGCTTGAATTGCAGTGAATGGAATATTTGGGTTTTTGTGGCAGAGAGAGAGAGAGTAGAAAATGAAAGTGCGAATCAAAGAATCAAATACCAAAGATTTCTGCTTAGTTATCAAGCCTTCCTGGGGTTAAAGCTTTAAAGCTGTAACGCAGAGTCCGGCACGTATAAGCGCTCTCTCGTTTAGCTAAACTCACACACGCAACGCTAAAATGAGCTTGTGTGTTTTGACCGTTTTAGACCGTTCACGACCAATAAGCATAACTATTCTTTATTGATCAATTTCAGAACTCCTTGAAGTACCCTCCACCTACCTGTCCTCATCGTCTGAACATATTGGCCCAAAAGTAGGCAGCAGCTGCTGCCGCAAATTGTCGATTTTGTGAAAATGCAAGCCTTAGGCATCGTTGCTCGTTTCCCATTTTCTGCACAGCGCGCGCAGGGCTTGTCGAAAATTGTTAATTGATTTATGTTTATATTTGTGCAACATGTTGATGCCTTCTGCCTGCCTCCACACGGCGATTGCAGTTCACTTTCTGGTTTTGGTTCGCGGAAAACGCTCGCGGTGTCAATTTTGGCAGTGGGCCGCGCAGACAGCAAAAACAAAAACATTGCGCCACGTTAATTGAACAACATTCGACAGCCAGACACACACACACACACAGACAACTCTCAGCCTCAACTCAATTTGAGGAAAATTTCAACGTTAGCGGCATATTTGCGTGTAATTACATATATCACAAAATATACATACAAACATGCGCGTACGTACGTACGTCATAAACTTTTGTCTTCTACCAATCCCCCTCGGGCCACAATTTGCCAGGCCAAAGCCATGCATTGGGTAGAACGGGGGGTGGGCAGGTCGTGAAGTTCTCGCATAGCAGGATCAGCTTGCGGCTCTTTCAATATACACACAACATTGTTTTGCTTTGCAAAAAGAAAATATTAAACAAACACAGCGAAAACAAAATTATTGTTGTTAATTGGCAATTGGGAAAAGTTTCGCACTGATAACCATTATGCAATTACATTCAACAGGGAAAGTATTTGTCAGGGTAAGGCTAAGGGATCAGTTCAACACAAGATAGTTTTTTTTATATCATTGATGAGCACAGCCTATGCGCACAGCGCGCATTCAAACAGCGCATAGCACAAGCTAAAGTTAATTGGATTAATGACCCTCGCTCTACTCTTGGAAAATCGATCACACCCTCAGATTTAGTTGTAAGCGACATCAACAAGAATGGGGCCAAAAAGTGAGAGTGTATTGATGTGCGAAAATAAAGCGACGCAAAACAGCTCTGACCTATTTCGACTCAAAAACTGTTTGTTCTCTTGGCACAAGCCTTGGCATCGATGTTCTTCAGGCGAGCTGATTAGAGGCATATTGGTTTGACTCTAAGTTCGTGTTAATAACGAAATGTGTTCAGTCACTGCGGTTCTTGCCTTCGCCCTTATATCACTGAGAATGACAAAGAATTATTTTATCACTTCTACAGGATGCTGGATATACCTTTTCGAAGCCCCGATCAATATCCTCTTTCAAACTTTATGTTCCATCTTCATCCGGATCTTTGGCCTAAATTAACTCTTGTTCGTGAAGCCTAAACCAACTTCCACTCTTCCTATGTTCTCAAAAAACTTAAGCCATCCCTTGTCATCAAATACCAAATCGTAAGGGGAATCAAAAGTAATTTCCCATCCCTTTACCTTAACAGTTTTGCTTTTGAGGTTGACATATTGATGACTGAAACTTGACTTCAATCTTGTGTACTAAAAAGTGAGATTCCCTCTTTATTAATTGCTTATAAGCTAAATCTTTCTTTTTTGTTTCTTAATCGTGTATACTGGATTGAATATTTACTGATAGTCCATGTACTTTTTTATCTCGTACATTTTCTATTTCTTTGCCTAGAGATGGTTATTATTCAACCTTAAAAAGTAGTAGAGACAACTAAAGCGCTACTTCAGCGTTGCTTTAGGAAAACAGATTTCAATCTTTTAAACAAATTGTTCAAAATAATTGTTAATAGTTAATAAGTTACAACTAACTAGTCCTATCTTAATCAATTACATTGTATTGAAGCTGCCACCAATTTGTTTTATTCTAAACTCTACGTGCTCTCTCTACGTGGATATCTCCATTCCTCAGGAGATCGTAAGACGCACTCAGAAAAAATGTACTATAGGTTTTTCTCTTTCTGTTTCTTGAGGTTGTTGTTGCTTTAGACAAATTTTATTCACATGATTTTGGTGCCCATTTTCCGACCGATCATTTGTATGGCAGCTACAAGAAGTAGCGGGCAGACAAGATAAGACTCTGTGCAAAGTTTCAGCTCGCTAGCTTCAAAACTGAGGGACTAGTTCGCGTAGAAATAGACAGACGGACGGACAAAGCTTAATCGACTCAGCTCGTCATGCTGATCAAGAGTATATATACCTTTTGAGGTCAAAGATGATTCCTTCTATGCGTTGCACACTTCTGGGCAAAATTATGATACACTATGATTACACTTTATCCGAAATCGTATTTCTTTGAAAAATACCTAAGGAATGTATCTGTGAAGGTTGTGTTAAAATTTAAGACCGATCGGCTTAGCCCTTTTTGGGAAATCGTGGACATTGAAAAGACAGTTTTGATTTATCTGATAAGTCCTTATAAATTTGAGTGTATTTTTTTAAATTGGCAGTTTTGCCTCTAAAAAAATAACGATCAACAAGAAGCCAAACAGGTCATCAACAATCAGCTGACAAAACAAAGCTAAGGGTACAAGCACACATGCAACTGTAAGATGAACAGACGGCAAAACTTAAGAATGATTTGGACAAATAAAATGCTAGTGACCAGCACTGGAATGATTTTTAAAATTCAGCCGTAAGATGAATCAATCATGTTTGTTTATTTCGGCTTGCTGACGTACTAAAATATCATGGTCAGCCATTAGTTCATCTTTAAGTCGAATGTGTGCGCTCGACCTTAGGGCTGTATCGTGCTAAAGTTTGACAAGTTTGCCTAATAATAGAAATAAATGGACTATAAGGTACCATAATTATACCCTTGTATAATAATTTTGCTCAAAAGTTAGCAACGCACAGAATTATTCATTTCCGTCCCTATAAACTATATATATTTTTGATCAGGGCGACGAACTGAGTCGATTGAGCTTTATCCGTACATCTGTATCTACGCAAACTCAAAACGCTCAAAAAAATAGCAAAATATCAAAAATTCTGATTTTAGTTTAGATTATCCTAAAGACAAAAGACATGTAAACCGTTAATAGTTGTGCGATACTGTAGATAGCGTTTGTCCCTGCTCCAATGGTTATTGTTGAGCTCGTGACACTTGTGATTAAAAAAACCGAAGGTGCGTCATTCTTACACTGCCTTAACAATTCACATGTGCGTTGCTGCATTCGTTTGACGGCCGAAATAGCCACCCCTACACACACACGCACAGATAGGGATTATTTAAACGTTTAATGAAAAGCGATGTTTCGATAACTGCAGCTTCGTCAATTGAAAAGAGTTAAGAAATCTGGTTAAATTTTATTCTACATACCAAAGATAATTTTTATTAAAATCGATGAAGCCTTTTCGAAGAAGTATGTGACACGAGATTTATATATATAAAGATATAGCTATGGTTTACCTGATTTTAGATTAAAGGACACAAGAAATTCCAAAATCAATAAGATTTGATAGATGGCAGTTGTAAACGCGATCAAGATCAAACGGTCCAAAAAAAATCTGAAAATATACAAAAATTTATAAGTTGAGACTATTATGAAGATCTGATAGTTGCAAATTTAAGACGGGTAAATAAGAGGTGTCGAAAAATTTGCAAAATTCGTATATGAGTTAAGAAAACAATTCCAAATCAGCCCTGGTACCTAAAACTTGAACTTATCTCTATCTCTTGCTGATTTAGTCAGTGAGTAAAGAGAAGCTTCAAAAATTTTCTTAAGGGTAGACTTCTCCATCTGTTTTGCAATAGTTGTGCTCTTTGTTAGCTTTTTAACACCCGTAACGTAATTAAGCAAAAATAATGGTCTCAATAATCAGGCAGAATCCATTAAAGTGTGCACCACCATCCCCATCCTCATCCCCATCCCTAGTACTGGCCTACCCCTTAATTATTTACTGAGCTCATGCGTTTTTTGTGTTCGCCACAAAAGACGCATGAAGATTTATGTAGTCTGTATCAAAAATCAATTAATGACAATAATTTTAAAATTAAAACCATTCTGCGTGCCGCCAACATGTGTGAAATTTAATGACTTTGAAGATATTTATGGAAATAGACGACGATGGCGTCGAGGAGTCTGGACCATTTTCGTTTGCAATTATCGAGTATAGCCCACTTCGTCGCCACCTACCCCCGCAGGCCTGTTTTTCCTGGTATCTGAGAATGTGCCTTTTTGTTGTAATTAGATGAGCAGCTGAGTCGGGCAGCAAATGCAAAGGGTTTAATTACATTTTGAATAGAAAATTTATGAAACAAGTTTTTCGGTTCGGCTTCAAGGTTCGAGTTTCTGCCCGCCCGAGGGTGGGGAGGGGGGACTGGGCCATTGTTTCATGTTGCTGTCGGCATGTGTGTGTGTGTGTGTGTTGTCTCCCAAATGTGTCGCCATTTGAATGGGCCACCACACACACATACACATCCCTGCTCTCCTGTACCTAATGGCTTTCGCTGGGATCAAAGCCATTTTTGGGCTACAAAATAGTAAAATGCTCGTTAAGTGGTTGCCGAAAGTGAAAAATTGTTGATATTATCGATAAATGCGTGGAAGAGGCGAAAACAATTTTAAATTGATTCAGATCCACAGCAAAAAAAAACTCCAAAACTTTTCTTCCTCATTTATATATATGGAATTTTTTGATCTGGCAGTTCCTTGGCTTTCATTTCGACACTTGAGTTTCAAGTTTCCTCGTTAGCTTTGTAAGATCTTGCCTTTCACCTGCCCATTTTACCGACACTATTTTAAAACTAAACCCTCAGTCATTTGTTACCGCATATTAACCCCACTTATAGATAGAGCCCTGTGACACAAAAAAATGAAACAAGAATTCCAAGCAGAACAAACCATAATCCTAAAAAGTAGGCAACGCAACGTGTTTTTATTCCGCTCCATGGACAAATTTGTGACACGTTTCCGGCACGTTTGCCATGTCGATTTTTCTTAAGCAAAGCGTTTGTCGTTTGTCGCCCCCAACTCATATATATTTTATAACTGTAGACAACGCCGGGCGATACATATCAAGTGGGTGGAGTGGATGGGGAGGGGTGCATACCTGTGTACCGTTGGGTGGTTGAAAGATAACCGCTGGCTGTTGACTCATACGCAAATTTTTACTCATATGGTCTGGGGGGGGGAGGTAGAGGCATTTCTGTTGTTGTTGTTGTTGATGTTAATGGTTTGATGGGTTTAAAGTCGTGCCTGACAAGGAGGGGTGTGCGTCAATGTAGCGTATATATATTGTATGTATGTACTCCTCTTCTATATATATGTCGCATATGGACGTTGGATTGGATTGCGGGCGCCCGTCCGCCTGGCTTGCTGTTTCTTATGACTTTAATAACTTTAGTGCTGGTACGTGCCATTGATCCTTGATGAATGCTCTTAGGAATTTATATGCAGGATTTTGGGTATTTCGATTGGAGGACGTTGTTTGTGCTATCAAACGGAAACGTCACGCTCGTCACGCTCGAAAAAGTAGATAAAAAAGAAGTCTAAGAATCCTAAGAAAGGAAAGAATTAGAAGAAGGAAGAATGCAAGGAAAGAAGCAGATTAAAGAAAACAAAAAGAAGGAAGTTAGGAAGTAAGAAAATGGAAAGAAGAAAAAAGGGAGGAAGAAGGGTAGAGAAAGAAGAAAATAGTAAGAAAGGAGGAAGTTAGGAAGAGAAAACTTTAAAGAATAATAGACAGATTGAAGTAAGTAATAAGAAGGAGGAAAGAGGCAAAAGGGAAGAAATTAGGAAGGGAGACGAAAGCAAGGAAGGAAGAGGGAAAGAAAAGTAAGTTATATGGAAGGAAGGAGAAGGAAAGAAAACGGAAAATAAATGAAAAAACGATGGAAGGAAATATAGGGAAAGTTAGGTTAGGTTGCGATGGCCACTTAGGCCACTTTGGGCCTATTGAGATGCCTTACAGGAGAAAATTAGGAACCAGAAAAACGAAAGGAAAAAAGAAGAAGAGAAGAAACAGGGCGGAAGAATTTTCTAGTAGTAACATCTTTCCTCATGCGCAACACATCACGGAGGACTAATTTTCGAAGTTGAGAGCATGACAATTAGGACGTTCTTTGTCTATAGCACCCCAATTGTGACTTTCGGAAGAAAGGAATATTCCACATCTGGCTCATACTCAAATGCAAGACTAAGGAATAAAGCAGATTGTTATTGTTGCTGTTGTCGGTCAATTGTTCTGCGTGTGTTAACATGGAAGAAGGTAGAAGTTAGGATGGTATGTTAGGATGGTAGAAGGACTGAAGAAGGATGAATGAAAAATAAAGAAGAAGGAAAATAAAAGGAAAGGAGAAAGAATGAAGAATGAGGAAAAAAGAAGGAAGACCCAAGAAAGGCAGAAAGAAGAATGGAGAAGGAAGGGAAGGAGGAAGTTTGGAAGAAGGAAAATTTAAGGAAGTAAAGGCAAAAGTAGGACAATCGAAAGAAGAAGGAAGGAAAGAAAAAGGAAAAGAGAAAGAAGCAGAAAGAAAGAAAAGAAGGAGGAAGAAAGGCTGGAAGAAGAATGAAGATGAAAGTTTGGAAGAGTGAAAATTTATGAAAGGAAAGACGAAAAAAAGAAGTAAAAAGGGAGGAAAGAAAAAGCGAAAGAAGAAAGAAAGAAAAGAAGGAGGGAGACAGGTTTAAAGTAGAATAGAGAGGGGAAGGAAGGAGGAAGTTTGGAAATAGGAACATTTAAGGTAAAGAAAGACGAAAGAAGGAAGGAAAAATGAAGTAAGAAGGGAGGAAAGAAGAAGAAGGAAGAAAAGGGTAACGAGAAAGAAGCAAGTAGAAAGGTAGGAGCGAACCGAGAAGGAAGAAAAAAAAGAAGCGAGGAAGAAAAGGGTATCGAAGAAGGAAACAAGAAAGAAGGAACGAAAAAGAATGGAAAAAGGAAGGAAGGAAGAAGAAAGAAAGGTGGAAAGAATAAAGGAAGGAAGGTAGAAGAAATAGAAGAAGAGAGACAGCAATGAAGGAAGAAATAAGGAAGGAAGAAAAAAAAAGGAAGGGAGGAAAAAGAAAGGAAGGAAGAAACAAGGAAAGAAGAATGAAGGAAGAAAGACAGATGAAGAAGGAAAAAAGAAGGAAAGAAGAACGAATGAAGGAATAAGGGAGGAGGAATGATGAAGGAAGGAAGAAAGAAAGAGGGAAGAAATAAGGAATGAAAATGGAACGAAAAAGGAAGAAAAAGGAAAAAGAAGAAAGTATGAAAGAAGGGAGGAAGGTAGGATGAAGAATGAAGAAGGAAAGAAAGAAGCTAGTTTGAATGAAGAAAAATTTATGGAAGAAAATACTAAAGAAAGAAGGAGGAAAAAAAGGGTAACCATGAAGGAAGGAAGGAAGAAGAAAGGATGAGGAATTGAAAAAGGAAGAAGAATGACGGAGAAAGGAAGTTAGAAGGAAAATATAAAGGTGTACAAAAGCAAGGTAGACTGTAGGTAGAAGATAGAGAAAATAAAGGGTGAACTAATGAATCACTAAAGGAGGAAGGAAAGTTCAAAAACCAAAACAAAGAATAAAGACTTTGAATGAAGATAGCTTAAATAATAGATATATAAAACCAGATAAAAAGAAAGAAGAAAGGAAGAATAACAGATAGAGATGACATATCAAACGAAGAATTAAGAAAACAGAAACAAAAAATGAAGACTGAAGAAAGAACAACATAAAGTTGGAAAAAAGGAATGCAACAAGAAAGTAATGAGTAAAGTGGGAAAAAATTGTAAATATGTGGAAGGAGAAAAGATGGTAAAGGGCTGCAAGAAATATCCAGGAAAAAAGCTTCAGTTGATAACAAAATAGCCTGATTTATGGTGAGGCAGAGTACCTGATTGACCCTTTGAAATGAAATCAAGTTTGTATAAAAAACCAAACCAAGTGGGAAATGTTCTAATTCAATTAACAGATTCTGCCCCCTTCCCCAATCCAGCCAAAAACTTAAATTTAGGGCATGAGAAATTCGTTGATGTGCCTTTTCGTATCATCTCTCATCCCCCCACCAAACAAACACCCCTCAGCGAAAAAAAAAATTACAAGAACTCATTCAAATTGCTCTTCCTAGTTTGGCATTTTCCCGTTGTTGTTCTTGTGTTTTTTTTATTTGCCGCTTTTTGATGGGCTTTTGGCGGCATTATGCATAAATTTCATTTTCTGCTCTCTGCTTATTGTTCATTTTTTGCATTTTGTATTATTTTTTTTTGTTATTTATTTACAAGTGTGAGTGAGAGTGTGTGTGTGTGTGCGCCTGTTATTAATCTTCGTGGGAGTTATTGCTCGCCGGAATTTATATTTGGGCCAAGAAATAGATGAAACTTGGACGCATGCATCGCTCCGCTATGATTTGCGTTCATTTGTGTATGAAATTAAAATCACACCCAAAGGAACTGACGCCAATGAGCATGCGGTGAGGGAACGGCCCCCTGGAATGGCGGCGGGAACAACTGTAAATTGAGTTGTTGCCCTTTCTGCCGCTCGCCAAACTTTGGCCGCCGCCTAATTCATTCATGAAAACCGTTGCTGGACGGACAGCTCCGCCTGCTGCTGCTTAGCATACAATTGCCACATTAACTTGCCAGGCCAAAAGATAAATCGTTGTTGTTGTTGTTGTTGCTGCAGTTATTTCGCACTAAAGCCCGCAGCACACAGCCCAAAATCGAGACAAGTTTGGAGGAAATGCATTTTTCGCAAAGTGCATTTGAGGCCTCCGGCAAATGCTTAGACGAAATCTTCCAACTAAAAAATAAAAAAATAAGAAAACTAAACAGAAAGTGGAATACTCTTGCGGTACTTAATAAAAAACATGTGTAACAAGCTCTGGTCACACTTGGGCAGAGTCAAATAACCACCCATTTATTTTTGGTAAATTAATTGCCAGGGCTTAAGCTTTTGTTCTATTTCTAGCTACCCCTTCGAAGCGTAGAGTATTTTTACAAGAAGCATTTTTAATGTGTTTGCGCTTTAGCCAAAAGTTGGCGTTGGGCCCATTTTTCTTGGTCTTGTTAGAGTCTGAGGCTCAGTCTCAGCTCCCAGCTCTCAATTTTCAGCTCAGCCCAAAAGGTTCACAGACCAAGCCAAGTGCAAGAGCGCGATGATACGTCACTTGGTGTTGCAGTTGGTTGTTTGAAGAAGTTGTAAGAAATCGTAGGCTTGTCCCGAACACCGAAGTGATGAGGTGTGTGAACCTGCGAGGGTAGACAAATGGGCTTTAGCACCAAACCACAGTGGTGCCAAAGCCAATGAAATGTTAAGGCCCGAGGGGTGTCGAAAATGAAGTAGGAATGCAAATGCAGGAAGTTGTGTGTGGAGTGGAGTGGAGTGGAGTCGAGTGGACTGCGGTCCAGTGATGGATTACGGCCAACGGGAAATGGACAACGTAGAGAGAAAGAGAGACAATTCATTTATTAAACTGCACTTAACATCAACACCGCATCATCATTAATAAAACACAAAGAGGTGTTAGCCAACCAAGTGACCTCCATCAATTAGCCACACTCGGAAAAAGAAACGGAATTTAGGCCGCGTTCTCTGACTGCAAATGTGTAAAAAGGTTTTAATTGAAAGTTTCAATTTGAAACTGAAAAAAAAATATAACGAAATATAAATTTTTCTGGCCCTTGAAATTCTCAATGTGTTAAATCCACTTTTTTGTTTCTAGTTAAACACAAATCGAAGCAATCTAATTGAAGCATAGATTAGTTCTTAAACCAGGAACATATTTTACATACTTAAACTAAAACGAAGAAGTGAAGCTTACTTGACTATTGCCATCTATTGTCATGTATATAGCAAACTTCTTGAATTTGGGACACTTCGATCTTCACCATCCATCCATTTTCCCAATTTCATGATAATCTAAACTCTTCTTTGGTCCGTTTGATCAACACCTTCCATTTACCCTTCTTCATGTCATGTCAGAACTCCTTTAATTTTTTTTTTTTTGCTAAGTTTTAGTATTATTAAACCGATTCACCCAAAACCTCTTATTTACCCGTCTTCAATTGCCAACCATCAAATCTTCGGTATTTTCTAAACTTATTATAAAATTTTATTAACTTTTGGTACGTAAGATCTACACTTTATATTGAACCGTCTAATTACCCATCTTCGTGACAATCTAAACCCTTTTTGGACTTTTTCGCAAATTTATCGAGTTTTTAAAACCAATTGATCGACACCTTCTCTTTAATGGCCAATTACTCAATCTCGATGAAAAGCTGAATAATTTATTTGCATTTTTCACCCGTCAATTTAACTTTGTTCGATTTAACACCTGCTTATTTTTACAGACAATTTCTAGCAGCGAATTCGGCAAATACTTAAATAACATTCCTCCATTTCCATCCGTATTTTTTGGAATTTTCAACAAGATATGTCACTCTGACTGTTGTTGACATTTATATTTCAAATAAATCAATAATATAATTGCAAGATGCTAAAGGTCAATTCATATAGCTAAATAAGTGAAACGACCATATTGTATCTATCGAAAACAATTCTGCCGGCAGCTCTGCCTCCAGCAGCAATATATTCTGCGGCGAATTCAACAACTCTCTATCTCGCTCTTACACATTTAAATTGTTGGTAAAACAAGCAAATGTCATTCCAGCCTTACGCTTCTACAATTGCGATCTATCAAAACATAACCAAAACATATAAAAAGTAGCAAATTTCTACTATCAAATCTTTATGGTCATCTGAACTCACTATGCTATTTTGTAAATTTCACTGTTTTTCGGACAGTTTGGTCTACCTATTTTATCTACACACCTCCTATTTGCCTACTAGTCTATCCATCTGCTTTATTTATTTAAACTTCAATGAGAATTTTGGAAATTTTGCGAATTTATTTTTCGTAACCGTTCAATCTAAATCTCTTCTTCTTCTTCTTCATCTTCAATTGCAATTTTCAAATTTTTTTCGACAAAAAAGTCACCCTCCCGCTCTTGGTCATGTTCGAAAATTCATTGACAACAATGTCAAAAATTAACAATTGAAAGATTCTGAAATCAAAATTGATCCCACTTACCATGAATTGCATGAGATTGCATAAAAAACTACAACTTTAACTCAGCTCAGGCTCCAAAGTTTTCACAATCGGAAATTTCGCGGTTGTTTTTACCATTTTTTTCAAATTGGAAACCTTATAGAGCAAGCGTTCAGCCATTCCCCTAAGTTTCATTACAATCGGTTAAACGGTATATTTCAGCAAATTTGACCGTTTTTATACCCTTGCAAAGGGTATTATAATTTTGACCAGAAGTTTGCAACGCATAAAAATATTAATTTCCGACCCTATAAACTATATATATTCTTGATCAGGGCGACGAGCTGAGTCGATTGAGCTTTGTCCGTCCGTCTGTCTGTCTGTCTGTCCGTCTGTCTGTTTCTACGCAAACTAGTCTCTCAATTTTAAAGCTATCGAGCTGAAACTTTGCAGTGCAGAGTCTTCTTTTTACTGCGCACTGCTAATATGTCGGAACCGACCGGATCGGATCACTATGTCTAATAGCTGCCATAGGAACTATCGGTCGAAAAGTGGGTCTTTGTGAGAAAACTTTTTTGTTTTTAATGTAAACGCCCTCCGCTTCGGCAATTATTAGTTTTATACGCTTTTACACAGATTTGGAAGATTTTGTCAAAATCGGATGACTATATCTTATAGCTGCCATAGGAACTATCGGTCGAAAAGTGGGTCTTTGTGAATAACTTTTTTGTTTTTAATGTAAACGCCCTCCGCTTCGGCAATTATTAGTTTTATACGCTTTTAAACAGATTTGGAAGTTTTGGTCAAAATCGGATGACTATATCTTATAGCTGTCATGGAAACTATCGGTCGAAAAGTGGGTTTATTTAGAAAAATTGTTTGTTTTAATGCTGACGTTCGTAAACTCTGTTGTATTAAAACATTTGCAAGGGTATTAAAACTTCGGCAAAGACGAAATTAGCGTGGCCTTCTCGTTGGAACATTTTTCGTCCATATTTTTTAAACCTAGAAACCATGGCGGGCAAGCATCAAAACATTCTCCAAAGGAAGAGCTTAAAAAGTGTGAAGTCTTTTCTAAAATCTTTGTGCCAAGTACAAATATTGAAGTAGATAGCCTAAATGATCAATTCGTGGAAACTCAAGTACCTTTAGTGATCTATCCATCTGCGATAATAGCTGTAGTATTGTGAATGTTAGTTCTTGTGATGTCTTTAAAAGTGTTCTTAGGGTAAAGTCTAATGCATCCAATATTAGTTCTAAGTTTGTTAAACTACTTCATCCTCTTCTTTAATGGCCAACAGTCTCGGCCGCTGCTGCTAATGGCCGTCAGTCGCTTCTGCTCCGTGCAAGCTGCCACCAGCTTGGAGCTGTATTTCCGCACCTGATCGTTCCATCTTAGTAGGGTCCTGCCACCTTGCCTTGTCCCAGTTCTTTCGCAACCAGGTATATAGATAGTTTCCTCAGGTAGATAAATGGTTTGTTCCTTTCGGAGATATTTAGTAATCAGGATTATCGATTTGCCAAAGAAATGATAAAGATCGAACGAACTATACTCAATGTATATACTTCTTTTGTTTCGTTTGTCACAGTAGTGGCGCCATTTATTGCTCAGTATTCATAATCCCTCTACAAGGAAAGCAAGTACTGGCGCCATCTTTAGATCAGCTAGCATTGTTCGAAGCAAAAACTAATTAGTTTTATGAAAAACAATCATATCTTGCTTTTAAGTGCTTCTCGATTGCTGAGAAGGTGGATATGGATATGGAGCAGTTAAGAGCTGTATTCGAATCCTTCAGCTTTTCTTTAAAGTGTTTCTTAAATTGTGCGTAATGGGGAATCCCTATTTCCATATATTTGTAGGCCTTAACAACTTAAAGTTCTTCACCTTGCAAATGCCACTTTTCGTTTGCAGCCACAGTCTTCTCTAGTGCTTTTTGAACATCATGATATTGGACTTATTGGAGCAAGCCCAACTGCAAGGCATCTATAGAGTGTTGCATAGCTGAAGAAGATTTAGCAAAGACCACAATATCATTTGCATATAGAAGGACTTTTATTTCGCGTCTTGTAGTAGATAGTCTTCTAGATTTAGGTATAAGGAAAAGAGGATTGGGTTTAAAAGGCAATCGTGCTTGACTCGAATCTCTGTGGGAAACCATGTCGATAAGAAGCTCCTGCCCCATACTGCAGCTTCGTTTGCGAGGTACATTTCTTGTGGAATGTTTCAAAATTTCAATGAGATATCAAGTATTGCTTAGTTTAAACATAAATATCTACTGTGTATACAACTCCGCTCTGCGTCAGCGACATCAACACATCGACAGTATACGAGCCTTTACTGCTCTTCTTTGCAACAAAAATTAAGTGCTAAATGAGTGCGTTCTGTGCGTGGCTAAGCACACAGACGTAACGCAAAAATGATCATGTGTGTTTATAAAGTCAAATGCCGCACTAAAATCAACAAAAAAAAAAGCTTCTAGAAGTTTTCTACCGCTATCTAAATAGGATCTGTCGGTTGTGGACAGGCAAAATTTATTGCCAATTGTCCTTTTCGAAAGCCAGCCTGGGACTCAGTAAGAATATCTTCATCTGAGATCCATTCGATTAAATGTTAGAGTACATCCGCTGAGAAGGTCTTGGCCTTTGAGTTCTGAAAAGTGATGAAAACTGATAACCGAAAATATTTTGTTTTTGAAAATCCCTAAAAGATGTTCAAAAGATTATTTGTTTCACAGATCTGGAAACTTCGAAGTGATCGAGGAAAAGTCGAGAGTTTTTATAATCCCAAAACCATGTTCAAATAGAAACTTTGTTTTATAGATTTGCAAGTTCTCAAACTTAGTTGGCTTTTAAAATCGTTCTTCTTGATTTTTGTTTTAAAAGAAGAAAAGTAAGAATATAGGAAAAACTTTATATATCAAGCTTAAGAGTTCTTAATGTGAGAATAATGTTTCAATATAGGGAAATTCTTAACTTGGACAGGATGCTTGGTTTTATGCTAATTTTTGTTTGAAGTCCAAATCTAGGTCAAAGTAAGAACTAAAACGTCTTCAAATCTAGCATTTTGTTTTTGTATTTGATTTTTAGAGATTTCCCAAACACAAGACACTCATCTTAGAGAGTTTCGATAACCGAGACCGTATTCAAGGTCATGTCCCCGCAAGAGGCAATGCCAAAATGTCAAGAACTCATGTTCAAATGTCAAACCGAACCGACAAACCGTTAATTAGCAAATCAAAGATATGCCACGCCGCAGTCGGAGTTGGATGAGGAGTCAGACATCTCACCAAATCCGACAGTTGCGCACATTCGAAAAAGATCAATGAGAATTGTGAAAGAAGCTGAAGAAGTCCAACAGACGGCGAGCAATTAAAAGGAAACGTTTAAAGCGCCCAAAGCGCGTCTCGTCGTCGTGTCAGTTGGCTGGAGCGGAGGCCAATGGACTTACAGCGCAGCTCAATTCGCCCGTTGTCAATCATAAGCTATCTCTTTCTCTCTCTGCTGGCCAGAGATCTAAGCCAACTTCTAACGCGCAGGCGCAGCTGTCGGATTTGCATTACCGCGTCGACTTGCCTTGAAATTATGTGAAATTGATCAATTTCAACGTGGCAAACTTGCAGGTCCAGTCTCCCTCCCCCCCTTCTTCCTCTCTCTACATTTAATGTAAAATGCCTATCAAAAAATGGCAAAATGGCCAGCCAAAAGGGATGGTCTGCAGAGGGGGGGAAATTTAATTAGAAATGCCTGGGAAAATGGGAAAAGCCTTTAGAACCGCCAACAGATTGCTCAATTGAAGCGATGAGAACGATGCAAAGTTAATTTTTTTCTTCATCTACTATTTCCTTGCTAATTGTTTAAGCTGACGGCAGATGTGAGAAGCAGAGTAGAGGTATAGAAAAGACAGAATCAAAAGTGAAAGGATGTGGAGAATATGCAAAACGAATCTAAAAATTCAGATACTTGTAAGATGAATTATTTGATAATCATGGCAATGGGTTGAGTGTGTTTAAAGTTCAACATGAAACGCTATTTTGAAAGTCCAAAATTTAAAACAGGGGTCGGCAATGTGAGCAGAGAAACTGCCAATGGCAATAGAACGGGAACCGCCTTATTGGACCAGTCCATTTGAGAACGTGCTCACTTAAGTACTTCATTGTTGTTGCAAAAGAGAGCTGTATAAGCTCATATACTGTCGGTGTGTCGACGTTGCTGCCTTACAGTAGATAGAACAATGGAAACGTTTTTTCTGTTTGCTTGAACTTTTTGCACGGCCGCTGCAGAGTACAGAGAACTTTTTAGCATATATTGCATTAGAATAGGGGTCGGCAATGTGAGCAGAGAAGTTGCCACTAGCAACTGAAGTAAGGTAAAATGTGATTTTTAGGCTATTCGGGTTTTTCGATTACATTTTTTGAGACCTCATGTGATTCGAATAAATAGACTAACAAACGAAAGCGCTTTCAATGGAATATAAAGCTTTAAAGCTCGTATTGCTTTAAAACGGAGTTTCGTCATACGAGCAGAGAAGCTGCCACTGGCAACTGAGAACAAAAACTTACAGAAATAAAGAAAACAAACGGAGAGCTTTCAAAAGCTTATCTTTTTGCTCGACCGCTGCAGAGTACAGAGAGCTTTTGATCTAGTTGAAACTATGCTCTGCTGACTCTGCGCTTCTCTGCTCCCATTGCCGACCCTTTCATAACCCCAACAAAATCTCGTTTTTTTCTAAGCTTGTGTTACCCATAACAATTGGCACATCTTAACGCTATTTTTGCACTTTTTATTTGCCAACTTAATTGAAATAACAAACGATTTTCATTTAAAACACGTGCAACAGTTGTTTCAGTGATTAATTAAAAAAAAACCTCTGTTAGGGCTTACTTCCAGTTAGTTTCTCCAACACACACACACACACACACACACTTACGATTTATAAAGACATAACTCAAACTTGAATGACAATAAATTTTTGGTTTTCGTATGCCGTCTGTCTGTGTTTATGAGTATGAAATTTGTTCGGGGTCTATTTATTATTTCGTTGGAAATTGTAAAACAAGCAAGAAGAGGCAACTATTTAACTACGGTGAGAAAATGCTGCTTTTGGTAGCAATCAAATTACAAAAAAACAAAAAAAAAATTACTTGTAGGTAGTTGAAAACTGGCCACAGTTGTGTCGGCCAACCTCAAAGTCTTTCATATTAATTTGTCAACAATTTAAAGACTGAAAAATAGAGGCAAGCTAACTTCGGCTCGACCGAAGTTTATATACCCTTGGAGCTTGATATGTGGCTGACAGTTTGTATGGCAGCTATACTATATAGTGGTCCGATTTCGAAAAATGTTGGTGAAATGATGTAAAATCATTAAAAACTTATAAATACGGGCGTTGGGAGCGATAACATTGAAAACAAAAAAGTTTTTCTCACTAAGACTTTTTTTCAGACCTTACTTTTGTATGGCAGCTATACTATATAGTTGTCCGATTTCAAAATGGCTTGGTGAAATTATGTGAAATCACTAAAAACTTATAAATACGAGCGTTGGGAGCGATAACATTGAAAACAAAAAAGTTTTTCTCACTAAAACTAGTTTTTCAACCGATCGTTCCTATGACAGCTATATGCTATAGTCATCCGATCCGGCCGGTTCCGACAAATGTGCAGCGTATTTATACCAAAAGACTTCGTGCAAAGTTTGGTTACGATAGCTTTAAAACTGACGGAGGAGATAGCATAGAAACAGACGGACGGACAGACGGACAGACGGACAGACGGACATGGCTATATCAACTCAGCTCGTCATGCTGATCAAGAATATATATACTTTATGTGGTCGGAGATGCTTCCTTCTATGCGTTACAAACATCCGGACAATTTTAATATACCCTCTCCAAGGGTATAAAAATAAAAACTAAAACTTAATGAAAAAGGGCAAAACGAAGTTTGTATACACTAATTGCTTGCGCGGAAATTGTTAATTTTGTATACCCTGTACCTATTGAAAACAAAACATTTCGGACTCTGTTTTTATATGTGTCTCCATTGTACAAGGTATTTCGGAGTCAGGCCACTCGACTGCAACGCTCTTTCTTGTTTTTATATTCGAAAGCTTCCTGCCACAAAACTTTCCTTTGCTTATCAAACGATGAGCTTTGCTGAACATACTTTATGATTCCGTGGAGCAAACTGAGCGAACTAAAGTTCAATTGATCGGAATTGGTTTTATAATAATTTTTTTTTTTTGGAAGCAGGGGAACACTTAACAATTCCGATTCCACACGATTTGTTCAAAATCGAAAACGGCAACAGACCTGATAGCTTTATTGGCTATATCTTTGATTTTCTGTTTGTAAATGAAACACAAATTGGTTTTGTAGTCTTTACAATCATTTATAAATAACCACCATAATGTAAATAAGTATCAGGGCAGCAAACGTTCTTCTTCTTCTTTGGCTGGGGCTTACTCCGGACTTCGAACCCGCGAAACCTTTTATGTTTGGGTTCGAACCGGGACAAAAGGGAAAAAACCGAGAACATTGGACTCAAAATGAGCACAAACGCTACCAAAAACAGTGCATGAACGGTGTTTCTCATTTGTAGTACAATGTTCTCACATCAAGAACCATTTTTTGAGAACGTAAAGCTCAAATTGAGGTGATATTGTTTCATTTCTGAAAACATGATTTAAGTCAATTTTGTTCAGTTTTCAAACTGGAAAAAATTTGATTGATTTTGTGGAGCAGGTGTGAGCGTATTCTTCACATTTGGGTGGAGTAGGGAACGGGGACATAACTCTTTTGATTGGAAGTAAGGGGACGCAAGGCTTCTGAAAACGCACGCTGCTGCTTCTCCCACCCACCCATATATTCCATTGGAATCAGGAATATCTCTTCAACGACCTACTCCGCCCAGAAAAATTTGTTCGGTCTTGAATGGGAATTGAACCCGTTACCTTGCACTTAACTCATGAAATGACACGCCAGCACATTTAGCTTTTCCCCACTTTCGCAGATTCACATCTAGAGAGCTACTTTTACTTGGTTGGGCTGACAAGAGAGAGGTAAAAAAGAAAAACTCGCTCTCTCTTACTCATACCAGAAACATATGAAACATTTGTTTTCAAAAATTTCGACACCATATTGATCTTATTTTAAGTTGAAGGCAAACTATTTTCTAAACAGGTTTCTCCGTCTGTATATTAGAGCAGGGTTCCCTAAGAAGATACCGGGGAAATGTGATTGTGTCTCTCTCTAACACACAAATTGACAGAAGTAGTCATTGTGAGAGTGTGTGCACCCTAGTGTTGTGAAAACATCGATATTGAGTTTGAACATCTATAGTATTCACTATCGATAGTTTGAACATCGATAGTATATCACTACTATCGATAGTACTATCGGAAAAAATTTGCTTTTCAATAAATGAACAACAAATTAACGACAACAAAAACAAACATTTATTTTTACATAAGAGATGGGTAATTCATGATATATTAAGAAATAATAATAATAAATTCATTGATCAGTGTTTTTGTCTAAAAATAACAGTCGGTTTACATTTTGCGGCTTGAAAAGTGACCTTTCTTTCGAAATCAGTTCAGCAGCCTTGCTGAACATTGGTTCTGATTCTGTCGACAACCCTGTATGTACAGATATCGAACATGCACGGTTTTTAAGTAACGCATGTCATCTGTGCTGTTCTTTAAAGTGAAAATAAAAACTTTTTTTTAATCTTCGAAAATGCAAGATGGTCCAGTAGTCTTCCGAAGCATTTAATGACGCTGAAAATTGTTTGGGAGTAGTTTTTAAGGGACGTCAGCTCATTTTCAATTAAATAAAATGAACTGTAGTTTTTTCTTTAAGCAGACCAATTGGCCTTTCTATGTATTCAGCAATTTTTTGCACCAATACATCGATAGCGGGAAAAAACAATCGATATTTGGCCAAATACAAAACTATCGATAGTGCTATCGATGTTTTCACAAAACTAGTGCACCCATTTCGTCCCGTCTGTATTAGTGAGGGTAATTCTATCCCCCAGTTAACACACTTTGCATAAGTTTATCATTAATGTGTCTTCCAGCAATCTTTTAGAATTACTGACTCTTCCGCTGGATAAAAGAAACATATGAGTAGAACTGCTGGAACTACTAAAACAACAAATGCAACATTGTTAAGCTCTTTACAATAATAGTTCTTCCAAAATTCTAAGGCATAAAATTTTCTTTTCATCTTCATCAGAAGATAAACATGGTAAAGAAAATCGAAAAAGTTTTGCGAAAGTACTTATAATTGCAAGCAGGGCTGTTAGTTTAGTATTTGTGCCCTCTCTAAAACAATATACAAAAATTTCCTAATATGAGGAATTTTAACGCAAAAATTTAATTTCATCCTTGAAACTAAATTTTTTTAAATTTTCCTATTTTGCATAAAATTTGGTCATGGTTTTGCGGTTGTTAATAATTTAAATCAATTATTTTGATGTTTAAAAAATAAATTAATGGGCACATTCAGCAGATAATTCCGATTAGCGATTACCGATTTACGATTTGCGATTGCTGATAATTCTCTGCTGAATGGAATTGAGTGCAGACCTTAAGATAATCTGTGAATTTGATACTTTTTAAAATTGGAAAATACTAACACAAAATCCCTAATATTTATAGATTTGTTAATTTGAAAATTTCATATAATCGTCTGCACTAAGATAGGCTGACCCAGCAATCATATCTGCTGAATACGCCCGTTGTTTTCTAAATAAAAATCGAAAAAAACTTATGATTGGTTAACGATTGCTGGGTCAGCCTACCTTCGTTCAGACATTCGTTTAAAGTTTGTAATTTAACAAATCCATAAGTATTGAAGATCTTGGAGATAAAAAGTACTAGGATATCTTAAAGTCTGCCCAATCTTAATTTCGTCAAAACTTTAATAGGTTTGTGCCATTTTCTTTCGTTTCCTAAACTCGGAACAGGTCAGATTGTAGACTAAAGAAGCTTCGGCAATTGCTGTACAAAACCAAATCAAATTCGTTACATATACCAAAAGTATTTTGTGAACTTTATCAATGGGCGGTCCAAGGCAAAAAAAAATTAAGTTATAAACTTTTGCGTACTTGTATGAACATTTGTTTTAATTTTTGTTTCTTTGAATTTCATAATTACACGACTTTGACCGCTCAACGACTGATCCCCGCCCTCCCTCTCCGCCCCTTCCCTAACGTGTGTAACTGTTTTTTGGTTTTCTTGAATGAACTTCGGCTTTTGGTAACTGGCCAACAGCCAACTGGCAACTGGTTTCTTAGCCTTCTTCACTGGCTTAATTAATTATTGTTGTATAATTTGTTACTGTTTTTGTTGTTGTTGTTGTTTGAGCATAATTCACCAGAAGCGACAAATGTACTTATGAATGGAGCGGAGCTGGAGCTGGAGTTGGAGTAGATTTCCGGTACAGTTGTGCTGCTGCTGCTGCCTTTGTAAGTCTCAGCTTTGGCTTGAAGCCCGCCCCAGTTTCAGTTTCTTCCCTCCCCTTCTCCCTCCCCCCACCAACCGGGCAGAGCAAAAGGGCGTTGTGGGCAATGTCAATCAATTGGTTGGCTGACTTGGTTGGCTGCCCGAGCCAAGCAAAAATGGCAGCTGACTGACAGACAGATCGAAAATGCTGCCACAGCAGAGCCAGTCCAAGTCCAGTCCAACAACAACAACAACAACTGAAATTGTGCCGAGGACTGGTCGGACGCTCAAACTGTGCAACTAGAGATGACAGCGGGTTTGGGCAGATTGGAAATTGGAATGGAGAGTTGGTGGGGAAAAAAGGATAGTTTTGATGATCCTAACGATAACTATACTTTTTTGGGATCCATTGGATATTTACGTAGACGATTTATTTTCTCTTTAAAAGGATATATCAGAAATAAAATATTTTATTAAGATTTATTTTTCATCCCAAGGAGCATCCACTCGTGTCACGCCTCCATTTCCCATCACCAGAACTTTTCTGCCTGCAACTGCAGCTGAGCCACTGAGCTGAACTGGAGCTTTGGAGCTTGGATAGTTTGCCCTGACAGGCGGTGGCTTGGCACGGCCACGACTGCGACTCACCGTAGCCAGCCAAATCGATCGAACTGCCTTCATCTCCCCCAATCTGTGTCAGAGCCCAACACAGTTTCCTCTCGCTCCCGCTCCCGCTGACTCTTATGCTCTCTGTCTCTCCTAATAACTCCTTTCCTGCCGCCGATTTGGCAGCAGCAGCAGCAGCAGCCGCCGTGATCTCGTGGCTGCTTCGATCGCCGCTCCATTAATTTCCATGTTGGCCACAATTTGACTTCTGTTCGCTGTGCATTCCCCAGTCCCCCCTCTTCCCCCTCACCCTCCTCTCTGTTTTGCAAATTTGCGATCCGTGATTGCGGCCTCCTGCCTGGGCACGCAATTTGCGCGAAAATAAAATAAAAAATAAAATCTGCAACAAATTGGAAGCCAATAATCAAATGTCAGTCAGGAGTTCTGTCAGTCAGTCAGTCAGTCAGCCAGGAAGAAGAGGCAGACGAAGAGAAGCCTCATTACTCAAAACTGAAGGCAGGCAGCTGCCTGGTTTCTTGAAAGTTTTCGATTTTTAATTAGTTGTGGCCAGTTTTTGTTCCACGAACTTGGTCCTCCTGCTCCGCCTCCCGCTCCAAAACACAAAAATTTTAATAGTCCCAATAAACAAAGAAACATTTTATTGCTGTTGACAAATCGATAAACAGCTCAATTAGCATTTTCTGTAGCCAAACAATTGTCATGACAATTGAAGGGTTCAAACCATAAATCAAACCATAAAAAATACAAATGTATTTACGCTTATACAAATATATATTCAGATCAATAAAGAAATTTGTATGCGTTTGTCGTCAAGCCGCACAATTATGCAAAATGAGCTGTCAAACTTGGAAATTGACAGTTGGGAAGTTTTGTTCATTCCAATTGACTTAACTGCGAACTGGTGTGAGGGGACCGGAGGGAGAGAGAGAGAGAGAGAGAAGTGGCTTTTAAAGTGAAGAGATTATTTATTCCAAAGGCAACTTCAACAAGATAAGGAAAATAAGAGTTTAATATGATACAAAACGATCAATGATCAAATGTAGGGCAGGATATGTCCTTCGGAAGTAAGAGGAGAAATATTTTAACTCCAAAACTATGACTTTTCACAGAACCAATCGAATATACAAGTTCGATATATTAGTTATATTATTTGAACTCAATTTGAGCTTCAACAGTCACATTTCTGTGATTTGCTACGAGGCTAAAAGCGTCCTTCCCTACACCTCCAAACTCCTTTACATCTCACTGGTGCGACCAAATCTCGAATATTGTTCATGCCTCTGGTCTCCGCATTACAAGACTTGATGTTTGCCCTTCGTAGCCTAAACTGGGACACCACCATTCAGATATTTCGCCTAATAGACCTTCCCCCTGCAATGGAAATTGACTCCTGTGCACGGCCAATTAATTAGTCCAACCGGGTCAGAGCTTCACTATTAGCTGGATTTTGAGCTAAATTTCTCTTTATATTTGTGTTTAACTGAAGTTTGTTAAACTTTCCTCTAAATAAATAGCAAGTAAGAGTGTTGCGGTCTAATGCCCCGACACTAAAATACCCTGTTCCAAGCAGGGAATCAAACCGGAACCGTATACCGAAAAGAACCGATTGTAACTCAGAACCTGAACCGGTACCGGTACCAATAGTTTTTTGCAAGGCTGCAATCCGGTCCTGAACCGAAACCCCTAAGAACCGGTTCGGTTCGGGTTTTTTGGGTCCAACGAACCGGACCGTGAACCAAACCCCTAATATTTGTGACAGCTCGAACCTGAACCCGAACCGGACCACTTTTTCGATTCGCAAAATTAAGTAGTTATTCCAATGAAATAAAGAAATTCCAGGTATCATTGTATCATTCAAAAAGTTCTCCAATCCTACGATTCTATCGACGTCAATAATAGAGCGAATATGGTTCACAGCACATTACAGAATGCTGACATTCTTAATGAGAGTTATCCAAACTTAACTTTGATCAACTCAACGTCTGACTACGAAGAAGGGAAGTTTACGAAAAAGCCGTACATGCCTGTTCTCAATTTCACTTCGGTTTTCGTATAAACGTTTGTACGTTCAGCTCTAGGTCAATAAGGTTTACGGAAGTTGATACTCATTTCAACAGTAAGTAGATCCGGTTCAAGTAAATTCGGAATTTTTTAAGCAGTTGAAACAGACAGTTCAATGCCAAGTGGATTCAATTTGTAGAAAAAGAAAGCCTTTGCCACCTCCCAAATAAATTTAAAAAAGTAAAATGCCCAATTCAAAAGTATATACGAAGACCAAGTGGAATTGAGAACAGACCTGATAATTACATAATAAATTTTAAATCTGTAAATATTCGGTTATTATAATATTGAGAAATTACCCCAAAATTAAAATGTATAGACTCCCTTAAAAAGGCAATATATTTGTCGAAACGCGTAGGAGAGAACCTGATCCACTTAAAAAATATTGCTCTGATTTTATTTGCTGTTTCAGCAACTCGGGTATTAGTTAAACGGGCCTATTAAACAGTTATGTTTGATCTTTCTGATATAAGAGCTGGAATAGATCAACAGCTTAGGCTGCCTTCACACTGTTCGACACATGACACATGATAGTCTAGTAGCTTTGCCTAAGCAGTTCTCAAAAGTTGAAAGTGTCAGCTAATGAACTCTATTGTCAAAAATTACATTATTGAAATATAGAATATTATTTTAAAAAGTAAAAAATTTAAATCGAAACTATTCATATATACTCTGGAGAACCGAGGTTCGAACCAAAACCTTGGGTTCAGGGGTTCCAAGAACCAGTCCGCGAACAGAACCTTAGACTTTACAACGGGTTCGAACCCCTGAACCGAACCTTCCGCAAAGTTTTAGAGGTTTGCAGCCTTGTTTTTTTGTATACCGGTATCCGAGAACCGATAACAGAAAAGTACATTGCAAATGAATGAGGGAAGCAGCTTTAAGCCAACTACTTTGTCTGAAAGTAGAGATGAAATCGATTTATGTATAAATTTTTATGAAAAGAAACGGGACAATACAAATACTTTAGTATTTCCACAAAACAGTTTAATGTTATCAATCAAGGTTTTCCAGAGCTTAAAACGTCTTCAAAATAAAGATAATGTACTTAAATGGTGGTCAGAAAATTCGTTAAAGTTTCCGGAATTGTATGAACTAACAAAAGTTATTCTTGCTGTTCCAGCTGCACAAGTAAGAACGTTTATTTTCCGGCGTAAAGTTTATTATGATTCCGCTAAAGCTCCATTTACACGACCTGATCGCTCATATGAGTTTTCGTCTGATTTGCTGTCTGACCGTGTAAAAAGGCGTGTGAGTAAACATGAAGCTACTCAGATAAGCGATCAGACGAAATAGAATCGGTTCTATTTGGCCTAAGCACTCATCTGAGTGTCATTTATCGAGTTACAGTGTTCGTCTGACGAAAACTCATCTGAGCGATCAGGTCGTGTAAATGGAGCTTAAGAAATCAAATAGACGGAAATACATTGACCGCTGTCATGCTTCTAAAAAATAATCATTAATTTACCTTCATTGCGATTAATTTTAAGTATTTGTTATACCCTTGCAAAGGGTATTATAATTTTGGCCAGAAGTTTGCAACGCATAGAATTATTCATTTCCGACCCTATAAACTTATTATCTTGATCGGCGACGGCTAGTCGTTACCTTTCCGTCCGTCTGTCTTCCGTCTGTATGTCTGTCTGTTTCTACAACTAGTCCTCAGTTTTAAAGCATCGCTGAAACTTTGCACGAGTCTCTTTTTACACTGTAATAGTCGACCGATCGGACTATCATAGCTCATAAACTATGGTCGTGGGTTTTTGTGAGAAAACTTTTTGTTTTTAATGTAAACGCCTTCCGCTTCGACAATTTTTAGTTTTATACGCTTTTACACTAATTTGAAGTTTTTGTCAAAATCGGAGACTATACTATAGCGCATAGAACTATCGGTCGAAAAGTGGGTTTTTGTAGAAAACTTTTTGTTTTTAATGTAAACGCCTTCCGCTTCGACAATTATTAGTTTTATACGCTTTTACACTTATTTGGAAGTTTTTGTCAAAATCGGATGACACTAAGCCCATAGACTATCAGTCGAAAAGTGGGTTTTTGTGAGAAAACTTTTTGTTTTTAATGTAAACGCCTCCTTCGTGAACTATCAGTCGAAGTGGGTTTTGTAAGAAAACTTTTGTTTTTAATGTAAACGCCTTCCGCTTCGACAATTTTAGTTTTATACGCTTTTACACAGATTTGAAGTTTTTGTCAAAATCGGATGACTATATCTTATAGCTGCCATAGAAACTATCGGTCGAAAAGTGGCTTTTATCAGAAAAATGGTTTATTTTAATGCTGACGTTCGTAAACTCTGTGTAATAAAACATTGCGTATTAAAACGGAAAGACGAAGTTGCAATTGTATATCTTCTGGAATAAAAATATTTGACCTAAATCTGCTTATATCCAAAGATTTATAGATATTATAGACTGACATTGATTCAAAAAAAGTGTGTATGAGATGCGGTATTTATATATGTAAGCCAAGCGGTAAAAAGAACGAGAAAGCCAAGCTAAATTCGTCTGTGCGGAAGTGTTTATATACCCCTGCAAATCTCAGAGTATAAGAATGCAACAAATTTTCTAACTAAAACACACTTTCCGACCTTTGGTTTCCATAGCAGTTATAAGATAAAGTCAAACGAGATTGATCAAAACTTGATAATTATCGCTATAAATATTATATATACTACCATGTTTCACGATTTCTGGGCCAAGATTAAGTTAAGTTGTTTTTTGGTAGAAACCATATAAGCGATTCAAAGTCGCCCACACTCCACAGGTTTAGTTGTTGTAACTCACTTCAAAGCGAGCTAACTACACTTGTTGCAAAGTCCGCTGGTGGGGTCCTTGCCTCAAAAGGAGGCAATTTGTTATGCGCTGAGTCCACCAAGTATTTTATTGCGCATTGATTTTTAGACAGAATAACGGGTCGGGCGTCAAGGCCCAAACGGGCTATGATATCACTTTCTTCTCGTTTTTACTTGGCGTGGTCTTTTTTGATTCATATTTGGTATTTAATGGTTCTTGATCATAGGTCATCCACGGTATTTTATCGCGGTTCTGTATAATTACAATCATGGGCCAATCAATCATGGGTTTGTGGATTTGAAAAGTAATTTGTTAGAGCCCACACCTAAATTCTTTAGCTGCATTTCTCTGCCAGCGCATTAAATTAGTCAAACCATTAATTATGTATGTATTAGATTGCTCTCATCGTCGCTTTCGGAATTGATAAGGTTATGAACAATCAGACGGTCCGTTCGCGATTTATATCAATTGATTTGAGGTAAAATAGCAAAAAGCTATTTTTGGGCCAGAACTTCAGATTTTGAGGGTGTTGGGAGAAAAGCAAGTATGAAGAATAGCATTTCCTTGACCTGCTCTACAGCGTATGCTAGGTCATTTCGAAAGTATATTTTCGATGTAACACTGTGTTATTTTCCAACTTGGTGAATTTTTCGCTCAGGTTAGCCTACATCGCTTCATAGCCAGGGGAGAACCATTCAGGGTTCGCACATTTACATTTTAGCCTTTACACGAAGGTCATTTTGCTCTGCGGCATTGTTGGGAAGTAGCGCAGCGATAAGTTTGTACTGCGCGGTGTGAGGACTGCGCTCTCGCTGAGTACTTTTGTTTGTGCAGTAGATATCTAAGCGCCGAACTTTGAGGTATTTTATAATATAATTGGTCATTATTTCCCTACGTATTTTGCTTTTCTGTCGTAATCATTTTTTTTTGTCTAATTTGAATTACAATTTTGCCTAATTATCTTTTAAACAAAATGATCGATGTATTAATATTAGTTCCAACATCCCGTAGGTCCTAAAAAATAAGTTAAGAACTCAAAACATAACAATTTATTTCGTTGCTCATTTGGTAACAGTTGATGGCACGGATTACTGAACTAAAACCATTTTTTTTTGGTAGTAATAAAAATAATAATTTGAACTGAGACGCTGATTGCTTATTCCATAAACTCCCTTATTCCCTATTAAAATATTGCAAAAGTCCAACAATATTTCGTCTGGGATCACTTATCTAAGGTAGAAACGATAAGACCAAATATTAAGCTCATTCTTAAGCCACTCACAATTTATGGATAAGAATTAACAGAACTTTCACTTGTCTTCAGCTGCTGCTGCTGCTGGCAATGCCTCCTCTTCAGCTTGCTTGGACTCTTCTGGATTGGCATCGCCCACCTTTTTGTTTTGCATGCAGTTCCGATAGTGTTCCAGACTCAGAGTGCGCAGACCCTGGAGTGAGGCCAATGCGGTGTCGGATATATTGAGAC
The DNA here is from genome assembly GCA_018904275.1 of Lordiphosa clarofinis. Lineage (NCBI taxonomy): Eukaryota > Metazoa > Arthropoda > Insecta > Diptera > Drosophilidae > Lordiphosa > Lordiphosa clarofinis. Next base: position 477,556 of record JAEIGQ010000018.1, read on the forward strand.
TGGAGAGAAATTCGCCAATTGAAGAGAAATGCACCGCATTGCGTCGCTGTCGATTGTTGTGACGCTCGTCCTCACTGTTGGCACTCGACTCCTCCACGCTTGACGACTCTTCCTTCAGTGGATCCATGTTTTTTTGTTTCTCTCGTTTCGCCCCCCTCTCAGCAATAACAACAATACGTATCAGGAATGTAAGCAAAACAATCGTCGACTGCTGCGATTCAGTTATTTCAATAATTCAATCACGTGTTATCGAATAATTGAATAAGTCATCGTGTCGAGCGACACAAATTTAATTTCAATACGCAGAACGTTTAACGTTTTAACGAAGGCAACGGACAACGTCAAAGACATTTGCCGAGGGATGGGGAGACGGAACAGCAGCAGCAGCAGCAACGTGAGTGATTGTCGCAAAAGCTCAAAGGCGACAACAGCTCTTCGAATTGTACTGATTTTTATTTATTTTATGTTTGAACCGAAACGCTTATGGAATTACAAATGCGAAATTGATTGGGAGTGGCGGGGGGAAGGGGAGGGGGCGCGCCCCCGCCCTACCCCCCGTCCATCACCAAAGTTGCCAATTGTTGTGGGAAAATGTTTGAGCGGTTGTCCATGTGAAATGGAACAATATATTAGGCTTGGCCAATTTCCATTAGCATGTTTTCAGCAACGAATTTTAATTGTTTCGTTTGATTTTTTTTTTGTGTGTCTGCAAATGCCGGATCCAAGTTCAGTTCGTAGATAAATTATGTTAAGACTGATGAATTTAAAGCCATTTTTAGAATCCAACCACAATTGTGTTTATTTTCCATGCATTTATAGTTTTGTTCAAAACTGAAAAACTAGCTATCTTCAGGTATAGATCACAGTCATACCGCAAACGCATTGTGTGTTTGATCGAACAAATCTCTCTCTTTTCTCTTTTCATACCTTTTAAGAGTGATTTTCACTTACTCTGATCAAACATTGTTGAGCCAAAAGAATAATAAAGACGAACATGATTATACTTAGAGTCCCAACAGTACAATTGAATCAAACTCAACGGCAAACATGTTTGATGCATTGAGCGCGAAGCCAGTTTGCTATCGAGCGAAGCCGTTTTCTGGTACGTTCTATAGCGTATGTTACGGTAAAGCTCCATTTACACGACCTGATCGCTCAGATGAGTTTTCGTCAGACGAACACTGTAACTCGATAAATGCCACTCAGATGAGTGCTCAGGTCAAATAGAACCGGTTCTATTTCGTCTGATCGCTCATCTGAGTAGCTTCATGTCTACTCAGACGCCTTTTTACACGGTCAGACAGCAAATCAGACGAAAACTCAGATGAGTGATCAGGTCGTGTAAATAGAGCTTAAAGGTTTTATTTTGGTTCTATTTTATTTCGGTATTAGTTTTCGTATCGGTACCTAGATTTTTATTTCGGTATACCTGTACCTGTAAAATTAAATGACCTTTACCGATTGCGAGTTAATAAAATTCACACATCGAATCCGAGGTCGTTCATCAATCAAACAGTCTACCATCACGCATATCGTATAGTCTGTATATTTATTACCATCCAAATGCTGGTCTTAAACAATTCATCAATGCACCGGGAAGTAGCAGTTTTCTTTTCCTGCACTTGATTCTTATTTTGTTAAACGACTTGACTTTAAAGCTTTTATATCAAGATTGGACAATATGCAATTTATTTTAATTTGTGCCATGAATCTCCTGTAAAAAGGGAAGTACATACATTTATGTTCCCTTGCATACGTACATATGTACAAAGTACGCACAAATGTACATTTCGCTTCTTTTCATCAGGGACATGCAAAAAATAACATGTACTTACATACATAAAGGCTGGCTATTTGAATTTCTATGCACTTAAAAACGAAATAAGTATGCATTTATGTATATGCATTTCCAAAATGAAAATTGCTTTAATTTTCTTCAATATCAAAGGCGAAATACTGCCGATACACATTTCATTTTGATCTTTACATTCGTTCAGATTAACTTGCAATTTATAAACTAATTAAATGCATGTTGAAATTTCGCAGCACAAACACGAATAGGAATATTAAAACGTTTATTGGCTGTCCATGTGTACAAAACCTTTCTAATGAGGTCTTTTCTTTTGCATAGAAAAGCGACAGAATTCTAATTCTTAGTAGAAAGCGAACATGCAAAAACAGAACTTAAGTGCGAGAGCGCCAAATATGTACATACTTTGCTTCATCGTGTAAATCTCGACCTACAGTGTTCCTGCGGGTGGTGGGTGAACATCTGAAAAGTATGCAACACTTTTTTAACTTGGCTATTTTTCACATTTTTGCTCATAACTTGAGAACCGCTCATCCGATCCTTATCATTTCTTTGGCAAATTTATTCGTTTTGCTAATTACTAACTATCTCTAGAAGGTACGAATAGTCTATCTTTAAAACTGTAGGTATAACGTTTTTTCCGAATTGCAGGGGTCGGAGGGGACGTGGCCAAAATTTGAAATAAACTTGATCTGCCTGCAAGTATAAGAAGCAAATGTCTCATACATGTCAAACCTCTATCTCTTACCATCTCTGAGATCTAGATGTTCTTACAAACAGACGGACGGACGGACAAGTCTATATCGACTCGGCTGTTGATGCTGATCAAGAATATATATACTTTATGTGGTCGGAGATGCTTCCTTCTATGCGTTACAAACATCTGAACAATTTTAATATACCCTCTCTAAGGGTATAATTTTAATTTGACGGCTCTAGAGGTCGAACAAGTTATGCATTCAGTGCTCTACGCCAAACGATCTTGCTGAAACTTATCGCAATTATGAATACGACTATTGGACATGGTGTTAAGGGTTTATGTTGAACAATAAATGACAGAAACCAGAGAGCTTAAGCTGCCTTCACACTTATCAAGTATCTCTAAATAGTCGGTTATCAAACTTCTCTAAACAGAACCTTTTATCAAATTAAACCTGTCAAATTACATTAAATTAGGCTACGTTTTCTAAATACTTAGAGTTATAGTCAGAGAGTCTCTTTAGAGATATATGACAGAAACGATACGTTAGAAAAACGATCTTAGGGCCCTATTTTACCTTTTGAGCCATTCTAGCCCAGCCTACCCGTGCCCGTCTCTGACCTCACATAAACTGGGTCGAAACCTGACCTACAAAACGTTCAAGTATGCCGTCGTTCACTCTCGCACTCGTCCACTCAATCCCTTCGGTTCGATAGATTTTTGACATATTTTTGATCGGGCCGATCGGCTCATTGAACTTCGCCCATTGCGGCCCATTCACACGCTCGGCAGCGACTGCAGCCCGTGGGAGAAAAATGCGAGGCGATCCTTGGGCCCGAAAAAAGAAAAAAAAAAATTGCACTGATTGGGGCCCAGCGTTTTTGGTACGTTTGGCACATCGTTCGCTCGCCTGGACTTAAACAAATCAATACGAAAACGATGCAAATGGGAAAAGGCATGTCAACAATGCTGGCGAGTAATTGGCAGTGCAGCAGGAGCAGGAGCAGAAGTAGCGGCTGATGAGGCTCACTTGTGATGTTGATGATTGCGTCTCAGGTGTCTCTCTCTGTGTGTGTGTGTGATTGCCATCGCCTTTTGCTGGCCAAAGTGCAGCTAAACATCTGGAGCAGCACCGACCCATCACTGATCTTTGCCGACTGCCGCTCCAAGGTGCGCATTCGCGAGCTTTTGTTTGATCTGTCACCGCGGCTCAGAGCGGCTCACCCAATCGAATCACAGCAGACGCGCGAGGCAAGCGGATAAAATTATTGAAATTACATTTGGCCAGACGCCGCGCCGTCGTCGAGTCGATCGGGGATAGCAGCGATCTGCCAACACTTACACAATGCAGCCGGGCAATAATTATCGCTTTTAGTTTCAACGCGGCCTGTCAATGTAATTCCAAAAATGTCGTCAGTGTCGCTCATCCCCGGGAGGAGCACCCCGAGAGTCCGATCGGCGTACACTGTGATTTTCCTTCGATTTCGTGCAGAGCAGCTCGTCTTGTTGGTTTTTAAAATGTAATCATCATTAAAATATTTATGGGTTTATCGCGGACCCCGAAGACTGGACGGCTTGTAATGACCATACATAGCAATTGGTTCTCACGTTCGAGTGAAAAAAAGCAACAGCAACACGAAAAAAAACGCCAATTTGGCGTCATCGTTTGGTTGGACAGTTGGCAACGAAGTTGGATGTTGTCATTGTTGTCATTGCTGTCAGGTTGCGGACAGTGTCATTGTCACTTCGATTCGATGAGGAAGGAGGAAGAAGTTGGCTGGTTTGAAATCAATCACATGGGTGGTGTTTGGGAGAGGAGACTGTTTTTGCTTTTTAGAACTAGTTCGCACTGGTTGGGAGTTGGATATGTACATATTCACAAATTTGAATTCAAAGTTACAAACATTTTTAAAGCAATTTTTGTGCCAACTTTACCAGCTAGAGATGTGAGCGGAAAAGAGATTTCCAGTTCACATCAACATCCAAGTCTACACTGTCCCGTTTCGTACCCAAGCCCAAGTCTTCAAGGTAATACCATACCGTTCCCATCAACAACTCAAAGAACTTTGGGTTTTGCGGAAAGTGTGACCATTCGATATGGAATTTTTTGTTCTGGCAGTTGCTTTGTTGAGGTGCTCATTGAACGTCGTTTTAAGCCAGAATGCAAACCTTTAAAATTTTGCAGAAGTTTCGTTCAGGGGGGTTCGAATCCGTTGTTAAACTTAAGGGTACTGTATACCTTCAGGTGTTATTTTTTAAAGGTTTACAAAAAATTAGATTACTTAAAAACTATAAGTGGTATTAAGAAGCGGATTTTTTCATTGGATAGGTAATCGGTTAAACTAAATTTAGTAATTTTCGTTGTTGTTGTTGTACCTACGGTTGTTGTTGTATTTTTGTTCAAAGTTAACCAAAAATTTAAAACATAGGCCCATGGTTGCAAAAATTTTTTGAGAACGGATGATCTGAATTTAAAACTGAACACAGGGTTTTGTTAAGAATTAATGTAATTCTGGTGTGAACTAGGATATTTTGGATCGGTCAATAAATGACGTAGTTATGGGGTTTCAAAGTCAAAATTTCGAAAATCGACTATTTTTTCCCACTGTATTGGTCCTAGCTCCGTTATTTGTTGACCGATCAAAAATATCCTAGTTCACACCAGAATGGTGGGTATTAGAAGTAATTTAAGGGAAAGAATTTGAACATCGGTCAACAGGTACTCTTTAAATCTTTGCAACCATTTTGGAAAAAGTGGTTCCGAGATAATCGCATTTAAAGATTCGACATCTGTTTTTGATGAAATAAAAATCGTTTTTAATAAATGTATAAATCGGATTTGGTGCATTTGGGTTTTAACTTTCACCGAAAAAAAAGATTATCAAAATCGGTTAAGCAGTTCTCCAGAAATTTGAGTCAAAGTGCGTCAAGACATGGTAAAAAATAAAATCTCCAAAAATTTCCAAGTAAAATTATTTTTTTCAAAAAATTTTTTTCCATGACATCGAACATTTTATAAATATTTATAAAGTTTTTGACCAAAATAGGGAAAAAAATACGAATTTCTAAAAATACGAGGATCGATAAAAACAATTTTCATATAAAAGGGTCGGAAAAAATAATTGTTTTTGTTTATATCTTTAAAACTGAGTTTCGGATCAGCTTGAAAGTTTTGCAGGATGTTTATAAGATCCTAATAGAACGTTTAAGCAAATAAAAAAAAATCCAAAAAAAATTTTTCTGAAGGTATACAGTACCCTTAAGGTTACGTTCACGGACCGATTCTCAGAACTCCTGAACCCAAGGTTTTGGCTCGAACCTCGATTCGCTTGAACATAAAAGATAAGTTTCGATTTATAAATACTTATTTGTTCAAATTATAATCTATATTTCTATCATGGTACTTTAGTTATCAAATTTACAGCTTAAACTTACAACTTTTGTGAACTGTTAATAAGCATTAAATCATCTAAGCGCCGTTTACTTAGCTTCACTAGATCAAAGATCAAACATAACTTGAAAATACTCGTTCAACTGATACCTGAGTTGCTGTAACAGCAATATTTTTTAAGTCTTCGTATTTTATCCTTTTCACAATTTTCAAACATTTGTCGATGTATGTTCTCTTGTTCGCACGATCTAGGCGGCCAATTGACCGGTCCCGAACGTGAAATCAACATTTTACATTTACAAACTGACTTTTGGATGGATGCATTGGTACACTGAGAAAAAAATCAATCTAAAATCAAGATTATAATCTTGAATCAAAGAAAAACGGTGTCAGAACTCGACTAAGACCAGATAATCTTAACCCAGTATTATATGCTCAATTTTCTCAATTTTAATCCTAATCCATCAATCTTGGATAAAGATTGTTTATACTCGACTTTAAGATGAAACAATCTCATTTTTAAATATGAAAAGAAAAAACAAAAAAAAATATATTAAGCTGTTATTATTTTTATGTTTTTTCGTTGTGTTTTGATTTAGTTATTAACAATTTTTTCTTTCTGAAAAACTTATATAAATGTTAATTATTAATCTACCTGTACTGGGACTTGAACTGAGTACCTCGGGGTGATTGACCACACTGCATTGCCATCCAGCCGTCTCAGCTGTTCAGCCTAATTGTTAGAGCGTCACTAGTCGTAGTATAAGAACTCAGCACGACAATGCCAGCTGAGTTCTTAAACTGCAACTGGATGCGCGAAAAAAAATTCCTTAAATAGCTGAATCGGTAAAGAGGAAGCCAAAAGCTTTGGTTTGGATGGTTGTGGTTCGAGTCCCAGGAGAGCCGAGTTGTTTTTTTCATTTTTTTTTTTAAATTTTTTCTAACAAAATAAATCTTTTTATATATATCATAAAGTTTTATAGCTTCAGCTTTACAGAAAACTGTAGGACGGTTGAAAAATTGCGAGATGATAAATCTTGTTTTTAAGATTTTTAATCTGATTTCAAGGTTTTTTAATCTTGTTATTACAAAATAGAAAGATTCTCGAGAATTTCTCAGTGTAGTTCTTGCAATGCTTCTGGCTTTCCAACAGCCCATTCACCAAAAATTCTACGTTGCGGTAGGTTGTTCGGCTTCAATTCTTGCACCAGCTGTATTTTGAAAGGCTTCACACCTAAATCCTTCCGCAAAATTTTGCACGTTGTTGAGGAACAGCGACGGCGACGAATCGATAATTTATGGTCATCATTAACACTGGCCGATACAGCTGCGATATTTTCTTCAGTTTGCACTCTACGTAAGCGTGTTGGTGGTTTAATGTCCAACAATGTAAACTTGGAGCGAAATTTGTTCACTATAGCCCGAATAGCCGCTTCAGTGGGTCGATCAAACTGACCATAAAATGAAAGAAGCGCGCGATGAACTTTTTTAACAGAGCACTCATTTTGATATTAAAATTCAATAATTTGCAAGCGTTGATCGTTTGTAAGACGATTCATGGTTAAATTATAGACCAAACTGAAGATGTTTGACAGTGAAACAAAACACAAAACGTGCGTGAGCTGTTTAAACCAGTGTTGCCAAAAAGATAATAACTAAAAAATCACCCTTTATATAAAAGTGAAATTATGTTTGTATATTCTGTCCTTATAGGCGTCTAAAATTTTCACAGCAGGTTAATGGCGATCAGTTAAATCTCATAGGCTATATCTGAATTCTTCAAATGTTGACAAAAAACGATGAAATTTCCAAAATTATTATAAGAGTAGTTGATAGTCTGGAGTTGAGCATAAGCTATATAGCTTTTAATTAAATGGTCCAAAAAACCGCGAAATTTGCAAATTTATTCTAAGACTTTTTGTTAAAGCGTTTAATGTTAAAATAACAATGTTTAAGTTGGTAAATAGAAGAAATAGAATCTAATGGTAAAACAAATCACGATATTTGCAAAATTTATATAGAAGTCGTGAGTATTTACAAGGAATTCAACAGTCCAATATATTGCGAAGTTTGAAAATGGCAATGTAGAAGGGTAAATGGGAAGTGTAAATCAAACAATTAAACAATTTAAAATAATTCGAAATTTGCAAAGTTTTATTATTCCTGCAAAATATTATAGAGGATAAATATATGTCTCAAAAATCGCAAAAAAAAATAATTAATTATAATTATTTTTCAAGTTTGTTTTGTTGGGGAAATTGTTTATAGATATACAGTGCGTGTGTTTAGATTTTTATTTTCCTTTTACAAAGGTCCCTACGGTGGAATCTTTTCGGTCCTCTTTCCTTCTTCGACCTTGCTTACTTCATGGTGGCAATTGTTTCCTAGCAAAGTGGTTTGTGTGGGCTGCCAATCTTTCTATATAGTGTCTGGCCTGCTTATTAATAACTTTTAGGATTTCCTCAATAATTCTTGTTCTTATTTACCAATGAGGCCTGGTTATGGCCGTCTTTATATCAATCTAAACTAATAAATTAACTTTAAAAATTTCGAGATTTTTTGTACCGTTTTATGTACTTCTTCTACATATTTAGCTGAATATTTACCCGTCTCTATGAAAATCTAAACTCTTTATCCAGTTTTGTAGATTTTGTGATATTTTTATACCCTTGCAAAGGGTATTATAATTTTGCCCAGAAGTTTGCAACGCATAGAAATATTCATTTCCGACCCTATAAACTATATATATTCTTGATCAGGGCGACGAGCTGAGTCGATTGAGCTTTTTCCGTCTGTCTGTCCGTCTGTCTGTCTGTCCGTCTGTCTGTTTCTACGCAAACTAGTCTCTCAGTTTTAAAGCTACCGAGCTGAAACTTTGCACAGAGTCTTCTTTTTACTGCACACTGATAATATGTCGGAACCGACCGGATCGGATGACTATATCTTATAGCTGCCATAGGAACTATCGGTTGAAAAGTGGGTTTTTGTGAGAAAACTTTTTTGTTTTTTATGTAAACGCCTTCCGCTTCGGCAATTATTAGTTTTATACGCTTTTACTCAGATTTGGAAGTTTTGGTCAAAATCGGATGACTATATCTTATAGCTGCCATAGGAACTATTGGTCGAAAAGTGGGTCTTTGTGAGAAAACTTTTTTGTTTTTAATGTAAACGCCTTCCGCTTCGACAATTATTAGTTTTATACGCTTTTACACAGATTTGGAAGTTTTTGTCAAAATCGGATGACTATATCTTATAGCTGCCATATAGAACTATAGGTCGAAAAGTGGGTGCTTCGTGAGAAAACTTTTTGTTTTTAATGCAAACGCCTTCCGCTTCGACAATTTTTTTTATACCTTTTACACAGTTAGTTTTCAATCGGGCTATATCTTATGCGCCATAGGACTATCGGTCGAAGGTTCTGGACTTTTTGTTTTTAATGTAAACGCCTTCCGCTTCGACAATTATTAGTTTTATACGCTTTTACACAGATTTGGAAGTTTTTGTCAAAATCGGATGACTATATCTTATAGCTGCCATAGGAACTATCGGTCGAAAAGTGGGTCTTTGTGAGAAAACTTTTTTGTTTTTAATGTAAACGCCTTCCGCTTCGACAATTATTAGTTTTATACGCTTTTACACAGATTTGGAAGTTTTTGTCAAAATCGGATGACTATATTTTATAGCTGCCATAGAAACTATCGGTCAAAAAGTGGGTTTTATCAGAAAAATGGTTCGTTTTAATGCTGACGTTCGTAAACTCTGTTGTATTAAAACATTTGCAAGGGTATTTAAACTTCGGCAAAGACGAAGTTAGCTTGGCCTTCTCGTTTTTTTTGTGACCAATTGGACTACACCTCCTATTTACCCTCCTATTTTTTCTCTTACCGATTGACCCAACTGTCCTATTTACTCGTTGACAATTGTTAACAATAATAAATCTTGATGATAATTCTTTGACTAATCAAATTTATGAAATTGGCAACAATTAGCTGTTTAAAAATATTAGGATAGCATTAATTTTAAATGACTTATTGGATACCCCAGATAAATTATTGTATTTCTCGAAAAGATAGGGGAGACTCTCCGGTTGTGGACATAGTTGCGTTTTTCACTAATAACTTTTTCCCACGTCAACATTATGCGTTGATATGCACATCATTGTAAAGCTAGAGACTCTAGCTAACTTTCCTCTGAAGTAACCTATTGTTTTAGACAAATGGAAAAAAAATTTGCAGCCATGTATATGAAGTGATGATTTTTGGCCAACATTTTTTTTGTACCCGGTTGTGGACAACCTTGTAAAATCGCTAGAAATTGAAAAAAATGAAGTAAAATGGTCATGAATTTATGATAAAAGAACGTTTATTTATTTAAGAAATGAAAAAAATGATTCAGAAATGCAATTTTTTCATGTGAAATATGAGGACTTTAAATGCGCAGAACGATCGCAAACATCGCAATAGATCGAATTTAAAGGGGTCAGTTTTTTTGGCAAGAGCGCCAAACAAATCAAACAGAAGTCGACATCTTTGACTTCTTCCGATGACGAAGACGCCTATTTCTGGGCACCGCGTTTGGCCGACGGCTTGGCTGGTGGTGTTGCCTGCCGTTTTCCTTGCCGGCTACGTTTCTGGGGGGTCTTCTTCTAGTGCGACACAGAATCTCAGCTGTTTATACCCGTTTCTCGTAGAGTAAAAAGGGTATACTAAAGTCGTGCAAATGTATGTAACAGGCAGAAGGAATCATTTCCGACCATATAAAGTATATATATTCTTGATCAGCATCAACAGCCGAGTCGATATAGCCATGTCCGTCTGTCCGTCTGTCCGTCCGTCCGTCCGTCTGTATGAACACCTAGATCTCAGAGATGGTAAGAGATAGAGGTTTCACATGTATGGGACAAATGCTTCATTTATCTGCACGCAGATCAAGTTTGTTTCAAATTTTGGCCACGCCCCCTCCCGCCCCCGCAATTTAGAAAAAACGTTATATCTCCTACAGTTTTGAAAATAGACGATTTGTTCCTTCTAAAGATAGTTAGTAATTAGCAAAATGAATCGATTTGCCGAAGAAATGATAAAGATCGGATGAACGGATGAACCAAGCCCCCCCCGCTACCCCTCCTCCCATCCTAAGAAAAAATGTTGCATACTTTTCAGATGGTCACCCTAAGGAACGTAGGAACACTGTTAAACATGTTTTTTCATAAGTAACGTGTATATCGAAGTCGGTCAGAGCCGACTTTAACTTACGCTCTCGTTTTATTTGCCTTCTCGCGCAAAACCTCGACGCTTTCCGGAGAAGTTATCACAGTGGTTGGCTTTTGCGGAAAAGTTCTTTGCACCGGCCCAATTTCATCCAACAGTGAAAAGCGGCTAGCCGAAGACGCTCGTGAACTGGATGGCTCGGGGGAGGATAACACCTCTTCTTTTTACCCCATATTGGGATCGGCAGAAACGATGTTACGACGCTGATGATTGTCTTCATCAAGATCAGCTTCTGTGGCGACTTCTACTGCTCTTCGGTCGACAGCCTCAATGAAGTCAGCATCGGAGAAAGCATTAGGGTCAAACAGACCAATGCCGGAAAAATATTTTACGCTTCATGTGAGAGAGGTAAAAAAACACATGATGGAGTTCGTTGGTTGCAATCTCGAACGAATTCCAACAAAACCGAATCAACAACGGACGAAACATCTGCAAAATTTGCTTTGAATTTCTCCAAATACCGAAACAAAGTGGTTTGAGGAAGCCCATATTCCTTGGCTGTAGCTTTGACTGCCTTCTTATCGATGAGGCATTGCTTATTGGCATCGACCAGCCCATTAAAATTGATATTTGTTGAATCGAACGATTTTTTTGACATGGCTAAAAATGCACAAAAATGCTGTAAAAATATGTTAAACTAGCATAAACAATATTTGACAGTTTTATGGCCAAACACACGCTTTAAACACAAAAAACGAGGGTGTCCACAACCGGTGCAAAACTGTGTCCATTCTTGGAAATGGTAGCCATTTTTATTTTGTTCAGCAAATGTACGCGACACAAACATTTCACTGAAACTTGATATCACATCACAGAGTACACAGAATGCACTAAATAAAAAAGTATAATACTAACCTCTTTTCAATGTTTTGCTTCGATTTAACGCAATGTGGAAATTTAAAAAAATAGAAACTCGGAAAAATTTTCACGATTTTTTTTTTGTTTGCTCACAGCAAGAAACCAAATGCTTGTTTACACTTCAGTATTGGGTCAGATTATGTGTACTGTCAAACTACAAGTTGGACATCTGCATCTGTAACCTGTCAAAAAATAGACTGGGATGTCCACAACCGGAGACTCTCCCCTACTCTTTATTTTTCCCTAAAATACACTTTTTCCTATGCCTCAAAAGGGACTTTCTCACATCTCCCTAAAGAATCGCTTCACTCTTAAAAGTTTGAAAGAGTGGCACACTTCTGTCCCTGTAGGAAACGCGTTCTTATCTTCCAGACTAAATATTTTAATTTGGAACTGGTTCAATTTGATTCGAAGTCTTTGCAGATTTAGTAGGCGAAGAAACTCAGATTTTCTCTTGACAATGAATTACGAAGTAGGCGTTTTTTACTGTCACTTGTTCCACCCTTTTTGAGATTCCAAAGTATGTCATGATTTCACTATTGTAGAATTTTCTCCTTGACAACTTGCCATTCGATTGTTGCCTACAGCCACGTAAGGAGCTAACAGTGTGAAATATAAATTGTGATTTCGGGTGAATTGAAAAAAGGTCTAAAAGTGAAGGAAAATTGTTTTGCATAGGCGATTAATACAAACAACAAGAGGCTAAATATGAGCAAGAACAGAAAAGCGTTTGGTGGAAAAGCCATTGAGGGTCAGTCTAAGCAGTCCAAGAGAATTATGCCAAGTAAGATTATATTTGTCCTAGACTTATCCAAAATTAAATTTAATGTGTCCGTAGGGAAAAATACGGAGACAACTCGCGTCGGAACAGAAATGTCGTTGGTAAAGGCTGCTGGCAACGTGGAGGCGAGTGAGAGGGAGAGTGAAGACTCTAGCTCCGAGTCGGATTCAAGTAGTAGTTCTGGTAGTTCCAGAAGTAGCTCCTCGTGCTCCTCCTCCTCCTCCTCCTCCTCCTCGTCCTCCTCGTCCTCCTCCTCTTCGGGCTCGAAATCGTCTTCGATTTCTAGTTCCTCCTCTTCTGCTGCCTTGGAGGAGCAGCAGAAGAAAGAGGTTGTGAGGAACGTGAGTTGCCAGCAGTCTTCTACAGCCAGGGAAGTACAGAAAAAAGACTCCATTGTGCCCGAAAGTAAGCGTTCTCAACCTAATCTTGTAATGAAAGTTAACTCCGCTGCTAATCATGTTCCACTGAAATCGGCAAATGGCCCCATTGGTAGCCGGGTCATGAGTAACCTATTGTTGTCTTCTCAGCATAGTAAAGTCGCAATGAAACCTCAAGAGCCGCCTTCACCCAAAGGCATGCAGAGGGGACTAGCCTCTAAACCGTTACCAAGGATAAATCAGCGTCTTCTTACAGCCAGGAATGTACAGAAAAGAGTCGTCACTGCATCCAACGAGGACATATCGTTCATCCCTGAAAGAAAACGTACTCAACCTAGACTTGTGAAGCGATTAAACACCAATGTCAATCAGCGTGTAAATAGTCCACCAAAGAACAAGAACCAAGTGCAAAGGACAGGCTTTATTCGAGGCGGGAACATGACTAAATTATTGAAAGATGAGGTTGCCAAGATTACCTCAAGGCAACAAGAGCCGCTTTCACCCAAGGTCAGGCAGATAGATGGGGTCTCTAATCAGGAACAGAAAGAAGACGCAACTACACAACCGAATATGTGGGTCAAGGGTTCCATGAAGCACCGCAAGTCTTGGGCGACCATACCCGAAAGAAACCGTACTCAATCTAGACTTGAGATGACTGCTACGACAGGTCCAACTGGTTGCAGGAGGATGACTAAATTATTGCCATTTCCCCAGAAAGATGAAGTCACCAAGGTTACTCAAAGTCACAAAGAGCTGCCCTCATCCAAGATTATGCCGAAAGGAGAAGCCTCTAATAAGCGGAAATTGGATAACAAGACACCAAAGGATGATCAGCAGCCTTCTACAAGTAAAGGTAAACAGAACCAGGATATGTGTGTCAAAGGTTCTAAGAAGGATGTCAAGGAAGAAAATAGTCGTTCGCCCCAGGAACAAGTTCCAAATGATCCGGTCCAGATCTACCCTCTGTTTGTGCCACATACTAACGCACAAAAAAAGATTATAGACCGCCCCGAGGTGGAGACTTTTTCCGACTTGTCGGACAGCAATCGGAGCAGCGAAAATGAGTCTGAGAAGGACGACGACGCCACTGTAGATAAAGTGGAGCCCCCGGCCCCAGAAGTTCCGGTCCAGACATACCCCCTGTTTGTACCACATCCCTACGCGCAAAAGAAGATAATAGATAGGCCCGATGAGGAATCTTTTTCCGACATGGAGTCTGAGAACAATCAGAGTAGCGAAGAGGAGTCCGAGCAGGATGAAGTCCAAACTACGGTCTCAGAAGTTCCAGTCAAGATATATCCTCTGGTAGCAACACATCCGTATGCACAAAAGAAGATAATAGATCGTCCCGATGAGGAATCTTTTTCCGAATTCGAGTCTGAGAACAATCAGAGCAGCGACTATGAGTCTGAGGAGGAAGATATAAGTCAAGACCAAGTCCAAACTACGCCTCCGCCCAAGGTCTCAAAAGTTCCCATCAAGACATACCCTTTGGTAGTTCAACGCCCTCACCAAGGGAAATCAATCAGAGGGCCGCCGTCACGCCCTCACCGAGGGAAATCAATCAGAGAGCCGCCTTCACGACCTCACAGAGGGAAATCAATTAGAAAGCCGCCGTCACGCCCTCATCGAGGAAAATCAATCAGAGAGCCGCCGTCAAAAAGACGCAAGATTAGCAAAAGCGATTCTTCAGCAATGAAATCAGACAAGCGAAGCCCCCGACTAACTACAATAAGCATTCATCTGTTGTACTTCCAGCATCATCATCAACATCAGCACCAAGCGGGTCATTGGTTAAGGTCTCCAGAGTAGAGCCGTCCTCTGTTGCAGTTCCGGAGAATACCTCAGCTTCATCTTATAATCAACCTTCGTCAGAGAGCCCCCAATTATTGCAGAAGTATAAAAAGGCTACATTGATTCCGCCTGTGAAGGCAAATGAGAATCCCTCCTCTTCCAAGAAAGCTTGTAGTGTTGACCACAAAGTGTCTTCCTCATTCAAGGAAGTACCAAAAGAAGCTGTCGCTACCAGCTCTCTAGCTAAGAACGTAGCTGTCTTAAGGGACTTCCCAAGTCAAGTAAAGTCCTCATCATCCAAGAAATTGCAAGAAGAACCCTTGCCTAGCTGTTCGTATAAAAGTAACACTTGGAGGCCAGGTGAAATCAAAACCTTACCAGAGGTGGTAGACTCTAAGAAGGAGCCAAATCAAGTGGAAAGCTCATCACCCCTTGAAAAGCAACAAAATGCTACTTCTAGCTATCCAGGTGTAGCTGCGTCAGGAAAGGATATGCCAAGTAAAGAGAATTCATCCTCAAGCCACAATGAGTCAAGCTCATCCCTTTCTAGCCGTTCATCTAAGAACAGAACCCCACTGAAAGACCTTAGTAATGTGGAGCAGTCAACCCGGCATTTGCAACAAGAAGACTTGCCCAGCGATTCTTCCAAAAACAATCCGAAGAAGAGCTCATCCAAGGAGTCAACTAAAGAAGAATCGGATAAGAAGGGAAAGAAGGGGAAAATGTCATCCTCATCCAAGAAGAATCGGAACAATTCTTTATCCCTAGAAGAGGAACATTCACATTCATCGCGCTGTGAGACCACCCAACCAAAGGCTACACTTGAAGAGTCTTCCTCATCCAAGGCGGACCAAGAAGGAATGGACTCTAAGAACAGAGACGCTAAAAGGGATTCAGTTTCTCAAGAATCCACGAAACGTCATCGTTCCTCATCCCGAGAAGAAATATCTTCACAATCATCGCGTCTAGAGAGAGATGAAGCTACAACCAGCACTAAATCAAAGGCTACACGCGAAGTGTCTACCTTATCCCAGGCAAACCAAGAAAGAATTGACCCTAAGAACAGAGACGCTAAAAGGGATTCAGTTTCTCAAGAATCCACGAAACGTCATCCTTCCTCATCCCGAGAAGAAACATCTTCACAATTATCGCGTCTAGAGAGAGATGAGGCCGAAACTTGCACTCAACCAAAGGCTACGCGCGACGAGTCTACCTTATCCAAGGCAAACCAAGAAAGAATTGACCCTAAGAACAGTGGAGCAATAAAAGACTCAGTTTCTGGAGAAGCTTCTGTCTCATCATCCAAGGAGAATCGCCATCGTTCTTTATCCCGAGAAGGAAAAACGTTCACAATCATCGCGCCTAGAGTCAGATAAAGCGCCAACTAGCTCTAGTCTTGTAAATACCACCCAACCAAAGGCTACACTTGAAGAGTCTTCCTCATCCAAGATGGACCAAGAAAGAATGGACGCTAAAAACAGTGTAGCATTAAAGGACTCAGTTTCCATCTCGTCCTCCAGGGAAAATCGCAATGCTGCCTCATCACGAGAAGAAACACCTTCACAATTATCGCGTCTAGAGAGAGATGAAGCCGCAACTAGCACTCAACCAAAGGCTACGCGCGACGAGTCTTTCTCATCCAAGACGGAACAAGAAAAAATGAACGCTAAGAACAGAGACGCTAAAAAGGATTCTCAAAGATCTTCAAACTCATCTTCCGAGGAATCCAAGAATCGCCATCGTTCTTCATCCCGAGAAGAAAAAGCTTCACACTCATCGCGTTCGAGAGAGATGAAGCTCCAAAGACCACCAAACCAAAGGCTACACTCGAAGAGTCTTCTTCACGCAAGGCGGACCAAGAAAGCACGGACCCTAAAAACAGTGGAGCAATTAAGAACTCATTTTCTCGCAGATCTTCCGTTTCATTATCCAAGGAATCCAAGAATCGCCGTCGTTCCTTATCCCAAGAAGAAATACCTTCACAATCATCGCGTCTAGAGAGAGATGAAGCTGCAATTAGCGCTAAGCTTGCAAATTCCACCGTACCAAAGGCTTTCTCATCCAATTCGGACCAAGAAAGAATTGACCCTAAAAACAGTGGAGCAAAGAAGGACTCGGTTTCTCAAAGAACTTCTCTCTCATCATCCAGGGTGAATCGCAATAATTTCTCATCCCGAGAAGAGAAACTTTTACAAACATCGCATCCAGATTTAGATGAAGTCCCAACTTGCTCGAATCGTGCAAATACCTCCAAACCAAAGGCTACACGCGAAGAGTCTTCCTCATGCAAGTCGGACCCTAGAAACAGTGTCGCAATAAAGAACTCAGTGTATCGAAGATCTTCCGTCGCCATATCCCGGAAAGCACAAAATGAAGTGGTTAAGGAGAGTGATCCCAAAGAATCTTCTGCAACTAATGTCTCCCGAAAGAGACGAAATACTATTGCTTGTTTGTCGACGACGAGAGACACAAAAGGAAAAGCTTGTACTAGCCAGAAGAGAGACGCCATGAAAGACTCTGCATTACCCACAAATTATCCAACTGATGAGGCTCACATCGTCCTTCGGAAAGAAATATCTCCCGCTCTGCAGAGCTTTAAAATTCCCAGAAAACTTCCAACGGACCTGGGCAGCCATGAAAAGAAGGAACAAGAGCCTTCATCATACAGGGAAAGGCAGAGATTTTTAAGTTCTAGTAACGAGGATAGAAGTAACTTTATAAATCCGTTCAACAACTTTGATAAGTCGAACAGAAGCTCAAGGGCGGCCACCTACAGAAACCCCTTTTCAGTTGGGGTAGGGCAGAAGAGATATGCTACTGGCTACGATGACAGGTACGCCAAGATCCCAAGACGCGACTACGGAGAGCGACATTCATCTAGTTATAAATATAGATCCATGAGTTCAAGAAGAGATGAAAGAAGGCCACCTTCACCTGAAGCAAAACAGAAAGAAGTAGGAGTAGGAGGAAAGAATCAGAAGCCTTCCACATCCAGTGAAGCACAGAAAAGAAAGACAGGAAGCGACCCAACGATACCAAGAAACGACTATGAAGAGCGACATTCATCTGGTTATAAATCTATATCCAAGAGTTCAAGAAACGACGAGGGAAAGCCACCTTCACCCAAGGCAAAACAGAAAGAAGTAGCCCCAAAGACTCCAAACAAAGACCAAGAGCCCTCCACATCCAGTGAAGCACAGAAAAGAGAGCCAGGAAACGACTACGAAGAGCGACATTCATCTGGTGATAAATCTATATCCAAGAGTTCAAGGAACGACGAGAGAAAGCCATCTTCACCCAAGGCAAAACAGAAAGAAGTAGCCCCAAAGACTCCAAACAAAGACCAAGAGCCCTCCACATCCACTAAAGCACAGAAAAGAGAAGCTTCGTGCAACAGTGCTGAAAACGATCCTATGGCATTGGCTCTCATCTTTGAAAGGGAACGTTCTTCACTTAATTCAGTAAGAAAGGCAGGCAGCACTACTAAAAAAAGTATGAGTGACCCTCTGAAATCATCAAAGCACCAAGTTCCGATTTCGCAAGACACCGCTTTATCTAAGAAAATGCAGATGGAAGAGAAACCTTCCTGCAAAGCAAACGCAGATCTGGCGCCCAAAAAAACTGATGTACCAATGACAGATCCAATTGTTCAAGAAAAGGAAGTCACTTCCCTACAACGGACAATAGGTACCAAGACCACAAAGAAAGACAAAAAGGCTGCTGCATCCAAAGGTGTCCAGCAGCAAACAACAATAAGAACCAAGACAACGGAGACTAAAGCTTTGGGACCTCTGACATCTAGGCCTTTTCCTAGTATCTGGGATATGTATAGCGAGGAGGGTACATTAGAGATCCCTGAGTCATTTTACGAAACATCTTACGAATATGTAGACCAACTCTTGCTGGTGTCTGAACAATTGAAGGCCCCCCAGGAAGTCCCTCTTCCTTCCCCAACAGTAAGTACCAGAGATATATGAAAACTGTTTTACCCCCAAATTTTTTCCGCAGGAGGTAACTTCCCAACACCCTAGAACAGGGGAAGATTCTACATTCAGACATGATTTAATGAAGGCTCCTAAGTCATCCAACCGAAGGCAGACGGAAAAGGGTGGTTCGCTTGAAGAATTGCATAAACTATTCCCAACTGGTTACAAGAACTTAAACCAGCTGTGGGTGTCAACTAAAAACGCTGATGTTCATGAAAAGTCTTCTGCCCCCAAAGGTTTCCAGTCGGAAAACCGTTCTTCAGGACAGACAGTAAGTACCAAGACCATAAAGATAGACAAATACTCTGCTGCCTCCAAATTCTTTCAGGAGGAAGTCACAGCCCCCAATGTCCCTTCTTCTACCAAGACCTCAAAGATAGGCCACAACTCTTCTGCCCCTAAATTGATCCAGGAGGAAGTCACTGCACCCAAAGGTTTCCAGCAGGAATTCCCTTCTACCACAAAGACAGGCCAAAGCTCTTCTGCCCGCCAATTCTTCCTTGAAGAAGACACTCCCCACAAAGGTGTCCAGCAGGAAGTCCCGTCTTCAAACCAGACAGTAAGTGCCAAGACCACAAAGTTAGCCCAAAACTCTTCTGCCTCCAAATTCTTCCAGGAGGAAGACACTGCCCCCAAAGGTTTCCAGCAGAAGGTTCCTTCTACTAAGATCACAAAGATAGCCCAAAACTCTTCTGCCCGCCAATTCTTCCTAGAAGAAGACACTCCCCACAAAGGTGTCCAGCAGGAAGTCCCGTCTTCAAACCAGACAGTAAGTGCCAAGACCACAAAAATAGCCCAAAACTCTTTTGCATCCAAATTCTTCCAGGAGGAAGACCCTGCCGCCAAAGGTTTCCAGCAGAAGGTCCCTTCTACCAAGACCACAAAGATAGCCCAAAACTCTTCTGCCTCCAAATTCTTCCTAGAAGAAGGCACTCCTTCTAAAGGTGTCCAGCAGGAAGTCCCGTCTTCAAACCAGACAGTAAGTACCAAGACCACAAAGATATACCAAAACTCGTCTGCCCCCAAATTCTTCCAGCAGGAAGTCTCCGCCCAACAGCGGACAACAGAGAAAGATCCAAAAGGCTTGGAAGATGATCAAGTGCCTTCGACATCCAGGCACTCTACTGGCTACCTGGATATTAATAGCCAGGGTTCAATGAGGGACGCTTCATTCCAGAAAACGCAAATGGAAGATGTCCTTTCGTTTGAACAAAAGGAAAAGTTGTCTGCTCCCAACAGTTGCCAGCAGGAAGTCCCTTCCCTAAACCCTAAATCCATAGAAGCCCACCAAGAGCCTTCAACGTCCAATGGCTCTACTAGCCAGGGTTCAACCCAGGATCCCGAATCCTTTGCTATCCTTGCAAAGAAATCTAATGTTCCCAACGTCCCAACCGCCACCAACTACCAGAAGAATGACCCCATGGCATTGGCGGTTATTTACGAAAGGGAACGTGTTTCCCGAAATCTCCTGAACGTAGATACCGCCAAGCCATTGCCCGAAGAAGCTGAAAATCCTGCTTCCCCATACCAGATATTAAGCACCGAGACCACAGAGAAAGATCTTCAAGAGGCTTCTACATCCCAGGGCTGTACCAGCCAGCAGGATATAAGCAGTCAGAATACTGCTTCACCCAGCGCCTTGCTCTTACAAGACTCTATTGAAGACCAGGACTTAAATCTCCTTCTAATGTTTGCAAAGGACGCAGACCCGGAAACCGTTATTACTTTAGACGAAGAATTGTGTAACCTGTTGATGTCACCAATGGAATCCACCTTCCAAGAGCCGGTTACTTCCGAGACTCCAAATGAAGATTACTTGACTTTGGACCACCACCAAGAGCTGCCGAGTTTAGTGCTAATGGAAAGAGGAGTCGCTACCCTTGATCCAAAAAAGGATCTCGGCGTCCACCAAGAGCCCCTTACTTTAGGGCTGAAGAACACCGAAGCCGCTACCAGAGATCCAGAAAAGAATCTCGGCTTCCACCAAGAGCCTATTACTTTTGGGCTAATGGACATTGCAGCCGCTACCATGGATTCAGAGAAGGATTTCGGCACACAGCAAGAACCTCCATGCCCCCTGCAAATGCAGAAAGAAGTTACTTCTAGTATTCAAGCGCCAATATCAAACGCGAGTGCTTTGGACATCCACGAAACCGCTGCTGATCACCAAAAGCCCCTTTCACCCAGGGCAGGTCAAAAGAGAACCGCTTCTATCGACCTGGAAGTTAGTTCCAACTCAATACCAGCAAAAATCTCAGCCTGTGAAGAGTGGATAAGCGTAGAACAAAGCAATTCAAATATGTATCCTACCATTGATCTGACGTCTTCACCGACTCCCGAACAAGAGTCCAGAGATTCAAACCAAGAGCCCAAAGAGTTGTCTCCCCCACGGTCGGAAAATCAAAATGCAGCCGCTACGAATGACTACAAAATGAGTGCCACCACAATAACCGCCAAGAGTCAAGCCTATGAAGAGCCCACAATGATCGATCTGACGTTTCCACCGACTCCTGAACAGCAAGATCCCTCAGATTCAAATCCCACCATAAACCTGACCCAAGAAAACCAACGACCCAAAGAGTTGCCTCCTTCACGGACGCCATACCAAAATGGAGCCTCGACTGGAAGCTCCACCTCAATAATGACCAAGATCCCAGCCTATGAAAAGCCCACATTGATGAGCGTAGTCGAGGGCAATTCAAATATGTATCCTTTCATTGATTTGACATGCCCTTCACCCACCCCTGAACAACATGAGTCCAGAGATTCAAACCTCACCTGTGAACACCAACGACCCAGAGAGTTGTCTCCGCCAAGGTCGCTAAATAAAAATGGAGCTGATAAACAGAAGACGTGTTTCACCTCAATACAGGCTAAGATCGAACCCTATGAAGAGCCCACATTCATCGATCTAACGTCTTCACCCTCCCGTGAACAAGATTCCAATCTCACCTGTGAAAACCAACGACCCAGAGAAATGTCTACACCACGATCGCTTAACCAAAATGGATGCGCTGCTGATAAACTGGAATCGTGTTCCACCTCACTACGGGTTAAGATCGAACCCTATGAAGAGCCCACATTGATCGATCTGATCGATCTGATGTCCTCACCAACTCCTAAGCAACATGAAAACCAACTGGCCAAAGAGTTGTCTTCGTCACGGTCGCTATATAAAAATGGAGTCCCTACTGATGCAGAGGGATTGAGTTCCATCGCAATACCGTCTATGTTCCAAGCCTATGAAGAGCCCACATTGATCGATCGGATTGATCTGACTTCGTCACCGACCCCAGAACGACAAGATTCCATCCAACGACCCAGAGAGTTATCTCCTCCTCTATCGCTAAATCGAAATAGAAAAAGACCTCATGGCGACAATACCCATCACTTGCATTTCAAATGTTCCTGTGGTTTGGATTGGACTATCCCGAAACACGCTGAAGCTGCTGCTATTGTTGAAATACCCCCAGAACATTCAGAAGACTGTGAACCCTTGGACTTGTCTTGTCCAGCCAAAAGGCAGAAAATGATGGAGACCACTCAGCACTCCAAGTTTCAAGACGTTCAAACACAAACTTCACCCGTACATACGCCCAGTCTACCACCCCTGGAGAACATCGAAGAGGATGACGTACTCAGCTCACTCTTCTTCACCGACAGTGACGATTTCAGTGATCAAGATGAGCTGCTTCATGAGGCCATGGAGCAATTGGGACATCCCATAGTAACCCCACTGCCACCTTCAAAAAGTTGCAGGAAGCAGCCGTAACTGTGATATTTTTTGGTTTTTTTTTAATAAACCTCAAACCAAGGGCCAACTCATTGGCTTATTGGACGCCATTTATATGTATGTCTTTCCCGTAATTAAGTTGGCCTGGGCTGAAAAACTGGCTTATGTCGCGTTGACTGCTTCCAATCACCAAACATTTAATAAATCTAGAGAGAGGAAAAAAAGGGGCGTCACAAGAAGTCTTGCCTCTTAATTGCAGCTAGTTTCTGTAGCCGCCGGGCAGCTTGCTTTTTTTTTCCTGCTCTCTGCTTGAGGCTGCTACTTAATTTATTTGTCACCGAACCGAAGCGCAAATGAAGTTCGAAAAAAGACACAGCCATGCAGAGCAGGAGAGAAGAAATGCTTGTGCCGAGCAAAAACGCTCAAGAAATAATTACAAATTAAAATGAAACACGAATATGTGCAAGAAGGGGGCAAAAGTTTTACAAAAGTTTAAAAATAGCTGCGGCCACGCATGCGCAAAGATTTGTCATAATTGATAAACGACAAACGGCAGCGATGCACTGTCTGTTGTCGTTCAGGAGGGAGGGGGAGGGGGCGGTGCCCAGATAGACCAGAAGTCGGTGGCAATGACAGTGAAACGCCTGGCCGGGCAGACAAATCGAAGCATTGTCATTTGGTAGACACACAACTGCTTGCTTAAAAGAAAGAATGGGTTAAAGATGGGGATAGAAGGAAGAGTCTTGGCAATAAAAGCAAACAGAGTTTCTACACTCTACAAACCATTTGATATCTTAGGCTTTCTAGTCTGTATGTGTGCTTTCAGCTATATGATGATTCTATAAGACAAACAAAATTTGAAAGGTACTTATTGATAGGAAAAAACCACTGTCTGGGTTTGGTCTGATTGGCTAAGGTTTTCTTGCCATAAACTTCTGAAGTTTTCAGATTTTTTTTAAAAAATGTTTTGTTCAAGTCTATGTGTAAAAAACGATTTGAAATTTTACTTTACGGCCTGAGCTAAACCTACAAAACACTTGGACCAGCTCAAAAAAATACAGTCTATGCTTAAAATCACAAAATTGTAAAAAATTCTAGATTAAAACTTAACTTAAAACTTTTAAGCAGATGCGAAAAAAAACAAATATTTTTTCCGAAAATGTTATATAAAAATATGTTTAATAACCTGGTATTTTTAGAAATTCCAATTTTTTTCTTTTATTAGTAGAAAAACTTTAAAAATAGTTCTAAAACGTTCACAATTTTGCAAAAAAAAAAACCTTTTTTTTTTATCATGTTTGACCCACTTTGAACCGAGTTTCTTGAGAACTATTTAACCGATTTTTATCATTTTTTTTCGGAAGCACCAAGTCCATATTACAAATCTATCAAAAAAAAATTGTATATCATCGAAAACAGTTGTCGAAACTTTAAATGCGATTATCTCAGAACCACTTTTTCCAAAATAGTTGCAAAGATTTAAAGAGTACTTGTTGACCGATTTTGAAATTCTTTTTATTTTATGGCTTCTAATACCCACCATTCTGGTGTGAACTAGGGTTTTTTTTTTTGATTGGAAGAAGCTTCATCTCTAAATTTATTTGGATCTCACAAAAAGGGTAGGTTTACTTTCAAAGTTCAGCCCTTTGTTGCTTTACAGACATCCTATTTTCGCAGGTGTTCTACGGATGATCAGGAAGTGAGAGCAAATTAAGAAATGGAAAAAGCGTGCTGTGGGCGATAATCAGACTGGTCAAAGACTTGGGTCTGCTTTCCTTGGGCGTTCCGAGTGTAAGGTCAAAATAGACCCAATAAATTATGCGCGCTTGCGTCGCCTCGGACTCAGCTTAAGGCCCTATTAATTAGCAGCGGGGACTCGACGTAAGAAAGTGAAATGTGTAACTCAGCCAAATAGGGTGCGTTTCCAGACCAGTAGGATGTCCATTTTTGGACAGGAATTAAAGAACATGAGCAAAGAGGAGGACCGAGGTGAAAGATTATGGAGAGGACGATCGAGAGACCGACTCCGAGGCCGAGACCAAGCTTGAACATGGAGAGGACAATCCTTAAACCGAGGCACAAATGAAGAGCCCCAGCCCGAGGCCGCGTCCAGCTGTATGGCGAAGCAGTAGAGTATGGGGTAAGCTTGGTCAGCTGTCTTAAAAGCAAGGAGCACAGATCTTAAATCTCTAATTCCAAACAGGTCATCTCCAACCTACAATCCGTTTAATTTAAAGCAAAAGTAAGAAGCCCTAACTATAAGGCCTTTAAAAAACAACCAGTTTTGAAATCGATAAAATTTATATATGAATATAAATCTGAAATAAAAATTAATGATTTTTATACTCTAAAACCAAAGGTACACAGAGTATATGAAGTTTGTGCAAAAGTATGTAACAGGGAGAAGGAATCATGGTAATTGTCTAGTATAGGGACCTTACCCCAAAAAATTCTAAAAAAAATTCCTTTTAATAGATGGTGAATTAGGATAAATTTTCATAGAACTTTTTAAGCAGGCTCTAGGTCATTTCAGTTTCGGATATTGTCCAAAACTTGTCTAAAACAAGACACGCACAAAACACCACAAAGGAGGCTGGTTGACAGTATAACGCTATTTCATGAAAACCAATTCAATCATCAGCTGTCTCTGCCTGTCCTTAGTGTGTTGGCAAATTTTAATTTTTTATATGATTAAGTGCTTGCAGAAATGTATCATTGTTCAATTATTTTCGTGGTCCATCGAAGGGAATTTTTTTTAGAATTTTCAGAGGTAAGGTCCCTATACTAGACAATTACCAAATTCAACTATGGTGGAGCTCTTCCCAAAGGCTCTGCTTTTTGATTCAACAAAGCCACAAAAAGAACACCATTTGCTGTAGCGCAATACAATAGCTATAGCTATATGGAGGCCGTTAATCTGATTGTTAGCATAATCGGCAGATACAAAATTTGATTGAAATAGACACTTATTTCTTTATACGACACATGATAGTCTAGTAGTCCTGCTTTTGGTTCTGTTCTAATTTGATAGTTGTCATTATAATTTCATGGGGAATGTGGGCCTACTTGTAGTCATTTAGAAAGTTTTAACATTTACTGGACTTGAAAGTCAGCAAAGGTTGGCCTTTTTACAAGCGTTTACATAAAACAAATCAATCAAACAATACATTTTTAGGGTCAGCCGACTTTCGGGTTCATATCGAGCTGGGAATACGAAGCTCTGTTCTTCAAAATATATTGAAGAGAAAGAAGCAGAGAGGTCCAACGCAGCATGTGCCAATTCAAATGGTTCACCAGGATAAGGTTGGACACTAAACATTTGGGAGAGATAATAGGATTGATTGGGGGTACGGGGTTCTGACAAGTAATGTGTGACCAAACAATAGAAAAAAATCTAAAAAATTGGTATTGAAATAAGAATACAATTCAAAAACAAATTTGAATTAAACAATAATTTTTTAAGTTCAATGAATACTTTTAACTATGTTTAAGTAGGATAATTGTATAGCTCTTTGAACACTATGTTTGTATATAATCTATTTGTTAAAAAGCAAATTCTTTTTTAATATCATTGGCTTCATTAGCTTAATTTTTAGACAGTTTCGAGTTAACGGTTAATTAAAATAAATCAATCTGGGAAAAGAGGATTAAGTAAGGCGTGGAAAATGCAGTGGCCAAATTTTCAAGTAGCGCGGGAATTCCAGAATTATTATAGAAAAATTATTCCCTTTCTGTCTTGTGAATGCTGAATAGACTATAGTATATTTTGATCAATATATGTAAATCATGAGAGTATGTAACTATTTAAACTTGTGTACTTATGTTCTTAAAAATGTTTATTTTTCTACTTCAAACATACTTTTCATTGCAAAATGTTATGAATTTTTAGGCGCTACAATCGATCTAACTCTCTTAGATTATTAACTTACAGCCTAGTTTATTAACAAAGACACGCAAGTGAGAAAAAAACAACTAATTTTCAATCACTTATCCGATAATATCGTTGAGATCACGTACCACCACCTTCTTTTGAATGAGGCTATTCGCTATTTGCAGCATGCTCTCACTCTCTCTTTCTCTCGCGCTCTTAGGAAAGCAGCTTAGTCCACAACTGGTCACAATAAACTTCATTGGAATTTTCACTCATTTAGCGGTAAAAATTTTTCAAATTTTCTTTCTTAGTCCGCACCTACATAACTAAACGAAGGTCTATGCCAAATCTTAGATTTCTAGAATAAGTACACGAAAAAAATAAACATGTAAGAGCGTTGCAGCCGAGTGGCCCGACTCCGAAATACCCTGTACATATACACAAACTATACAGAGAATACCTAGACTGGTTCAAGCACAAAGACACTACAAAATTTCCGACTTGCCCGAATGAGAATCCGCAACATGTATTGTACCAGTGTTTAAGGTAAAGGACCAGCCATCGAGGACCTTGTCAGCTATATGGTAGAGACAGAAGCAAACTGGAGAACCATAAGCAAGCTCATAATCTTCAGGGTAAGAGTTAATACAGAAACTGTTGCTTTCATTTCAATTGTAAAATGTTATCTACCTAATTTTGGTACTTTCTGGAATTAAAAACGGTATAAATTCTAACCCGAATGATCTGCCAGAGTCTAATTAGTTTCTGACCAATATTTTCTATTCCCAATCACTACTGACTGACTGCCTGACACTGACCACCTTTGCGCTCAGGTTTTCTCATGCCGGTTCAAAGGGTGGCCCTCCTCCTCCTCCTTCAACCACTCAATCAAAAGGCCGGCTCTGCTCTCAACTTGAAGCCAAATCGGTGGCTACTGTGCAGAGTCCCAACATTCTCAGCTCGTTTATTAATTTGGCATGTGACAAATTATGCGTTGGCCAGCAATTAGAACTCAAGTCGAACAGACAAGACAACTTTTAAGGCTCCTTGTCTTTGGTCTTGGGACATTTAGCGCTGATTTAACAAAATTTTCTTGGCCAGACACGTACAGAAAAGCTTCGATCTGGACGGGGCAGCACCGGCAGCGGCCTCAACAGACGACAAGTGGCACTTTGGCGCATTAAGAAAATCTGTACAAGTGTCACTTTGGCACACACAGAGCAGCAAGCAGCAGCAGCAGCAGGAGCTGGCGGAGAATTATAACGCCAACGTTGACCAGCCAAATGCAGAATGCAACAAGGATTATAAATTTCGAGACTGCTGGCCCCGGGCCCCAAGGCTTGTTTAATCACTTTTCATTTAAAAGGCACAAGGAGAGGCAAAAAAAAGAACCGAGACTCAAATTTGTCCAGTCATCGGCATTATTTAATGAGTTGCCAACAGGTTGCCAGGCGAAGCCAAGCAGAAAATCAGCAGATCCGTGGGCCTGGGTAATGCTGAGTCAGCGCCGCAAACAGAAGCCAGCAACATGGCCAACAGCAGTCGGCGCATCAGTCAGTTCGGTCAGCCTACGCCCGGAGTAGGCGACTTCCTTGTGAAGAGTCAGAGCCTGCGCCCGACCCGACCCGGCCCGGCCTGGCCTGGGCCGAAGTGTCATGTAAATGCAACTTGTTGGGCGCTGCCGACGCAGCCACTTGACTTGGTCGTCGCGTCGCTGCGTGTAATGTCAATTTGACAGACAAACTGTCGACCGTTTGAAGCGTATGCAGCTACTGTCTACCGTTGGCCATCCACCGATTATGATTTGTTTGATTGTGCCTTGTGCTGCTGGAGCTGGAGCTGGTGCTGGAGCTGCTTCTGCTGCCACATGCGCTACAATTGTTGACCGGAGTTGGGGCTTATGGGTGCAGGCATGGTGCTTAAGTGACTCAAAATACCAAATCCCAGCGCAAACCTTAGAATAAGACGGTTTGGATCTTATCATCAATCTTTCTTCCAGCCAAATCTTTAAGGGAAGACAAGTGTCAGGATTGTACCTAATTTTTGGTACCGCACATCTTCTTAAATAGTCTTTTGTACTCTGAACACCTATCATCAGTCACACTAGCAAGCTGACATAAATTGTAAGGTCAATTGCTTCCATACATATGTGAACACTTGCCAGTGCTAGTGCACTGACAGTTTAGAGAAATGCCAAAAGCCTATCCCATGGGATAGGAACTTATAATTCTGCCGGTGTCGCAGCCGACCCACGCATAGAGAAAGAGAGAGAGAGAGAGAGAATACGTGTGTTTTATAAATAGCAAGCTCGGCGGCTTGCTTTTTCACGTCGCGTGCTTTGACTGTCTTGACGCTTACTTCGTGTTTCGCTGCTATGCACACAAGCGCAAAGATTGATAGTTTGAGTTGGGCACCACTGGTTTAGAGAAAGTAATCAAAAGCCGTGCAAAAGATGGGACAAAAATTCGCATAAAATCCCAAATCATTAATGTTCTTCTTCGGTATTGTTATGAAATTTGAGGCCATTTATGGGATCGCCTTGATGTCTGTTAGCCGAGCGGAACTAATCTTTGTTAGATGATCTGAACAAATGCACTCC
This sequence comes from Lordiphosa clarofinis, assembly GCA_018904275.1. Lineage (NCBI taxonomy): Eukaryota > Metazoa > Arthropoda > Insecta > Diptera > Drosophilidae > Lordiphosa > Lordiphosa clarofinis. Next base: position 506,723 of record JAEIGQ010000018.1, read on the forward strand.
CGCGGTAGTCCTAGCACAAGCAATACTCAACTATCTAGTAGTTGAGAAAAGTTAGCTTTAGATATCGATATATCGACACACATCCATGACACAGGCCTTAGTCTCGATTGCGGTTCCGGGGATCTAACTACCGAAGTCAGAGCCCACTATCGCTACAGCATTTATTCATGTTTCTTCACCAAAACCTTATTTTCTTCCTAGAAGAGCAAAAAATAAACATAAGCATTAGCTGCTAAGAACCCAATAGAATTTGTCGTAACTCCAGTTTGCAGGCTTGAACCAAATTGACCAATGTTTAATGTGAGAAATTTTTTAGGTTTTGAGTTTTTGGGAAAAGGTTTTGTTCGAACCCAGATTCCCTACCCAGATTCGCCTCAATTTCAGACAATTCAAGTTTTTAGGTGGACAACGCCCGATCAACTGATCCTTCATTCGATATAGCTTTGAAATATTTTATCTAGTCGGTTCTCTGTAAACTCCATGTAACGTCAAAATTACTGATATAAGTTATTATTCATTCTTGGATAGTGTGTAAAACGCTCAAAAAATCCGTCGTCGTCATTGAATCTCAAGAGATTATATATTCTACCTTTGCAGCTCTAGCTAAAAATTCCCATATTTTGGATATGATGTTTAATTGAAATTTCTTTTAGCCGCTATGTATTGAATATGCTTACATTAAGCTTTGTTGTTTTGCAGTTTATGTGACAGATAGCTCTAATTAGAAGATTGGAAACCGGCATAGTCATATTCTCCAATAATTAAACGTAAAATTTTAAAATATTTTCGCGCCAGTCATGAAATATTACTTGACAACCCTAAGCCCTTGATGGAAAAATATATAGTTCGGGAGCGATAGCATTGAAAACAAAATAGATTTCATACTAAGATGGGCTTTACACTATGAAGCAAATTTCATGAAGTTTTCTTAGTAGGCTTGAAAATCAAAGGAATTCTACTAGATTTCTTAATCAATATGTATAGACACGTGTATGTCTCGCCTACTGAGATAACTTCATGAAGTTTGCTTCATCGTGTAAATCCCGTCTAAGATTAATTGGCAGCTATACTATATTGTTGCCCGATTTTCATCAAACTTAATGGAATTATGTAAAATCATGGAATACTTATATATACGACGTTTTGGAACGTTTGCAGTGAAGACAAAAAGTTGTTTTTCACTAAAACAAGTTTTCCCCATATGCTATAGTTATTAGACTTAGATCCAACTTATCAGAATTCTGTGAGAACTTAAAATATTAAGAAATATAAAGTATGGAACCGATAGCATTGAAAACAAAAGACTGTTTCGGACCAGCAGTAAAATGTATATGGCAGCTGTACTACATAGTAGTCTAATTTTCATTAAAGAAAGTAATGTAATGTAAAATTGGCTTTACGGTCCCAAAGGGCCAAGCCAAGCTTCTCTTATCATCAAATATTGTGGAATAAGAAAAAAGCATCGAAAACTTTCTGGACAATTTTAAAACCCTCTGCACGATTTTTGTCATAATGATTTTGAAAGATTCTTTGTGGGTTGTACAATTATCCTTTAGTACACAGAGGGAAAAAACCGACAACATTGGACTCAAAACGAGCACAAACGTTATCAAAAAGTATGCATGAACGGGTATTCTCACATGTAGTGCAATGTTCTCACTTCGAGAACAATTTATTGAGAACGCAAAAACTCAAATTGAGTTTACATTGTTCCATTTTTGAGAACAAGATTTGAGTTTATATTGTTCCGTTTTCAAGAACATTTTAAACTCACCTGGAAAAAAATTTGATTGCACTTGGGACCACGTGTGGGCGGATTACTCACATTTGGGTGGAATAGGGAACGGGGACATACCTCTTTTGATTGGAAGTAAAGAGAGGCAAGGTTACTCTGGATATGGGCGCTGCTGCTTCTCCACCCACCCATTGTGCCATGGGAATCAGAAACATCGCTTCAACGACCCACTTCACCTGACTCGTTTCATTTAAGTTTCCAGAAAACACAGAAAAATTTGTTCGGGCTTGACTGGGATTTGAGTCCGGTACCTTATGCACTCAACGTATGGAATGACGGACTTGACAATTCAGCCATTGAACAGTTTTGCAGATGCACGTCAAGAGGGCTACTTATGCTTTGTTGGGCAGACAAGAGAGAGAGAGAGAGAGAGCAAAAAGAGAACCAATTCGCTGTCTCTCTTGAATATCTCTCTGCTGAAAACCGGTGTTGTTGTTGTTTAAAGTAAATATTATTCGTTTGAGAACAACTTTACTCATTCCAAGAACATTTAGAACATTTGTTCTCAAAAATTTTGAGTTCGTTCTGTTCTCATTTTAAGTGGACGGCAACTTATTTTCTGAACACGTTCTTTCCCTCTGTGTTTTTTTTATATTTTTCATGTAAGATAAGAATAAGTCGCTATTTCATATTTAAGGTTCATTTTCATGTTAATGCAAGAGCGACATATCGCAGTTGACCTGCAGTCGATATTGCAGAAAAATCATTCTGATTTTAGTTACAACATTATATTTTCCAATTATTTTAATGCCCTTTTAAGATTGTTTATATTTTTTTAGATTAACTTGAAACTAAAAGTACTATTTTGGCTGGGGAAAAGATTTTGTCCACATTCACTGATTGGCAATCTATGCCTGAACGGAAAGACATAACGGTTTGAAATTTGGTCAGTAAAAGTTTGAACAAAATAGGTTGCTTGGCAAATGCCCAATCCTTAAAGAATTGAGAATGCTGAGTTTCAGTAAGCAGCTTCTGAATAGAGAAGAAGAATCAGCATACTAGATGAGAGGAGCGACAACTTTGGGAGAACCTAGTCAACTATTTGAGGAACTCAATGACTTATCGGAAGACTATTCTGGAGATACTGACTGGCATTTGAGTCAGAATAGGTAGGAGTCTGGGCATTACACTGAGGAACGATCAGGTATCTGGGAACGACCCGGGCAGACTGGTGTAGTAGTTCAGTGTAGTCTGACGACAGACGGATTGATCCATGTCGCTTACAGAAAAGTACATACCATTTCATTTTTCATTCGATTAGACTTTCCCCGATTTCTGAAAATCCGCCCAGTAGGATAATAAGCAAAAAATGTTACTATTTTAAAATTCGAACTATTTTTTAACCGATTGAATAAAACTTTCTGGTATACAAAACAATTTATGATGTGATTTTCCAATGTCAAGAAAATTTTGTAAGAAACCACTGATTTTTATCAATTGACTTGAATTTCGGTTTCTTAGGATGGTTTGTAAAATCATTCTTGATGTGATTTTTCAATGCTGAAAAATCCGAAAAATTATATGAACACAAAGTGAAAGAAAAATAAGACATATGTCTCTCTAGATCGACTTCAAACTGATACGCCGCGCTGGGTTATATGCTAGTCTTCTTTTAGTTTCTACAATCTTTACCAAAGTTACACTCAGTATATTAAGTTTATCGAAAAGTTGGTAACAGGGAAAAGGAATCATTTCCGACCCTATAAAGTATATACACAGAGAGAAAAAATCAAGACTTCGGACTTGAACTCAGTATTTTCAAACTTGATAGTTAACTGAGCCTGCAATTTCTGCCTCCAAGTATGCCAAACTTATAGCAAGTATGTTTTTCCAAGTACGGCGTACTTGAATATTGTATTTTCGGACTTAAAAAAAGAGTACAAAACGTTCTTATAAAAAAAAACTTCCATTTAAGGACTTCAAAAATGAGTTTGAATTGTTTCTAAATTAAGTACCTGGGTACTTTGTCCGAATAATATTACATTTTGAACCGAGTGTTCAGAAAGGGTGGGCGGGGCCGGTTGGATTGAAGAGGTGAAGTCTTCTCTAACCGAGAATGAGAGACTAATGGAAAGATTAACGTTTTGAGTTTGTAAATACATATTCAATTTAAGTTGTTTTTCAGAATGTATTTTGTTACCTTTATACTTTAGCATGTGTAGGACTCGACCTCACGGCATCTTAGCACATTCTACGATCCATGTCACTCGATCAACAGCTGCATTTTGATGTTAAGAAACCTTAACCCTTCACTCTATAAGCACTCACTTAGACACTAAGGAAATATGGAAAAAGGCACGTGGTGTAAAGGGTGAGACGCAGTCTAAGATTGGTAAGGTAGGGGCTTTAATCCCAGTTCATGAACTTGGATATTTTATATACTTGAATGATTTTTAGATCATTCTCAAAACTGTTGACAAAATCCAATAGCTGGGTGCCGCATTTGCTTACAGTTCGTTGTATAAAATTGATCAGAGCTCATTCTGGTAGTCACCCAAGGCTAAAGCATCTCTCTATCTCTCTCTCTAAGTCACAACCAGAGCCTCGACTCTTTCAGCTGGCAGTTCTTCTGGTGGCTTTCTTTCCTGTTGGTTGCGTTGCCATTGCTACTCGTACTTGAGAAGTTGAGGCGCAGAGAAGCAAAGTGCTACTCCACACGCAGATTACACTTGTATAATATATACTCGACGATAAGCAGCAGCAGCAGCCGGAGCAGCAGCATCCGAGCATGTGAGCCAGTGAGCCAGTGAGCATGTGGTGGCATCTACAGCATTCAATAAAGAATTTTTGCGATTTTTATCTGCCTCACACCGCACACTCCGTCCATACACCCATAATTGATTAAAAAGAAAATTTCCATGGCATTTATGCGTACCGCGCCACTCATAAACACAATGTCGACTTGCTGACAGCCGAAGACATCGAATGGAGTTGAGAGCGGAGGCTGGGGCTGAAGCTGAGGCTGAGATCTGGCGTTCTTGGGAAGTAGTTGTCGAAATGTTTTTATTTGTTATCGATTAATCGCTTGAATCAACAGAACATTGTGAAGCGTTCTGTCTGTCTGTCCTGTCCCTGTCTCTGCCTGGAAATGTTGCTGTGTAATTGTTTTGAAGTCTGACTCAAAGATTGGTAGCAACAGCAGGCCAACTGACAGCAGCAACAGCAGCAGCGGCAACAGCAGCGGCAACTCGCGATTCGGTTGCCGACTTGCCCTCAGATTTGCGCTGCTGTCAAATGTTGATTGATCGATTGTTTGCACACGTTTTTATGAGCTTTCTTCTCGAGCGCATTTATTGAGTATTTTATTAATTTCAACTGATCGATGAGGCCCGCCGCTGCGGCTGTTGCTGCTGCTGCTGCTGGTTGATGTTACAGTTAGTCTTTAATTATACAAAATTGGATTTCGAGAGCGTAACGAAAATGGGATGAAGGTCGATATGGGTAAGACAGCCTCTGATGGATATAAAAAAGTGGTACGCACCAAGGTTAAAAGTGCCCGTTTTTGAACGATAGATGGAGCCTCCTTTGCGGTGTCATCAGGGGTACTCCAATTTCTAAACACAAAATTTGTTTGTTTTAATAACCCGGTTTCGGACTTCGTTAACTAGTTTTCGCTCGAAGAATGAAAATAGCGCTATTTAAGTCGCTTATCATCCCAGTCCTGCAATAAGGCGCAGAAGCATGGGCAATATCATCAGTGGATGAGGCGGCGATTTGCGCTTTTGAGCAAAAGATTCTTTCGGAGGATTTATGGACCTTTGAAAGTTGGCAAGAATTTTCGCATCCGAAAGAATGATGAACTGTATGAGCTCTATGGGGATACTAGTTTAGTCAAGCTTATTAAGCAGAAGCGGCTGCGCTGGCTAGGACATGTTACCCGTATGGAAGAACAATCTCCTGCAAAAATAGTCTACAAGAGGAATGCGAAAGAACTGGGAAATGCCAAGGTGGGACGACCAGGTACGGAAAGACATCTTCAAGCTTGGTGTGAAAAACTGTTGCCACCTGACACGGAGCAGAAGCGACTGAAGGGCGGCCGAGACCGTCAAACGATTGTCAAGGCTATTAAAGAAGAAAAAATTGCTCTCAAGTCACTGTCAAGCTATTTTTAAACCACTGTTAAGTCTCTGATAAGTCACTGTTAAGTCACTGTCAAGTCACTATCAAGTCACTTTCAAACCACTGTTAAGTCTCTGTCATTGGCCGGCACTTTTCCTGGCCAAAAATTTATTCTTGAATCAAAAAATACGCTTTTGAATCAAGAATTTTCCTTATTACCATATCTCTGACATCGAATATTCTTGTTCCATGTTTGAAAATCTTTAGATTTTCTCTACCGCATTTTTATTAGGTTTGGTTCTTAACCATTTATTTGGACTAGCTTTCAAAACTCCACATTAAACCAGAGGTCGCAAAAATCGTTTACCCGTTTGCCTGTGTCAGAAATCGACCGCTTTTGAGGTGCCGAAACAACCTTTAACTGAGCTCTCTGTCTCTCTTTGAATGTGAGAGAAGAGAAACACTTTTTGTTTTCCTCTCAGGTCTGTCTCGGACCTTTTGGATAACGCATTCTTCTTCGTATGTATGCATTGGTCTGTAAGCTAGGCTCTGCTAATAATATGAATGTATGCGACAAACCATTTGTGCTCTCTTGTTCTCTCTCACAATGGACTCACTGCCTGCATATTCTAATTTCTGGCGCTCTCTGGAGTCTGCTATCTTTTCAACGAACATTTTTAAAGTTTATTCTTCGAGAAGCACGCATTTTATGACCGATTGACTGAATTGGGCCTGGGATGGGGCTGCTCTCAGACCGATCAGTGCTATGTCTTCAACCCCAGCCACTAAACAATGAGCACGATTATAAAACACGTTTTGTTGAGAGAAGCCCGAGAGAGTTTTGTTTTTGTTTTTTCGGGCAGTGACGAGAGCAAAGCAAACTGAACATTGGGTAGAGACTTATTTACGAGCTATTATATATAGCGAACCATTAAATATAGCAAGACAAATGATTGAAAATCGGTTTTTTTTCTGACTTTGCGAATATTTTACTGATAGGTCTGTAGATGATTACATAACAGTGATATTCTCAGGGCTGCAAGCCTTTATATTGAACTAACAAGGTTGCTTTCTTTCGCCTATCGATAACTCTTAGAGATGTATCTAACGATTGTGTGGTTTTCGTTATTGTAGGAAAAGGCACTTCCGGTTGAGCTACTTACTTGTTTACCATTTGTAAGTTAACAATAAACAGTATCTATAAAGATAAACTAGTTGAAGCTGAAATACTTAATTGAACTAAGTCAGATTGAAGTTTTTATACTTTGTTTGTTTTGTAACGCGCTTGGAATAATTTTGCCTTCCAATCCAAAAAGATATGTTGCGTCCCCTATTCAAACCCTTTATAATAATGTGGAGATCGACTTATAGCCTGATCCCAAATCCAAACAAATTTTCATCATTGCTGAGTTTAAAATGTTCTTAAAGAAGGAACAATTTCAGCTCACATCAAGTTCTTAACTATTTAAAAAATTTTTTTCGTCCCCCGTTCTGGAATCTTACTAAGTCCTGCTCTCAGTATTTTTCAATCTGTGAGTCCTTAAAGAAGTTCAGAATTTTTCTACAAACTGTGCGGAAGTCAAGTTATCTGCTTAAGTTTATCATTTATGTTCTAGGATTGCTTGTAATAGTTTTATTAATAATTCATTCTGTCTTGATTTCTGATAATTGAATCTACACCCCCTGCTAAGAGCGTTTTGTGGGAAACCTGTACTAAGTTTTTAACTCTCTTTGGCAATGCCTTAAAGTACCTTTTCTTAATTTTAAAATAAACTGTCTGAAACAATTCTACGATTTTTAAAGCGCATTTTGTATTGCATGCTTTGGGCAGCAAGAAATGATGTCATTCGCCTAAAAAAAATCGTAGAATTGTTTGGTGTCAGTTTTGTTAAAGCTAAGAATTTCATATTCAGATACGTGACTTCCCCACAAAACGCACACGATAAGGGTTGAGCAACTTTAAGCTGAAACTACCGAAATTCGATACGTGATAAACCATTTCCTAAAACAGATTTGTCTTCAGCTGGACCTTAATGTGATATCTTAACCTCGGCGAATTCAATCATACTCTTTCCGGTTACACCAACGACAATTCCCCTTAGACGAATCATTACGCTTAAAATTTTTCGTAACAATCGAGTGTGTCATTCCAGCTATCGAAACCGCTTTTTATATATTTTTTTGTTTGTTTGACTTGAAAGTCATTTCCGAATTCTTCTTGGAAATTTTAAGAGAGGGAGGTCGCGACGTGCGCAGTGTGAAATTCCAATAAGATGGTTTGTGTCCCAGATAATAACGATGATTTCGTTTCTCGCAAATGAAATTTCCCAGTTTTTATACCCTTGGAGAGGGTATATTGAAATTGTCCAGATATTTGTAACGCACAGAAGGAAGCATCTCCGACCACTTAAAGTATATATATTCATGATCAGCATGACGAGCTGAGTTGATTTAGCCATGTCCGTCTGTCCATCTGTCCGTCTGTTTCTATGCTATCTCCTCCGTCAGTTTTAAAGCTTTCTCAACCAAACTTTGCACGAAGCCTTTGGTACAAATACGCTGCACATTTGTCGGAACCAGCCGGATCGGATGACTATAGCATATAGCTCCCATAGGACCGATCGGTTGAAAAACTAGTATTAGTGAGAAAAACTTTTTTGTTTTTAGTGCTATCGCACCCAACGCTCGTATTTATAAGTTTTTAATGATTTCACATAATTTCACCAAAACTTTTTGAAATCGAACAACTATATAGTATAGCTGCCATACAAAAGTTAGGTCTGAAAAAAAGTCTTAGTCGGGATTTACACGATGAAGCAAACTTCATGAAGTTATCATAGTAGGCTTGAAAATCAAGGGTAATCTACTAGATTTGTTGAAAAAAATGTATAGAGTTTCACTTGAATGTCCCGCCTACTAAGAGAACTTCATGAAGGTTGCTTTATCGTGTAAATCCACTCTTGGTGAGAAAAACTTTTTTGTTTTCAATGTTATCGCTCCCAACGCTCGTATTTATAAGTTTTCTATGATATTATATAATTTCAAAAAGATTTGTCAAAATCGGACCACAATATAGTATAGCTGCCATACATACTGTTAGGCATATATCAAGCTCCAAGGGTATATAAACTTCGGTCGAGCAGAAGTTAGCTTGCCTCTATTTTTTAAGTTAAGATTCAAATCCATGTTTTATTGAAATTAGTTAAATATTTTTTTTGCGTTGTATGATTCATGTTAAATATTTCACCAAATATAAAATTTATCAAAAAGTTATACTTGGCAATTTTTCAAAATGGCGACTGCAATACCAACTTAGGTTGTTAAAAATTTTTATACATGTATAATATATTTGACGAAACATATCCATACTTTTGCTTATCAAAATTATTTTTGTGGTGACTCGACCGAATCTGTTCGAAATACAAGAGAGATTTGAAATCAACATGATTGAGAACAAGAGTTTCAAGGAAGGAGTCACAATGCAGGCCGTTCAGCATGTCCTGAAACTAGGAACATATCTTTTGACCTTGCTGTGTCAAATGGCATTAAATGGTACAGGGTAGCGACTTTAACTTACGCTCTCGTTTTTGAAATGGGAAGGTACACGTGCCTGACAGGGATGAAAAATCCATTTAAGATTTAAGGCCTAAATTGTGACCCGAATAGGAATAACTCAATATATAGTTGGCAATTTCTTACATACAAAGTTTTAAGCCATGAGTCACACAATGCAGAGACAAACACTAAAATCTGGTCACAGATCCGCAAGTGGCACTTAACAAATGGAGAAGTTTATTCCCCAACCTACTGGGAGGCGATGACGAACATAAAAATCACTATCTTTTTCTCGATAACAAAGCCGTCTTCGAAACTCGGACAAGGTTTTTTTTTGAAGCTCTGTTGGTATTGGTATAATCCAGCAAAGTACGTTCGACTTTGCATGATGACGTTGAGAAGCACTCAAAGCTCCGTCAAAATAGGAACGAACCTTTTCGTGCCTTTTGATACCAAAAGAGGTTTTAGGCAGGGTGATACCTAATCGTGTGACTTCTTTAATCTGCTGCCCCAGTGCCCAAATGCCAACAGGTCGGGCACCATCCTTAACAAAGATGTAATGCACTCGCATTTGCCAATGAAATCGACAGGGCGTTTTCAAAGATAGAGAGACAGTCAGAACGGATGGGCTTAGCGGAATACGAGGACAAGACGAAGTACCTAGTATCCTCGAAACAGAAGTCTACGCGTCTTGGGCAATCTATTACAATGGGTGAGTACAACTTTAAAGTTGTAGAGGACTTTGTCTACCTCGGAACGATGATAACCGGCGAAAACAATATCAGCCTGGAAATCCGAAGAAGAATCACACTCGCAAACCAATGCACAGTGGTCCCAAATCCCAAAATAGACGGAAAAAGGCGAAAAACGTGTTTGATTTGGTTGAAAGTCAGTTCTGCTTTGATAATTGGGGTATTCACTTTGTTGAGCACTTGAGCAGTTTTGCCTGACTAGTATTGTGAGCAGCCCTCTGTGCACGAAATTTGTGCACAACTACGTTTGAGATATGATTCGGCAGTAATCCATGGTTCATTCAAAGTTGGCGCTTTTTCCATACAATTTATATGAATGTTTGATCACACATTTGATTTTAGCTTGTACATATAACACTTATAGCACTAAGGTACAAGTGCCCGACTTTTCGTAGTCAGGGTCTGAGTCGAACAAGCTTTGCACAATTTGTTCAGAGTAAATTGTTGTTGGAAATGTTTACACTTTTCCCCAAGTGCTCAAGTGCTCAACAAAGTGAACACCCTAAATATTTCGGAAAATATGTAGGTAAAATTCAGAATATGCAAAATATGTGAAATATGTGAAATATGTAAAACTAACTTAGGTCCAATTTAATAATTTTTTCATGAACTGATTTCGGTCCATCCTTTCAAAATATTGATTTTTCCTAAAATCCGTGGTCTAATTATAATAAATTCCGTTTAATTTCCAGTTTCAAGCCACTGTGCGCCAGGCGACACACAAATAACAAAAAAAAAACGCGGAAAAAACGTATTAAATACAAATTTCCTGGTAATAAAACAGAAAAGACAAAGCCGAATTGGTTTGAGTTTTTTGGGGTTTTTGGGTCTGAGTTTTTTTTCTGCTGTGCACACAGGCTGCCAAATAAAGAAATAAATCTTTACACCCCGAAAAATGTGAGTGAAGAACGAGCATTGGAGTGGTGGGGGTGTGGGGAGGGGTCTGGGGAGGTAGCAGGGCGCGATCTTGTGAGTGACTAACGGCGACTGGGACAACGCATCGGCATCGCATCGCATCGCATCGACAAGCAAAGCGCGTTTGCTGCCTTTTGCCTGGTTTTATTGTTATTTTTGTGTATTTCTGGTATCAGCGTGTAAATCTCGCTCACACACAGATGAAATACGGAGCTGAAGCTGAAGCTGGAGCTCGAACTCGAACTCGGAACTTTTTTTATTGGAAATCTGTACGCAGAAATAGTCATCATCATCATCATCATCATTGTCGTTGTTGTTGTTGTTGTTGCTCGTTCCTCGTTTCTCGATCTTTTTCATGTTTCGGTTTCAGATGCATATCGGCCAAACGCGTTGGCAATAAAAATATATATGAGCTGTTGATGACTGCATATAAAAATTATAAGAGAAACAGGCCGAATGACAATAAAGAGGAGAGAAACCCTTGAGCTATGGAGTCTGGGTTGAGTAAATCCTAAGAAATTTTAAGTCAAGTAACTAATTTAGAGTTGGGCAAGGGGAAAAAGGTATGAGTAGATATTATCAGAGTTCTGAATCCTTGAACATAAAGAGCAATATGTTCTGAATGTGAAAACTAATTTGGAAAAACTTTTAAGTGATTTTTAAAAATATTGAAAATTTTTAAGGACCAATTTCTCTTCTCCAGAGTTGAGTTTAAGTTGAATAAGTGAAACCTTAGTACAAAAAATTTGTAAATTTCAGGTTTGGGAGGTAACATATATAGAAGGTTCGAACTGGTTCTGTGGGGTTTACTTTCAAACCTTGGCTGCCTTAAGTAAACCTGTTTTCCTACATCATCTGCTGGCAAAACACACATGCTCATTTTGGCATTGCGTGTGTGTGTTAAGCCACGCAAGAGCGCGCTCATTTAATACTTCTTTGTTGTTGCAAAAGAGAGCAGTATAAGCTTGTATACTGTCGGTGTATAGACGTCGCGAGGGTTAATGTATACACAATAGATAGAAACGTGCCGGATTCTGTTCTACTTCAAGCAAATTCAAATCAGACTGTGTGACCATGACACCAAAACTAAACTAACACAATGGTCTGGTCACACTAGAACAAATTGCTTTGAGATTAAGAAATATTCCTAAAATTTAATGAACCAAAATTTTAAAGGCGAAACGGAACCCAAAAAATGTATTGAATTAAAAATTTAGTAAAGCTTTCCATCTACATTTTCAAATATTGTCTGAATGCATTTACCTAGCCAGCCCATTCAGTTAAGTAAAGTGACTGCACACAGATTTCCTGAAATCAAATCTAGCAAATCAAACCAAAAACCAAACAGTTGTATATTTTCCTCTCCTTCTCTTCGCTGTCTTGGTAAAAACTAAATGGCAAAATTTTAAATGCTGTTTAGTTGGCTTCAGCAGCATGAGAAGGAGGAGACGGTGGGTGGGGCAGGCGGGCGGTAGAGCGTGCCATCAATATGGCAAACGACGACAAACGCAAAACTTAGATACGACTGAGTGAATCGACGACGACGACGACGACAACGACATTGAACAGAAGCTGGAAGCCTTGCTCTGCTCCAAGCTGAGGTGTACAATTACCTTAACGCATCGACAATTATGCGAATGGTTGGTCGGCGTCGGCCATTCCCCATCAGGTGCGATATGCGATACGCAATTGCGCCACATTGTACCGACTGGGCGCCCAAGAAGATTGCCCACAAGACAAACACACACACGGACGTAGAGGAGAAAGAACACGCCAAAAAGGGAAACAAAACAAAAACGAAAACGCCCCAAAAAACACTTATGCCGCCCCCCCCCTCATATGAGTCTCCATTTCTCTTTCTCATTCTCTTTCTCTCTGTGTGTCATAAGCAATTTTGGGGGCGTTGCGAAGGTTGTCGACGGTATTGACACCGTCAAACCGCCGCCCGTTGCCAACGCCAGTCGCATCTTCTTATTGCCTTGCGGTTTTAATTGTATTCGGACAGTGGGGCAAAATTTCAGAGGATTGAGAAAAAAAGGGAGATTAAATACAAACTTTATAGACTGTGGACTCCTCTTTTTCATTTATTTATTTGCTTAACAATGATTTGCTAAAACAGCTTATACTACACCCTCTTTCAGTTATGCAGGCGCGCACTAAGAAAGAAAATTTGGAAAGTTTCAAACGCCAAAAAAAAAGTTGTTGAGGACTAAGCTGTTTTGCTAAGAGCGCAAAGAAGAGAGTGAGAGTGTTCTGTGTGCGTGTGTGTTTTTATTTTACAAAAGAAACCAAAAACCATATAGCGAATAGCCTCATCCAATTGAATTGAATTTTATGTCACATACCAAACACATCAATAGCCTTAAAATATGTTGAAAGAAGTTGAAATTTCACCAAACTAGCAGCCAAAAAAGTACATAAATATGTCACGAAACTGTGGTGCTCACATAATTTAGAACTAAACTGTTTTACTAAGAGCGCGTGAGGAAATGACCATGAAAGAGATCACACTCACATAATTAAGGTCTCAGAGAGCAATTCATCCCTTGGCTTTCGCCGACAGATGACAGCTGATATGTGTATTCGAATGAGGGGCGAGGGAAAAGAGTGAAGAGCGGTGGAAGATGGAAAGGAGGGTGGGGAAAGAGTGGTGAGCGGGTGAATAGCAGGTGGAGAAAAAACGGGAAAGCCCATTTGAACTGAATTTTGCTGCTTTAAAATTCACTTTCTTTATATAATTTTTCTAGACCCAAAATTCACTATGTAGTCGTGCGGATTCAACTTGACTGGCAGGGACTAACATATAATTCCAGAATTTCCGGGTACCTAGAAAATGTTGTTTGGTTTGTTAGGAAGGGATGACGGAGAAGAAAAGGTTCCTGAGGTGCGTTGGACCTGCAGAGTGACAAACTTAGTGGTCGGAATATACTGGTGAACCTTGAGGGTACTGTAAAGTCTAGCGACTAAGAATCTACCAATCCGAGATGAAGTTTGTGGACGAATAGGACACCATTACATATTCTGCGGTGATGCATAGATCAGAGATCGATTAAGATTAACCTCGATCGGTACGGAGGTAAATGCCTATTAGAGTTCCAATGCAGATTGCCAAGAGCGAAAAATAGAAATTGTTTCTGCACAGATTCGACTAACGTTTGCTGCTCTTTGTACTGTGGGCCTCATACACTTTTTCCAAAGTAGGGTGGTACCAAGGATATGTACAATGATTTAGCTGAATGAAGCTCATCAAAATCCTTGGACCAACGCTTAATTAATGCCAGAACACCTTTGGCTTTATTCACTGTAGCTGCGATGTGGCTGTTAGAACACAATTCAAGATCATTTATACGAGTGAGCAGAAAGCTCCAGCACAGTACTTCATAATAAAATATGGGACGTTGTCAGGACCCGCTGAGAAAGAGATCGTGAAAAACTTTGCAAAATGTCACATTCATTAAAATAGGAAAGAAAAACATTATTCGCTTACGAGGATTGTGATAAGAAAGTCGTTCGAAAGAAGGTGGCAAATAGATTAGCATTATTAGACCGCCAGATTCAGTCTTACTTTGATAGTGAAGAAACGAAGGAAATGCATTTGACTTGCGTTTAAAGTTAACGAATGCGTAGAAATGTTTTGGAACATTACGGAAATAGATCCTGCATTTTGAGAGGTAATCAGCATTGCATTGGATATGGTATGATTAATTCAGAACGAGCAGAAGAGTAAAGCGCAAAGGCTATCGATGAACCTGTTTGTGGATCAAGGAGGCTTAGATGCGGGTGTCACCTTAACCTCAGAAAGGTGGGTGTTGAAGGCCAAGTTAACGGTTTGATAAAATGCTTTGACTGCAAACTTCACTTGTGTTTTCGAGGGAGAGAGAGGATAAAACGCACGAAAGCGGAGGACACAAGAGAGAGAGGAACGATATGGAAGAGATTGCAGTACATCAATGTAAACAAACAACACTTGATAAGATTATGTTTGTGCTTTTTATTGCCACAATATATTTTTTAATTTGATTTTTAAATTTCATTAACTGGATAGAAAATCCAAATTAAAGACAATTGTTCTCAGTAGAACACAATAACCAGAAAGAAAGTGCAGGAGCACGATTAAAACTCGACGGACTTGATCAACAGCTTCGACTGGACAATAATCGGGGTCACCATGCTGTTAACTTTTGATAAAGAGCGATTTCGACATATGCAACGCTTATTATGCGTTATTCGAGGAAGCATTCATATAAATTATCAAGTCACCTTATTTTGCAATCTGTTCAATTTCTTAAAACAGAAGCAAAGATTGATCGATTTATTATTAAAGTTAAAAGAAAAGCTTGGAAGAAATATGCAGAAAATATGATTAAGAATATGATAACTTTAGCCTACATGTAAGCGGTTTTTCGAAATAACACGTCGGGGTCACCATTTTTAAAACTCTAAGCTGCTTTATAAAAACTGAAGAGAGATAGATCGATAGTGAGGTAAAAAGAAAGTATGGAGTAAGCGTGGAAAAATTGAGATAAAGAATATGAACAATTTATCCTAATTTTAACGGGTATGTTAAATATTACGTCAGGGTCACCATTTTTTTACACTCTAAAAAGCTTTATGAAAAAAACATGATTGCTAGATTGATTTATTATTGAATTAAGAAGGATAGAAAAATGTTCAAGTATATGAAAACTTAACTATACGTGTAAGCAGGCTTTCGAAATATCACGTCGGGGTCACCATTTGTACACTCTAGGCTATTTTACGAAACAAGAGCGATAGATCGATATTTTATTGAAGTAAAAAGAAACTATGATGAAATTATTAAGAAATTGAAATCAAGAAGATGAATAATTTGCCTTAACTGGAACGGGTATGCTAAATATTACGTCGGGGTCACCATTTTTTACAATCTTAGAAACTTTATGAAACAACAATAACTATAGATCGATAGTTAGGTCGATTGAAGTTAATAGAAAGTACGTAGAAAGTAATATGAAGAATATTAATACTTTACCCTCTGAGTCAGGACTATAAAACTAATCACGTCGGGGTCACCATTTTTTATATACTAAGCTACTTTATAAAACAACAACATCGATAGATCGATTAGTAATTAAAGTAAGAAAAAGCACGAAAGAAAGTAATATGAAGAATATGAATCATTAACACTTCATGTAAGGAGTATAAAACTCATCACGCCGGGGTCACCTTTTTAGCCCCTAAGCAACCAAGATTAATAAGTCGATTTGTTAGAGAAGTAAACAAAAGTTACACAGAAAGTAATATCAAGAATATGAATTCTCAGTGGTATAAAACTTATCTCGTCGGGGTCACCAATTTAGATTTCCAGGCTAAAAGACTTTCTTTCCAGTTTCTACCAATACCTAAACCACGGTGCATGCCTACATTTTGAACGTAAAATGCCAATGATTTGGCTTTGGTGAACTGGGGTTTCACTTGCAGTTACCCAACTCCAAGTTGAGGCGAAACTGATTGACTGGAGGACACCCACAGCAACGGAGCTGAGCTGATGTCTGCACACACACATGAGCAGATGGGATTAAATTGTATTGAAAAGTTTTGCGCCGAAAAAGATGCGCGCTCTGTATGGATGGATGGACGGATGGCTTGGTTGGGTGGGAAGGATGCAGGCTCTATTTACTTTTTAATTGGCAAAATTAATGCAATGCAATGAAATGAAGCCCGGCAATGGCTGACATGCCAACGGCAGTTTGTTCTTCATGTTGTTGTTGTTGTTTTGTGATTCTTAGAAATTCAATTTTCAACTTAAAACCAACGCCAAACCGAACCGAACCCGTACACGAACGCTTCTCGTCGCGCTCCACAAGTGATTAAGTGAAAAGGAGGGAGGGGGGTGGGGGGCACACTGAGCAAACTCAATGGTTGGCGGCGTCGCGGTTTTGATCCATTCGCATAATGATAATGATGATCATGACGAAGTCGAAGACGGAGACGACGATGGCATTGGCATTGCCCTGGCAGCCGGCGGAGTCAGACAGTCAGTCACACATATTGAAATAATTATTATCTGCATTTTGAGATCAACACGCCACAGGGCAACTTCAATTTGAAGGCCATAAAAAATCAACGCATATTGCACACTGTCAATCCCGCCGAGGGGAGAGCAGCTGCTGCGGCTCCATCTCATTAGCAGCACTTGGCTCCCCCCATTTGGCGAAAACCAAAAAAAAAAAAAGCAACAAAAGGGCAAGTGATAATCCTTTGACAAAGGCTTGCGCGCAGTTTGCCTCAATTCGAGCATTTGAAATCGGTTTATTTTGCTCGATTAAGTCGCGGGGGCGACGCACAGAAGCAGGAAACTTTCTTCCTCTTCAGTTACGACCGTAACAAAGTCATAAAACTTTCACCAATACGTCCAACCGATAAGCATCATCATCATCCGAATGGCCCGCCAAATCGAAGGTAAGTGCCGCCCAACCCATGAGTTTACGATCGTCATAAACCAAAAGGAGGCAAACACCTGAGCGAGAGGCTTAGGTTTCAATTATGCAAGTGCACAACCTGTTCGATAGCATCGAAACTAACCGAAACCGAAACTGAAACTGATACCGAAACGGTAGCAGCAGCAGCACCCATAAAAACTGATCATAAATCGAAGTTTTACGATCCCAATGCGGTGTCCGGGTCAGAGCTGAATTTTCCTTTTTCTACAGTTTTTCCTTTTTTTTTATTTTTATGACTTTATTATGGTACATATCGAAAATATGAGAAAGAAAGTCAAGATTAGAGCATTAGGATAAGGATTCGGAGAAAATTTTGAAATTAATTTGAACAGGAATTGAGAAGAAAGGTAAATCTAATACTGAATGATGGCTAGTTACCCCAACTACTAGTATACCTTTACCAGGTGAGTTTTTGTTCAAAGACTCCAAAGCCTGTGGTGCCCAAACTCACACAATCAAGCTCTGCATATTTATAGAACACAAGTATTCTCTCTCTATGCGTCTGTCGGCTGCGACGCCGGCAGAATTGTGATTTCCTATCCCTTGGTATTGAATAATTATTACAAATCTCTGCCAAATCCCCACTAGATCCCCACCAACTCTCAACTAGATCCTTACCAGATCTTCGCCACTTCCACCTCACACCACTTCACACACAACCCATCTGCTGCTAAGGCGATGGTAAAAGCGACAAAAACAAAATTGTTCTAAATTTAGTTCGTAAAATAGCTTCGCTCTAAAAACAATGCTAAAAAATGTTTAATGAAAAAGCCAAATTAGGGCACACTTCATTTACTTTAATATATATGGCAAGGGTCACACTTTTTTAGATTTTTCGTAAGTTTTTTAATAACATTTACAATAGAAAGCCAAATAGAAATTACTAATACAGTTAAGCTAAATGATTTGCAGGTGATTTGCATTGGAATTCCCTAATAGTTGGTGTGCAATTTATACTAAAGATAGAACCCGGAGAACTCCTCAAATACATCGAACAGACTCCATTGTAGTGTTGTGACCTCGAGACGGCAAAAGATCATCAAAAAAAAAACCAAGGTGTTCTGGTAAGAATTTTATGTAGGAGTCAAAATGAGTTTTAGTATCGTGTTCTCAAGTCAAGCTTAGATCATTTTGCTGCCATCCTTTTTTTGGGTGGAATTAAGTTCAAATACGGATCTCCGTATAATCTCTGGTATTCTTGCACCAAACCGATTTCGAGAGCAAATCAAATACAAATAACAAGCTTAAATTTATATCGTGCCTTCTTGATTGCATCCAAATGAGGGATTAAGACAAGTTCGAATAACAAGATAAATTCAATCCTGTGTGTTTCTGATATATAAGCTTAAATTGGGCTTAACCGAGCTAAGGATGGAATGAAGACAAGAATTTCAGTATCAGGTCGATCCTTAAGCACTTGGTTTGATTTCTGACATCGTTTGGGATTGATTTCGGAATTTTTTGGGAGATATTTCGGAAGTTTTCTTGCTGCGAAGATACAGATATGGCTGTGTTTGGACTTGTTCAACCGAAATGTCAATGCATTTTTGCACTTAATCGTCGGTTAAGAACCGAACCCCTGATCGGAATACGATCTGAAGCTTATAGGTTACCGAATTCGTGAAACGAACCTGTTCTTTTGGCATTAAAAGATGATCTTATGTGCTTTGTCTTTAAGAACATAAGAGGCCTACTGATGACAGGACCTAGAGGATCTTGTAACAGTACAGCAAAGATTCGTTTATTTACTTCTCAGCATTTCGCCTTCAAAATAATGTAAAGAATTAGCAAATTGTACTACACAGAGGAAAAAAAAACGAGAACATGGGACTCAATATGAGCACAAACTTTACCAAGAACATGAGCGGGTTTTCTCATTTGTAAGTCCGAGCCTCAAGCCGAACCGAAGTAAAAAAAATCGAAAAGGGTTTTGTTCAAAAATATATTTCTACTAATTTTTTTTATTAATTTAGTTTATTTCGAATACACTTAAATGCACTCATACAGGTTTTTGTACGTTTTAATATTCATGCTTAGAAAAGGTTCCCACATTTTAAATTCAATCCCATTTTCAACAAATGAATCTTGGGATCCAAGAAACCAAATATTTTTGAACTTAGAATTGAATAATCGTCAAAAGTAACTAATAAATAAAAGCATCAATGATTCTGTACAATGTTTATCTTCTGATGGAGATGAAATGAAACCTTCGCAAACTCAGTTTAATTAAAAGAATTAAAAGATTGTTTTAAAATTCGAACGTTTTCGAGCTTTGGGAAAACTATCATTGTAAATATAAGTACTGATAAAAGTTTTCTAAAGCATTGTAATATTATATAGAAACAAGTGAGAAAGTCGGTCAGGCCCGACTATAACATACTCTGCACCTGGAGTAGAAGCTGAATGCAATGCTGGTGCTGCGCTCATCTCAATGTCTCTCTCTCTCTTTTTCTCTCCCTCTCTCTCACTCTCTCTCTCTCACTCTCTCTCTCACTCTCTCTCTCTCGCTCTCTCTTTCTCTAAGTTTGTGTGGTGTTAGTTGTGAATGGGTGGAAGGGGGTGGGGCGAGGGAGATGTACGTTTTTGCTCATAACTTGAGAACCGCTGATCCGATCTTTATCATTTTTTCGGCAAATCGATACATTTTGTTACTTACTAACTATCTCTAGAAGGTACGAAACGTCTATATTCAAAAATGTAGGAAATATAACGTTTTTTCCGAATTGCGGGGGCGGGAGGGGGCGTGGCAAAAATTGAAAATGAACTTGATCTGCCTGCAGCTATAAGGAACATTTGTCCCATACATGTCAAACCTCTATCTCTTACCATCTCCGAGATCTGTTTGTTCATACGGACGGACGGACGGTCAGACAGACGGACATGGCTATATCGACTCGGCTGTTGATGCTGATCAAGAATATATATACTTTACATAGTCGGAAATGATTCCTTCTCCCTGTTACATACTTTTGCACAAACTTAATATACTCTTTGTACCTTCGGTACGGAGTATAAAAACAAGGCTGAACCTTCCATGATATTTCAGTAGGGAAACGTGCCTGATTGATTCTGTTTAAAGATCAAACCACTGCGCGGAGTGTAATGATTTGTCAAGGTCAGTTTTAAGTTCTGCCGTCAGTTCTCTTAATAATTAAAATTTGTAGGTAAAACGATAAAACAAAATAAATCCTGAACCCCGGTTAGAACCTGAACCTAGGTTTACGGACCTTTTGAACGCGCTTCGTGAACCAGAAATCAAAAAGTTTCGCTGGTTCGAACCCCGGAGTGAACCCCTTCCGACTTTTAGGAGGAAAACAATCTTCTCATTTCAAAAACAAATTTCTTTAAATATCGCAAAGACTCAAATCGACGAGTTGATATGGTTCTGTTTTCAAAAACAATTTAAGCTAAACCTGTATACAAAATATAATGGATATTGTGATAAGGTAAAAAGTGGATTCCTAACTTTTTTGGGTTTCGGAGGAATATTGAACGGGATTGGATAGGATTTTCAAGCGCTAGGCTGGACTTTCTATATGATCATAGATATTGCTGTACAACTTCAATTTTGGTTGGGGCTTGACTGGAAAATAAGCCCGGTACACTTATGCCATTCGGAGGACTTATGGTTGGCGATGATTTCCGCTTACGAATGAATGGCGAACTGTATCAGCTCTATGGGGATATCAGTTTGGAAAGGACATATCACCCGGATTGATGAAAAAGCATTAGCAAAGGGCGTCCAAGGCGAAGGCGTATGGAGAAAAAGGCAAGACCGCTACAATGGGCGGATCAAGATATTTCCTACCTTGGTGTGAAGAACTGGTGCCAGCTCGCTAGGAATAGGAGAGACTGGAGGGCGAATTTATGGCAGAGATTGAAACTGTCAAGCGATTGTTATGCAAAAATCGTACCAAAAAAGAAGAAAAAGAAAGTTATGGTAATGCAAATTTGCGCAGAGAGTCCAAATTTTAAAATGTGAAACTCACCTAAAAACCATAACCTAGGGTTAAACCAATGGCGGGCAAAACACACATGCTCATTTTGTCATTGCGTGTGTGTGTTTAGCCAAGCGAGAGCGCTCTCAGGTATAAAGCAGAGCAGTGTAAGCTCATATGCTGTCTTTATATCGACGTCGCTGCTCTTGTATACACAGGAAATAGAAACGTGTAAACCTAAACCCGGGGGTTTGACATTTTGAGAGAAGACAAAACAAGGGGAAAGAATACATTTTGGAGCTAAAAAGCTGACAGCAACAGTCGATATTGACTGATTTTCATATCGTTTATGATCTCTCTCCCTCTTCGAGTCGTTTAAGTTGCCTTTAAAATATGATTAAAAACAGATCGGATCATGCCACAAAAAATTTACAAAAAAAAGAAGTTCAAATTGAAGACAAACACCCACACAAGGATCGTGGGGAAGGGTGCAACGCCCCTTTGAAGGGACAAGGCGACAATATTTATAACTTTTGTGGCGCGTCTCAATTCATTTGTCGCTGCTCGTCTCGGGCTGTTTGGAGCTGGGTGCTTGATGCTTGGTGCTTTGGTGCCTTGTGCCATAGTGTCTGCCACCTACGTAAGCGTATAATTCGTTTAGCGTCAGGCAGCAACAACAACAACAAACTTAATCAGTCACTTTAACACGGGGAAGGCGGAGCAGGAGGAGGAGGGAGAGAGAGAGAGTGGCATTGCGTGAGCGTGATGCTGGCTGTCATGGTCGATATTCTGCGTTGACAACAAATTTGCATTAAGAACTGGCCTGGCCTGGCCTGCTCGCATAATGCATCTTTAGTGCCTGTCTATTGAGTAGGACATTAGTCAACCAGACGCCGCGAAATATCAATTAAAGCACCCGGAGAGAGAGAGAGAGAGAGAAGCCAACTCCAACGCAGCACTTTGATCTCCGAGGGGTTTTACGATCGTCTGAGTAGATGCGGATTGCGGCAGGAGTTTCGCCAATTAAAAATAGTTTTGACACGTCGCCGCCATAAATTAATTACAAAACGTCTGAAAATGTTTTAAACCCGATGATACCCTGTAATGGTAGCAATGGCAAGTGGCATTCCCACAGGGTAACCACTTTCCTACTCTTGCCTAGAATGTATGGTGGGCGGTGGAGTGTCAGGCGCTTGCTGATGATGAGTCGTGTGGGCGTCTCGTTGACAACAACAGCAAAATTGAATTCCATCCCAAGGGCCCACTATCCCCTCTCTCTCTCTCTCTCACTCTCCGGCGCTCCAGCTCTTGCTCTTGATCTTCAGGGTGGCAGTGTGTGTGGTGAGGTGAGGTGGCCTCTTCAGCGGATCTCTAGTGTTTGCTAGCCTGTTGTTTGTAGACAACTTTGCCATTTTTGCCACTAGGCTTGAAAGTGCCAACAAGTGCTGGAAAGCTCGCCCCCAAAGTGCGAGGAGTGCAATGGAAAACAGAAATCTTCACACATCGTTTTGCAGCTTCTCATGGAGCGGCGTGTCCGCGTATTGTTTCGTTCATGTCAAATTATTGACCTGCGCCAGGCGTTTCGAAATGTTTATGCGTTTTCATGACTGAGATGCGCAATTGATAAATCCCTCCCAAAACTGCACAAAAATTATGAATATGCAACGTGTCCGGTCGGAGACTTGGAGCTTGGCTTACAACAGACACCGCCCGCTGGTTTGTGGACGACGACAATGACGACGACGTCGTCGTCGTTGGTAAACAGTTCGGTAGCCAATGCGCTGCTGCATTCACGTTTACACGTGAATAAGGAAATCAAGAAGTTTTCCGGTAAACATTAGGGATGTCAAAAATATTATCGATTGATATTTTTGCCCAAAAATATTTGGAGGCGATATAACGGAAATCGAATATTTGTTGGTGATATATTCGGTCACACTGTTGCGAATAACTGTTGCTTGTGCCCGGGACTTGTGAAGCAAAATATTTAAATGTTATTTTATTAAAGTTTATACAAAGAAATCGCAGCGCAAAGTTGTAAAAACAAATATAAAGAAGCACTAAATGGCAAAGCATGAAGATGCTTGGCTGAAATGCAGCTCATTTTAAAATACGGTAAATGTAAGCCAGTCCGCACACTGCTTGTAGAGCTGTAGCGATTTTACGTATAAATGGCGTACGAACTATGTTGATCTCCCTTTAAGATGTAATTTTTAAAGGATTGCTCTTCGCCGTTCACAATACTGCTAAATTGAAAAAAATTTAAAAATAAATAAATTATTGGAGCTGAATTGAATTTGACCGTGTTTTACCCCTTTAAGTTCTGGATGGAAGAGAAAGACGCATGGCCCGTGCTTTCAAACCTGGCATTCTCATATCTTATTACAACGGAACGCTTGGCTTCGGCTGTAAAAAGTGAGGTTTATGACACCAGAAGCCGAATCACCAATGAACACATAACTCAACGGGTCTTTCTAAAATCTTTGTCTAACTATTATTGGTAAAATCAGAAGATTTTACGTGACGTAGATGTAAATAAATAAGTTTTTTTTTTGGTTTGTGGTCTATTTAAAAATTGAAATTTTATTTTGCTATAAAACAAAACGGCTCGATATTTTTCAAAGATTGAACATTTATTGGAAAGGTTGGTTCATGTCGGTCAAATGACCACAACGGCTGACTTGGCAATGTTTTCGGTCGCCATATAAATTTTGTTTAGTAAATATTTTAGTGATTATTTCATCTTTGAATTTCAATAATAATTTATTGTGCTCATTCAAAAGGGAACCCAGCTCGCTGACAATGCGCCTGGCCTTAGGCAAATTAAGGCTATTGTAGCCACAACGTGCATCCTCGCTACTGACTTCCTCATAGCCCATAAAGTAGATTTGTAAAAAATTTATGTGATCCATTTGGCATTGGCAGCAATATGCCTTCTTAATGGTACACTGGGCCTTCAATTTTGAAATATGAAATAAAAATCTGACCATTTGCCGGTGTATTGTGCATTATTTCTGTTGCTACAAAGAGCAAACCGTTCAAAGCTTCTGTTGGCTTCCCTATTCCCGGTAGTTGCACTTTTCCTTCCTTTCGATTTTTAAATTTCTGTGCATGAGAATTGAAACGATCAGGACTTTTGGATAAGCGGAATATTCGATATCTGGCTCATACTCGAATGGGAGTAAAAGGTATGAAGCAATTGTAAAAACTCGATGTACCTTTTGGCGTTTTCGGTCAATTGTTCTGCGTGTGTTAACACCGGGGCGCTTGTCAAGCTCCAATTGTTGTTTTTTACTTAGGATAGCTCGTGCCAGTTGTGATTCAGAAGAACGATGTTACACTCTTGCAGCTCTAATATTTCGCCAGAGTGTTGATGCATTAGTTTTATGGCCCAAATAGCCACCCCTACGTGTTGCTAGCATTGTTTACTGTAACACACACACAAAGGCCATATTGAAACGATTGATGAAAAACGTTATTCCGATATATTAGACACACGTGCAAATGACAGACGTCCTCACCGCCCATTAAGTAGATTTGTAGGAATTTAGATGGTTCGTTTGCTGCCCTAACATTTCGCATGTATGTTACAGCATTCGTTTTATGGCCCAAATAGCTACCCCTACGTGTTGCTAGCATTGTTTACTGTGACACACACACACTTAGATGGGCCAAATTGAAACGATTGATGAAAATAGATATTCCGATAGATATCTTCAATTCAAAAGAACGTTTTGCTGACGGAGGGAGAAATATAGTTAAAAAATCTATTCTAAACCTGTCATATAATATAATATAACTGTTTCGAGGCAAAAATTTGAAACAAACTTGATCTGCGTGCAGACAATAGGAGTCTACTTTGGTGGCTCTAGCTCTTCTAGTCTCTGAGATCTAGGTGTTCATACAGACAGACTCTTTTTACTCTACGAGTAACGGGTATAAAAATTTAATTAAAATCAGTCAAGGCATTTCGGAGGAGTTTGCTATTGGATATAAAAGTGAAAGCAAAGCTTCTTAACACAAAATAGTCTATTAGTCCAGCTTTTTGTTGTCTTAAATTTAAATAACTTGTCAAATTCATAGAATTTCATGGGGGAATGCAGGCCTAGATTATTATATCTCATGTGTCGAGCAGGGTCTATGTTTGTATGTTTATTTCTTACCGTACATATACACTTAGTCCTGAGATATAAAAAGTTGATCGCAGCCTAATTGTCAATGTAACTAAAAAACATGAAATAATGACTTGATCCTCAGGATTTTTCTATCCATTTGGACTGATTAATATCCTTTTTACTTATTTCGAAATCGATTTATGTACGCACAGCCTAAACGACAAAAGCCTGTAACTAAAACTGGGACAGTAATAACGTTTCTTTCCCCTTTGCCCTTGAAAAGCTTTTAAAGGTGGGCTTACGCAAAGGTCGCTCAACGAAACAAACACAGCTGATTTGTGTGATTTACACTGGTGACCCCATTAAAGCGATAACAAGTTATCGATAACTGGTAAAGTCATCTCCAACAAAAAGTTTGTTTGGAGTTTGAGTCAGTTAAAGTTTTCAGATATTTGGCTTAAGTACTCTATAGTAAGACTCAACTATGTCAGGGTTATTATTATAGTAAGAAACCTTTTGGGTTAAGAAAGTTATCGTTTATCGGAAATTAATTTAAAGCCGCAAAATAGAAAGCTTAAGTTTTTGAATGAAATGGACAAATGTCTGATTGGTTTGAAAAAGGTGGCAACTTTTTGTTCTCGTTTTCAAGACTTGGCATAAACCCTTATGCATGGCTCCCACAGGATCGCATCATCATCATCATCATAAAACCAAACACGAAAAACTGTAAGCAAATTTCATCTCTCTCGCCTGGGCAACCAACTGTGGCTGTGGCTCCGCCATGTTGTTATCAGTTACAAGCGATCAATACAGCAGCAATCAATATGGTCAATAAAGTTCAGTCGGCGGAGACGGAGGAGTAGATGGCAGCTCAGCTGGAAGGGATTGCCTCGCCCTCCACAGACCCCAAACGTACAAGGCGACGTGATGTACAGCGCTGAAACCCAAGAAGCCTGGCCTGATGCTGCTGCTGCTGCTGGTGCTGGTCAGGGAATGGGCTCCGTCACTGGCTCTTGTTGTCACTGTTGTTGTCGCTTGATCGCAAATTTGCCCAAGCAAACTTGACAACTTGCAACGCGCAGCGCCAAGAGGCAGCCAGCCAGGAGTCGCCGCCGGCACCTTAAAATAATGTTACAAACTTTTTGGCATGTAGCCTCTAAGTACTGGCCAAGGCCCCACACTGAGAGAAATGAAGGTAACAGAATGGGCACAAGCTTGATAGTTCACCGAGAATCTTTGAAGCTGGGTTGGATTTTCAGACTTTTCTCTCAAGAATACTTCCATCTTTCTCTCAGTGTATTTAAGCGAGAGGCAAACAGTCAGGCAGCAGCAACAACAAATTGGAGATCACGGTTTCCATGTACTACATGCAAATTCATTGCTACTGTTGTTGCTCTTCAGCCAGACATTGTTGTTGGGCTCCATCCAGCCCAAAGGTACCCGGTTGCAGGTTTCAAGTCCCAGTCCCGCACTGTATCCATAACCATAAAGCCACAGTCCGAGCTGGAGACGGAGACAGAAGCCATGAGGCAGCCGGAAGAGGCTCAAGTTAAATAAACTATACGAAACAGCCAAAACTTCAACTCGAAGTCATTCACAAAAAAAAAGGCAGCAATCCGCAGCGGCTGCTGCGCTACGCACCACATAAACGAGCCTAACGATCCTTGGCTTACCTGTATCTCACAGTGCCACAATTTTCAGTTTCAATTTGAGCCGCAAGTCCATGTACCCCACTCTAAGCCAGGTAGTTGCCTTTTCCTCCAGCCTGTATGCAAAGTAGATAAACTGTTTGATCAGCACATGGTATTGAGTACTCGTCGCCGTTTTGGGGAGGTGGGGAGGTGCAGGGGACGACAGGAAATTGTAGATCCTTAAGGCTCCGCTTACCTTTGTAGACTCAATTAAACACTCTGGCAAAACTAAACAAATTCCACGGAACTGCACAGCGAATCAAATGACCACGACGCGTCGACCAGGCACCATTTGGAGTCTAATACAAACAGTTCAATTGACACCGCAAGTTCTGGAGTTGGAGACAGTCAATCCATCAACCGTTCGTAGCTCCCAGTTGATTGGTACTGAATTCAAAGCTCTAGATAAAAAGCTAAGGTCTACTGTTTTCTGTGAGAGCGTAATCGATATTGGCGAATGATTATCGATTGTCATGGGGATGGGTCTGTTAGCAAAAGATAAGGTGGGTCAGCGGTGTTTGTTGTAGAGTTTATGATATAAATTACTTCGGGGTTCAGTCGTGTTTATGATATTGAAACATTTTGAAATGCGGTTTTCATGTTTTCATAAAATGCGGTGGTTCTGCAGTGTTAATAATATTGAAAAACATAAAAAAGCGTACAAAATTCGTTGGTGAACAATATTGAGATGCGGTGTTTTTGATATCAAAAATGCAGTGTTAACAGGATTAAAAAACATTGAAATGCGGTGTTTATGATATCGAAAGTTTGTACGTGAACAATATTGAAATGCGGTGTTGTAGTATTGGAAAATATTGAAATGCGGTGTTTATGATTTATGTTGTTATGGATAGCGACCAATGTTTTTTATTTGGGATTTTTAGCTGGTTCGAGGTCAATGTTTTTTACGTGCTTATTTAAAAACAAACAAATACGAGCTTTTGATTTTCAATATATTTCAAACACCTTCGGGATTCGTCTTCAAGGCTGTAAACAATATAACATAGAAAAACAACAATTTATATTACATTATTCTAGAGAAAATCTTGTAAGTGTACGTACAAAAAAGGCACAGCGTCCGCTTATGTTTGTATAAGTGCGCGCAATTTTCTGTGTCTTGTTTGTAGTTCATCCTTTTATGTTTTGGTGTGTATATAATGTGAAGCATTTCCAAGGTAAACCGTTTATTGTAATGTTGTTATTGTTGTAAGATGCTTACAGCTGTTAGCTCTCAGTACAATGGGCCGCAAGTGCTGTTTCTTGGATTGTTATCTCATTCCTCCATTTTATGTCAGACTTGTGACCGGATATTCTAGTTTTTAGTTTTGTTTTAGTCGTACCAGTGTATACTTTCTCGCATACATTTGTCCCGTCACCAGCGCAAGGTATTTTAAAAATATTATTATTTTTGTAATTTTTCCGATTTTCATTACGTTCGCGACCGGTAATTAATTCAATTGTAAAAGAACCAATCGAGATATTTTTCGATAAAAAGCTACATTAATCCTCTTTTATAATAAATTAATAGCTTTAAATTATTCCGTTCCATTTCGCAGAATTTTGCATTTCACTAGATTAAGCCAAAATCGACTTCTATTCCGCGTACGTTCGCGACCTCATGTTTATTGCTATTATTATGAAATCTAAAACTCGATAAACCCCGTGTTTTGCACTAAACACAGAGCTAACAAATGCTTTCAAATCGCAAAGAAAAGAGTGGGGATAATTTTTGTTTTCTGTCTTTTTTAGTCTTTTTTGTACATCAAAATCGGACAAACGTACGTTCGCGACCCGCGGAAATGCCCATATGCTTTCATTAGAGAGTAAATCGTTTGGTTTGGAAAGTCATTATTTTTGAGGATTGTTAATGTTTTCTTTTTGTTGTCGTGGTGAAAAATCGGGTCGCTAATATCTAAGACTCGTCTTACAAAATTCCTGGCCGTGTTCAGTATCATATGTTTGGGATGACTGGAATAAAAATTAATCATCCTCCCGGATGCCATCGGTTTCTAGTACCAATCCAGTTTAAGGGTGTCATCTACTCTGCAAACGATGGAATCAAGAAATGGTGACTGGCTATCCTTTTCCAACTCAAGGGTAAACTTAATGTCCTTATAATATGAGTTTAATATTGTCAGTGTGTTTTCAATGCATAAGCTCAATTCGCAGATAAGGGATCTACATGGACCATGGTAGTAAAACCGCTAAATACTTAAGAAAATGCTTTTCAAGAGCAGAAATGACCACACATAACTACCAAACAATACTGAACCGCAATATTTACCATGGATGATCATGTTCCCATTGACTTAAGAGTTATTTTTTCTCAGATGCTTAAGAAAATAGTCTTGCTTCGAGGCGCCGACACGCGCCAGCATATGTCGCAACAAATGCTTTTGCCTCACATAAAGTTGTGTATCGTCGCACGGAGCCAGCTGGGCCCAACAGGTACAGTGTGCGCGATCGAGAACAAAAACAAAACATTTGCAGTGTGTGACTCATTTGGTATAAAACATTGTCCCCAATCAAATTGTTAATGATCATTACATATCTAATGAAAAATTTCCACTTATCTATATGTACTTTCGTTTTTCTGTTATACAATAAATGTTTACAAACGAGAAGGCCAAGCTAACTTCGTCTTTGCCGAAGTTTTAATACCCTTGCAAATGTTTTAATACAACAGAGTTTACGAACGTCAGCATTAAAACAAACCATTTTTCTGATAAAAGCCACTTTTCGACCGATAGTTTCTATGGCAGCTATAAGATATAGTCATCCGATTTTGACAAAAACTTCCAAATCTGTGTAAAAGCGTATAAAACTAATAATTGTCGAAGCGGAATGCGTTTACATTAAAATCAAAAAAGTTTTCTCACAAAAACACACTTTTCGACTGATAGTTCCTATGGCAGCTATAAGATATAGTCATCCGATCCGGTCGGTTCCGACATATTATCAGTGTGCAGTAAAAAGAAGACTCTGTGCAAAGTTTCAGCTCGATAGCTTTAAAACTGAGAGACTAGTTTGCGTAGAAACAGACAGACAGACAGACGGACAGACGGACAGACAGACGGACGGACAAAGCTCAATCGACTCAGCTCGTCGCCCTGATCAAGAATATATATAGTTTATAGGGTCGGAAATGAATATTTCTATGCGTTGCAAACTTCTGGGCAAAATTATAATACCCTTTGCAAGGGTATAAAAATACTTTAAACATATTTTCCCCTTCAAACTGATTTTGAAAAACAGATAAAATTTTCTGTCGACAATATTTGGTTAACAGATAACACATATGACACCGAAAACGAAATTGTTTATGATTTTTATATATATCTAAAACATTGTTTCTGCGGTGTTTGCGATATTGGAAATAAGGTGCTAAGAAGTGCTTATGGTTTTGAAAATGCTTGCCTATGCTTACTCTATATATAGAGTATATATACGAAATGTGGTATTGAGGTGTTGTTAATATTAAAAGTGCCGTGATAATGCGGTGCCTACAGTTTTAGAAATGAGGGACTACTGCATTGCTTACAGTGCTGTCGAAATGCGGTGCAAAGATTTGTTGCAAATCTGAGAATCGGTTTGATAGTGGTTAGAAAGTATTAATCCGATATTAATCCGCAATGAATGGGCTAAAAAGTGCAAATCAGATTCATGCTGGCTAAAACCAAGGCCCCTAAAGGATTCTGGGGATTTTCAAATCAGTTTATAATCTCAAAGCCCTGAACCGAATTTATTCATATATATGATGTGTTCATAATTTAATTGTTAGTAATTAAAACTAATTTCTCAAAACTCTCTAAATATAATTACAGTTTTCGGGCAGGTTAAAGATACGCTCATTGTCTTTGTGGGTGTCCATACCATGCCATCACCTCATTTTCCAACGTACTAATAATCATACTCAATTGTTCCGCCTCCTGGGCTAGTTCCTCTTCGATATCTTGCAGGGCTAATTCCTGCTCAAGGAGATGGGGTATTACAATGGAATTGGGATCAGCTGGTGGAGAATCATGAGTATGGGTTTTCAGTTCCACTTTTTGTTGGGTTCATCAAATTGAAATAATGTGGCAATTTTTAATTGCTGCCGTTTGATGTTTCCCCCTCTCTCTCTCCCTGCTACTCCTCCTCCTCCTCTGTGTGTGTGTGTGTGGATTTTTATGGTCTTGTTTGGCCATGTTTTATGTGTTTCGTTTCCATTGAAAACCCCAAAGAGCCAAGCTAAAAAGCCAACCAAAATTATTTGTAAAACGGCGGCTGTGACAAATTTTTGTTCGTTTTGTCGTTCCATGGAAGTTGCTCGGACCACAAAAATTAATTGGAAATTTTTATATCTCAAACATGGTGTTAGCCACTGGAGAGACCCAGCAAGTTGGTAGGTTAATTGTTTGATTTTCTAACAAAATACAAAAAAGAAGAAACAAAAAAAGGGCCCAAGGGGGTCACAGGAAATGTTATGCATTTCCGTTGACTGATTAAATGGCGGGGCTTAACTGTACTTACAAAAACACACAAAAGCACGACGAAACACAGGTGGACCGTACAGCTGTTTCATGAACTTCTCAGTTTAAACTTCAAAGGTCTTTGACATGTTAAAAGTATTTCTTTCTAGATGACTTGAGTAGACTTTAAGGTCAAATTTAGTGTGACCAGACCAAAAAAAAAATGCACAAATCTTGTCCAATCCCCTGGCGTGTGCCCATAATGAGCCACAAAAGCCACAAGCTGGACCTTTCTCCATCCACTTGGCTCGATTCAAGTCCAAATGCAATTGTCAGCCCAAAAAAAAACCCTCCTAGATAATATTTCGATACGCCTAAGCCTGGCTGGGCTGGGGTTGCCTCTCAAACCTTCCCCCTCCCCCCAATTCGAATGCTTTACGCTCCATATGCCACGTGCGTTCTCGTCATTTACAAATTTAAGACGACACACACCCAAAAAAATAAAATAAAAATAAAGAAGGAACCGAACGAATGTACAAAAACCAAGTCAAATTCCTGGTATAAAATTCATTGAAAAATTTTATGCAACATAAATTTTGCGTGCAGGATTTGCAAGTGGACGTCGACTGGTGTGTGTGTGTGTGTGTGCCTGTCTCATTTCAATTTTAAAGCCCGACAAGAGCGACCCTTACCCCACAACCAAAACCAAAAAAAAAAATAGAAAACCCGCCCCCAAAAACCGCTTAAGAAGTACGGCCACACGGCAGGACATTGGGTCGCTTGTCCTTGCCTTTTGTCGTCGGTTTTTATGGCTTTTTGATTTGCCATTTCTGGTAGCAAATGATCAAAAATTGAATGAAATTGTTATTTTCAAGTGGAACATGTCCTTTTTACAACCAAAAAAAAAAAAGAAAGGAGGGCTTTCGTGCCACTTGTTTGTCTTGTTGCGGGTTGTTAGCCTTAATAAGGAGGCATCAGCAGCAGCAATGAAGTGGTGTGGTGTGGTGTGTTGGTGGTGGCGGCAAATGCATTCCCCTGCAGCCAAATTGAAAAATTTCCAAGCGATAAAATTTTATCCGAGACGCAGGCAAATGGCCCAAGCAGGTGGCCAAAGCTGCCCGAAATGCAAATGACAATGAAATGTTCTGTAATTGTAATTAAAATATTTTCCTTAAATTGTAAATTCTATGCTCGCATGTGTGAAAACGCCCAGAAGGAAGCCCAGGCAGACGATGATTTTGTACAGTTGAGCCCCGGCAAATGTTAATTATGAATTTATGATTCCATATTTATTAGCAATAAAATCAAGCAGGCGGCGACCAACCCTCCTCCAGTGACCCAAACTCAAAGCACTGATGCGACGCTAATGAACTTTTATCATACTGGGAGGGGGGTGAGGGGGGAGAGGGGGGACGGTTGTACACATGTTGTGCATGTATGTGACTGGATGTTTGTCAATAAGTAGTTAGTTCAAGTGAGTTTCTGCTATTGAGAAATTGGCAATATGTTTCGGAAGAAAGTTCTCTCCGCTCCAAAACCGTTTCGCATTAGAGTTTCTTTTGTCTCGAAACTTCTAGATCTGTTACTACCCGAAACTAAACCGAACTTTCTGTTTCGAAAAGGATTCTGTTCGGAAAAACTAAGGTCGATTTTATTCAGATATTTTATAAATTTCTTAATGTTTGTATGGGTTGGTGAATTAACTACTGAAAACCCGTTTTGTATATCATATCCCAACTCTGGATAGATTGACTTGGAGAAGGGCGATAAGAGCATTATGCTACATATGAACCAAGATTCGGTCCCAAGAAAATGGTCCCGAGAGTCGATTTGTATACTTCTCGAAGGCTTAGCACATTTTAACTCATAACATTTTGTTAGATGGTCACTCTGTCTATTACATACATTGTCTTGAACTTAAACTGGTCACACTTAAAGTACAAAAAGCTGCGGAGTTTGAAACTGAGTCTATATACTTATTCCGATGGGTGGGCCAGCGTACGGTGCAGTGTGACTGTTAAACCGTGCATTACCAAATGTGAAATGGTCACACTGCTCTGACTTGCTTGCATTTGAATTTAGTTAATAGCTATTATTTTAATATTCAGGGATTTTTTGGAGAATATATGGAATGTACAAGTCATGGGTAATGTAAAATCCCACCATTGCACAGTGGTCGGACTTGTATGGAAGTAAGCGACAAAAATAGTTCTAGATGTCTTGCAGGCCTATAATTGAAACTGTAAGCCTATAACCATACCATTAATATATTCTGAAAAAAATGGGTGTGGTTATACACCCAGACGCCCTTGTCACCCATTATTTTAACTTTTATACGAGTATATCATTTCTTAAAATACTTCTGAACAGAAAATTTGTTAATAAAATTAATAATTAATTATCAAATAATTCAAAAACAGACTCTTTAGTTTGATTAAGAACCTCTATTTGACGATTCATTATACGTGAAACTTAATGTTTACTAAACTTTGTAGATCAACTTCAGCGGGTGATTCACGTACAGTTATGCTGCTTGGATAACTTTGAGTTTTAGCTTGCAGAACATTAAAATAAAACTCGGATACACTCAGATAAGATAAATTTTTAGTTTGCTACAATATTTCACATTAATAGAACACTTTTCATAATCATTCAGATTTCAAAGCTATTTAAAACTGTTTCTATTCATGTGAAATATCGTAGCAAACTAAAAATGTATCCTTTCTGAGTATATGCCTTAATTTGAAGTTAATAAAACGATGAAGTCAATAAGTATTGGTTTTTTGTTGAATGGTCATCCATTATCATAAATGCACCAAATTCATAATCATTTGCATCAGTTAATGTCTGATTTGCTTTTGAGAAACATTCTGTAAATCGTTTGCAGCGGACTCGTCCATATTAGCAATTTTGGATATTCGTCGTTTCTTTGTTCTTGATGAAGACTCGTTGATGTTGGATTTGGGGCGCCCACGACTATCAGATTTATTCGACTTTTCAGCTTTTTCTGTCACTGGGAAAGAGAGCTTAAAATCAAGTCAATCCGAATGCTTCTGAAGAACAGTCTAATTACGTACGATTGCAGCTTTGCCACCGGATGTAAATTATTTGCAGACAGCAAAGTCAAACTTTTCCAACCATTCTGGATATGAAATTGATTGAAAAGACGATTTGCAGACCTCTTGTAGAATTAGTGCTATTTAGGTCGCACCACTTCTGAAAAACTAATATGTACGAAATGGTGCATTAAAACTGATTGCATATTCCCGAATCGAATAAACCAAAATTAAGCATTAATAATAATAAATTAAGAAAACAGTCCAATTTGTTTTTTACCATACTTGCAACAATAATAAACCCATTAAAGAGCACTTAACATGGAATGCACAACCAACAAAAGACAAATACTTGATGCATTTGGATAAAAATATTTTGACGCCGGGCAGCTCCGGGCAGCTGATTCTTGATGAATAATATTAATATAAGCATCGGAATCGATCGGCATCATAACTAAAAGCTTAAGTGAAAGTACAAATAGTAAACGAAAAACACTCAAAAAAGGTCATATATGATTTTGTTTTGTTTTAGACGATTAACCACAAAATTCAATTTGTAAATAATTCAAATCGTAGTTAATACCCGTTCAAATGATATCCATATTACTAAAAAGTTACTGTAAAGTTTATTTGTTAATTTTTTTATTTTTAAATATTGGGGTAACTTTGAGACACAGCACAAAGCACAGAATTGCGTAGTACTTGGTTTAACTTTAAGGGATTTTTTCACAAAGAACGAATGGTCACACCAAAGAAAGTTTGTTTGTTTCAAAAAGATAATTTATTTATGATATGATCGAGTTTTTTATTTTTGTCGTATGGGAGCGACCACTGTCATTGGTAGGATGGTATTAATTTAGATTTCGTTGTGCTTATTTTATACCTTATCGCATACATTGGTGCCGTCTCCAGCAACTCAAATTACCTGTTTCCAGCGTCGCTATTTTGCTCTTTGTATTACTAAAGAATATTTTATTTGTGTGTATCGGTTTATGGGCTATGGACACTTTATCTTTGTTGTAGCAATCGGAATAAATTAAGCGATTAAGCGATTGATAAACCGATTTGTAGATCTTGGGTATTTTTTTCTTTGGTGCACTATTGTGGGGTTTATTGTTCTTCAGTAGGGCATATATTGTATTGTATGATTGGATTTGAAAGTTATATTTATTTGTTTTTAGTTGTTTTTATGAAAAACCGGATCACTTACTTTCAAGATTTTTCTAATGATTATGATTGTATTGATCATGATATTTTGGGGGTGCTTTGAGTAATAATTTATTTGTTATCAGATACCAATCTAGTTTTAATGTATGATGGAATCCAAGAACGATGGGCTTTGGTCAATTTCTAACTCAATCGTGAACTTTATGTGTTTGTGATAATTGTTAAGCTTTTTATGTGTTTCCTAAATATCGTCCTCTTTTAATATTTTAAATAAGACGTCCACTTATTTGGTGAGAAGTCATCACAATAACGGCGATAATTGGTGATGCGAGCGTTTCCATAGGTAGTGTATAAATCTTCTCGTCAAACTTAAAATACCTGTTTACGGTACCCAGATCTTTATTATAAAAATTGTTAAAAACTTCTAAAAGCTTAAAAATTTGAGTGTGACCAGGTAGAATTTATTACTTTTATTATAAAGTTTCACATTTTTCAGCACATTCATAAATTTTGTATATTTGAACATTTTTTTAACATGTTAAAGCTCAGTATAAACCTCAACAAGGCATTAGCTTAGCCTGCTTTAAGTGTGACCAGGTCCGATTTAAGCTAATGTAAGCAATAGTCATGATGAACATTTTGATCTGTCTGTTATTACATTGTCTTGAATTCAACCTGGCACAAGCTTCCACAGAAAATTTTGTTAATTGCTCACATTGTTTTGAGTCAAACCTGGTCACACTCAAAAGTAGCCCAGGCTGGAACTGTTAAAATTTGTCCTCGTAGTAAACTTGGCTAAGCTTTCCACCATATTTTAACACAGAAAATTTAGAAAAATATCAATAAAATTTGAGAATTTTTCAAATTCCAAACTTTGAGTGTGACCAGATCCGCTTGCCCATTTTCATTGAAAAGTTTCACATTATTTAGCACAATCTTGCCTAGAATACTTTGTTGCGAGGTCACTCTGTCTATTGCTTACATGGTCTTGAATCTTACCTGGTCACACTTTAAATAGCCAAGGCTAGAAATTTAAAAAACTATGCAATTCAGAAAAATTCGAGGTGTTTCTACTGGTCATAAAGTTTAAAAACTTTAATTTTATGAGTATATTAAAAGTTTAAACTTACTGTACGGTCACTCTGTTTTGTATTTTGCCCACTTAGACGTCTTCAACCGACACTTTTGGCGGTTACCTTAAAAATGTAACTTTGTAATAAAAATGAAGAAAACATGCTATTAAGCTCAGGGACTTAAGGTGTAGCGGAGAGTCTTAGCCAGTGTGACCAATTTAGCTATTTTCCCACAAAATCCAGCTATTTTGTAGAGTCAATAGCTGGAAACTATTCAGATTTGTCGAAACCTGTAATTCTAGCTATTTCAGGCGCTTGCTAGCGTTCAATGCGGTCAGGTCGAAGCTGGTTCACGGCGCTTTCTTTTCGCACACCAATTTACCCTCACTTTTTGACCTCGCTGTAGCTATCGAAAGGCTTCACCCTCGGTGGTTAGATGAATCAACTGCCTTATCGATGCATTCCAAAGAGACCAGCTCAAGGCTTTAATTCCGGAAGCGGAACCTGCCAGAATCCATCTCTTTTGTTCACCTTCTGTGTGTGTTTCACCCTTGCAACAATTTGTCCCAATTAATTGAGTTATCGACTGGAGGACATCATTAATAATGCTCAATGAAATCGTGTGGCCAAATACCCAAAACGAGAAATCTCCACGCAGAGGCCAAACATGGGGAGTCCCGTTCGGGCATGACGATCGCCGAGCATTGAACAGATCAATTACCATCAGGCTGGCTGCTTGCCCAAGAAGAAGATGATGGCCAGGCAGTGGGGCATATAATTTCGTTTTCGGATAAATCACGCACAGGCA
This sequence comes from Lordiphosa clarofinis, assembly GCA_018904275.1. Lineage (NCBI taxonomy): Eukaryota > Metazoa > Arthropoda > Insecta > Diptera > Drosophilidae > Lordiphosa > Lordiphosa clarofinis. Next base: position 544,580 of record JAEIGQ010000018.1, read on the forward strand.
GCGAGACCAGGGAGCAGTAGCAGCAGCAGCATGCCAGCAATAATCTATCACCTGTCAGCACCTGTCATTCAAGCGTCGCCGTTGCGATTGGCAGCCCATGGCACTTGGTGAACATGCGTGCACCTACCACTGCTCCGGCTTCGGCTGCGTCTTCGCCCGCTTGGCTCGCAGTGTCAGTTTGACATCATTAATCATGCGATTAGTTAAGTGGGTGTTCCTCTGCTCCATCAGGCTATGTAAAATCAGTTCCGAGCTGTTTAGTTTGACGTTTGGACGCATGATTGCATTTCCAATTTGACAGGAAGGAGAGGAAGTTCCTGCTGCTGCTGTCAAAATAATCACACGTACAATTAGCATGACGACATGCTCATCCAATAGATGGGGGGGTGGGGGAGTGGGACCGCCGCTGACCACATCGAAATGACTTGTCCTAGCCAGCTTTTTGGGGCCTACAATAAACAATTTGCAGCGCCTGAGTGCACAAATCTTGCGTCGTTAAAAATTAACTGCAGGGATGCGGGTGGGGAGGTGGGGGGTCGGGAGAGACACCAAACCAGACCACAGACCCGTCCCCAGTGCCAGTTCCAGCGTTGCATAATTTGCATTTCGATTCGATTGGAACGTTCGTTTGCCTTTTAGAGGCGCGTGTCCGCCGACACTTTTTCGTGATTTACCTGGCCAAAAGACTTTTGTGGCTTTTTGTTCGGTTCTAGGAAATCACAATAAAAATTAACGAAATTCGTTCTAGTAAACGTTCGTCATCGTCCCCGGCCAAGACATGGCCATAGCCTGGGCCAGAGCCAACCCAATTCCACGTACGTGACACGATCAACTTGGAGCGCTTTTTGTGTGGCGTTTGGTTTGGTTCGCCTGGGCGCACACTCCACTCGGCTGGGACCCAAGACGCGGCGATTTGATTTGCCTTAAAAACCAAAATCATCATTTGTGGATTGTGTTGTGTTGGCCTTTTGATTGATTTGACTATGGACAGATTTTTGCCTGACAAATCAATTGTTAGCGGCCGCAGCATTCAATGGAACGTGTGAGAGGAGCAAGCCAAATCACGAGGGACGGTCAAAGAAGTTATGGGTCAAGTGTTTGGACTTGGTATGGATCACAGATGATGAGAAAAAAAAGTAGGCCCCATGGTCGCTCAGCAATCCTCAGAGCTGACAATATTTGACCTAAATCTACACAGGAAAGACGGTAAGCTTGGGTCTGTCCTTAAGTTCTGGATAAGCTTATGGGTTAGATGTAGGAACTTAGCAATAAGAAAGTACCTCTGGTCTAGGGCCTGATTTTGCAATGAAAAAAAGTCAATCTAGTCTAGTTAGTTGGTTGATGTGGTTACCAAAGTCTTCTTTCTGAAAACATACACTTGTTGGACTTCATCTTGTCCGGGACTTGTACTCAGTCTCTGGGAAGGCATGGCTACTTAACTCGCAAAACCATGGACCACTTGCGTGAAGAAACAGCCATAAGTAAAGCTCTCAGCATGCAAAAACCCCGATGGTGCAGATGGTGAAACAGCTTCGATCAAATTTTTCGTCGAACTTTCACGTGCCATCGGGCATGTGGCACCGTCTTGTTGAAACCACATGTCAATTAACTTTGCTCCATTGACTGTAATGTAGCAATTTTCATTCATTTGTGCGCCTGCCTACAAACGCCACCAAACAGTACATTTTTCAGGATGTATTGCCAATTTTGAGCAAACTCCCTGTAACATCCCTTCTGGCTTGTTTTTTAAATATCGTCTTCATTTTCTTCAAGATTACAGTTCGCATGAAATTAGATGCTTACTTAAACTAATTAAATGAACTCTTAAAAGACTTTTTGCACCAAAAGTCGGATCCGGATACAATCTTTTAGCAAGATAATGCTGCCATACACACGAACATCAAGCTTCTTGAATGGCCGGCACATTCTCCGTACATGAAACCAATTGAGACCATGTGGCGTGAGCTTAGGTATCGTGTTTATGCTGTCTGACAAATGCTCAATTCGGCTGAGGTTCTTTGAAAAGCTCTTATCGAGGAATGGGTCAAAAAACTAGATTCAAAGTGCGAAATCTGAAGGTTAAATCCATATTTAATTAATTTTTTTATCCAAACTTAGCAGACATATAATATTGATCAGTAACAAGTCTGGGAGCGGCAGCTATACTACACTTCTGCCCAAAATTATACGACACCGCGAAAATTTTAGTTTCGGCCCACGTAGCAGATTGGGAAAGCATAATACAACGAAATCAAGTCTGCAGAATGAAACTTTCATTATGAAAGCTTAATAAGTTCTGCTTAAAATCTGATGTTCTTATATCTGATTGCATCTTGCGTTTTCAAGTAGCGGTAAAAAAAAGCATAAAAATTAGATTTTTGTCATGTCTGCAAGTGTATCAAAATTATACGACACATGTCGATCTGTTGGATTAAGTTAATATTTTATTTTTATATTGGTACCTAATCAATTTTTAATAATTAATAGAGCCACTATGAGCATTTCCTACCTCGATAGGTATTGAACTCACTCAATTTTTAAGTAAATTTTGGTCTAAAATATACCATTGAGCCAAAATTTCACTTTGGAGGCTTTCGACATTCTCAAATTTGTTGTTATTGGCGTTAACTCGCCTGGCTAAGATACCCCAAATGTTTTCAATTGGGTTGAGGTCAGGGGAGCACGCTGCCCAATCCAAAACATTTAGATGGTGATCACTTACGAAGCGCTGGGTCTCTCTGTTCTTGTAAATAGATGCATTGTCTTGTACAAAAACAAGATGTCTTTCCATATTGTTTTCCAAAATTGGCAGAAGACTATCTTCCAATACATTTTTGTATTCTCTACTGTTCATCCTGGAGCTTGTGAAGCACACATTCATGCGTATCAGATGCATGAAAGGCTCCCTAAACCATTGCGGATCCGCCTTCGAAATTGCGTTTGGAAAACATATGTGGATCCTTATGCAAATCTCTCCCACAGTGCCTAAACTCATCTGGGCCGTCAAGACTACATTTTTTTTTCACCAGAAAAAATTATCTAACTGATAAATATTGAACAAAGCTGTATGAACCAAATAACGTTAAAATTTCATACCGAGGCCCACTTTCTCTCCAAGTTTATTTCCACAAATTGAAGTCGAGCTGTTTTGTGATGCGACTTTAAGAACGGAGCCTTTTTTAAGACTCCACTGACAAAACACTCCGATGATTGCAGCGTCCGCCAAACAGTCATCCGTGACACAGGCTTAGTGCCACATGCGACAAGTGAGTTGTACTAGTTAAGAAATCGCAAAATTGTATAATGATTTTAGTTTCTTATGAAGACGGGTAAATAGACGGATGTTGAATTTTGTTAGATGAAAATTTAATACTGTATGATTCACTTCTTCGTTTTGTGTTTAAAGTTCTAAAGGCGGCGTAGAAATGCACGCCGGGTACCTGATACTTCAAACACACTCCCTAAAGAAGGTAGCAAAGCTGCCGAAATGCGTAGGAGCTCAGTTGAGATAATCATGATTAAACTCCCGCAAAAAAGACAGCCTAAGACAGCTCCTTCTTAGTACAATTTTTGCTGGTATTTTCACATTATTTTCAATATTTTTATTTACCTACACAAAAAAACCGCTTCTCCTCACCTCGGCGCAACTTTGCATCGATCGTGGGGCAAGGTCAAAGTTAGTTTTGATTGTATGAAAGGTGAAACCAGTTGGTTCACTCCTTGGCCAGATTTATGCATGCGAATCACGCTCCAACTGGCGACTGCAGCGCTTGAGTCTCTGAGCGCGTGTTGAAGAGCGCGCGCGCGTCAGGCTCATAAAAATGTCATTCGCCGCGGGTTGCGGGGCAAACTGGGCAAAAATTATAAGAAAAGGAAGAGGTTGAGAAGTTAAGAAGCAGCAGAAGAATGAACGATTTGTGTGTTTTAGATTGAAATCAAAATCCAAGCTCAAAGGCGGCCGCCGACAAGCGTCCCTCGCCCTTCCCTCCTGCGCCTGCGCATGGTGTGTGTGATTTGTCAAAACTGTTACGATCGCCAAATTGCAGATAAGCCCAAAAGATCCGACCCGAAGCGGCAGTGTCATAAACTTATTGAATATCTTGATAGGAGTATTAACTTTCCGGCCGCTAATTGGTTGTATCCTCCAAGAAGTGAGACGCTCTCTCTCTCGCTTCTCCTCTTTGTCTCTATTAAGTGGCCTGACTCGTGTGTCAATAATGTCAAACAGAATGTCAACAGGCACACGGCCACGCGTCAATCCTCCCCCCCTCCCCCACCCCGTCCCTCTCCGCCTTAGTGTCGAAGACAGACAAATGTCGGCGGCGGGCGGCTCTCATTAACATAACAAGTAAAGTCAACAATGGAAAATTGTTGTCTAAACAAGACGACGGCAAAGGCGAGCTCTACGTTTCAATAAAGAAAGAAACGCCGGCCGGTCGGTCCGTCCGTCCGTCCGACTGCCGCTTCCCGCCTGCCGCTTGCCGCTTGCAGCGCTGCAGAATTTATTGAGGCTGTGGTAAATATTCGGGGCTCGTTCAAAAGAAATCAAACAAAGTAATTTGTTTATTTGGCCAGGGCAATAAAACCGAATGTGCAGGCAGGAGAGAAAGTCACAATCGTCCAAGAAGACGCAACGCGGGGAGAGAGACAGAGACAGGAGAAATGAGATCAGTCTGGTCCAAAAAGTATGAACTGATATCACTCCCCCGCTCCAGCAAAGAAGATCTCATTTCAAATTTACTTCAACTTGGAATTCTTCGGAAATCCTGCAGAACTGTCTTTTCCTAGGAAGCCAAAGCTGAAATAGGTACTTTAGTGTTTGGTGGTTGGGTTTATGAGTTAATGAACAAAAATGAGTAGCTTAACCAGAGAGGAAGCTCTTCTGCTCTTACTTATTTAGATATCAGACATCAAAGTTATTTATAAATTAAGCAAAGTTTCCCCGAAAGGGGTATGCAAATAATAAGCAAAACTCTTCAAAGATTGGGAAACTAAGCAAATTTTACAAGTGAACAAAATAAGAGCATTTGTGTGAGGAACTGAACAAATAAAAATGAGCATGCAGTGAGTGAGTAAACACAAAAGAGCATGTTGGTAGGTAACTAACAAAAGTGAGCATGTGAGTGAGCAACGAAACAACTAAATACTTCAACAAAAAAGAGCTTGTATGTGAGTAACTGAACAGAAAAGAGCATGTTAATGAGTAACTAAACAGAAAAGAGCAACTGAATAACTTAAAATCTAGAGCATATGAATAACTGAACAAAAATAAACTTCAGATTGAGAAGCTGAACAACTGAATAAAGACAACAGTTAGGGTCATCAACTGAATAACTGAACAAGAACAGAACATGTAAGTGAGTAACTGAACATAAAAGAACATGTAAGAGAGTAAGAGAACACAATTAACATTTGCGAGAGCAACGAAAACACTAAACATGTGCTTGAGTAGCTGAACAACTATACAAAGACAACATTGAGAGTTAGGAAATGAATAATTGAACAAAATGAGCATCTAAGTGAGTAACTGGACATGAAATAGCTTGTGAGTGAGTAACTGAACATAAAAGAGCATGTTAATGAGTAAGTGAACAAAAAAGAGCATGTGAGTAAGCAGCAGAACAACCGAATAACTTAAAATATAGAGTAGTTAAAAGAGTAACTGAACAAAAAAGAGCTTGAAAGTGAGTAATAGAACTTAAAAATCTTTTAAGTGAGCACCGGTGCTTTTTTTGTTGGTATGCGAACCATGGTTAGGTGATCTTTCAAAGATACGCCATGCACAGTTGCATGGAGTATGCCCGAATCGTTCTACAGTCTAAAACCCAACCTGTCGCCCTCTCACCTGCTTTCCTAAAGTTGATCCCGAAAATGTAGTCTCCTGTCGATAATCATCCCCATGTACTTCAGGTGATCAGCTGATTGCTTCCTTGCGTCGCCTATCGCTATCTCGATATTCTCCACCTTTTTCCGTAGGCTTAAAGCTACCTGCCAGAGCCAGCTTCTGGTGTATGCAATTGTGCGTTCGTACTGTTGGCTATGTCGTTTCATAGGATGAAACCAAGCACTGTTCCTTGTGGAACTCCTCCTGAGATGTTATAGGTCTGTAATCCAATTTCAGTGTTGTACAACAATGCTCTATCCTTAAAATATTGTGCGACTATTTTAAAAAGGGTAATGTGGCATATGCATTTTGCTCATGGCACTGAGGATATGGTTCCAGTTTGCCGTATTAGGTGGTTTCTTCCATTCTCGCACTGATTACTCTTTCGAAGAGCTTTCCAATTGTGTTTAGGAGGCAGATTGGTCGGGAGGATCCAGCATTGCTTGCGTGACCTTTGCTCTTTGGGAGTAGGACCAGTCTTTGCTGCTACCAGCATTGTGGAAAGACTCGCCTCATAAGGCATGTTAGGAATACCTTTCGGAGTACCTCCGGCTTACTCTTGCTTGTCTACAGAGGGTTGTGCTAGGAAGAGGATTTCACAAATTTCCTTCATTACCTGGAGATTGGTTGGAGCCTTTTCACCTTGGGTTTCCCTTTACGCTAACAGTAAGTTCTTTATATTCACCGTTCACTGTCATCTCCATTGTTATGTATTCAAGCATGGTGACACGTCTATTTAACACATGTAACACAAATTCATCACAATTCAAAATTAACACAAGCAATTTCAACACAATACAATTTCAGCACTTAACAACTTTATCACACTGAAACTAAACACATGTCAATTCAACACAAGTCGAAAAAAGCCCAACGATTTTCAACACAGTTCAATTTTAACATCCGTCAATTTAGTAAAAGTAAATAAAAGGTCAATTTCTTCGTGCTTAAGTTGTTGTGTGTTAAACTTACATTGTGTTAAAATAGCAATGTGTTGAAATTTCTAGTGTTGAATTTGTGTTATGTTGAGCTGACGCTTGTTGAACTGACTAGTGTTCAAATGGTTTTGTGTTGAAATGACGTGTGTTGAATTGACGTGTTGAAATTGTTTTGTGTTAAATAGACATGTAAATGAGTAACTCAACATGAAAGAGCATGTGAGAAAGCATTAGAAAAACTGAATAACTTAAAAAAAAAACTTAACTGATTTACTGATCAAAAAGGAGCATGTAAGTGAGTAGCAGAACACAAAAAAGAACAGTTGAATTAGCAACCGAACCACTGAACAGTTGTGTGAGTAGCTGAACAACTGAATAAAAACAATCGTGAGAGTGGGCATTTGAACAACTGAGTAAGTGAGATCACAAACAACTGAGGTCACCCCCTGGTTATTTCTTAACTTACAAAACCGTACCTAATTTCGACTATTTTGTACTTGAATCAAGTGCACCACCATTAAAAAATTCCTTAAAAACCAACTGCCACGTCTGGATAACCCTGACCTACGTCCATTCCAGTCATTGACTAACCATTCACCCAAACTCCAACCATTTGCCGTCTGATTGTCTGCCTGTCCGCTTGTTAACCCTTTGGCGACCCCCCCAACATTTACAAGTCACAACATTCGGTGGCTGTTCGCTCATCAATTTTGCGCTTCATCATCATCATCAGCAGGAGCATCGGCAGCAGCAGCAGCATCCATAGTCTAACGTGTGGGACCACCAGCCAAGCCCCAGCAACACCTACAACGACACCTCATAGACCAAAAGGCTGTCTTAGTCCCGGTCCCAGTCTCAGTCCCGGCCCCACTCCCGGGGTATCAAGTGTGTAATTAATGTTTTATTAATACAAGCGACAAGCGATCCGACTCTGAGGGCACAGCAGGCCGCCACAAAGAAGGAACCGGGCAAGAAGATGAACAGCAGTCGAAGTGCAATCGATGCAACAGTCGAGAGTCCAAAAGAGATTCATATGCACAATGCCATAAAATATGTGCTCGACGACCAGGTTCCCCAGTTCGGCTGTGTCTCTGGCTCTGGACACTGGATGGCACTGTCCTTCCTTTGGGCCTAAATGAATTACCAGATTAATGGACAGCATAAATCACATTATCGCTTTGGACTTGCGACTCGGATGCGGTCGCATTTAGAAGCTGCTCATGAGGCGGCCTTTGTGGGCGGCCCGAGAATTTATTGAACCATTGCCTAAAAGTCCATTCGGCTGGACACCAGAACCAGCACCAGCACCAGGAACAGCAACAGCTCCTTGCTGATTCACTCAATAAAAAATAAATGCCAAGATCGGTGTACAAAGACAAATCACACCTTCTTGCATTTGTTGAACAAAATAAATCTCGTAATGAGTTACGATAAGACGACGATTTCGACAGCTAAACAAATCACCTGCAATTGATCTTCTTGGTACGCAAATCGGAGAGGAATGTCTGCGATTTCGAATACTGGAGCAATGCGAATGTACACTGGGGCGAAACAAGGAAGGAATAATTTCAATTTAGTAAAAATTAAGTAGAATGTGAAATTTTTATCACGAATCGCTCGTAAATTCCCAACTTAAGAAGAGCAGATAAATATATTACAGGTTTTAGTGAAGTTGAGAACTCTGCACTCCTAAAATAAACGCTCTTGATTTTATCCTGTTTCGATCTAGAATTTGGTAAGAACGATTTGCTCTTGAAAGTAAGTTAAGTCGTTCCTAAATTCGAAATTGACCGTCAAAAATTTAAAAATTAAAATTCTTGATTCAAGAAAAAAAGTTTTAATTTAACATCATTTCGTTCTTAAAATTGAATTTAAAGTTCTTGATTCAAGAAACAAAGTTTTAATTTAAGATCATTTCGATTTTAAAATTAAAATTTTCCGTAAAGAATTCAACAATTGAAATAAAGTTCTTGATTCAAGAAGCAAAGTTTTAATTTAAGATCATTTCATTCTTAAAGTGGAAATTATCCGTCAAAGATTCAAAAATGAAAATAAAGTTCTTGATTCAAGAAAAAAAAGTTGTAATTTAAGATTATTTCGTTCTTGATGTAAAAAAACTTTTACTTTAAGAACAGATCGCACATAGCTAACATAAATACGTCTAGATCATTTTTATTTTGAGCTCTTAAAGTTCTTAAACGAATCCCGAATCGTGCTTAACTTAACGTATTTTTTTTTAAACACATTTCAATCAAGAAATTCCGTACTTTTATCAAGAATTTTCTGACTTATTGAAGTTTTGAAACTGAAAATTCTTGATTTAAGTACGAAAATTCTTGATTTTTCTCTCAGTGTGGAAGAGATTTCTTTTTTAGTACAAATCGTTTTAAGTCTAAGAATTGTGTGGACTTAAACTAAAACAATTTGTTTTTATATTGAATTAAATCAAGAATAGGAAATTTTATTAAGTCTTTTAAATAATTCTGTGTAAAATTCCAGTGGGATTTTTTTCAGTTTGAGGTCTGAAATAAAAAGATGAATAATGTATTATGTCAAAACTTGTGCTTAGAGTAAATTGGCTTTGTGACGAACCAGGGTTCCGACTTTGTAAACTAGTCGCCTCGTTCTGCAATCGATACTTAGTGCTTAGTATACATCGATTACGGTCGATGACTAAGTTGAGAGTTCTGATTCTCGACTAACTTTTCTTTTCTATCACTTCTAAAATCTTAAGTTCAAGTGAGAATTTTATACTTCCTAATAAAACATTTCCAACTTTTTGAGAAGCAGAAAAAAAATCCATAATTTCTTAATTTCACCCACTGTGCCCCAGGGGGGCACTGCTGATGCCGTTGCCAAAGCCGTTGCTGGTGCAGTTTTTTTTTGTTTTTTTTTTTTTGGTGTGGACAATCAACAACCGAAACATGACATTTATTGACTGCTTTGGTTGCTTGGTATAAATTACCGCCGATGCAGTTGAAGGAGGTGGAGGAGGCGACTGCACATAATTCACTCATTACAACGATTAATGCGACTCTACAAGTAGCTCAAACACCTCACCGGGGACCAACCACAGCGGTCAGCTAGGATTTCTGCTTTTCGCCTCGTGCGTGCCGTTTCCTAGTAGGGAAAGAATATATATTGCGATAATGATCATGACAGCCTATATAGTCACTCGAACGCTGCCAAATGACATTTGTCTCGCCCAAACAGTGAGAGAGAGAGGGCGAGAGAAAGACCTCTCGCTGTGTCTTTATGCCTGGGCCAAAATCAAAACCAGTGGCTAAATTGCAATAATAAGCCACCTTTATAAATCGCTCCCCAACAGAATGCACACACAACGAGACGACGACTATTTGTCTATTGTGGGGGCTTCGGTTTGGGTTCGAGTTCGGGTTCGGTGGTGTTATGCGAGAAACGCCCTCAGTAGGTGGGCGACTGACTACTGATGGCCACACTCTGATCGAGACAGTGAAAGAAGTGGGACGGTTGGGCAATTGGAGAAGGTAAATGGGCGCATCCATAGAGGGCACTTTTAACAGCTTTTGGATTGATCCTTTGGTAAAGAAAAAACAGAACCCACCCACAATCGGGATACTTAGTCAAAACCAGGGAATCAAATCAAATCGAATTTCCGTTCCGGTTCCGGTTCTAGTTTGTACCGAAACTTATGTTTCGGAAAAAGGTTCTGTTTTATAAATGTAAAATTGGCTATACAGCTTACAAAGGAGCCAAGCCAAGCTTCTCTCAATCTCTTGGCGTGTGTGCTTTAAACAGTTTGACGCCGAATCCGAACGGCAAACTTTGAGAATTTGCTTTTTCATGGCTAGATACTGGTGTCAATAGCTGGTGACGGTGACCGGAAGGATGTGTAAAAGCTATTTTCTAAAGAAGGATTAAAGTTGAGCACACTAATCGCTGGGCCACACACGGCCTATATTATTTCGGTATTCGGTTTCGTACCGGTACCTTGATTTTTATTTCGGTATACTGGTGCGTACTGAAATGGACCGTTGAAATATAAAGAAGGATCGGTCATTGGTTTTGCATCCATCCAAATTTTTAAGCTATGACAAAATAATTAGCAGTGCCAGTTCGGTTCTGGTTTTTCGCTCAATCGAATCATACTCACAACCGAATCTTTTTTATTTATAACCTCCCAAACCTGGACCCGAACCGGACCTCTTTTGCTTGAAAAGGTTCGGTTCAAAAATAATCTTAAGTCAGTTTTTTCAGAGCTTCTGAAACTAATACAATATTTTGACCGTTTAAAAATGATTTTGTAGTGCTAGTTGTCAAATGGTAAATCAAATCCGGTTATTGATTTACATAGAAGTCGCGTCACGCTCTTAATTTGTAAGCCCTGAAAGAAAACTAATGAAGTTATGTTGCATCGGTTCAGTTTCGCAGTTTTGGGGGACTTTTACGTAATTTGGGTAAATCGAATGCTTTCATAAAGAGTCTGTACTTGCAAATAGCTAAAGCAGTCATATTGAAAATATTGCATCTTAGATTCTTAGATCCTCATTATGATGTCCTGATAATTTTTGAACAAAAAACCTACTAGTGTTATCTACCTCACTCCAAGTGAAACTGCAATTCTCAGAAGTATTGAAGAATTTTCAGCCCAGGGGTATAAACAACATTTATGTTCTTTTCAATCTTTTTGGTTCCAAAAATATCGGTTCTCGGATACCGGTATACAAAAAATTTATAATATCGGTTCCGGTTCTGGTTCTGAGTTTTAATTAGTCCTGTTCGGTATTCGGTTCCAGTTCTGGTTCTAATTTGATTCTCTGGTCAAAACTAAGGCGAACATCTTCATTACGAACTATCGTACAAAAAAAATAAAAGTTTAATGAACGTATGATTTCTGAAAATATTTGTTAAGAAGACTTTTGTATTGTAGTTGTTTCGCAATGATCTGATAATGATTATAGGTGGGCAATCTAAGCAGCGTTGTCGACAGAATAGAAAAGTTGTACTTCGGCAGCAGTCGATTAAACAAGTCAAACGCTAAAGAGACAAGCTTTTGAAAGCTTCATGCTCGTTTTCTGAGAGATAGATTGTTTGGTCGGAATATGGAACATTATCAAATAATAATGAAAACCTTAACAGATTTCAAGTACACAGAAAAAAAAGAAGAGCTTAAATCAGGATAAAAAAAATTTGATTTGATCTCGACTATCGGATTAAAATTTCAAGTATGAGTCGTACTAGATTCTACTTGAATTAGGTACGAAATGATTGGATCCTAAAAGGCTAGTGTCAATCATAGTATATATCATTTCAAATAAGAATCTTACTTAAAAGTCAAATAATCTTGACTCGATATTGTAATGAGTACGGAATTCCATTGTCAACTGTGAGAGAAAAGCTCTCTCAGGCAACACATTCACACATTTTTCTGACAGCTTAAAAGGTATTGGTGTTGTTAGTTTCTTGCACTAACCGTTCTTATGTTGTTTGTGTCCTGTTTCTATAGTTCTATGCAAACAAGTGACCTCGAGCTGGCTAGAAATTGCTGTTTTGATAATCAAAAAGGTCGTTAGGAAAGTTGTATAGAGTTCTTGAGAGATGCTTTATTTGGGGTCAAAATGAGTTTATACATTGAGCTAAAGTCAATCTCAGTCATTTTCAGATTCAGACTTTACCTCGGGTACTCTCGCATCAAGCCGACTTCAAGATCAAGTTAATTACGAATATCGAGCCTAAATCAATATCAATATCGAGCCTTCTCGAGAGATCAAATTGAGTTCGAACAACAAGATTGTTTCAATCCCGTGTGAGCTAACGTCTGGTTTAAGACAAGAATTCCGGGATAGAAGGAACAGGAAGTCTTGATTATGAAAACCTAAACACATTTAAAGTACTTAGAACAGAGGTCGGCAATGAAAATTAATTGAGAATACAGAAAATAAGCTTCTGTTGGTAAGCTTGAAAGACTTTAGTCCAAGAAGAAAGCGCGAAGTGTGGCCGTCTTTCCCTCTAACACACAGGGATGCAGGTGGCTATAAGCTGTCCGACATTAGATGGCCTTCATGTGCTGGGCAAGTTTAGCTGAGGCCGTTAGTTAAACGGCGAAGATTTATAAGCAAGATTTTACTATAACTTTATTCTGGCGCCTTTCGCCTTTGCCTCAATTGAACCCCACCTGGTCTGTGGCTTTTCTGCTTAGCCAACGGCAGACTTGCGGCTCGAACTATAAATTTTTGACAGTTTGGAAAAATTGCCATTCATTGTGACCCCTATTGTGTTCGGCTGCCACTGAGTCTCTGGCTGGCTGATCGCTGATCATAGAGCTGGCCGTTGGAACCTGCCTGATTGTTGTCGTTGTTGTTGTTGTGTAACACGAGCCAAGCAGCCAGGGAGCTATAATGGACACTTTGGTGGTCATGAAGGCTCCCCTGGTCATTGTCGTGGCTGCAGTTGTTCTTGTCGTTCAATAGAATTGTTTGCCAGGAATTATGCCTTATTGATGATGATAATGATGTCCTTCTGGGTGCCTGCGTGTGGCTTAAAGCATGACAAATTCCTGGAATGCTGTTGCAGCTTAGGGAACAATAATGATCATCATAGTAAAAATGCCATAAGTCAATATCAGCAGCAGGCAGGGGAGAGGGAGGGGTGCGGGGTAGGTGGGAGTACGCCACAAAGACAACGTCTTGCGCGACACTTTGCTTAATGAGTGGCCCGAGAGGGTCAACTCTCGAATGCAGCTGCTCCCTTAACGATAATGTGCCAATGCGGACATTTCAGTTTTGATATCATCAATTAATGCAAAGATCTGCCCCAGCCCCCCACCAACTGCAGTGCACCATGATCGACGCATGAATTATGTTTGCTCAGCAGTTAGTTTTAATTGAAAGTGACATTTCAATAAATTGGTAAGCCTGCCAGCTCCGCTCCACTCCGATCATTAACGCTGCGTGTTAATATGATCAACGGCAGCTCATCAGCATCTCTCGAACCGACGTTCGGCTTCAGCATTTCATTTTGAGTCTCCGATCGTGTGGCAAAAGGGCGTGTGAATGCGTGAGGAGACAACAAAACGGCATTTAACTTAATTGAAATTGTTGCTTTTTTTTCTTCTTTGAATTCATTTCAATTTCGAGTTGAGAGTTTCCGTTAACAAAGTTTTGTGAAAAAAAATAACATGTGCAATGCGTGCGATCATTCGATCATTGGATTATTGTCATGTTTCATAATTAGATTAGATGCTGGGAGAGTTGTTCAGCCAGTGCAAACTTGTGGTTGCTTCGACTTTGCCACTAGCTTAAAAGGGAGAGAGAGCGCGTTTGTGTCAGGTGCGGTGTCTGTGTAACACCAATAATCACATTGATATAATTTGTTTTTCTTGTAGACAATCGACATTTTTATTGATGAAAAATATCTGATAAGATGTTTAATCATTGTCACATTAATATTAAAAGTTGAGTTAATTTTTAAAAGCTCGCTTAATGAATCTCAAAGCAGTCTTGTCTTTCAGGGTTACCTTAATCCCATTAGAAAAGATTTCGTGCGCTTCTTTTACCTAAATCTTCTCGATGATCATAAATGTGACAAAATCGATTAAATAATATTGAGGTCTATGCTTGTTTTTCATTCAGTAGAAAAGACACCTAACTGTATCCAAAATGAACCTCCGGGAATTCCAAAGAATTTGAAAAAGAAGTGTAGATTCAGCATTTTCTCACCGATGAGAACGGACGCTTCCTATGGTTCTTTCAAATGTAAGAGTAAAAATGTTCTTAAACATCTTTTCAGTTGTTTCTAAAAGCCAACGAAAATATCAATTTATCGATATGTTGAAAGTCAAATATCGATATTTCAAATTTCGATTTTGAGAGCTTCGATTTTGGATAATTAAGTTTAAAAATGTTTGTTAGAATTTCCTATAAAATCGTTTTAGTCATGTTTTAAGGCTTGCGAAAATGACAATTTATCGATATATCGATAGCTTCTGAACTCCATATATTAAAAATCGACTTAGAAATATTTGAAGTTAGGCATTTTAGTTCAAAAATGTTTCTTTTTGGTATAATTGTAAACGATTCATCCATAAATCGATAGTTTTTGCCTTCGATACATCTAATATCGATTTTGAGAGTTTCGGTTTATAACGTTTTAGTTTAAAAATGTTTATTTCAAGTGTAATAGTGCAAGTTTTCTTTCAAAGCGGTATAGTAATGTTTGAAGACTTGCGAAAATAACGATTCTTCGATATATTGATAGCTCCATATATTGAAAATCGACTTTGAGAAACTTGATGTTTGACATATCATTCCAAAAATGTTTATTTTAAGTGTCATTGTAAAAATGTTCTTTGAAATCGTTTCAGTGATTTTTAGGCTTGCAAAAATAACGATTAATCGATATATCGATAGTCACATATCGATTTTTAGAATTCAGATTTATTACATTTTAGTTTAAAAATGTTTCTTTTAAGTGTCATGGTAAAAATGTTCTTTAAAATCGGTTAAGTGATGTTTGAAGACTTGCGAAAATAACGATTCTTCAATATTTCGATAGCTCCATATATTTAAAATCGATATAGAGATATTTGATTTTTAACATTTTAGTTCAAAAATGTTTCTTTTGAGTGTCATTGTTCTTTAAAATCGTTTTAGTGATGCTTTGAAGCTTGCGTAAACAACGATTCTTTGATATATCGATAGCCTCATATATTGAAAATCGATTTAGGGAAATTTGATTTGAGATATTTAAGTTCAAAAATGTTTTTTTTATGTTTAAATGTTTTAAGTTTAAAAATGTTCTTTAAAATCGTTTCAGTAATGTTTTGAGGCTTGCGAAAATAACGACTCATCGATATATCGATAGTTCCATATATTTAAAATCCATTTAGAGAAATTTGATGATTGACATTTTTGTTCAAAAATGTGTCATTTTAGTGTCATTGTAGAAATGTTCTTTAAAATCGTTTCAGCTTGGGATAATAACGATATTTCGAATTATCGATATGTCTAAATATAAAAATTGACTTAGAGAAATTTGATGTTTGATATTTTGGTACAAATATGTTTCTTTTTGGTGTAATTGTTAAAATGTTTTTAAACTCGTTTTAGTGGTATTTAAAGGCTTACGGAAATAACGATTCATCCATAAATCGATAACTTGTGTACTCGATGTATCAAATATCGATTTTTGACTTTATAGTCCAAAAGTGTATCTTTTAAGTGTTACTGTGAAAATGTTGTTTTAAATCTTTTTAGTAGGCTTTGAATGCTTCCGGAAATAACGATTCACCGATATATCGATAGCTTTTTGACTCAATACATTATATATAAATTTTGTTTTTTAATTGTAAAAATGCTCAAAGAACATTTCAGTTATTTTTAAAAGGAATGCGGAAATAACGATCAATTGATTTTTAGACTCGTTGCAAACGAGGTCCAAGCAATGCTTTGAAGTCATATCTGTCGTAAGTAATCGCGGCACCCATTCAGTCGATAGACTGTTTAAAATGCCGCAATTGCTCTTCGACATACGTAGACAACAAGCTCGTTTGATCTCGTCAAACCAATATCTCACACAATTCGAATTCAGCTCAAAAGTTTCCCCCTTCCTCTTCTGCAAAGTGTACAAACAATTTCACTCGCACATACTCATTAAGAAACCTTCAACTTCAATCAATGCAGTGTAAGCTCGATTCATCCAGTCAAAAGCCAAATCTGATGATGATCTTTCTCCTTCTCCAAACTTAATGTTAACAAACTGCCAGGAGACTACAAACTATGACAGGAGCAGCAAAATCGTGTACATGTTGCCCACTTGGTGGGACATGGAAATGCTTAAGCCAAACACTTGATTGTTGTCAATAAGTACCCAGCCAGAGGGAGTGAGTGTGGACAGGATTCTACAATTATTGCATTTTGCTGTTCCGCTCCTCGGCCGTGGCTTGTAACGAATTTGTCGCTGTCTGTTGTTTGCTAGTTAAGGTACGCCAAGGTGTGAACAACCACCACCGCAACAACAACAACAGCAACATCCCAGAAACGCTATATTTAGAATCGTGGATGCCCAGAAAAAAAGGTGCCTGCTTCAGTAGATAAATCAAAATTTTAGGGGGACCACCAGCGTCAGATAAACAACTGGAAAATACTGATCACAAAACCACAACAGAGGAGGGCGAGCTGGGGCAACCTGCTGGGCATTGTGTGGTAATTTGAGGAGGCCACCGAAAATCTGGTGAGCTCGTTACTCATTCTACGCGCGCTACTTACACGATCGTTTGGCCTAAACACTAGCTTCTCATCGATTTCGAATCGATTTGAGTGAGATTTCCCACTAATTTGTTGCCTTTGGCCGGCAGGTAAAGGATCTCGAGCGCGAGGAGAAAGTGAAAGTGCCGCCAGGTAGACGGGAGGGAGAAAGAGAATGACTTATTATTGTCGATTTGTCAACATTGGACATGGCCCCTTTGGCTATCTGGCCATCCATCTTGTGCTCAGCCATATATGAAAATTCTATTGAAACTAAACGCTGTACAAATTCCGTTTAATAAGTTCGTTAGACGTGACTACCTGGCTAACCAGACCAGACTAACCTGATCAATTTCAAAAACTTTGCTGGAGTTGATGGTAGACAAGACGTGACCGGGACATTGGGTAAGGGCTTACTGTGCTTGACTATATCTGAAACTCAAGCACCTTTTTGCTTATTTTTAAAGAAGATGATATAGGGTTTGTTTTGCGTCAAAGCTAAACGAAAAACCAAAAGGTTAGAGTTGGAAAGATTCAACATTTTTATTCAAACTCCCAAACTTCTGAAAAACAGTTCCTCCACTTCCACTTGATATCTTTGACATTATGGAATCAAAAGCTTTACTCTGATCGTGAACTAAAAGTAATTTTTTATACCCCTGGAGAGGTTATATTGAAATTGTTCAGATGTTTGTAACGCATAGAAGGAAGCATCTCCGACCATAAAAAGTATATATATATATTCTAGATCAGCATGACGAGCTGAGTTGATATAGCCATGTCCGTCTGTCCGTCTGTTTCTATGCTATCTCCTCCGTCAGTTTTAAAGCTATCGTAACCAAACTTTGCACGAAGTCTTTTGGTATAAATACGCTGCACATTTGTCGGAACCGGCCGGTTCGGATGACTATAGGATATAGCTGCCATAGGAACGATCGGTCGAAAAACTAGTTTTAGTGAGAAAAACTTTTTTGTTTTCAAAAATGTCTCAAAATTGGATGAATATATCGTATAGTTGCCATATACCAAACTGGCAGGCATATATCGTGCTTCAAGGGTATATAAACTTCGGTCGTGCCGAAGTTAGATTCCCTCTATTTTTGATTCTCAAGTTCAGAATCTCAACAAATGCTTGTAATTTTTCGACTGAGTAGTTCATCATACGCATAAATTCCTTGTTGTTTACAATACTTCCATCTCCATTAGGAGAAGGCATCCTGTATGTATTATTGCATATAATGTGGACTGTCTAAGTAAAATGATGGAGTTGCTAATTTGGGCAGTGTCAGCTTTGCTCATGCCAGCATCTCGCAGGTAAATTTATTTTACTGCAGTTGTTCACTCTCTACCTTCGCTTACATGTAGACCAGGAATTGTTGGCACAGTCATCATAAAAAAATACGCATAAAAATCCATCGAGCTCACGTTCTTGTTTGGTTTGGCTTCTGTAAAAACATATTTATAGATATTTACCAAATGAATGAATAAATTACCTGTATCGGAATCACATTGTATGCAATATCCGTCTTGTCTTTTTTAGAAAATTAGCGGATATTGAAGAGTGTCGTATTACATTCTGATCAGGGCATAATCCGAAAACGAATTTCGGTTCCGGTTCCAGTACCGGTACGTCCCGAAATTAATGTTTCGGTTAAAGGTTCTATTTCGGTTTTCAATTAGTTTCGGTTTTCGGTTTCGATACGGTACTCAAATTTTTATTTCGGTATACCGGTCCGTACCGGTACGTACCGATATAAGTACTATTTATTCTTAATACTGAAAAAAACTAAATTGTGAAATAAATCTAAATCATTTTATTCTTGTTTAATAAAATATATCAAAATTCAACACAAATAGAATAGTTTCATATTGAAAATAAAACTAAATTGACTTCATATTTCGTATTTTGTATGTAGTTAACATAAAGGAACTTATGATTACATTATATGCTCATAAATATTATATTATGGTAGGGTAGTGTAGGTACCATGTACCTGGTACATAGGTAGGTTTCATTATACATATAGCTTACAATATTTTTTTTTTGATAAATAGTGAAGTTAATTTATATGTGCGTGGCAATGGCTATTCAGTATTAAATATTATATTATGTATTATTTGTTTTCAAATTTAACTTCGAATTTTATTCGTCCACTTTATAGCATTCTTCTGATTTGCTCGAAGAATCATAATTGCGTTCAATGTGGTTGAGTCCAGGCAAGCTATTAGAAGATTAAATTTAAATTTTACGCCTGAGAAGAGGAAGTGGAATGAAAAGCGCGACTTTTGAAATCTAAAATAATTTTGGGAACTTTGTGGAGGATTCTGACCACCAGTCAAGAACGTTAGAATGATTTTAAATACGTTTAAGTGTGATTTTACTAGAAAGGACGATCGTGTTTATATTTCCAATTTGCAGTGCATCCAAATGCACAAACTTACTATATTCTGTGAACCCTTTTGCATAACAACAAATAAAAATTTGTACGAGACTTCCAAGAGACCAAAAAATTACCTGTGTAACCATCAATGGGCTGATCAAGAATATATACACCTAAAAAGATCGAATATGATTCCTCTCTGTTACACTCTTTTGCACAACCTTAATTAAATTAGGTGCAGCGTATAAAAAAACCGAAACTGTACCGGTACTAAAGTTTCGGTTTCGTTCCGGATTTATCGGTTCAAATAATAACGGTAAACGGTATTCGGTTCTCAAAAAAAATGTATATCGGTTTCGGTTCCGGTTCCGGTACCCGACTTGAATCGGTTTATTTCGGTTAACGGTTCCGGTTTCGGTTCCGGTATTAAGCCCTGATTCTGATACACGTAAATTTATTTCTTTCATGTAATTGTTAATCTGTTCTTGCTGCTCTACTTTTCGCACGTGTGCTCCTGAATTCGTTCGACGGCCCAAACAGCCACCCCTACGTGTTGCTGGCATTGTTTACTATTACACGCACACAGATAGGCCAAGATTAATGAAGAACGTTATTCCGACAAAGATAGACGTTCAATCTTTTGTAAATACTCAAATAAACATTTGAAAAATTTCACGGCTTCCGTTTTACAAAATAGTCTTAGGTCCGGACTTCTACTTAACCCGTCTATCAAAACCTTTTAATTATCTTTTATATGACAAATTCGAAAACTTCATAATAATTTTAATAATAAGCAACACGTTCAAAGAAACATAGCAGAATTCTAGGCTAAATCGTAGTCTCGTCCCATAGCAAATTGGAGTCCGCAACTCGTTATTCGGCGATATCAAGATTTATAAGGGAGTCTGTGTGGTCGTTTGAATGTGAATATGCAATACAAAAGTCTGCTGATGATAAGATGTGGTTATCTTTGAAACAGCGATCGTTGTACAGACATACCAATTGCTATTCCTTGTTGTTTTAAATAATCTCTGTTGATTTGTGTTGATTACATTAAAATTGTAACTCTCCACCGACCTCGAGCCAGCCAAATGCAAAAACTTTGACAAAAAAACAGGTCGCTAAAACCCATATGGGCTAATCCGAAAATTTTTAAACCAAGGGTTGAAAAATAAAGTTATCCAAAATCCAAATGTTTGTTAATGGAATAATAGGGTACATATTCAAGCTTCAAAATATGTAAGCAATATTGTTCTACGGTGGTTTGTCTGCTCTTGGCAGAGGCATACCTACACCTTCCTCTTGCTTCTATTAATTCTTGAAAAAAAAGGGTTTTTTTTATTGGTCACAAAAATGGTAAAAACAGTCGTTATAGTATTTTCCGCTTAGCAAAACATAAAGTTTGTTTCATTTCCTATAATTTAAGGTACTCATTATATTTGTGGGGTATCTTATATATATTAAAAATTTAAACTAAAAATCGGTTTGCTGTGAGTAACGTCCGCAACGGAAAATTGGGTTTTTTTAATTTAGCAGAATGAATTTTAATAATTCGGTTATCCAAACTTGCTTTATAAACAGAGTTTTTTATGCCCTTTAAACTAATGAAAAAAAAAATATACCTTTTATTACACATATTTTTGAAAAAAAGTTAATACCAAAATGTGTAACGTCCGCAACGGCAAGAAAATACTCAAAAATTTTTTTTTTTAATATGAGGTGGAAATAGGTGTCTATAATGAATTATTGCCTGCTGAGTCCGAATCTGGGCTCTAAATTGCTTTAGGTTGTCGAAAATCCAAAAAACATAACCTCAAAGTAACAAAAAGTGTGTAATTATATATTAATAATATTAATAAATTATAAATATCGATAAAAATCGGAATTTCCAACATCGGAAAATGAAAACCCAAATGAATTCGAGTTTAATCATTACAAACTGAATTTTAATCCAGTCGGATGAAAAATAATTTTTTTGCAAGCAGAATTTTACGGAAATTTTGCTCGTGGGCGGATTTTTCAAAATCGGGAAAACACGTGTCGAACTATTTCGCGTACTAAGCTTACAAACCCAGTTTCAAGTCAATGGGATGAAAAAAATTTTTTGTTATACTATTTGGGTCAATGGAAAAAGTGTAACGTCCGCAACGTAACGTCCGCAACAGCACAAAAATGAAGATATTTTAATAACGGGACATTCATTCATTCTTTTGAAAGCTGGGTTGAATTGGTCATATATTCTACTAAAGTTTTTGTTATTAGACTTTTTTTTGTTTATTATGCAAAATTCGCTAAAAAATGTGGAAATGCACATAAGCCTCAAAGTCAACTTCCATTTTTTGTAACGTCCGCAACGGAACTTTAAACAAGCATAACACTTTTTCAAAAACAGATAACCGATTATCTTAAATTAGGTTTGAAAGTACTCCCAAAGAACTGCATTTTGCGCCAAAAGTATTTCAAATATACCAAAGTGGCCGCCAGCTGTGTCAATTTTAAGAAGCAAATTTGCGTACAAATGTAACGTCCGCAACGCAGGATTAGCCCATATACGTATTTTGTATAATATAATATAATTTTTATTATTTATTTTCTAACTGCGCTTTCGTAAATACCCAAATAAAATCTATTCAATCTTCAAAGCTCTTGGGTATTTTAAAAACTATGCAAATTTTTCTTGACCATCTGATTTACTTCTGCTATTTATCCGTCTTCCTGATAATATAAATGAATATTTCTGAAATTTAGCGATTTTTCGGCCCGTAATTTAAAAATTTTCTTTCAATCTTCACCTCTTGTTTGCCAATGCCTGTACTTAAATGACCATTTGGCAAACTTCGCAGTTTTTGGTCTATATTTTTTACACTTCAAGTCTTCAATTATAATTGACAATTTTCATTTATCCAATATTCATAAAAATTTTAGGCCCTAACTACCCTTTCAGCACACCGAAGCTCAATAGCGACGGCCACTTCGTGTCGCTCTCTTGGTTACTTGTTTTCCTGGCTCTCTTTGCTCTTCGCGGATTCCTACATTCCTCATAAACACTGCCATGGTAGATGTCTTATCAGGTCCTTCTTTATTTCTTTCCTTATCTACGTAGTATCTCTCTTTCTTTCGTTTCTTTACTCTTTTGTAATGCTTAAAGTACTTTTTCTTCAGCGCAGGCTCTACTCCATATTGATCACGCTTTGTTACTACAAAATCCATTTCCTTGTACCGCTCTCCTTCTTTTCTTTGCCCTCAAAATGATCTTGGATTCCCATCAAGCACCACGACTCTCTCTTTTGATGACTTGGCTCAACCCCATTTTTACCCTGCTTGTACTCAGTCCTCATAATTTCCGTCTCCATAAGAGCTGACATGTCTGTTATATCTCGATCTGGGTCCTTCAACACAACTATGTCATCCCCTTTCCCTTGCTCACTGTCTAAGTGTCTGGTTTGCTGGCCGACCTGTACCTTATTTGTCAATAAAGCTTCCTTTTCCATTAAACCACTGACAATATTTCTCGGAGTCTTCTTAACGATTAGCTGGCTTGTGCTTTTCTCCTTAATGAGTAACTCGATGCATTATCCAATTGTTTCTCGACTACCAAGCTGCTGATTTTTGTTATCTGCTTCGATTCTGCGTCGATTAAGTCGATGTTTTCCAATATGGTTTTCTTGGCTCTCTTTGGTGGTCCTTCCCTCGAAAGAAGTTTAGTAATTTGACAGTTTGTTGGTCTTTGAGTTTCCTCCAAGATTACAAAACGCCCCGAATATGAACATCCTCAAACACTTCGGTGAGGCACCCATCACTTAGAAGGTCAGGTAGCGTTCCACGGACTGTCTAGGCGATAATAATGTGCGAAATTTCATTTTAGTCAAAATTAAAAACTTTGCTTTCTTAAATTTTTGCCCATTAAATAATAATTTTAAAAACTCAGTGATCTTTTTTTGTCAGCCCAAGCTCGACTCACCTAAATCCAAGGTGTTGATTGCCTCAAAAAAGTAAAAAGTAAAGTAAGCTCAATTGCTACTCTTGATTGAATTATATAACGAAACTGTTTGTACTCTCCCCCCCTTCCCGTCCTTTCCTTCTTCAACACCCAAAAAACATAGAAAAATAGATCGACTTCGAAGGTGGTCCACCGGGTGCATTGTGGTTGTGTCGGGCTGCAATTTTTATGTTGGTTTTTCATTTTTATATGTTTATTTGTTGTTGTTGTGCTTAGTTTTAGTTGAGGCAGGGATCGGTGTGTGTGTGAGCCCATCATTAACCCATTAAACTTCCGATTTGCCGACAGCGATAAACGCCGCCTGCGTCGGTATTTCTCTTTTTCGTCTGTTGTTTTTTCCATTTTTTTTTTAATGACATATCGTAAAGATTTGGATTTCGGATGAGCCTGGCGCTTCCTGTGCTGTGCCAGCGTGAAAAGTCTGAAAACTCAAAATGGGCCACCCAAATCGAACAATCCATTTGGCAATTTGGGCAAATTTTCGCTATAAATTATGGGTAAAAGAAACCTCAAAATATTGAAACGTGTTCGAACGAGGCGCCCACCCCGTGCGTTGGTTTGGCCAACCGCAAGCAAAGTAATCAATTTCAGTTGCTTCTCTCCGCACTGCGGCTTCACGACTTGATTGAAAATTGCAAATAAATTGTATAAAAGCGGCAAACCAAAATGCAAATATTTCTGGTGGTCCCCGAGAACGAGAATTGAGCAATTGTGCATAATTGTGCCACGTTCGCATTTAATGGGTTAAGGTGGAGTCCAAGCCCGAGTCTGGGGATCAGGGGATCATCATCTTTTCGGAAGCCGCAGACCATCGTGCGGCATTCCTTCATGCGATGTTCATCATTTAAATTGTGTTTATGATTTGCTTTTCCTTTGCTTTGTTTGTTTTCTCTGTATCATTTGGTTGTTGTTGTTTCTTTCCTTTCTTCTGCGGCTGTCTTGGGTTCCGCTCTGGTCAAGTGTGCGGCAGTTTAGCATAGCTTTATAATGAGGGGCGGCTACCGGTCTTAAGAGCTGCGTTTGAGGTTAGCGTAGATCAAAGATGGTTACACTTTTCTGTGGGGTTGGGGAAATTTAACACTTGGTTTTGAGGTGGATTACGGTTAATTAGAAAAGACATGTAGTGCAATTTGGTGACCCTGACCCTGATTCCTACCTTAATTCAACTCAAACTTAAGTTTGTCAAAGAAGTGCTCATGGCGTCCGTGACAAACCTCAAATAACCTCTCTTTTTTTCTTCTTCTTCTCTAAAAATTTGGCCTGGCGACCGTGAAGTAGTGCAAATATTGCCCTCCCTCACCCTCTCTTCAGCCTTCCATTAAGCCCCCTTTGTGCATTTATCAATCTCGTTTCTCGTATCAGTTAACAATCTGCTAACCCTAAAAGGCGCCATTGAGGGCAAGTTTAATGTGATTTTTTACACAATACAAACCCCACTCAGCGATCAGCGTTGATCAACGAAATTCAACGACGAATGAAAATTAAATTAAAATGCCTGTTGGAAAATGGTGGAAATGGAAATGCTGTCGCTCTGGGCCTCCTCCACCAACCGCATGCGCGAAACAAAAGACGACACAACGCTAACGACGATCATCATCAGCAGGGGCACAGGGAACACCACACACGGATCGGGCGAGTCAAGTGTGTGGCAAAGTCTTTTTGCAGAGCTTCAGTAGTTCCCTCACTTGATGATGTCTATTGTTACCTCGCACTCGCTCCCTGCGATGATAACTCGTATGTAACAGGAGACATGCTCTACTGAACATGAGGTTCGATTAAATGTTAATGTTGGTTAACTTTGGGGTTTTTCTTTGGCTTGTTTTTATTGTCTGGCTCTCTGACTGACTGACTGCTCCGACTTTGCCACCAACTTCGACTTTTGAGGCCGGGGCCCAGTGTTTCTGTTTCTGTTTGTGCATCTATTTAACTACCGAACTTGTCTACGTTCACACATAAAAATCGCATACATATCGGGGGCTGTGTTTGTTGTTACCTTTATAGAGTGTGTATACATACGGACACTGACACTGTTGCACACGTACATTCATACCTACATACATACGGATAGATAGATGGAGTGTGTGTGTTTTTTTTTGGGGTTTGCTGCTTGGTTGGCTTGGGCGCTCAAACGTAATGGACAGCGCTTCTTTGAGACAGAGGCGAAGAGGCAATGCGTAGTCGTGGTCAACGCAAGAGAAACACCTTATACACTGGCCATAAAAGTGTTCAAATCAAATTGGGAAACCGTTTTGACTATTTTCATGGGAAAGAAAGCAAGACACATTTTGCATGAAAAAAATATAGGAAAGATTTGATTAACATCTTGCTGGACTCATTTATAAAAAAGATTATACCTTTCATGCAGAATAAGACTTTCGCTACAGAGAGAAGAACGGATATACAAAAGAAGAAGAAAGTGTAAGAGGGGAACAAATATAATCATATATTTCAGTCTTAGCCGACTCGAGGTCACGTTCTAATGAACATTACTTTAAACAGGAACAGAGGTACTAGAAAGGAGGCTGGTAGACCGTAAAGCTGTTTCATGAGCAATCCTTGCGCTATCATCGAATAGGGAAAATAAAGGAAGAAAAAAACACGAAAATGTAAATACACGACAGAGAAGAAAAAATTATGAATGAAGTCTGAGTTAAAGAATCAAAAATTAAGAAAAGCTAAGTGAATTTTGAAGAATGAGTTCAAGGAATAAAAGTGAAGATCTAATATGAAGATGGAAGTTAAAGATTGTGATGAAAAACTAAGAAAAGATAAAAAAAGGGGAAAACGAAGTTAAAATTGTGGTAAATATCTTAAAATGACAATGAGAAAGCGAATTCAAGACTGAACATGGAGATGAAGTATGAAGGAAAAAGATGAAGTCTTAAAAACTTACAAGGAATTAAAAAAAAGTGGAATGAAACATGTATATAAAAATTTTAAAATCCAAATGAAGTTGGAAGATGAGGAAGTGTAATCAAGAACAAAAAACATACAAAGAAAAATTTAGAAAGTAGAAAGGAGCAAGGTATACTAAACAAGGTAGGCGCACTCGTTCTCTCGCTTTCGTGACAACTTGTTAAATTTCAGTCAGTAAGCAACTGGATAGGAGTATAAAGAATGATCCTAAAAAAACATGAGAAATGATGATGATTTAAATAATCGTTGAAAATGTTATAAGAAAATAAATACGCAACGGGATAGGAAAGAATGCACAAAAAGAGTCTGACAAAGTTGGATAAAAAGAACCTAGAAATTTTAAGATAGCATAAGAGAAAAAGAGACAGAACAAGATTAAGATAGAAGTTCAAGAAAGAAAGAAGGATAAAGAAGTTTAAGAAAACAGATGAAATTAAAGAGTTCATTAAGTAAGTTTCTGTTGCACTCTTTGCTCTATTACAGAAAACGCCAAAAAGACTTTCAAAAGTTTTTTTACCACATTATGACTTCAAAAAATTGCATTCTGTCAAGACATCAAGGAACTCAAGAATTGCTTGTACATTTCTTATGATTTGGAAGAATAAAGGTTATTTATAGACAGCCCGAAACAAAGCCTAAAATCTGTTTTGCTGCGTAAACTAAATTGAAAGCCTTCTTTACCAATGCCGTACAGTTTAGACACAAAAGACACATATTAAAGTCAGTTAGTAAAATAACATAAAGAATAGTGAAAGAATCGTGCGATTTTTTTTGGTTAAAATTTTGTTGCATTATAAATTTAATTTTAACTTGTATTAAATATTCTGTTCTTTTACGTAAAACAAACTTTTAGTCCTGCGTAGTCTAACAATTTTTTTGCACTCCATAATATTCACTTTCAGTTTTTTGTCTGCTTTGCACAATGCAAATCTCTAAACTGATCAACATACTCAAATGCTTATCACTGAACTACTTTAAAAACGTTATTTTTTTTACAAGTGTACAAAAATTCTGCGTATCAAATACTTAGTCTAAGAACACCTGCAGATAAGAAAATTCAGAGTTCTTTGATTTTTTTTTTTTCATATTTTAGCAATTATAAGAAAAACAAAATAAGATCGCCAAAAAATCATATTAACAATTGGCGTCTTATTTCCTGATAAAAACGAGAGCGTAAGTTAAAGTCGGCTCCAACGGACTTCGATATACCCGTTACTCATGGAAAAACATTTTTAACAGTGTTCCTGCGTTCCTTAGGGTGACCATCTGAAAAGTATGCCACATTTTGTTATGGTAGGAGGGGGGGTAGCGGGGGGGCTTGGTGCACTTTTTTGCTCATTACTTGAGAACCGTTCATCCGATCTTTATTATTTCTCGATTATCGATTCATTTTGTGTTCGTTGACCAGGGGACTTTCAGGTCGCCTTATGGATGTCGAGGTGTTCAAATCTGGTACTACTTATGACCATGTTCCGGCCCGCACGAAGTCTATTAGCCTCTCTCCGTTACCGGAGGTTTTTTCATAAAGGCCAAATCGTCCGACTGTCGATCCAAAAACTCCTTCTCTCCCGACTTTCGCGTTAAAATCGCCTAGCACGATCTTTATGTCGTGATCGTGGCAGCGCTCGTATAGTTGTTCCAGGCGCTCATAGAATTCATCTTTTATCGGGTCTTTCTTGTCTTCTCTTGGCGCGTGAGCACAAATAAGACTTATATTAAAATATTTTGCCTTAAGTCTGAGCGCGGCTAGCCGTTCATTAACTGGTGTGAAGCTGATGACAGAGCGACGCAGTCACATTCCAGGTGCATATTCTCAAATCGTGGTCCTTAAAACGTTTCCGAGGCATTGTAGTCGCAGTTTTCATTGGTGGAGATTTTTTACGGTGGTGGGTATCAAACCCGACGCACTAACCCTATATATTATACCCTGTAGGGAAGGGGGGGGACACCGCTCACGTTAGTCAGCAGCAAATGCGGGTGCATTGCCACTGCTTCCGGTGGTCACCACGTGGAGGTGTGAGTCGTCTTAAGACGTAGTAAGCCAGGATCACTCTGGGTTCGCCAAGTTGAACCGATCAGAAGCTTTACCTGACCACATACGCCCCCATTAGGTCCAGAAGATCTATGACTAGAAGTTCTGAACCACCTACTCCAGGTACAGAGTATGTTAAAGTCGGGCTTGACCGACTTCTCGCTTGTTTTATTTTCTTAGTTCGATTAGCACTATGAATTTCGCATAGTGTTGCTTGGTAGTGTTTTTGACCTTTTCACTGTGTAATTGACTGACGTTTCCAGTAGCTTGGTACATATTACGAGCCTTTCTTTAAAAAAAGGCCGAAAGCTAATTTCTGAATAAAATCTTTATCTTGACTCGTGCTCCTGCTTTGTATTTAGGATGATTTGGTTTGATTTTTCACTCTTGGTCCTTTCGCGACTTAATCATTCTTCAGTAACGATGTCTTAATAATGTTACACGATCTTTTTCTTAGATTATTCATCTGCTGGACAATACTATATGGTTACCTAGCAGCTACCTAGAATATATGAAATTTGGCCCCCTACAATATCATTGGATGATTAGAATAAGGACATGTGAAGGCTACGGAGGCTTAGAATTGGGTGGTGTACACACATAGCATATGGGAAATTAACCACATTAACGGGAGAGCCTAAAAGGAAAAGGATTCTCCTTCACAAGTGATGCAGCTGCCGGTATCGAAATGCTTTTTATGGGCTAGATTGCAAAAAAATGGTTGCGACTGTGGCCTCTGCACCACTTATCTTACTTCTGCTTTCCTTAAATAATGATTTCCATTGCTCGATGTTGGCCCGATACTTGTGTAGCTAAAGTAAGTCAGTTGAGGAACCGAATGGAGTTCCTTTTCGCTCAGTGTAGTTCAGTCTCTTTTGCTGTACGCCCACACACGCGCTTCTTGAATGGCTTTTCGGCTGCGCTTTGGGGGCAGGTGTTTTTTTTTTTTTTGCTTTGTTTGTTTGTGTTTTTGAGAGTCTCCAGCCCGAGTCTCGTTTTGAACTCAAGTCATTGTTGTTGCTATTGTTGTTGTTTGTCTTTTGCACTTCACTTCACTTAATTTTTTTTTTTTTTTGCAGCGCTTGGATGCTTCGAGCTCAGTTCAACCTGAGCTTGGCTCAACTCTGTTTGGGCTCAGT
Source organism: Lordiphosa clarofinis (assembly GCA_018904275.1). Taxonomy (NCBI): domain Eukaryota; kingdom Metazoa; phylum Arthropoda; class Insecta; order Diptera; family Drosophilidae; genus Lordiphosa; species Lordiphosa clarofinis. The sequence goes on from JAEIGQ010000018.1 coordinate 574,093, forward strand.
TCAACCTGCTCGTAAATTTCTTTAGGCCTCAGTTGTTGCTGTGTTGCCTATTAAAGTGCGATTTGTTTAATGATTTTCTACAACTCGCTGTATAAATTTCCCATTTGAAATTACACACACACACACACTTACACACACATGTCGGGCGAAGAAGATGTTAGGTTTAGGTCTTTTTTTTTTGTTGCTTTTTAGGAGTTTTGGAAATGCGCATGGAAATTAAGTGTTTTATTATGCAAAAATCAGTCGGCGGTTTGAAAATGCTGCGGCCAATGCGCTGATTACGCTTATACCCCGCCCTGCCTCCACCCCACCTCCCCCCTTTTAGCTGGGTAACTGAGTCACGGCTTTGGCTTTTGTTTGAACTTTGGTTTCAGTTGGTAATATTTAGTGGTTTTAATTAAATTAAACAAAGCTCAGCTCCGGCTGGTCAGGTCTTCATTTCCGTCTCTCGCTCTCTCTCCCGCTCTGTCTCTCATTCACTTTGAAGAGATTGAGCAATGCGCGATTAAAGCATGAGAAATTGTAACATTGCGTAGTCAAATCATTGGTACATTTGCCAAGGGAAATCCAATTCAATGAAAGATCGAGGAAGGGTTAACAGAATGAGTTTTTAATTTTCCAAAGTCTAAAGTCCTAAGTCAATCGAAATAGTTTGCTTATAAAATTCGGTACAGAACAAAAAAAATGTTTTCTTTTTTTTCTTAATACACCATTTAACCGGGTTTCTACTTACATACGCTATATAAATCGCACATATGTTGCGAGTGACTTCTGTGAGATACTCTGTACCTGCAGTAACAGCGCTGCGGCAGCGCTATCTCTTTTGTTTTTAACTTGAGTATCGATCTTTATCATTCCTAAGTTTATATAAAATTAAATGAATTATATTTAAATCAAGAATTTTATGGTTTAATACAAAAATTTTATTTATGCTTAGAACAATGCTTGGTAAGGGATTTTAAAAACTGATCAATAGATGGCACCACTACTTGCATTGAACAATGCTTGTTGAGGGACTTTCAAGACAGACCGACAGTCGTTTATTTAAATTTTTGCCACGCCTCCTGCTGCCTCCGATATTAGCGAAAAACGTTATATCTCCCACATAGATAGAAGTAGATAGATGGTTAGTAAGTCTTACACATATTTAGCAATCAGCTTATTAAATTAAATGATTTCAACATAGATTTAATCCTTAATAGTTAATGCTCCATTCATATGTTACTTACTCCATAATACTCTATAATAAACACTTCCTAGAATCAACAATCAGTCAATGCCCTTTACCCCGCCTCACCATCCATCCACCCACCCACCCATTCACACACCACCCAGACCTGTGCCAATTGCCTCTATTTACCACACACATTACACGCCGAAGAACAAACCCAACAACAGCCAATCTATATAGAACAACAACGTCGACGCCGACGACGATATATGGCGCTAGTGCTCTGACTCAAGAAGTGGCAATCAAAGAACCGAAGCAACAACCTGGCTAATAATTCAAAATGCTACACATGCGACGTCTTCGTCTCCGTTTTTCAGCTGGGACTCCAAACCGGGGGAGAAAGGCCTCCTCGAGAGAGGGAGAGAGAGAGAGAGAGAGGGACGTCATTTTTTTATGCAACTGATTTATGCCCGGAGAGGGCATAATGACTGGAAAGCAATGGAGTATATATTACATGGAATGGATGATGGTGAAGCCAAGTTCGAAGCGAACGTACGACGAACGGCGATTCGCGTGATAGAACAATGTAAAAATTATGAATGTGTAAAATATGGCCAACATATAAGTACATAAATATGTACGAGTAGGCGAGGAGAAGCAGGAGCCAAATCTATCTACGAAATAATTGATAAAGCCAAGCAACAAACTTGAAGAGGTCTCATTCTCGTTCTCGGGCCTGGGTCTGGGACTGGGACTGGGACTGGGCACTGCGTTTATATGGATTTAATTCTTAAGCCTGGACTGGGGTGTTGATATGCTTGAGTGATTTGATTTAATGGAGTTGAGAAAAACGCCTCAAACAACTTGGACTAAAATCGTAGCTAAGTTGCGGACAAGTCGGTCTGATGGATTGGTAATCCAAACAGAGGAAAAAGAAGAGGGAAAGCGAAATGGAAACGTAACAGAAACTGTATCTGGTGTAGAGGTGGGCGCGGGCCGGGCTTTTTTTCGTGGCCCGCGGGCTTACACAGGCCCGGAGCGGGCCCGGGCCTTAAAATTAAGATTCGGTTCGTGCGGGCCCGGGCCTTAGCAAAAGGCCCGGCCCGTAAAAGCCCGAAATAGGCCCGTAAAAGCCCGATATAGGCCCGAAAACAATTTTGATTTGTTCGCGCTATTTTTGTTTATGTTTGAATTAGAACCGCCATTTATCGCATTTTAATTGTTTATCGATACTACTATCGATTTGCTTATACATATTTTACTTGTTTGCTCACCACTTATTCAAAATTGGCGTCCTATTGTGAAATTGATAAAACTTTGCAATATTTGCAAATATTTGCATTGTGGTCAAAAAATTATGTAAACTTTGCAGAGCTAGCACACTTGATTCCCAAATAATAACTGAGTTTAAAACAATGACCCTAAGCGATTTAGAAAAAAGGTTTCTTCCGGCAATCGCTCATTTGGTTGGGCTTTTCTTGAACCCTCCTTATAGAGAGATGAATTTCCTCTCAGAGGAAAAAAGAGATAATGTGTTAGCTTCGGTAAAAGCAATGCTCTCCGAATTTATAGGGGTTGATGATATAACTAATAACATAAACCCAAATAATTCCGAAAATGGAATGTTTGCTGAATTTTTAGACTTAAGTTATATAAAAAAACGAAAAGTTGAGAAAAACGCTATCGACATAAAGCTTGACAAATATTTGGCCTATCCAGCAGCTCCTGGCACACATATTTTAGAATTCTGGAAAAATGCAAGGGACTTAAAATACCTTCCCAAATTAGCTCGGACCATTCTGGCTATTCCCGCCAGTTCGTCTACGAGCAAAAGGCTTTTTTCAACATCGGGCCATGTTTTAAATGAAAAACGCACTTGGCTAAAAAGCTCAAATTTAGACAAAATTAAGTTTCGTGCCGGGCCGGGCCGGGCCCGGGCCTTGGTGAAAAAGTTTCGTGTTGGGCCGGGCCGGGCCTCTCAAAAAACAGTTCGTGTTCGTGCGGGCCCGGGCCTCAAAATACAGGCCCGCGCCCACCTCTAATCTGGTGTCTCTGACCGAATTGAATTTTAATCACAGAAATTGTCAAATGACTGCAACAATGTTATTCAGTGACAAAGTGTAGGGAAAAGAGAGCGACCGTTTTACAGCATTTTTTTCATTCAAGTATAGATCTGTTAACCCTAGAGGGTGCCAGATTCTGGTAGTCTGTTCACACTAAATAGAAAATATAATATTTGTTCAGTTTTTTAAAAGCTGATGACAGATGCCCATTTTGATATACATATATATCTCACTAGATCCAAGTGTAAGTTATGCTGGCAAATTCAAGCGGGTTCTACAGGATATAAGATTACTTTACAAAGTCACAAATGAGCGCACAAAATTTTAAAACCAGAGCATAGAAAATTTTTCAACCCAGTTTAAAGGAATGAATCAATAAAATGTAGCAAATAACATTCTTAGCATTTTGAATCTGATATTTAATATCAGATTAGGTGAATGATATTATTTTGGGTCAGAAAGATATTAACTTCTTGACAAAGTTAAAAAAAATATTGATATTTTTGAAAAGTTCATTCAATCAGGTGAATATCAAAATGAATTCTCTGTGTATACTCAAAAAAAAATCAGTCCATACGGAATTGAATCAGTCCCAAATGTTAATGAAAATAGGGTAGTCCCGGATATTTTTGACCGGATCCCATTTTTTGATCCTAAAAAGGTTACATTTGTCCCTGGGTAATCTCAAAAAACTTCAAAACAAGCAAAAAATTCGAGCACAAAGCAGGACTATGAGTATTTTCTAGATTTATTTGAGCACGATATGTAATATTGATATGATCCGAAGAAAGATACTTTTCTTCTTCATTTCCTCCTCCATATTCAATAGGACTCCCACATACCATACCATATACCATAGACCACACCAGTTTTGGTTTCTTTCTTCTTCTTATTTGAAAACGCAAAGAGTTTTTCCAACTCTGTTTTTCTATTATTATGTTACAAACAGATTAAACTTATTAACATACGAGATTTTACTGCTTCGAATCGAGGGCTGTTCAAAAAGCTCTCGGCCGTCAAAGTGGCAATTCTGCGTCGATTTCACTTTGAATCATCAAAATCGGTTCAGGGAAACAAGAGATATCATGGCCGCCAGTACGAAAAACGTGGTTTCGAGATAAATGCATTTAATGTTTGAAGTAATCAAACCATCAATATTAAGCTGGCTCAAGGTCTCAAGTAATTTGAAAATTGCTTGTGTTATCAAAGACATTGGTCGAGAAAAAAGGATATATCTTCTAAAGCATTTCAAATTTCAAAAAATTCTTTTAGGCCAAAATTCTCAGATCTCAGAGAAAAAATCTGTAAGTGTAGATTAAAGTCGATCAAGCCCGACTGTAATATACTCCGTATCAGTAGGAGCAGCGCTGCTGCTTTTGGTCACAACTTGACCAATAGATGGTCTGACGCTGTCTGATCAGCGTTCTGAGAAATAAACTTATGAAATGTATTATTAAACAATACCTACTAAATCAACTTAGTGTTTTAATACGCTACGTTTAGTTATATTGGAGAGGGCGTGTTGGCGGTAAGAATGAGTGTCACAGTAAGGCGGAGAGACAAGTGTGTGTATGTGTGTGTGGGTGTGTAAGTTAGAGATGAAAGATACATAAAAGTGCAGAAGTATTGAGTACTTTAGTTGTTCCTGATGTATGAACTAGTTAGATGAACTGGATCAGTGATTGGAGCCGAATGAACTGGGACTGGAACAGCCACAACCATTTGGCAAGCAACGCAAACCTTATATACTCTGTGTTTCTTTGAGATCAGATCAGATCTATCAGAGAACAGATCTGGCCTTTAAAAATTTCAAGATCACCTTCTAATTAAATCTATCACTTTCTAACTTTTGAATTCTTACGACTTGTGTCCATCACTAATAAACACAAAGTTTCGCGAAAAGTGGCTAAATCATCCAGATTTTAAAAAACGGATGAATCTTGATTCAAGAGACGAGAATAAAGCTTACTGCAGATATTACAAATGCAGCATGATTTCATAATTCAATCTTTACATATGTTTCAATAGTCTTGTAGTTATTGGTTACATGTCATTAATTAAGTTAAAAATCTGCATGGCTCTGCTAACTAGCCAAGAGGGTGTCAGAAGTAATTTTCATAAACATAAACGCACAATTTCGAGAAGGAAGAAAAAGTTGCTCTTATTAAAGCAGTGGAATCGCTAATTATTTGATGGTGTATGTCTAATGAACATTATTTCAAAATTGTGATGGCATCTCATTATCATGATCCGGTAGTATACGGTGCTCCTGTTGCGGCTAGTTCTTCTTTTACACCTGCGCCACCCAACACCAGTCCCCTTTGAATCCTTATACTTCAACACTAAGAAAAACGAGAGCGTAAGTTAAAGTCAGCTCTAAACGACTTCGATATACCCGTTACTCTTGAAAAAACATGTTCAACAGTGTTCCTGCGTTTCTTAGGGTGACCAACCGAAAAGTATGCAACATTTATTTTAGCGTGGGAGGGGGGTAGCGGGGGGCTTGTTTCACTTTTTTGCTCATAACTTGAGAACCGTTCATCCGATCTTTATCATTTCTTCGGCAAATCGACTTATTTTGCTAATTACTAACTATCTAGAAGGTACAAATCGTCTATTTGTAAAACTGTAGGAGATATAACGTATTTTCCAAATTGCGGGGGCGGGAGGGGGCGTGGCCAAAATTTAAAACAAACTTGATCTGCGTGCAGATAAAAGAAGCATTTGACCCATACATGTCAAAACTCTATCTTTTACCATCTCTGAGATCTAGGTGTTCATACAAACGGACGGACGGACGGACTGACGGACATGTCTATATCGACTCGGCTGTTGACGCTGATCAAGAATATATATACTTTATATGGTCGGAAATGATGCCTTCTGCCTGTTACATACATTTGTACGACTTTAGTATACCCTTTTTACTCTACGAGTAACGGGTATAAAAATCTATCTTAAAACTAGGATAATCGTGAAAACATGCTTTTTCATCTTTTGACTCCTATAGTTCTCTGTTCATTTTCATTCACAGCCCTGTTTACAGTACAAAGGTCAGGATTTTAATGAGTTCTAGGTGCCTGCTTTTAAATCTTTGCTCACAACCATTTTGAGCTGGTTCAAAGCTGTGGGCAGAAAGTTTCCCTCACTAACAAACGGAAGCGTTGATATGGGGCTCACACACACTCCAAGATTTCTAACTGGTTTGGAATTGGTTTGAGTTCAGATAAATTATCCACTTTTTCAGTATAGAAAATTTGAGATATGGCTCTGAACCTCTGTAAAACAGGTTCGCAACTTGCTTTGATCCAGAAAAAAAATATCCAGTTCATAGCTTCGAAAATTTCTGAAATATGGTTCGGATCTGGCTCGTTATTACCTACCCAAACTGTAAAATTTTAGTGCATAAATCAAATATTATCTAGGATATGACGCAGAACCATTTTTGAGCTGGTTGAACTGGTTCACTGTTCCGTGACGAAGCCCATAAACTTAAGCTAAGATCCCACAAGCAAATAGATTACCAAAATGTTTATGAACATTGGGCTAAATAGCCATGATTAAAAATATGGCAGGACTTGAAACTAAAACAATTTTTCCATACGCAGGTAGTTAAATTTAGTGAAATTGTCAACAAAATTTGGGCAAAGTATTTTCCTGTGCGTTCTCAGCTTAATGCTAAGTATACACCTAAACAAAGGAACTGCCAAAACAAAAAATTCCTTATAAAAATTAATCACAAAACTTTTGACACCAAAGGCCTTTGTTTTGTGAGTTTTTTTAGATGGTTTTGTTTTTTTGTTTTGGCAGTTGCTTTGTGGGCATGTATACTCAGCATTACTGAGATAATATAATGTTTTTATGAAAAGAAGTTTAAGCTATGCTATCAAAACACAGGAAATTGAAACCAAAAAAGCCTTCAATTGCCAGCCGAATACGTTCTTGATCCCGCGCACTCTTAATTAAGTGTCATTCCCTATAAATTTTCAATCATATTTGCCTTAATTAACGTATCTATATATTTTTTCAAGTTTGAGTACTTCCTCACTTCCCCCGCAAAGCGGGGCACTTCCTCTGCTGCTGTTGAAATGCGGGCGCAAATGGAACCGCAAGCGGAGCCAATGTTTAAATTGTGGGCACTCCACTTCTCATATAAGTTGGCCGTTCCGTTGTTTTTTTTCCAATGAAACATTTTTATGTTAATTCGAAAAATTGTTTTACAACCAATTAACTTAGCCAATGCACCAAAAAGATCAACGGACAAGATCGTCGCGACGAGGGTGAGAGCCAGAGTCAGAGTCGGAGTTGGAGCGAGGGTGAGGGTGAACGATCGCATGCCGTTGGAATACTTACGAGTATGCTCAAAATTCCATTACACACACAGTTTGAGGAATTGGCCAGCGGGCAGGCAGGTGTGCCGAGCTGCAGGTTAGGGTTCCCGTTCCCGCTCCCGCTCCCTGTTGCTGCGGGTCAGTTCCAGTTCCTTCGGTTCGCTCTAAATCAATCAAGCGCAGCAAACACCAAAAACCATTTCAATTAAAATGCCGCTTGGGGTTGTCCACCGGGTTGTATGTGCCACCAGAGGTAAATGGCGCGCGCGGCAGCTACAGGTGCGATTGTGACCTGCGGTTGTGTCATGTAATTAGGAAGTTTCCGTTGAGGATCGATCGTTTCGATCGATGAAATTCAAATGATGTAGATGAAGTCATTGGAGTGGCAGTGGCAGGGGCAGGGGCAGCGGCAGCTGTTTGGGTTTGACATGTCTAAGTGGTTGGCCATGATGTGCAGAAAACTTTCCCAGGGTTCCATGGCCAGAAGATCTTCATTAGTTTGTGGGCCCGCCAGCTATCTGGTTAGGCCAATCGCTTGCAGTTGCATCCGCATCCTTTTGCTGCCTTTTGCCCTGAGAATTATGATTCGCCATCTTTGCGCTGATATACGAGACTTCTGCTAACTTCTGCTGCTGCACCTTGGTTCAAACTACAAATCTGTTGGTCAGAAGCAGCTGAGCTGGAAAGAAAACTCAAATTTTTCTAATTGATCCAACTTGTTCCACTGTGCCCTGTCTAATCTTTCACCGAGCATCGAAGTCACGTTGCTGGGTTGCGATTTTCAAGGCGGTGTCGTCGTCGTCGTCGTCGTCGACCACGCATCTGAATCTATGGAAACTAAGCCAAGTTAATTGCCTCTCGCGTCAACGTATAGGTGAATTATTATATAGAAGCCGTAAAAACTATAGTGATGGCGACTCTCTGATAATCGCCAGCCAGCTAAAAATCAGAGCTCGTTAAACTGAAAAAAATGAACCAATCAAAAGACGCGCCGTCAACGTAGACGTCTCTTGACTTTGCGCGACGTCGCGTAGTCGTGGGCCATAAAAAAAGCCAAAACAACAAAATTATTAAAAAAAAATATAAGAAGAAAGAAGCAAATACAAAACAATTTATGGAAAAAATAAGCCCACAGAGAATTTGAGTTAAATCAAAAATGGTGAAAATGTGCGACTTTTTTTTCAACCTATTGAAAGTTCATTGTACGAAGACAACGTCATTAAAATTTGATCTATGATCCATTGTTCTAGAAAGCGACTCGGAAGTTGGAACTTGGAGGGATTTCGGATTTGGGTTGAGCCACAAAAATTGTGGAAAGAGCAAAGAAATTACATTTTTTTTGCCAAAGAAGGGTGCCACAATGGAATTCCAATCCATTATAACAAATATTCTTAGCAACTTATTACTTATTACACCCGTGATTAGACCTTTTATATAATTTTCCAAAAGAGAAAAGATTGTTAGATTTTGCATTTCAAAAAAAGCTGCGAGATTTGTTGTTGTAAAATCGCCATGATTCGAGCATTCTCATTTTTTTAGGCTTGATAAGCTTGACTCCGCAAGAGCAAACTAGAGTAAGGCTTTACATCAACCAACGAGAGCGAGGTCAAAAAGTAAGAGTGTATTGGTGTGCAAAGCCAACTGAATTTCCATCGACCTAATCGCTTCGATATCTGGCTCTCTTGGTCTCAGCTTCGGCATGCGTTCGGTTCGTATACGTGTAAATGTTTCACTCCAGGGGGGAACCACTGACCATCCCTGCTGTACATGGGTCTTTAATTTATATTTTTTGATCTAATTAAGTGATTTTTTGTGCTTTACTTATCTAAGAGAACCAAAAATAAAGTAATTTTAAATTATTCTAAAATTCTTGATTTATGCATATTTTGAATTTCAAAATTTTTCGTTGTCGATAATGAAAGTACATAAATTCTTCATTTCAAGACTGGTTTTTGGTTGATAAAGCACACACAGAAAGTTTTAAGCCCACAGTCGCACAATGCAAAGACGAACACGGAAATCTGCTCACAGATCCGCAAGTTGTACTTAACAAATGGAAAAGTTATATGTCCAGCCTGCCATAAGTTTATTGGAGGAATCTAGTAATCTATATATATATTGTTACTAGCTAAAGAAAAGAGTTTCCTGCCATACCGTCCTAATGGAGAAAACCAAATTTTCTAGGCGCTCAGTTGATGCTAAAAACATACTTTTGCCGCAAGGCAATTCAAATTGGCTTTTCCGTTTTTTGCCCACCTCTTCTTCACCCGCTCACCACTCTTTCCCCACCCTCCATTCCATCTCCCACCGCTCTTCACTCTTTCCCCTCATTCTAACACATGTAGCAGCTGTCATCGGTCTCAGAGATCAAAGAGATGAATGGCTCTCTGAGACCTAATTTGTGTGAGTGTGATCCCTTTCATGCTCACTCTCTCTCGCGCTCTTAGAAAAACATTTAAATCCAAAATATTATCTGAGCGCCACAATTCCGTTACTTTTCTTTGGCTACATATGTATGTACATTTTTTGGCTTCTAGCTTTGTGAAATTCCAACTCCTTTATTATGAAATACAGTCAACATATTTTTATACCCGTTACCCGTAGAGTAAAAAGGGTATACTTAAGTCGTGCAAATGTGTGTAACAGGCAGAAGGAATCATTTCCGACCACATAAAGTATATATATTCTTAATCAGCATCAACAGGCGAGTCGATATAGACATGTCCGTCTGTATGATCACCTAGATCTCAGAGATGATAATGAGGTTTGACTGTATGGCAATTCTCTTTTATCTGCAAGCAAATCAAGTTTGTTTTAAATTTTGGCCACGACCGCTCCCGCCCCGCATCGGAAAACGTTATATCCCTACAGTTTTTGGTAGACGTTTTGCACCTTCTAAAGATAGTAATTACCAATGAATCGATTCGTCGAAGAAATGATAAGGATCGGATGAACGGTTCTCAAATTATGAGCAAAAAAAGTGAACCAAGCACTCTCTTTCTCTTTCGCGATCTTACTAAAACAGCTTATCATGTTACTATGTGCTCCATACACATTTTTCTTTGGCTTTTCGACTCACTTCGCGGAAAAGTTTTTCAAATTTTCTTTCTTAGTGCGCGCCTGCATAACTAAACGAAGGTCTATGCCAAATCATAGATTTGTGGGATAAGCAGTTTTGGCTGTGCGTTGATAATATGTCATTTTGTCAGTCAGTCGGGCATTCAGATTTATATATATAGATAAGCTACTTTTTGCCTTAGTCACATTGTTACAGTTAATACCAAATCTTGTAATTTGAGCGAAGGACACTCACTGGCGTACGTATATATAGTATTTAAAAATCAATGCATAAATATTTACAGATGTGAACATCTACTATTTCCGTCTCTATGGCACACTTTTGATTTCTGCTGTGCAAATTTCAGTTGCCTCATTTAAAATGAGTCATTTTATATTAGTCGGGCAAGGAATTCGGACTTGAGAATTATAAGCAGCAAGAAATGAAAAAATTTGTAAATGTCGTTAGCACTCACAAGGCTTTGATGTGTAACATGATGGTAAATTTAAGAGCCGTTCCCGGGCTGCTGAGACACTATCAAGTCACTGTTTAAGCACTGTCATGTCACTGTTTTGTCTCTGTGATATCACTGTTTAGTTTTTGTCAAATCACTGTTAAGTCACTGCTTTGTGACTGTTAACTCACTGTTTAGTCAGTGTTAAGTCATTGTTTAGTCAGTGTTAAGTCACTGTTAAGTCACTGCTTAGTCGCTGTTTAGTCACTGTTTAGTCACTGTTTTGTCCCTGTGAAAACACTGTTTAGTCTGTGTCAAATCACTGTTAAGTCACTGTCAAGTCACTGTTTAGTCACTGTTCAGTAACTGTCAATTCACAGTAACTGTCAATTCACTGTGCAGTCTTTGTCAAATCTGTTAAATCATAGTTATGTCACTGTCAAGTCAGTGTATTATTCACCGGAAGTTACCTCCACCTTTCCCCAGTTTCCTTCTCTTTCTCAGCCCACTTTCACTCCTCTTCCCCCTGGGACACTCCGCTAAAACAACATCACAAAATATGCATGACGTCAGCGTCACGTGACGCTGAAATCAAATTTTACTTCTACTAAAATATTCCGTACCGAAAAGAAAGATGTTTCACATCAAAAAGGAAAGGGCAGGTAGATCAAATGTAGTATTTTGGGAAGGAATTTTAAAAAACGCTGTAGAATAATAAATTTTGTTTTCGAACTGGGTTCCTAGCTTCTTGCTTAATGTGCGAAATTTGCTGATGTGTCTCAGTGTATTGATTTCAATTTTGTCCCAATATTAAAGGTCCTTAAAGGATTTTGTCTTGAAATTTTTCTTATGTCGGTTTAGTTTTCAGTTTTAAATTTTAAATCGTGATTAGTTCTTTGACTTCCTGGCAATAAATAAGTGTCTTAAGACACTCTTTGGCCGTTAAGTGGAAAAGGCTTAAGCGTTCGGCTTAAAAAATTGTCTTTTTCTTTTTCAATTCTTCAATTAAATTTCTTTTCTTTTCTCTTTTAGTTTCCAATGAATTATGTAATAGTTCCCATACAAATCACTTGGCCACTTGGCGCCCCTCCACCCCATGCTCATGCGCGAGCCAAAAAGGAAACCTAAAACAGAGCGTAAAAAAAAATAAAAAGGGAACCGAGAGCCAACCTGGACCCCGGAATCATTTAAGCATTGCGGTGTGAAATTTCACACCGATTGCAATAAAAATTCAACAATAAAACGACGAGCAGAGAAAGGCCCAACCGTCAGCCCGCCAGCCCGCCAGCCAGCAGGCAGCCACATTGAAACAAAATCAATCAAACAAACAGCAGAAAGAAAGAGAGGCCGCGCATGCGCTGGAGTCGCCCTGCCGGATGTTGGTTAGGTGGCTGCCGCATTCAGTTGCGCCGTTAATGGTGTCACTAAGTACGCCACAACTGACGGGACGGACCGCACCGGACGCGTCCTCTGATGCGTCTGATCATCGAATGGAACCAATAAAAGTTCGCCTTCATTGTCTTTTATTTGCGCGGGTCGCGCGTCTGTGCGCAGCCTGCACTCGATACTCTGCGTCCAATTCCATTCCATTTCCATTTCATTCAATTTGCATTTGTCGGCGCCCAGAGCGTTGGACTGCTTATGGTTGAATGGTCTTGCTTGGGGGTGGAGGCAGAGCCGTGATCCAAGGCGGGGGCGGGGGCAGGGGCGAGGGTTAGGGGAAAACAACCCAAACAATTCAATTGTCCGCCTGGTTGAGTTTTTTGGTGTTGGTTTTCTTGTTGTTTTTTGTTTTTGTAGTTGTCAGTTGCGGTACATTGCATATCACACATCGCACATTAACGCTAACTCCGCTGACTCCGACTCCGACCACGACTCCAAGTCCAACGATGACGCTGACAAAGTCAATGTCTGATGAATGGGCTGCAAATGCTGCTGGTTCCGGGTTTGACAATTCATTCATTCTGTGAGAAAGCGTTTTAAAATGAAACGAAATTTCACTTGGCTACTTTTAGTGTGACCAGTTGTAATTTGACAGTTTGATTTTTTACTTTTTCTGGCAAACGAAACCGAATTCCCAAATTCTCTAAAAACCAACTACACTCAAAGCAAAGCAGAAAGATTCGATCTAAACAAAAATTCTTTTTAATTAAATCCATTTCATGTTAGAATTTTATAAGAATTATTCACTTTTGTCAGTTCTTACTTTCAGAACGAATTATAAAAATGATTTAAACTCAAATTATTGTGTTATAGAAAGAACTCTTCCATCAAGTACAAGTCGTTCTTAGAACTAACCGCGCTCGATTTGAGAATAAATTGGAATTGATTTAACTAACATACTGCACTACATACACTGACAAACAACTTATCCTTAAAAGCCTTGACCAACCGTCGCAAATGACTACCCGAATGGACCTTTATCTTTATAAGAAGTCATTTCGTGGAACAAGGGTATAACATACTCCAATGATTCATCTTCAAGATATAAAATAGTATGAACAATGAGGCAAATGAATAACAATAGGCAACACATTTCAACGTGTCGTCGCAAGAACGTGCAATATGATGCATTTTCTAAAAAGATTTTCTGCGCTAAATAAACTTCGTTGTAGATATTTTAAGAAACATAAGCTGACCGAAACAAGAACAACTTGCAGACTGCAATCCGCTTTTAAAATTTGTAAACGATATCATTTACGAAATTTAGTAATTGTCATTTACACTGAATAAAGAATTATTTATAATAATCGTAAAATATGTATAGTCTCTTGCCTTAATTTTAAATATCTGTACTATTTTCAGAGTTTAAAGGGAACGATCGGATATCTATAAAAACACTGTGAAGTTTTGCAGCATACGAAAAGGGACTGTTGGTTTTTCGTTAACCATGCCGCAAAAAAATTAATTGACCGAAATTTATAAATAATAAAAATTTCATTCAAACTCAACCACAGATGGAGCCACTACTTTGACCATTTAGCTATTGTGAGGCTGCCTTCACACTGTTCGACACATGATCCATGATTTCAAGTAGGCCTCCTAGTCTAATAGCCCTGCTTTTTGTTATGTTTTAAAGGGCATAGCAGAATAAGCATACAAAAACTACCCCCACTCCGATCAGAACCAAAATTAAATATGTTGTTACCATCAATGAGAAACTCACTCTCCTAAATTTGTAGTCTTCTAATAGCTATTGGAGTAGAGTTATGAGGGCGGAAAGATAAATCAAAAAAGTCGTTTATCTTAAGAACCGCTTAACCGATTTGAATGGGTTAAAAATATGTTATAAGTGTCCACCACAGAATTCAGAAAATTATTTTTGCACATTTTTATTGCCAATTCTTAGGCACAAAAAATATTATTAAAATTTTCAAATAATTTTTTCGCGGTGTAAATGGTTTTTAACTCTTATAGTTTTTTGCTAGTTTTTTCAATAAGAAATCCTTAACAATGTACAATTTTTGCACGGTCGTCGGGAACCATCTTCATAGTGAATGCCAATAAAACATGTGAACAGTTTTACAAATATATTTTATAATACTGAGCACACTGTAACTACTCACACAGAATTGACAGAAAATTTCCCCTTTTTCCCCTTTTTAAGTTGATTTACAGTGTGCCTAATATGTATTAAATATATATAAAAATTCCAAATTTAACGTTTAATAGTATTTCACCTTGAGGTACACTTGGGATGTGTTTGCAAAAATTATATGTTGTTAGAGACCTCTTGATGAAAAAACGAGCAAAAAACTGTCGATGTAGCAAAATGCTAACACCGTAAAAGAATTATTTGAAAATTTCAATAATTTTTTTGGGCCAAAAGAATTGGCAATAAAAATGTGCAAAAATTATTTTTTGCATTGGTCTGTCGACACTTACAACATATATTAAACCCATCCAAATCGGTTAAGCGGTTCTTAAGATAAACGAGTTTTTTGTTTTACCTTTCCGCCCTCATAACTCTACTCCAATAGCGATTAGAAGACTACAAATTTAGGAGAGTGAGTTTCTCATTGATGGTAACAACATATTTAATTTTGGTTCTGATCGGAGTGGGGGTAGTTTTTGTATGCTTATTCTGCTATGCCCTTTGAATAGCTTGTAAAGTTCATTGAATTTCATGGGGAAGTGCAGGCCTACTAGAATCATGTGTTGAACAGTGTGAAGGCAACCTGACACGGTACGCGGTACTGGGCACTGAGTATCGAGTAGAGAGCAGCAAAAACATGCATGGTACTTCCCTCCATGGACCGCGAGTTTACAAGAATTATGGTGTCTTCAGATCGCCTGGGACTTTCGCGGTTCAATGGTAAAAATCATTTAAAGTTGAGTTTTTTTGATTAAGAAATATATTTTTCTCTGCATTAACTGTCATTTTTGTGGAGAAAAGGAATTCTTGGAGAAGGAATTTGGATGGTCCAGACCAACTATAGTAGCCTGGAAAAACTTCATTCGGGAGGTTTACATAGACTGGTCCATCAGAAACTGCAGTCCAGTTATTGAAGGTCATGGAAAAATAGTGGAAATAGACGAAGCAAAGATTGGAAAGCGCAAATTTAACTGTGGCCGTATAGTCGAAGGACAGTAGGTCTTCGGGGGAATTGAACGTAAGTCTGGAGAATTTTTTATTTTACCAGTTGAAGATCGCAGCACAGAGACTCTCCTGGCAATTATAAAGGAACGCATCGCTGAGGGAACAACTATTATGTCAGATTGTTGGAAGGCGTATAATTGCCTGGAGGAAGAGGGATTTCGAGATCAATCAGTTAATCACTCAAAACACTATGTTGATCCTGACACAAAAGCGCACACGCAGAACATTGAAAGACTATGGAGGGACATGAGTTCGCAGTTACCAAGATTTGGTAGAAAAAAAACACTATATTGGATACCTGTCAAAGTTTCAGTTTTTTAAGAAATACCCGGACCACACAAAAAGAATCCATCAACTATTTTTGGAAATTGGATATTTATATAATCCTAATAATAATAACAATGTGGAATTTGCCGAGGTAAGTCAATGTTAGCTTAAAGGGTTTTTTTTAAAAAGAGCCGCAGGCGAAAATTTTTTTTAAAAAATCACAAATGATTAATTTATAGGAGGAGGATAGTCACGAGGAGGACTACAGAGGAGTAGGCCCCTCTACATAAAACGACTCTCTTGGGCTCACGTAAAATAAGTCTCCTTTAATTATTGTCTATGCTTCTTTTTTAATTTTTTTTTAATCACAGGATCCTGATGACGATGACGAAGATGACGTTGAGGACGATGATAATGTTTAAGAAGCACTCAGTGCTACCTAATTAATAATGTATCATAATGTACCATTTCATTAATGACAGTTAAGACAAAGACAAATACGTTTTTTAATCAAAATAACTCAACTTTAAGTCATTTTTACCATTGAACCGCGAAAGTCCCAGGCGATCTGAAGACACCATAATTCCTGTAAATTCAAGGTCTATGGAGGGATTTTTTTTCGAATTTTTTGGTGAGGGGTAGCTCTACTAAACAATTACCAAATCAAATAAGTAAGGCTGTGGAAGATTTGAAAGATGAAATCCATTCGGAAAGTAAGAAAGGCTTAGGAAATCTGATAAGAAAGGAAAAAAAATAGTCCCAGTCCCAACAAAAAGTAGACAAATCTTTTTTTAACTAAATGCCAATACTCCGACAACACATTTAATTGATCTTTTTCGAACAAGAACATGAAGGTTTGGTAATTGCTTGGTTTTCAAAAGAAAATTAAATACTTTAAATTTGGCAATCCGAAAGGTTTGTATTGGTCTGTTGTTTGTTTGGTGTGACTCGTCTAATCTGGCCAAAAGAACAACTTCAACAGACTCCACAAACTGTCAGGAGGTTTTGGCATAGAATTCTCCCCCAAATATTTGCCCGCAAAGAAGGCACAGCCAATCACAGCCACAAAAGAGAACAAAAGGTGCAGGCTCTTTTGCGCCAATTGGAATAGCAAGGCCCAGGCTTTGAAAGGATCGTCAACCACTCTGGGAGGCGGCGGTGGTAGATCTGGTATCTCCAATTCTTCAGCCTTGAGGTCCGCATTGGTGGCAGATGCATCAAGCGACTGCGCTTTTGGTTCAGTAACATCATCAGCTACGATTTCTGGGACATCCAAACTGATCTGGTTAACGTCTAAAGCGTCCACCTGAACCTCCTGATCGGTGGTTTTACGGTGCGAACGGAAGCCACGCGCTGTCGTCTGCTGTGACTTATGCACTTTAACTAATAAACTGGCCACGGAATGCCGCACTTTCAATGCGGTTGAGTTAGCCACTGGCAATAATCTCACCCTAGGGGTGGGCAACTTCGTCTTTTTCTTCTTTTCCGGGACAGCCTTGTCCACAATCGCCTTGCGCTCTTTTGGCTTGACCTCTGCCTTCTTTTTCACGTTCTTATCCTTGGCGCGGTCCAAAACGTTTTGCTTCTCTTCGTTCTTCGCTTCAGAAGTTGAAGCTTCTGGAGGCAGTTGCTTCCGAGTGTCCTTGGCCTTCTTGTGCGAGGCCTTCTTGGCATAGATGTAAGTTTGGTCTCCATGGGTCTGCACTTCCAACTCCATTGTGGTTGTAAGCAAATACTAAGGAGTAAAAATATAGATCAAAGAATTGAATTTGTTACCTTTTTATTTACCTGAAAAGTTATTTAAATTTTTGGAAAATATATTTCAATATTTAACTTAGTTGTTTACTGATACACGTCCTATTTGTTGGAAGTAATATTTTGTACTGAATAAAATGGAAGCTGTGTAAGGTCTATGCCTTTTTTCGGCTTGACATTAAAGGCAAAGCCCACTTGAGGGTACAAAATTTTATATTTTAAATACAATTTGTATTACGAAGGGGATCAAAATTTAAATTAAAATTTTTTACACCCGCAACTCTAAGCCCCCCCGCACACTGAAAGCGGAGCGGAGCACAGCCTATCCGCTTTTGAAATCAAACGCAGTGAGAACATAGAGTGTGTGCGCGCACAACCAAAACGCACTTCATTCAAAGTCAAAGAGAGAAAGAGAGCGAAAGAGAAACTTAGAGATGAGAGCAGCAGCAGCACTGCATTCAGCTCCAACTCCAGGTATACAATATGTCATAGTCGGGCTTGACCGACTATCTCACTGTTTATTTTGAAGTTTGGTCACACTGCTCTTACGTTCCACAGCGACGAAACATAGGGAATAGTTATGTAAATTACGTTCTTCGGATGTACGTAAGGACCTTTAAGCGTAGAACTTTCGCAAAAGAGCTCAAAAAGCTCGAATTTGGGAGTTAAGCTTCTGTCATAGTAAGCTCCCATTGGGTCAATTATCAACCAATTCGGAGACATCATGCCAGAAAAATATTTATTTTGATTTTGTTTGGAATGTTCCTGAAAAGTTTGTACCCTTTGGATTATCCTAATGACTAAATTAGTGTGACCAAAGGTGTGACAGGCAAAAATACTTAGCATGTAGCAAAAAGAGTTGTCTCTGTTCTAATCCCGAATCCTTCAGGTTAATGCAACTGAATTTATGTCTCTTAAGAAGAAAAACTTTTTGGACTAGCAAATATCCCCATCTGATTCAAACCGAGTCACAGAACATTGAAGAGTTGAATGACATAAACATGACCACATAGCTGACGGCTAATCTTCCTGTCAGCCAGACTAGTTGAAAAACCAATATCCATCTTGTCATAGCCAATAAACCATCCACTCAACTTGGTTGAATGCCGTGCCGCAGCACTGACCAGTCATAGGTTATATTTGTTGCTTCTAGGGCTTGCGATTGCACCCTAAACAGACTAGCCTCCTCCGCCCTCCGTCCTCCACCCCCCTATCTCCTTGCCACACTGCTCTCTCCTGCTGCGGCTTGAACAATTGGCGTTCCGCTTCGTTGAGCGTTTGTGGACGACAAAACAAGAGGCAATGACGACGCGACGTCATTCCATAGGGCTGATTGAAAGATTATTTTGCACTGATAACGCTAAAAACGTATGGATGGATGGATGGATGGATGGATGGGCAGAAACCACCACCAGCAGCAGCACCAGCGGCACCACCGTCGACCGCAACAACAAAAGTCAAATAGAGCGAGGAGTCGGCCCGCCGGCACAAAAATTGCAGTTCGAAAATTGTTGCGCTTTCGGTTTGCGTGTTTGCAATTTTGCATTTTTGCATTCATTGTCTGCCGCCAGCCATCGTCAGCCATCGCCGGCGTCGTCATCATCAATTCGCAATGCATTTCCCACATTTCCGAGCCAGCGAGCGACCATCATCATTAATAATATTGAAAAGCCCTAATTACGGTTAAGTGGCCCAAACGAGCCCAGCAGCAGCGGCAGCATCGAACTTTGCCAAGGGGTTCCCCCCGCTCCCTCCTGCCCACCATGTCACATTCCGCACTCACATTTAACTTTTAACCGAAGCGGGTCATCAGAATTGTGTCTTCTGTAAATCATTTTTCCCACCCCTAACGCCAGCGTCGTCGTCGTCGTCCTCACCTGCCCCTGATACACTGCAGCAGGTTGCCCGGTTGTCTACTTGCAGGTGCAGCGGTTATTGTTTTGTTTTGAAGAGCCCTCCCTGACCTACCCTGGGACGCGACCTGCAGAACGACCCTCAGTTGCTGTTTAATGAAATCATTTATAATTTTTTTTCTTCTTCCCTGCCTTCCTTCTCTTCTCTATTGATAAGAAGTCATAGACTCTTAGCACGTGGCTACTGACGATGAGGAGGAGAAGGAGGAAGAGTAGGGGCAGGTGCAGCAGTGGCTAACCTCGACTCCACTGCAGCTGCCTAATGATCCTCCTATGACAGTTTAACGATATTGTGAATGAAAGGGACTTCGTTTAAGGTCCAGATCAAAGTTCAGAAAGAATTCATGGGTTCTAATTTCTTAATCTAAGGCTGAGACCTTGGTCTCAAGTAAGAGACTGCTAAGCAGGGGTGCTCAACCCCATTCCGCAAGCCAACAAATGCGTGAATGACGCAAAGAAATAACTCGAGCTACTGCAGTTTCTCTTTTAGAAAAAAAAGTGAAGAGTCGGTCAAGTCCGACAATAACTCTGTACCTGGAGTAGAAGCTGAATGCAGTGCTGGTGTTGCGCTTATCTTTAAGTTTTTCTCTTTCTTTCTCTCTCTCTCTCCAAGATTGTACGGTGTTGTTTGTGAAGGGTGGGAGGGGTTGGGGCGGTGGGTGAATTACTTATTTACTCATAACTTGAGAACCGCTCATCCGATCATTATCATTTTTCCGCCAAATCGATACATTTTGCTAATTACTAATTATCTCTAGAAGGTACGAAACGTCTATCTTCAAAACTGTAGGAGATATAACGTTTTTTCCAAATTGCGGGGGCATGGCAAAAATTAAAAATAAACTTGATCTGCCAGCAAGTATAAGAAGCTTTTGTCCCATACATGTCAAACCTCTATCTCTTACCATCTCTCAGATCTGTTAGTTCATACGGACGGACGGACAGACGGACATGGCTATATCCACTCGGCTGTTGATGCTGATCAAGAATATATATACTTTATATGGTCTGAAATGATTCCTTTTCCCTGTTACATACTTTTGCAGAAACTTAATATACTCTATGTACCTTTGGTACTGAGTATAAAAACATTGACATAGAGAATATCTTCTTAAAAGTGTAATCTGTGAATGTTTTTTTTAAATTTTAAATAACTCGAAAACGGTTTAAGAAAGAGCCCCAAAATTTATTTTTTTCAAATGCTCATTACCAAATTTGTAAAGTTCTTATTTTTGAACTGTTGTGGTTCTCCATCGGAAGAGTACTTATTTGCTGCAACCATCTTTCATAAATTCGAGCAACCTGTGCTGGAAAACAGAGATAGTATCATGATATAGGATATACCCACGTACGATACATGGTCAATAGGGTGTCCAAAAAAAAAAAATTTTGGGGCACCGGCATTTTCTGAAAGCTTGTAGCGTAAAGTAATTTTGAGATTTTTTCAGATTTTTCGAAAGACGTTTAGAGGTCGCACAAATCTAATTTTTCCCCAAAAATCGGGTTTACCGTATTGTTTTCCAATTTTACTAATAACTTGGTCAACATCCACGCTTTCTTAGTTTTCAAATCAACATTTTATGGAGAATTGCCCAAATTTTACTTTCATGAGCGTAAACCATAAGTTTTGGCTTTGCCTTAACTTTTTGTGGCACCACTTATTACATTTTTTAGTAAATTTTTCATGCATTTTACGAAGAACGCATTATAACTTTTAAATTTTCTATGAGAATTGAAAAAACTAGTGAAGCAGTTTAAAAGATAGTTAAATTTTTAAGAAACTGAATTTTAAAAGTTGAAACTTGCTTTTACCGTTCCACAGTTATACTATTTTAAGCATTATAAAGCTCATTGGGAACGCAAGGCAAAAGAAGGTAAGCCTTACTTCTTGAATATCTTTAAAAGCGCACGGTAGATTTTCATTAAAATCAATTTTTATGAAGGTATAATGGGCTTTTGCATGCCCCTAAGAGATGGTACTCGACGGCCAAAAAAACCGCGATATGGAGTACAATTCTTAAGCTCACCCTTAAATAAATTCATATAGGGAGTAAGCCAGATCTAAAAAAATACAGATCTGCGTTTTCAGTTCTGTCATCGAAGACCTAGTCTTTTACTAGAAATTGCCTAAGAACAACATTGACCATTTGTGCTAAACCCAGCTTCTCTAAAATCAAGTAATATATGAGTAAAGTGCTTCATAAGCAGCAGTTCAGGACATCTTGGCGTACCACGGTTGGTCCACCAAAGACAATTTTTATTACAATTTTACTTTTTTTTTGGAAGCAATGACAAATTTTACTCATAAGATTAATTGTATAATTTTTCGGAAGCTTGTAATACCCAAACGGTAAATGTTGTTTGAAATGAATTGCTGATACAAAATTTCATTTAAAACGCGAAGCAAGGCTTCCGTGGTGAATCTGAAAACTCAGTTGGAAAAAAAAAACATCACGATTCAAAGTTTGAAGCAAATCCGTTGCAAACCAGGCAAAAAGCTCACAATATTATTAGTTTCATGCAATGGGTACACAGCTTTAAAAGAGTATAACTCTGGAACGGTAAAAGCTTATTTCAACTTTGAGGTATGAGTTTTTTAAAAATTTAACCATCTTTTAAACTGCATCACTAGTTTTTCAGTTTTCATAGAAATTTTAAAAGTTATAGTGCGTTTTCTACAAAATTTATGAAAAATTAAAAAAAAAATTTAATAAACAAGCAAATGCAAAGCTAAAATCAACAGTTTTTGCTCATGAAAGTAAAATTTGGAAATTTTTCTTTAAAATTTTGATTTGAAAACGAAGAAAATCGTGGTTATTAACCAAGTTATAATTAAAATAGGAAAACAATACGGAAAACCCGATTTTTGGGGAAAAATTCGATTTGTGCGACCTCTAAACGTCTTTCGAAAAATCAGAAAAAAAATCTCAAAAATACTTTACTCCATTAGCTTTTAGAAAATGCCGGTGCACCCGTGAAAATAAAAAAAAATTTTTTGGGACACCCTAATGGTCAACTTTTCCGTACTCTTGATTCCAGTTATACCTATATAAACATTGGGTGGAGTTGGTTATTTTTTTTCCAATGAAAACTTTAAAGCCAAAGCGTTCTTTTTTGTGTTCTAAAATTTTATTCAATAGCTCAAAAATGATGTTTGGGACAATTAGAACAAATAAAATTTATTAGCAATTTTTGGCAAATTTTCCGTTCTGATTTTTTTCAGATTGCGTGACAAAAATGGCTATAACTTATTAAAATTTTAAGCTGCTGGCATCAGCAACGCAAAATTTTAGGGAAAGATGCGGCTTTTACAAATATTTTTTTTATAATTTTTGAAGGATGGGTCTCTTTTACTAGACTAAGTTTTTTGGAAAAATCCTTTTTTTATCAAAAAAGTTACATAAAACAAAGTTTTTCAAAAGGTCTGTTCAGTCCTGAGAATTTAAAAAAAATTTTAGGTGCAGCAAATTTCAGGGGCGGTAAATAATTATAAATTGTATATTGATTATTCTCTTAAATTAAGAAATAGTGGTATTCCTGAAAGTGATTTAGACTTTACTGTTATTTCAATATGGAGAACGTTGCAAGATTCTGCACTTCAAGATCTAGTAATAAAAGAAATATTTATTGAATGCATTTTTGAAGGCTTACGAGTCAGTATAAATGGATTAAAGAGCAGAGGTCTACAATGGACAGAGTCAAAAATGCTGCAGTTTTTAGACCTTGTGTTTGACTTAATTAAAGATGTTCGGGATTCCATATATTGATTATGTTCTCAAGGGAGTATGCAGGAGGGTGCAGATTTGTAGTATGCCTTGAAAATTTCTTATGAAACAAAAGTTGTGTCAACTGAACAATAACACTAGTTTACAGCCAAAAAGACCCATTTCTACTGAAAATTTTTTTTAGTGTAGTTTGGAATGGTGATCTCAAAAATCAATTTCAAAAATTTTTGAATGGCTCCGTTTTTGAAATATAATTTTTTTTTATTTTTTGGTAGGGGCACTTACATTTTAAGCCATATCTCACTTTATAATTGTCAGATAGAGTCAAGCAAGATAAGAATCGAAAGGTTATTTCGCTGCCGGTAATCGAGTAGAACATTGTTTTTAAATCGGTTCATTAGTTTGACTACAATATCCAAAAATATTTCGAAAAAATAGATTTTTTGCTCGAAAATTAATTTTTGTTCGCCTGGAAAAAATATAAAAAAATTCAAAAAAAAATTTTTTATTTTTTCTACATAAGAACCGCACTTCTACGAAGAAAAACAGATATCGATGATCAAAATCTGTGAACAAACACAGGAGCTGTAAGCAATTTAGTGCAAAAAAATGTGATATTTTCCTGAATATTTTAAAATAAATTTTCGTTTGCTTCGACTTTTGTTCCGTTTTAAGTTTTTATTTTTGTTCTGGCTTTTCGTTCACTTCATAATTTGACCAAAAAACGAAGAAAAGTACAATGTTAATTTTTGGAAACACACAATATACTCAAATTTGACTGTTAGTTCCTCTACTCAATTTGATCCATCTATGGTACGTGTTACACGATTTTCCTCACAAATACCTTATTTTCTTCGTAAAAGTGCGATTCTTAAGTAGAAAAAATAAAAATAGTTTTTTTGTATTTTTTTATATTTTTTCTAGTCGTTTAAAAATGAAATTTCTTGGATTTTCGAGCAAAAAATCGATTTTTTTGAAATATTCTTGGTTGTTGAATTCAAACTAGTGAACCGATTTAAAAACAATGCTCCATGCAATTATTGGCAGCTCCATTACCTTTCGATTTATTTCTTACTTGACTCTATCTGACAATTATGAACTGAGATATGGCTTAAAATGTAAGAGTACCTACCAAAAAAATTTAAAAAATTAATATTTCAAAAACGGAGCCATGAAAAAATTTTTGAAATCGATTTTTTAGATCACCATTCCAAACTATACTAAGAAAAATTTTTAGCTGAAATGGGTCATTTTTTTTTTTTATTTTTGTAAACTAGTGTAATTTAAAAAAAATTGTTTTTATCCCAAAAAATAACCACAATTTCCATATTAAAGTCCAAAAATTTCTATCCAATAAGCAAAATCAGAAAGTTGTTTTCAAATATACTTTGAAATCAATACAGAATGAGTTCTTTAATAGTTTGTTACATGGACAAAAAAAAAAACAATGTATAGTGTAAATTATAAAAGAATAATTATCAAACAAGAATAAATATTTTCACATTAATTCATCATAGTTCGCGTCCATCTATTCCGCGATATTTTCCGAATTTTTAGAGCTTACAATACTATGCTGCCAGATCGAACGGATTATGTTATGTTATGTTTTCAAAAAACGTAGTCCAACTCGTCCAATTATATCAGCCTCCAGTAAAAACCTCTGCAGGCACCCTACAAGGAAAGTTTTTTTGGAGTAAAAAACTAATTTCGAAACGCATTTGCCATCAAACTAGAAAACCATGTTCGACCTCAAAAGCAATTTTTGTTTCGGCCCATAGAAGTCAATTTGTATTTAAATATTGGTTAAGAAGGTATGTAGAAACCGTTCCCGCGGTTTTTATACCGCGGTTATACATCCCCAAGAATTTTTTTCAATAATGATAGCAACTTTAGCAAAATAATACTTCCCGAAGAATTTAGGTCTTCGTCATCCCTAATCAATATCCTGCGTACGTCCCTTTATGTTACAGAGAAGTTTTTTAAGGGAATGAATAAGAAAAACTTAATTGTAATTATAGAAAAAAGGTTAAAATTAAGGACTATTCAAGGGGGAAGAGGGGGCGGCAAAGTCGACTTCCGCCCCGGGCGGCATAACTACACGCTACGCCACTGAGTAGTGGCGTCATTTATTGGTCAGTTTTAAAATAACTCATTGTTCAATTTAAGTAGTGGCGCCATCTATTGCACAGCAGTGCTGTTTTCTAATGCTACTCCAGTTACAGAGTATATTATAGTAGGACGCTCAATTGGTCTAAGTTGATCATGGGAAAGACACTCTTCCCCCTCAAATTTCTCTCACACCTTCCATGGCCTTGCGGAATCCAAAACTCTTTTAGTGATTTCATGGGCTCAAATGACTTCAAATTATGGTCTAAATGGAAAACCGCCACCAAGTCAAATACACACACACATTTGTACACTTGACCATGGCAACTCACTCACCCCATACAAATACCAATACCACACCCACTCCTCGTTCCTGCATATGCCCACTGCCCGCTAACTAAGTATATAAAATGCTAATTTATAACTAAAACCGATCTATTAACTTGAATGTCAAAATAAACGCGACCAACCCCTAAAGATGTTAAGGACATTCGGGGGCCACCTTTGGTCACTTCGGTTGGTTTGGTCACTTTGGGCTCGATATGCCACCATTGGGTGTCATTTGATTAGCATAATGCAACTATAAACGTGCCACGGCTTACTTACCTACGGGTTTTGTGTTTTTTTTTACCAATACGCGGACGCGGACTCGCTTGAGTACATTTGAGGCGTATTCTGGGGACCAGGTGGAATTTGGAATGGAAATTCGAATGGAAATGGAAATGGCCGCTAGAACTGTAATTTGAATATTTATTACATTATTACGTTTGCGTTTTTTGCATTTCTTTTTTTATACATATGTATAATCCAGCTGTAGGTGTGTGTGTGTGTGTGCGTATGCGTGTGTGTGTAATTAAGGGCAAAGGCAAACTCTGGAGCTGCTCAATGTCTGCTTATCGCTCTGCCTGCATCTGGTTTGTCATCAGCTCCATTTCTAGGTAAATTTATTGGCCGCTTCAAACTGCTCCGCCGGCTACGTGATCACCCATATAAGAGTAATAATTTTTATTAAGCTCACTTCTGGCTCCCATCCCATCCCATCCCTACCCTTCCCTTTCCCCTTCCCCCTTATGACTTATGCGTGCGCTGCATTTGGTTGTCGGAGAAGCTGATGATCATGATCTTTACGCAGAATTCTTCAATAAAGACTGAACGAAGCTTTGGCAAAGGCACGTGTCGGCATTTTCTCTTCTCTCGGTTTGTAATACCCCATCTGGAGGCGCAATCATGAAGCTATTGATACTTTGGTGACTTTTTCTAATTTTATTTTTCATGATCAACGTGTGAACCTTAGAGATAAAATTGTCAATTTTTTTAAGGGAAATTTGCCATAGAAATGTAGTGAAAGAAGACCAACTTTTGTTTTGAATTTCCGAAATGCTTACTCTCACTCTTACATATACGAGTTAAAAGCTATAGACACACTATTAACAGGTTGTTACCATTGATTTGTGCATAGCGATCACCAATGAACACTTAACACCGATCACTCGCATATTCTTTTAAGAATGCAAGAACAAATTGATCTAATTCAAACACGTTCATACTTCAAATTTGGGAATGGGTTTCAGTCCAGAGCAGCGAAGAGCTTCTTGATCTAGCGAAAGTCAGAAACTCATTCCTAAATTTACTTATAATTCAACCATGATAACCAGAAACCTGCGAACTCAACATGACAACGCGCCAATGCAATGCTGTTATAGAAAAGTACTTTGGTCCCATTGCACAAGAATACCTTATATGTAAAATGTGCTGTCGCATATTTAAGAAAGATCGTACTTATAATTTGAAAAAACACTTGGCACAACTATATAATATCAGCTTAGAATGTGGTAAGACTATACGCTCTTCTGCTGACTCAATGTCCGAAAACAAACGATTAAAATAGAGCAGAGATTAAAACCGAAACAAATAACGGTTTGGCCGATCTCTTTTTTTCGGTAACGGTTTTATTACGGTTGTGAGATATGAGTTACGGTTAGGGTTACGGTTATGAGCCTTATTCTGTTTGGGGTTTCGGTTACGGTTATAAGGAAAATCTCATTTATTTATTAAAATTTTATATTCAGAATTGTCATCTTTATAATCGCCTATTTCAAAGTTTTACAGTAAGTTATAAGTTTGCACTAAAATATAAAAAAATACTTCATTCGCAAAAGTATCGGGTTATGTTTATACTATATACTATTATACTATTTTTCGTTATGACATCTTAATCGAGATTGGAATTTCATCTTAATAAACGAGAGCGTAAGTTAAAGTCGGCTCTAACCGACTTCGATATACCCGTTACTCATGAAAAAACATGTTTAAAAGGGGGCCTGCGTTCCTTGACCATCCAAAAAGTATGCAACATTTTTTTTTGATGGGAGTGATGGTGGGGGGGGGGCTTGGTTCAGTTTTTTGCTCATACCTTGAGAACCGTTCATCCAATCTTTATCATTTCTTCGGCACATCGATTCATTTTGCTAATTACTAACTAACTCTTAAAGATACGAATCATCTATTTACAAAACTGTAGGAGATATGACGTTTTTTCCAAATTGCGGGGGCGGGAGGGGCCGGGAGGGGGCGTGGCCAAAATTTGAAATAAACTTGATCTGCGTGCAGATAAAAGAAGCATTTGTCCCATACATGTCAAACCTCTATCTCTACCATTTCTGAGATCTAGGTGTTCATACAGACAGACGGACAGACGGACGGACGGACATGGCTATATCGACTCGGCTGTTGATGCTGATCAAGAATATATATACTTTATAGGGTCGGAAAGGATTCCTTCTGCCTGTTACATACATTTGCACGACTATAGTATACCCTTTTTACTCTACGAGTAACGGGTATAAAAAAGCATTTAGTGTTCAACTGTCCCGGCGAGTCCTGCGAGGCGTCATTATAAATTTTACTCTTGAAAACAAATATTCAACACTTACTTCTGTGGGCGGTTCTGCTAGCACAGCTTTTGATAACTGAAAAAAATTGGAAATATTTTTTTCCCTCCACTCCAGTATGTCTACCTTCTTTTGTTTTAGAAACATATTAAATGAATAAGTCAGATTGTTAATTAGAACTGTTTAATTTTCAGATTTTTTGCACGTGATATACGCCTTTACTGCACTGCAATTTCCGTTAAACTTAAATTGGGGCTTATTCTCCAGATATTCAATTGAATTAACTCGCAAGTGCGAGTGCGTGTGTGATCTTTCTAACAATTAACAAGGAGAAACCGTAAGTCTCCGTTGAGGGCCCATATATGTATGCCTTGCTTCACCTTATTAATTCAACCATGAGACATCTGGCAACGACCTTCGCACTTGTGATAGGGAATTGAAAAGCGCCCGTGTCGAATTTAAACACAAAGTTGGCAAAAGAAATCAGTGGCCGTATGTGCTGGACTGCTGGGCGGGAGGTCGTGGGTTCGATCCCGCCTCTAAACATCCAATAATAAAAGTGTTTTTCTTTCTTTAGAAAATAGCTTTTACACATACGGTCACCTTCACCAGCTATTGGCGCCATCGGTAAAGTAACTAGCCATGAAAAGGCAAATTCCCAAACTTTGCCGTTCGGATCTGGCGTTAAACTGTAGGTCCCTTTCTCTTGTGCGAAAAAATGTAAAGCAGACACAACAAGAGATTGAGAGAAGCTTGGCTTGGCCCCGTTGTAGGAGCTGTATAGCCAAAATTTGCAACACACTGCCAGCACATTGTATTTTACATTCATTTCCGCCTTCAGAACATGGAGCTGACTGTGGCTATGTATATTACCTCTGGTTCAATGTGCTAATTTTTACCTTCCGATGCGTTTTGGGCTGTCGTTACAGCAGTATGTCTCTGTGATCAACTTCTGTTCCCGCAGCCCAAAACACTGCTTATACCTCCAGTCCCACACAAAATGCATCCGAAAGTTGTTGCCTGGTCACACCACATTGTTGGAGCTCTGGAAATTATCAAACAATTTCCGCTCCCAGCTTCTTGCTTCTATGCTATTTGACTGTTTAGCACCAATGTATATAAGATACTTTCCAGTCTAGCAATGTTGAACTTTTTCAAAAATCAGAAGATATCCTGTTTGTCGAAATATTCGATATCTAGAGTTATTCGCAAGTATGAAATTAGATTGTCCTACAAGATGGGGATCAACTTATCAAATGATTGATCGTCTGAATAAAGCTGAAGATATTATAGAGCCAAAGCAAATCAGAATACGAATATTTTGACACTAAGTGATGCTTTATGGAAATTCGGCCAATCTCAATCCACTGCAGAACACCATTGGGAAATTTTAAGCAGAACATTTACATAATGGAAACTTTTACGCTTAGTGCTACATACAAAATTTTAGCATCAAATCCTGCGTCAAAAATTTCATTATGAATAGAATTGGTCAAAATTATCATTATCATTATCATTAGACATCGGATTTTAGGTTAAAACATATTTTTAATGGTTGGTCCAAAAAAAATTCTGGTTGCATACAAATTCATTTCATGAAACGTAGATTATTTTAAATCCTTATTCGTTTTGCATATTTCACATATTTGCATATCTTCGACCTAAAAGCATATTTGAGAATATGCTTAACCTATTTCGACCTATTTTGGAATATGTCATATGCTTTTGCATATTTAGAGAGTAAATATATGCCCCCAAGTAGGCATCTGCACATCTAAATATGCCTTTTATTCAGGGTTCAAAACGTAACTTACTAGGGCAGCAAATACCGTATAGAGGCCAATACCAAAAGAAGTACTCAATTTCTTGTGTTCACCTTGCGAGCGAGCAAAATCCGTTTTCCTTTAGGGACACTAAGTGTAAAATAAGTTTAGGTGCGCACCTTGAGTAGATTTGTTACACTCTGAAAGGCACGACAGAGTTTACAGAATGGAAAAGACGGAGGAAAAAGCTGAATCTTATTTCAAACCATCTTACCGTGATTTGCGAATCATTAAATTACTATCAATGAGGATTATTGGCAGTATTGCACCAAACTTAAGTGCCAATTAAATTCAAAATCATTTCTGATCTATTGCATTAGCGTGCTTTTAGCTAAGAGTCCTCCATGGTGGTTAACTTAATATTAACTTAAAAAAATACTTCTAAATACCATAAATAACTGCATAACTATTATTATGATCTTACCGAACCGCGATAAAATACCATGGATGACCAGTGGTGAAGAGAATAGACTACAGCATACAGAATGTTTTGTACAATTTTACTATGACTGAGAAACAACTAATTTGTGAATTTGTGAAAAATACCAAAATAGAACCAAATCAGTTAAGATGCAATGATATCACCAGGTGCACTTTTTTCTCGTTCAACTAAGTACAGAAGCCAGGCAGATGCAATGCAAAATGTAAATTTTATAACAATTTTATGATAAGGCTCGCGTCCCTGACTCAAACTTTTCGCTCGTACGTCAACTGAACACATTTACAAAACTAAATTTTGCAATTTGTACGTCACACGACGCATAACGTACGAGAAAACAAAACTACAGTAAGATACAAACTCCAGGTATTGTACGGTAGTATGGTACGGTACGAACCTTCCACAGTGCCCGCCTTTACATGGTACCTTCTTGTCTTCGGTATTTTTCATCATTTTAATCAATAAATACGGAATTTAGAGTGGTATTTGAGTAGAGCATATTTTGACCTATTTTAACCTATTTTCACCTATTTTTGACCTATTTTAGCATATATGCTTTTTACCTAAAAAAAACATATTTTGGATATGCTCATCTGAAAAAATCACAAATATTTTTGTTAGTCCAATGCCAAAATTTCAAATTTTTTAGACCAACAACAAAAAAAAACCTCAAATCCGATGTCTAATAATCATATTATCAAACGCAAGCATTGACGCTTGCCTATTTTTGGACCCAAGATTTCAGCATGTTCTTACGGACTCACAGAAAAATGAAGCTTTTGGTTGTTTAAAGTTGCTGTGGCAAAAACTCACGACTTTGGGTACTTATCTTCTTGTCTTACCACTAACTCATTAGATCCAATGTCTATAGACGTTGAAGAGGAGTTTGAAAAAAACGACAATGACAGCAGTATGAGGAAAAGAAAGCATGGAAACAGACGAACATGGCTATATCTCTATGCTGGTCCTTCTGATCAAAAATATACATACTTTATGTGGTCGCAGATGCTTCTTGCTATGGAAACATCCGGACAATACTTATAATAATATTTTAAAAAAATATATGTTTCAACAAAATGTTTGAGTGTTTGATCGAACTCGGTAAATAAATCGTATAGCTGCCATAACACAAACTAGCAGGCATATATCTTCATCGGACGAACCGAAGTAAACATATTGTCGGATCTTCTTCAAAACATCCTGTCTTAAAATATGATTTAAAACCCGTAATAGAAAGTTTAAGCGAATTGAAAACACAATTTCTTTATTGTAAAACATACACAAGTTTAAGACGCAGAGGAATACAAGAAATAATAAGAACAAATCACAAGCAGCATTAGCTCCATCTGTTCAACTGAAGATTCGTAAATTGTTCATATAAATTTATATTACAAGAGAGAAGATGCGACTGCATTAGTGGACGGATAAAGTTCAAAATTTTAAATTGAGTTTAGATTGTGGTGTAGACAGAAATACCAAAATTCTGGTGTAAATGTATAAAAATAGTTATCTTGATACCAAAAGAAAACCCGAAGCATGTCGACAATATTAATAATAATAACAACAACAATAAGTCAAGTACTTCAGGATACAAAAAATAAGAAATATTAATTGGCCAGTTAATGCAAGTCTACAAACTGGCATATAAATCTACTGAAGTATTAAATAATAAAGAAATAAGAAATATATGAACCGAACCTTACTGCTAGGCGGTTCGATGTGAAATGAATTGGAAATTATATCGGAACTGTCCTTTGTATAGAAAGCAACGCCTGCTTGGAGCTGAATAAGAAGAGAAACCAATTCAATTTAGTTGGCCTTTGCCAGTAACGAGCCTCCATGCTGGTAGGTAGGTATTTCCGGCTGGCCCTCATGTAGGGGTCCCTTGTGAGGCCGGGTGCTTTTTTGGAAACCCGGAGGATCTTTGACGTTTTGGCAAATGCCAATAGTTAATTGGGGGAACTCTTGGCCGCCTCTTCCTGAGATATTTTAATCTGGTTTGCTAGGCAGCTGCAGATCAGGTGTTCTAGAGTTTCTGCTACTCCAGGTTTCTGACATTTCTTGCAGGTGTCTGCTCTCGAGATGACAAGCTTTTTCGCGTGAGCAGTCTCTTCTTTGGAGCTCAATTTCGGCTGACTCCTGAGGCCATCTTTAAGCCGTCTGTGAAAAATTGCGTTGCTTTCTGAGCCAGTCCTGTACGCCAGTCTTCTGGTCCCAGTATTGCTGATGCGCATTTGAAGTTGGTTTTTGGGATCAGATAATCCGTGCTACTGTTAATCTCTCTACCCACTGTGCTGGCGTTGGGCCGTTGGGCAGTCCTATGAGCCATATATTTCAAATTTTCGATTTTGAGTGCGAGCGCGCGTCCACTAAATAAGTTTATATGCCCTTGGAGCTTGATATGTGCCTGACAGTTTAGTGTTTAGTGTTTATAGTGGTCCGGTGAAATTATCTGAAATCATTAAAAACTTATAAATACGAGCGTTGGGAGCGATACCATTGAAAACAAAAAAGTTTTTCTCACTAAAACTAGTTTTTCGACCGATCGTTCCTATGACAGCTATATGCTATAGTCATCCGATCCGGCCGGTTCCGACAAATGTGCAGCGTATTTATACCAAAAGACTTCGTGCAAAGTTTGGTTGCGATATCTGAAAAACGATAAAACTGACGGAGGAGATAGCATAGAAACAGACGGACGGACGGACAGGCGGACATGGCTATATCAACTCAGCTCGTCGTGTTGATCAAGAATATATATACTTTATGTGGTCGGAGATGCTTCCTTCTATGCGTTACAAACATCCGGATTTTAATATACCCTCTCCAAGGGTATAAAAAGCTGTTCTCAGCAGCAGCTCTCTTTGCTCTAAGTGCCATTCTGCCTTCTTTCGATGCGGCCGCAGCTCTAGTTTCTGAGCGGTTTAGTCGGTAGTAGCATTGCGTAGGATAGCCTTCAATAGTTATCGATTAAAAACCGATTAATGATCGTTATCGATCTGGTCGACAATATTTTACCATTCAAATTCAAGAACCAGCCGTTAAATCACAGTTTTATTGACTGGAAATTTATTTACTCAAAAATTGCTCGTTTTAGCGAAAACACTGCTCCACCAAAATGGCTATATCTTCTAAAAAATTTCGAATTTCAAAAAATCCTTTTGGGGCAATATTCTCAAATATCCAAAAAAAATCTAAAAATAAATTTTTCACATGGAGAATATCCCCTTAACATCTAATCCCAAACTTTTAAATTACTTACACAAAAAACCAGGGAATCAAATCGAATCGTACGTACCGAAACTACCGTTTCGGTAAAAGGTTCTGTTTTTGTTCTATTTTATTTCGGCATTCGTTTCGGTATACCGGAATTTTTAAACGTTGATTCAAACAATGTGGGTAAGCAAGCTATACACATGTACGTGTACACAAATGATCAATTTCATTAGCGTGACAGCCATACAAAATCAACTTGTTTGTGTTCATAAGATGATTAAAATGTAAGATAGTATCTAAAACATTTGTTACAAAGAATGTAAGCTATGTTTACTTCTAAGAAGAATAGCGGCCAATGTATTTCCGTCCATCTGATTTAGCGGATAAGCTTCACACCGAAAAATAAACGTTCTACGCTTACGGAACAGCTAGAATAACTTTTTTGTCTGACCACCATTTCAGTACATCATCTTTATTTTGTAAGCGTTTTAAGCTCAGGAAAACCTTGATTGATGCCATTAAACTAAATATTTTGATAGAATACTAAACTGTTTGTATTGTCCTCTTTCTTTTTATACAAATTCATATAAATATTGACTATATCTTCACTTTCAGACAAAATAATTGGATCAGAGCTGTTTTCCTCATTTAGTTGCAATTGAACAGAAGTGCATAAAATTGTTTATAACACAATTGAGCCGAATTGGGTAAAAATCCCCCAAAACTGAGTGCAGTCTCTGCAGTCTAGCTGTTGCACTCACAACCGAAACTTTACCGGTGCAATGCTTAGGTTCTTTTCGGTCTTTTCAATTCTAAGACTATCGGTCTATCATTACCGGTATTTAAGAAATTCAAAATATCGGTTTCGGTACCGGTTCCGGTTCTGAGTTTCAATCGGTCTTTTTCGGTATGCGGTTTCGATTCCGGTTACTGTTTGATTCCCTGCTTAAAAATTAAACAAATTTCTTTTTGTTTTCAAATCGCTAAGCATAGTTAACAAAAAATTTTTGCCGTGAAAGGGACTTTTTTGATGTGACAAATCTTAAATTTTGGTAAGGAAGATTTTAGTAGGAGTTAAATTTGATTTCAGCGTCACGTGACGCTGTGAAAGAGAAGGGAAAATGTGGAGCTAGGTAAAAAGAGGGGATCAGTGACTTAATAGTGACTAAACGGTGACTAAACGGTGACTTAACAGTGTCTAAACAGTGAATTAAAAGTGATCAGTGACTGAACGGTGACTTAACAGTGACAGAATAGTGACTTAATACTGTGTTAACAGTAAGTAAACGGTGTTTATTAGAAAGTTATTCGGTACTTCTACTCCCTTTCTATATAAAATTGAAAAAGCTTGAGATCCAGGAATTTTCTGTTCTAAACTGGTAACTGTGAAATCAAATAGTTCCAGCGCAATGAACTTATCATCTGAACATTTATAATATATTTTCTGTAAGGGTATAAAATAACGCTGTTGAATCAAGAAATTCTTAATTCATAATTTTCCTGCCTCGCTAAGCCAAGTCAAGGCGGTCACTTAATTTGATTTGCGACAAATGACTGCGTTTAGCTCGAACCTTCCCATAAACCAATATCCACATCCAATTCCCACCCAAAGAATTCCTTAAACATGGGCACAATTGGACAAACATTTATGGGTTAACTTAACCCCATTTAACACTTCTGACCGACCCCAGAACACCCCCGTGTTTTGACCAGGCACTGTTATCACCTTTCAATAAGAGTCCAGCCAACAGCCAAGAGCCAACCTGACCAATTTGGTGGTAACAATCCATCCAGTTGATAGCTGAAACGAGGGCTAGAAAAATGACTTCAATTAACCTATTCGGTTGCTGCCCAATGACTAACCAAAACTATGGGACGCACACGCACGCAAGAAGTCAAAGAGTCGCCAACGGGGGTTGAAGGGTTGAGGGCGGGTAGTGATCGAAGTCGGGGTGGCGCCACCTAGCGGCTGCTAAAGAACTCCCTGCGAGGTGGCTTATCGATTTGCATAAATTAATTCTCATTTAAAACGAATACGAATAAAGTCAACGACGAATGGTTTTTTTTTTTTTTAGTGCCACAACAAATTCAAACTACAAGCACACACACACACACACACACACATACTGTTGCATTTATATGGGATATTTATGTACAATATATACGAGTATTGTGTTTGCATATAGCGCCAATATATGACGAAAGCGAGGGGCACACATTGCATGTGAAAACTCATTCGTTACCAACAATAACGACCAAATTTGGCGGGCATCTAAGCACAGTGGGGCAAAATTAATATTGGTTAATAAAATTTGGGTCACGGTCGCCATGTTTATGTTGAAAGGACTTGTAGGTTCTTTGGGTTTAACTCTCTTTCTAACTTTCTCAGCTGGGTCACGGTCGCCACATTTCAAACTCTCAATTGACCTTATAAAACTGGCTTCATCTTAAACCCATCCACTGTGCTTCGACATATCAACTTTCACACATGGGAATCTACACACACACACATACTTACACTCACATTTATATGGTAAACTTGACTAAAAGGACTCGAGGGAGATATTAATCTACTTCTCGTATGTGTGTGTGTATTTTTTGTATATTTTTTTTTTTTCTGTGGTACGCGCCAGCAAACAGGCAAAGCCCAAAAGCCAAAAACGTTTCATTCGTTTCGTTTCGTTTCGTTCATTATTATTACCAACTATTCGCGGTTGCTGGCAGCTTTAACCTGATACCCGAAACCAAAAACTGAACGGAACCTGGCCGCCACACGCTCTCACACTCCCCGCCGTCATTTTCACAAGTTTTCAGCTGCTTTTCATTTTCATGCCACCGCGCATTTCTCTCCTTCAGTTGGCTTTGCTCCTTTTGGCCGGAGCTCTTAACTTTTATTGTTAACATGCAATTCATTTATTAATAATATTCATATGTCAGTGCATGTGTGTAAGTGTGAGTGTGTTGGTCGTGGGCCCTTCCCTTCGCTTTGCCGCCAGCCCCTTGGCTCTGTGGTAGATGATGATGTGCCTGGTCAGCCAGGCAGTTGACTTTTTAAAGGTAAGGTCAAAGGGCGACCATATGTACTCCAGTGTGGTGTGAGGCGTTTTTACTCATTATTGATTTCAAGTTGAGTAAAATGCTTTCCAAAATGTGCCAGGGTAAGAAATGAAATGGCTTAAAGCTGAAAAATTATTGAAATCAGCGGATGAAAAGACTTCAACTTTGTCATTTAGTTAAATGTTACAATTGATTCCAAATTTGTATATCGATTATGATTTAAAACCATTTCAGTATATGTACATACGGGGGTGTATCAGAAGTCTTTAGTGATTTTTGTATAAAGGGGTTCATATTGTTTGCCCTTATACGTAAGGTTACACGAATATGCTCCGGTATTAGATCAGATGATTTAGTTCTCAATATTATAGAAAGTAGATTAGGTGAGTGCGTGTCTCCTTTCATAAGATCTAGATGACTATTTTCTTCATGTCATTGCACTAATATAGTCATCAAAGTAAAGTTCAAAATGAAATCGTCCATACGAAACTCTTTTTTTAGTCATTTTTAATAAATCCCTGTTAACTTCTAATTCAGAGTTAAGAGGATTTTTTTTTTTCGTTTTTCTATCTCTAGTTACACTTAACCGATTTTAATGATTCAAACTGAAATCGACGGTTAGAACAGAATGACATCTATACTGATTAAAACCCTGTCTTTCAAACAACCTGAAGATGAGAAATCGTGGCCGCCAGCACAGCTAAAAACACTTTTAAATTTAAAACCGAAACCGTAACCGTAACCGAAAAAAATGTATTTCTTTAAATCGTAACCCTATCTATAATTACATAATCTATAATCTATCTGCCATGTTCCGGTTTTCACAAAAGTAAACTTGAATTTTTTACATGTTTTCTTTTCTATTAAGCAATCAAGGAAATCCGTCTAAAGCACCGTTGGCCCTCGGTTCCAGCCCGGGGGCGAAAACATTTCGCTATTTACACATACATGACCCGAACGCTTGCCGAAGCTGAGACCTAAAGAACAAAACAGCGTCATTCGCTCGACAGAGTTCGAAGCGATTAGGTCGAAGCAAATTCACGGAGCTTTGTTTTCACACACTTTTTGGCCTCGCTCTCGCTGGCCATCGCTGGTCTAAAGCATTTACTTTTCTACGGATTCAAGTTAAAACGTTTTAATCTGATAAACCCATCCATTTTTTTTAAAAAAATCACAGCACATTTAACAAATTCAAATTCGACAATTTTTGTCGAAAGTGAAAACCGGAACAGGGTTGTATAATTACATCATGGCTGCAAACCTCATAAAAATCGTCAGAGGATCACTTCGGGGTTCGAACCAGCTAACCTTTTTGAGTTTGGGTTCACGGAGTGGGTTCAGAAGGTCGCGGAATCTAGAATCGGGTTCGATCTGGGGTTCAGGAAATATTTTGTTCAAAAAACATGTTCGTATATTAAATGAAATAAAAGTTTAGAGGCTTGATAATATTATATTCGAGTTGGTTTCAGGTCAATAAGTCATGGAGCAATGAGTATTAAGGTAGGGTCCAACTTATATTAAAAAAAAAGGAGTGTGTGTCATGAGACCACGGTACGAGCGAAGCTCTTTACGATGAATCCGATTTAAGTAATGGAAAAAGACACATTTGGATTCTGTATAAATAAATGTTAAATTATCAAATATTAGGTCACTCTCAAATCACTGTAAAGTCACTGTTTAGTCACTGTTAAGTCGCTTTAAGGAACTGTAAAGTCACTGTCAGTTACTATTAAGTCACTGTTAAGTCGCTGTTAAGTCGCTGTTAAGTCGCTGTTAAGTCGCTGTTAAGTCGCTGTTAACTCACTGTTAACTCACTGTGAAGTAACTGTAATGTCACAGTTAAGTAACTGTAATGTCACTGTTAAGCGTTGTTTAAATAAACGACAAGACCGCGAAAAAAAATACACCATTAAAATTTTTTTTATTTTTACCTAAAAGCTAATGTCAAAATTTGCGCAAATTTTTCAGGAGCAAATACTTGCTCTTTTGGGAACACCAACTTTGTTCTACGCTAACACTTACAGTTCAAGGCAAACTTTGTTTGCACAAAATGTGTACAAATTTTGTTTGCGTGTGGGACCTTAGCTTTAGAGATATTTGGGACAATTTACGCTGCTCAATTTTGAGCAGTGCTAAGCGATTGTCCGCATTGAGATTCTTTCATAGGAAGTTTCCGCATAGGAAATGACAGTGCTTGGAGCAAACCGGACATATTCTCCCAATGCAGCAGACAGAAACGGAGTCGACTGCGCAACCGTTCGGTCTATAGATTCTAAATTTATATTTATTCATAATTTTTACAATAAGACACACACTACAAAGGAGGATGGTCGATAGTACAGATGTTTCAAGAACCCCACGGTTTAATTGTCAGCAGGCTTTTGCCTGCTGTTGCCAGCATTGCTATAACAGTTTGGGAATTCCAAAGGTAGCACAAGTGCAAAACAGACAGCTATAATTTGACAGAAGACTTTGTGCTTGTGAGAGCCACATTTCGGCCTTTCTGTATCAGTGAGGCAAATACTCTCTTCTCAGTTAACGCACTGTATAAATTAATCGTTAGTCTGTCTTCCAGTAATCTTTCATTATTACTTGCAAATATATGAAGGAGAAAAAGTGCTCTAGTCTGATACAGTTGTTGCAGGAACAGCTAATACAACAAATGCGACATTTTTAA
This sequence comes from Lordiphosa clarofinis, assembly GCA_018904275.1. Classification (NCBI taxonomy): domain Eukaryota; kingdom Metazoa; phylum Arthropoda; class Insecta; order Diptera; family Drosophilidae; genus Lordiphosa; species Lordiphosa clarofinis. Next base: position 613,639 of record JAEIGQ010000018.1, read on the forward strand.
GTAATTTACATTTAATATAAGTTTATTAATTTTTTAAATAATTAATTGTTTCTCCATTTGTTTAATGAATACATCACAATATTTCCGTTCTCCAAAGGGACCTTTAAACTTACTTAAATTAAAACGAAAAATTGTCCAATAATTTTCGTTTTTTATGTCTTAAAAAGAAACTCTCGGTATCGAAGGTTCTCACACATTTAACAAATTCTGTGGAACTGTATAAGAAATTACTTAATGTGCGTCATGTACTCTCTGTATCTCTGTCGCTGGCGAATCATATTTTGTAATAAACTTGTATACAGATTTTAATTAACTTCACACGTTATATATATATGCAACGGCGTTCCCTTCTCCCCCTGCCCCAACCCACAGACCACTCACTTGATCCATTTGAACGGTGCTCCATAAGTATACGGCTGTCCCTTTTCCACACACTCATAATTTTAACGAGTTTAATTTGAAAAACCTTTAAAGGTAATTAACGTATATTTTTGGCAGTTTTATGACATGTTTTCAGTTATTGTTGTTGTCATTGCATTTGCTTGGGCAATAAGGCCAGACGAAAAAAAAAGAGCGACACACGAGCAAAGTAAGTGAGTAAATAATATAAGATACGAGATTCATATTTAGTTTACTTAGCTCAGGGGAAGACACCGAGTTGGTAGAGCAGCAGGTTGGGGGAAGGTGAAGCGGGTATTATGGCCAAGTGTAAGTCAGTCAGCCAAGTGCGGTGAGTATTTAAAAAACAAAAAAAAATTACTTAATTGTTGTCATAAACTGACGACAATGACGACGACAGCCGCTGACATGGCCCCCCCAAACAGTGAGTGGGAAAAGTAAGCGATCCACACAGTCGATGCTGACATTTGTGACAATTATCGATAGAAATTAAACAGAATCATCGATCGAATAGTTTGCTATATTTACCTCCAGGGTTCAACAGACGCTTTAAAATCGCTCAGTAATCGCTGTGGAGTCCCTCATCAAATCGCTTATCTAAGTCTTTCCGAAGAATGATAATAAATTGTAACGATACAACTCATTAAGCGCTTAAGAGCTTTAAAAGCTGGTACAACATAAATATCACATTAAATGTTCTGAAAAGAAGAAAAAATTTACTTTTTTTTTTATTTTACAGCTGGAAAATTATATTCAAAAAAGTTTTATTTAATTACATAAATCTTTTCCTGAAACTTTCTTGTCTAGAAACATATCATACTCTACGGTTTTATTGTGTATAAACAGAACAAGAGTTCGCTTAGGAATCGCTCAGCATTTGATGAAAAAAATGTAATATATACTAAATCGCTAGAAAATCGCTTAGTAAATTGATATGAAAACGCTTAAGCTCTATTTACTTCACCTGAGCATTCAGCTGAGTTTTCTGTCAGCCAGCGTACCAGGCGTTTTAGGAGACATAAGGCTACTCATTTGAGGAATTGATCTGGCCTGACCACTCAGCTGAGCTGTCTCGGAGTTTAAGATCCTTGAGTTACCAGGTTAAAAGAAGCTAAAGGAAGCATAAACTCCGTATGGGACACATTTTTGGGTAACAATAGCCTGAATCTGAATAAAGCAAGTTTGGGGAGGCAAAGTCAGCAAGGAAGCGGTTCAGCTGCAGAGATACCTTGCTTAAAGAATGTTTCAATTACCTGAAGTAGATATACTAGCGAGGGCCTTATAGCCCTAATCTGCACCTCAGATATATGTACATCAAGAGCACTACTCGAGTACTACAGCACCAGACTATTGCATACTTTGGAGCAGTATATGCTTGGACAGGGGATTGGATGTTACGCGTCTCTCAGAACACAACATCAAATGTCTCAGTGGAAATTACTCACTCTGAATGAGTAAAAGGAAATGCAGGTCTTCCCGGCTCTAGATGGAGACATGGGTTGGAAAAACTTGGCCATTTATATTGAGAGTGTTATTTTATATAGGACAAAAATTTATTTAGAAAATATAAGTATATTTAATTAATGTCATGTCAAGTTTAGTTCAGAAAAGCTGAAGGTTTTAAGCTTAGCTTTTAAATGTGTTTTAGTAAGCTCTACAACTAGAAATAATTTAGTCTTTGTGACAGATTGGGTACGCCTTGTCTTTGCAAAGTTAAACGCTTTTACCATTTGCCGGAGCAGCTTGTGGGTTATGTGTTTGTGAGTGTGTGAAGAGGGAGGGGTGAGTAAACAGTGAGCGATTTAATAATGACTAAACAGTTACCTAAAAGTGATTTAACATTAACATAACAATGAGTTGCAAGTTAAATTTTCAATCAGAATCAGTAAATTCAGTAAATGCCGCAGAGTCTGTCGAAAAATGCTTAAAGCAGCCCACAAATCGTTTAGTAGTTGGGCAGAAAATATGTTAGAAATTCGCTTCGGAGTCACTTTTGAAAAGAAAAGAAACATCTTAGACACGTTTGGTGAACATATTGAGTAAAGGAGCGCTCACACATGCGGTTGAAAGATGAACCTACGGCAGAACTTGAGGCTGATACGGAAAAATAACCACGATTTGCGCTGAATTAATCTTCAAAATTAAGTTGTAAGCTCAGCTTAGCGAAGTTTATCAAGCGAGTTTGTAAAATTTCATGATCAGCCGTCAGTTCATCTTTCATTCGCATGTGTGCGTGCGCCCTATGTGGAGACGTAAGCAGCAGTCGGCCAAAAATAACTTAGAACATTTTGTATGTATAAAGACAGAAGTTGCCTAGAAAAAAAAAACTTAAAATCCTTGTGGAGACGCTTTAAAAAGGAAAAGACATTTTTGAGAAAACATTTGAGACAAGTAAAAAAGTCGGTCTAACCCGACTATGTCATACTCTGTACCAAGAGTAGGAGCTGAATGCAACGCTTCTGCTGCGCTCATCTCTAAGTTTCTCTCTCTCTCTCCCTCTCTCTTTCACTCACACGTTGTTGAATGAAATGCGGTGTTGGTTGTGACTGTGAGGGAGGGGGTGGGGGAGGGTGGATTTTACTTTTTGGTCATAACTTGAGAACCGCTCATCCGATCCTTATCTTTTCTTCGGCAAGTCGATGCATATTACGACTGACCAACTATCTCTAGAAGGAACAAATCATCTATCTACAAAACTGCGGGAGATATGACGTTTTTTCCAAATTGCGGGGGCGGGAGGGGGCGTGGCAAAAATTGAAAATAAACTTAATCTGCCTGCAAGTATAAGAAGCATTTGTTCCATACATGTCAAACCTTTATCTCTTACCATCTCTGAGATTTGTTTGTTCATACGGACGGACGGACGGACAGACAGACAGACGGACAGACGGACATGGCTATATCGACTCGGCTGTTGCTGCTGACCGAGTAATGCAATGAGAGTGCCAAAGCTAAGATGTCGCTCTGGAAACACTAAGAAATCGCTCAATTAACGCGTAGAATTTGTATAGTAAATGCCTGAAAGCAATAGTTCTAGATTTGCCAGCTAAATCTGTGTACCCAAAGTAAACTTTTCCCACAAACTGTGTATGAAATCTCATACTCAAAAGGTAGCCATATCGTTGACAGTCAAACAAAAACCGTAATAACAAAATAATAACTTAACACAAAAAAAAAAAACAGGTTGTTAATAATAATAATTATATGATTATTGCCTAACCAGGTAAAACTATTTAAGCGAAATTTTTCCAAATGAAAAACTGAAAGGGCTGCAGCGGAAACTTCCCTCCCACTGACTCATCCACTTAATTGATATTTTGTGATCAAGTCGATGTCGGGTTTCTGATTCTGGTTGGCGTTTTAATCAGGAAGTTTTTAATTGCGCTGCTCCCCCTGCCTTCCCCTCCTCACATTCAACCTCATTTAATTGAATTATTTCGTCGTCAAGAAATCAAAAGATTTCTTGTTGTTGTTAATTTTTAATTTGACTCGCTTGAAATTGGTTAATAAAAATTGTACAGCAAAAAAATATATATATATACAGAGAGTTTCTGTCTTTTGTTTGATTTGGTTTTTGCACCCTTCTGGTTCAATGTTTAATTTTAATTTTTTTCATTTTTTGTTTCGATTTATTTTCTTTTGCATTATTAAAAAAGTAAACAGCAACTCGCCTTTGCCTCAAACCAACGTAAATTCATTTGTTTTTGTAATTTTTAAACAAGGCAACAGCAGGCAGCCGGCCCCACCCCGCCCCCCACCCCACTGGGCAACCCTTGCACGCAAAAATTATTATAATTTCCTTCTTTTTTTTTTTGTATTTTTTTCTTCTCCCTTGGCTCTGGGTAATCGCCTTCGATATGCCTTGACTTCGACTTCGACGGAAACGGAAACGTAGCCAAAAATGCGACGCCCTGCAGCCCCCCCACCTCGCCAGTTACTCCGTTGTTGTTATTTTTCTGGTGTAACAATAAAATTTTTGTATCCTTTTTTTGTTGAGCAAAATCAAAGGCTGCAATATGCTGCCGCCCAACCAATGTTGACGCCGCCAACGTCGTCTGTTGCTGTAGTTAAAAAAAGAAAAGAAAAGCAGATTGAAAGAATGAAAGAAAGAAAAACCCGCGGCCACAACCAACACCGGCCAGCAATTGTTGTAGGGCTCGTGTTTCTTGCTTTCGTTCTTCATTTTTTTTTTTTTTTGCTATTTTCTTTCTTAAACTTTCAATAATTTTTTGCCCAGGCTGTACAATTGATGGGGTAGGGCATTTGAATTGCAATCATTTTGTTTCTACTTCTTAAGCCTTTTGCCGCAGTGGAGCCAAACAAACTGGGGAAGGTACTGCTTTATCATTTTTCCAGTGTATACCTCAACAAAGGAACTGCCAAAACCAAAAATTACTTATCACAAAACTTTTGACACTAAAGGCCTTTGTTTTGTGAATTATTTTTATATACGGAGTTTTTTGTTTTGGCAGTTGCTTTGTTGAGTTGTATACTAGGTATACTAAGGGTTTATAAAGCTTCGATCAACTAGGACCAATTTTCTTGAATTTGCTAAATAGATTAATGATAGATTTCTTATGAAAAAGGAAACTGATGTCATCTACAAAGATTTCAGTTAATCATTTGACTCTCTCTTCTCTTTTCGCTTAATCGGTTAGGAATTCCCTTCCCTTTTTCTTATTCAGATCTTGTCCTTTTTAAAAGATTGAACTCAAAAAGTTATGCTTTCTATTTCTGGTGTACCGCAAGGTTGCGATATGGGATCTTAATTGCTCCAAGTACATATTTATGACTCTCCGTAGAACCTTTGCAACGAATATTCACAGTCGTTGATCTTGAACCTCTTTTTGATCCCGAATCGAGCACATTTTTCCTCTATTGTTTATGGGGCGAGTTTATGGAAAGAGTTTAATGATCCCTACACCTTAATGTTTCCGTACTTGGTATTCCAGCGGACTCAAGCTAACTGTAGCACAGTACTTGTTCCCTTCAATATTCCGATTATCAAGTGAAAGTGTTGAAATGACATTTTGAAGATATCATCAATACCAACTTGTATCAGATTGACACTTTTTTGTGTTAATTTTTAAGTATCAATTTGCTACTAGATCTTATCAAATAAATAGTTAAATCAGGGGCGCCCATGCCTATTCCGCAAGCCACGCAGTTGTTGTTGTGTAACGCCAAGGAATAGCTTGCACGTATAGGTACCGGGCTCGCCGGCTCTGGGTTTTGTTGTTGTTGCGCTCAGTTTCTATTTTCTCTCTCTCCCATGTCTCTCACAAACTCCAACGCAACAACAAAGTTTCTTATGCGTACGGCAGAACACTTTTCGCTAACCACGGCGGCACGAGCCGAACTCATGCGCAGGCTTGCGCCAATAGATAAAACACATTTTCATTCGCTTCCTGGTGTTCAATGCAATACGGTCGGATCGGGTCACGCAAACAAAAATCGGGTTTCGTTTTCTTTTGCTTGCATGTTGCTTTTGCATGAAATATATTTTGCACATTTGTTTAGGTTTTGACGCGCTGGTACTCTCATTCATTTTGAAACTAGCTATTCGAAATTAAATGTGTTGTCTTATCAAAATTCAACCGGAAGAGTAAGTTTAACGTTTATCTGACACTTAGCACTCTGGGACGGAGAAATCGGCCCTAAATGTAACAAGTCAAACATCGCCAGCTGTGACAGCTTTGTTTTACAATTAATACATTCTTCGAATTTTCCAACTAACCTTTGTTGACATTAAACACTTTTTAGTTTCAAATTAATTAGGGTATTCACTTTGTTGAGCACTTGAGCAGTTTTGCCTGACTAGTATTGTGAGCAGCCCTCTGTGCACGAAATTTGTGCACAACTACGTTTGAGGTATGATTCGGCAGTAATCCATGGTTCATTCAAAGTTGGCGCTTTTTACATACAATTTAAATGAATGTTTGATCACACATTTCAGGGTCTGGGTCGAGAAAGCAGTGCACAATTTGTTCAGAGTAAATTGTTGTAGTAAATGTTTACACTTTTCCCCAAGTGCTCAAGTGCTCAACAAAGTGAACACCCTAAATGTTTTTTGTCAAGGAAAACCAACAACACTTAGCCAGTACACATTTACACTTTGTTTTACAAACATGCATGATTGTAAGTAATTACTGCACTTTCAATCATTTATTATTAACTCCGATTTTTTGAAAATTATGTTTTTGATCGAGGCATCGGGCTCTTAAAAAATGCTAGGGTAACAGAGTCCACAAGCAAACTTATCAAGAATGAAAACCCAAATAAAAAGTTGTTATATCTCTTCTCCACCCACTGTCAAGATTACAGCGCAACTTGTCCAGTTACCAGCGCTAGGATGACAAGATGACGGCGTTCCGGAAACATTTTTCTCTTACACTTATATGAATACATAAGTATGTTTGAGGCTTTCTTCTTCACTCATATTCAGAGGACGAGAGTAAAGTGAAAACGGGATCACGTAAACAACAGCAATATGAGTTAAGAGGGGAAAAGAGGTTTAAACTTTAAAGGTGTGAAAAGAGGGTAAGCAAAAGGTGGAAAGAGGTTGGGAAAGAGGGTGAACAGTGATATAATAGTGACTAAACAGTGACTAAACAGTGCCTTGACAATGACTTGACAGTGTCTTAAAAGTGACTTGAAAGTGTATTAAAAGTGACGAAACAGTGACTTGAAAGTGTCTTAAAAGTGACTAAAATGTGACTTGACAATGACTTGACAGTGACTTGACCGTGACTTGAGAATAACTTCACAGTGACTTGACAGTGACTAAACAGTGCCTCGATAATGACTTGACAGTGTCTTAAAAGTGACTTGAAAGTGTCTTAAAAGAGACTAAACAGTGACTTAACAGTAACTTGACAATGACTTGACAGTGACTAATCAGTGACTTGACCGTGACTTGAGAATAATTTAACAGTGACTTGAGTGACTTGAAAGTGACTTAAAAGTGACTAAACAGTGACTTAACAGGGGGAACCGAGAGAAGAAACAGTGCGGGAAAAGGGGAACGGGGTTAGGGGGAAGAGAGGGCTTTAAATTATTTCTATTTCAATGTTAACATCTTTTCAAACGTCTAGGATATGTAGAAATTCAATTAAGAACCGCACTTTTATGAAGAAATCAAGACGAACAAAGTTTAAACAAATACAGTAGCTGTGAACAAATTAGCGCATAAAAAAAATTAAAATTTTTCAGACTATCTAAAAATATATTTTCATTTGCTTCGACTTTTGTTCTGCTCAAAATCTCATTGCTCAGCTATCCTGCCACAATTCGTTCATACAATTAAGTAGCGTATGGTTTCGAGTCGTCTATGTCTCAGTGTTTTTTCGCCTTAACTTTCATAAGATTTTGTTACTCAACCATCCAAGCCCAGCAAATGCCTCGTCTCTTCAGGATTGTTGTTGTTATTGTTCTGTTTCTGTACTCCTTATTAATTTTTGGTGCAATTTTTCGCCCCTTTGGCTGGCCTCCACCTCCCCGCAGTGCCATTACCAACCCACGTAGCCGCCTTACTTAATTCATTTTTATATTGAATCCTTTTTCTCTTTTTTTGCTTCTTTGTCTTTTATAGACTTGGCGTGCATAAATATTGTTTTGGGAGATTCTACGCGGTGATCTATTAACTGCCTCCCCCTTCCACCCCAAAACAAAAAAAAAAACGTCACGGAAGTTGACATTAAACAAAAGTACAAACCGCGAGAAACACATGGAAATTAAAAAAAAATAAATAAAATTAAATAAAAGTGTGGAAAAAAAAATAGAAAGACAGAAACAGACGACGAGGCGACAGCAACTGAAGGCAAGCAGCAGGCAGCACGAATAAATAGAAAAGACATTCACCGCACTCAAGAGTGTGGCTAAGAGATACTCAGCGACCCCCCCACTCCTCCCTGCCGCAACCTTTTAATTGTGGTAAAAATGGAGTAATGATGGACTCCAAAGTTGGGTCGACTTTGGCCTTTCGGAAGTTGGCATTTTTACTTAGTATTATGCACTATTATTGTTATTATTTTTTTGTTAGTTGGCCGAGTTGGCGGCCTTAAACAAACAGAAAGTTTTTTTCGGTTTGGATTTCAGTTTTAGGTTTTCTGCTTTGGGGTGTGGGGTGTGGGGAGGAGGCGCGGGGAGTTCAAACCTTTCTACACAACCACATCCGGCGTTTCAGTTTCGGAAGTGTGTGAATAGAGCTCCCACACGTGAGTTTTGAAGACGGCGACAAGAGATTGGACGACGCGTCAACTGAGCGACTGGGAGAGCGCGAGAAAGTTCACTGGGTCACTGGAAAGGCACCAACAGAAACAGCAACAACAACAACGACCCTGAGAAACCCTGAGAACTTGGTGAAATCATCAAATTAGAAATGATCCTTCAGAAAGGGGTAGATTACTTGAATCACTTTTATACACTCTGAAGTGTTTAAAGATTAAGAAAAGCAGAGTATGTTAAAGTCGGGCTTGACCGACCGAATTTTTAAATTGTTTTTCTTGTTTAAATAAAATTTGGGAAAATTTCCAGATTTTTGTTCTACATCATAATCCTAGGTTCTATTAAAATTTTGGAAACTTCGCGATTTAATTGATCTTTTGATCCTATTTACCGTTGGACTGTTTCCTCCCATATTTACCCTCTAGCAAAACTTTATAATTAGGGTGTTCACCAGCCCTCGTAAAAGCGTTTACCCGTCTTTATTATAATCTAAACTCAAATGAGTTACTCAATTACCATTTTTCCTACATTCAAATTAAAGTTATATAGCGTATGTTTAAGTCCGGGTTATTAACTATCTGTGTGCCAAGGTTCATACGAATCCTTTTAGCCATTTGTGAGTGACTCTTGTAATAATTTTGTAAATTTCGCGGTTTTTAGGACCATTTACTAACTTGAGATATAGCCTATGCCTTTTTTTCTGATCTCCATGAACATAATGTGGAAATTTCGCAACGATCGGTTTAGCGGTTTAGACGCCTTTAGAGACTTAATATACTTTCACTTTTGTTTATATGTATAGATTCAGGGATACTTGGAAGATATATGGAACACAGAAGTCAGGGGCAATACAAAATCTTATTAATCGAGTGTTGTACATTTGCTACTGACATTCCGGCAGGTAGGTAGGTATTTCCGGCTGGACCCTCACCGAAATTGAATCAGCTGTTTCAGGTTGTCAAGTTAGCGACTTCATGAGCTTTCCGTCGCTCAGGAACGAAATTTTAGTTTGTTTGAGACATAATGAAATATGTTATGCTACCTCGTACAAATTTGTATGTCATCTGGAATCAGGCCTTAGGGCCCCCGCACACAGAAAGCGGAGCGGAGCATCCGCTTGAAGCGGATATTCTGTACCGCATCAGAGAGGGGATAGCAAACAGAATGCTGATTTCCAAATCCTTTTTTATTAATATGAGTTTGTTTTTGAATAAATATCACATTTTTATACATTATTATATTTTATAAATATCTTAAAAAGTCTTAATTTTATATTTTAATAAATTTTGCAATACTGTCAAGATGAAGTCTGTTAAGAAATTTGCATTTATTATCTGATGACTCGAACGGACAATGCATGAAGTCTTTAAGCATGTTAACCTTTTTAATTAAATTTTATCTTTTAATCTAAACCCAAATCTATTTCCAATTTATTTTTTAAAATCATAAAATGTTAACATATATTAAATATCGCTTTAAGACTACCCCGCCTCGATTTCATACTCCAAACTTAAATTTATTTTATTTTTATTACGATCGTTAACTTAAATTATTACTTGTTTTGCATAATTTGGGTTCAAACTGAAAATTTCAGTCTTGGATAATGTTTATTATTTACTAAAAGATTCTATGAAGGTTCGAAAAATCCAATAAAAACTTTTACCACCACATTTTACATTACAGACTATGAAAGGTTTGGCATTCCCAAAGACAATTTTGCCAAGAAGATTTTGTTAAAACTCAATTACTACGAGAAAAAATTTGTATATTTTAAATGTTTAAAATTGGCAGAATTCTTAACAATTTCTTAAATTTATAGTATCAATATGAAACAAATCTACAAAGAATATATTATAAGTAAATATAATAAATTTATAAATTTGTGAGTCTGTAACGTCGATTGACGGATAAGTCTTTGTTTGAGAATTACTTTACTTTTAAGATGATTTAATTTAATTGTTGTTTCATTCTCAATTTCGTTTTTACATTTTCATGTCGGCAATTACAAAATTATGTGTCTGTGATGTCACAATGGAGTTGTGGTTTTAACAAGCGACGCATTATAATTTTTCTATTTATGAAAATATTTAGGTATATGACATTTTTATCAACCAGAAAGCTAATATTTTACTGCCATATTTTATAAAAATTTAATTTATTGGACAATTTTAATCATTTGTTTCCTCTGTGTATAATTTGTATTTTGATTGTTGCACAATTCGGCAGATAACATTATTTTACTAATAAATTGGCAGCGGAAGAGCGGAAGCTTTTGGTGTGCGCGCTCTTTATGTACTCAGAGTGTTTGAACTCAAAAGCGGATAGGCTATGCTCCGCTCCGCTTTCTGTGTGCGAGGGGCCTTAAAGAGTAAAAAGTGAGCTATCGGTTACAACCGCTTCAGCAATTCCGCTTTCAATTAGACCTGATCTAGTAACCGTAGACATGGTTCACATCTTCCCATGATACAAGTATGACAGCTAAGGTGCTCTCTGAGTGTGCTCTCTTTTCGGGACTCCCAAGTCCAAGAGAGCTCTCTCCAGACTTCAGTAGTTCGGCTCGTGTGAGCTGTGGATCGACGCCTCTGATCTAAAGAGAGTTCTTTTGTCCTCTCCATTTGGCCGGCACTGAAGTAACTAAGGGTTCCCTAAGCAGAGAACGCGAATTTGTGACCGTGTCTTTATCTTGCCATATTGTTACGGCACTGCATTTTGGGCTGAAACCGGGCGGGATCTTAACCCCACACCGCAGTGCAAACAATCACTACAAATTCAAATCTTCACTAGCAAAAACGACCACAAATTCAAAAAAGCAAATAGTTATTTGTCAAACAATCAAAATTCAGAACAAATATCTAACAAATAAAGTTTATTCAATAAACAGCGTCATAAGACGACTAAAGGGTTCCTACAGGCAACGCTCCCACGCAGCGATTTGGCTTTATCAGCTGCCTTAACATAGGAGTCAGACAGTGTTCTCACCCTTCTCTTCCTTCCAAAAATACACTCTCTCACAGTAATGCATGACTTTGGCAAGTATTCGGTCTGAATTGGCGAACTCTAATGTAAAGTATCGAACATTATATTGAGACGTGCTTCAAAAGATGAAGAAAGCAGAAATGTGTGATCACTTGCAAAATATAGTAAAAATTGCAAGAGACATTTTAAACACACGAGACTTTTATTCAACAGAAGGCTATAAAATTAATCGCAGACTTTTGAAAAGTGCCAAGCAAATACCAATCAAATTGAGTCATGTATATTCTATGTGTTTGTAAATCTAAGGGTGCTTTGCTTTTAGTTTTATTCTCTCGATTTTAGCAAACTCGATAAACTCTGAATGCCATACCTGGTAGGCTGCCTTCACACTGTTCGACAAATGATAGTCCAGCTTTTTGTTGTTTTAGATTTGAATAGCTTGTCAAATTCCTAGAATTTCATGGAGAACTACTAGACATCATGGGTCATGTGTCGAACAGTGTGAAGGCAGCCGTATAGTTGTATTATACATCTTCCTTATAATCTTTGTGGAAAAATCGAAGCGAAATTCAGAACAGTTCCAGATACTCTTAAGAAATTTCTACTTTAGGAGAATCGAGCTATGCAGTAAGTAAAACGACCGACTTCGATATACCCGTTACTCATGAAAAAACATGTTGAACAGTGTTCCTGCGTTTCTTAGGGTGAACATCTGAAAAGTATGCAACACTTCTTAAACTCGGCTATTTATCAAATTTTTGCTCATAACTTGAGAACCGCTCATCCGATCCTTATCATTTCTTCGGCAAATTTATTCATTTCGCTAATTACTAACTATCTCTACAAGATACGAATCGTCTATCTGTAAAACTGTAGGAGATATAACGTTTTTTCCAAATTGCGGGGGCGGGAGGGGGCGTGGCCAAAATTTGGAATAAACTTGATCTGCCTGCAAGTATAAGAAGCATTTGTTCCATACATGTCAAACCTCTATCTCTTACCATCTCTGAGATCTAGGTGTTCATACAGACGGACGGACGGAAGGACGGACAGACGGACATGGCTATATCGACTCGGCTGTTGATGCTGATCAAGAATATATATACTTTATATGGTCGGAAATGATTCCTTCTGCCTGTTACATACATTTGCACGACTTCAGTATACTCTTTTTACTCTACGAGTAACGGGTATAAATATGCCCTATTACGTCCCTCGCTAAAGAGCCCACCTATTCATTGAAACTGTATAATTTATTCAAAACCATTTCCAAAATTGTGTTCTAAAAATTTTCATTAAAACGAATTTTGTTTGATTAGTTGTCAGCTAAATCTGCTTCGAAAGGGACCAAAAAATTTGCCAAAAATAATGCTAAATGCCAAAAGCGGGTGCATTTGAATGCATCCTATTTACGCTGCTGAAGCTTGAGGGACTCCTCCAACATCCTGTAGCTCTCCGTGAGCTCCTCGTTCTTTCTTTTTACGGCGTTCAATTCGCGTGCCATCTCCACCAGCTCACTGGCCAGTTGTTCGGGCTCTTGCGTCCGTTGCAGTAATATATCCACGTTTGTGTACCCTCGAGGTGGCTGCCTATCCATCGGATAAAGTTGCCTAACAAATGGTACCCTGCAAGTGGGATCCAGCGCCGGGCGAACATTCTGCAGACGCTTTAATTCTTCTTCAATTTCCAGTTTTCTTTTGTGCCGCACCATACTCTCGGATCTCTTCGGTGGTACATATTGTACAATCCGCTTCTTCTGTTCCGGGGGCTCCTGTTCCGTTTTAATTTCGCCGCTGGGCAAATGTGCATGAAGCACAGTGGCGGACATTCTTCCCATCGTGAACTTACGTACCAGGCGTGTGGAAGAGGCTTTCAATGCCATCATGGAAGAACGCGCGTTGTAAGCCAGCAAGTCCATACTGCAAACTGGAAAGAGAGGCCTTAAGAAAAGCAAAAAAGTGCAATACTAAAAAGTCAACTTACAGCGTTAAATTCAAACTTTTACTAAAAATTTTCTATACTTTATTTTGTAAATAAAATAAATTTATATTTTGGAATCTTGTTTACCGTTCGACGCTTTAGCTGAGACTGAATAATTTCGTATAGAACTTTAGCTCCTACTGTTTGAGGGGTTTGACATTTGTTTTCCAGGCCTGCTATAATTGACAATATCCAAAAGGCTACTTCGATCTGTTTTATTTTATTAACTAACTTTTTCTATTTTTTTTTCTAAACATATGGAACAATTTTGTTGCCGGCACGCCATATGAACATTACATCTCTCTCCCCCCTGCCCCCTCCCCACCCCGCTGCACATTATTCATTATGCCCAACGACTTCATCATCAAACAGCACACACAGCACACACAATTCTTATTCATGGTCCTAGACCAATTCCTGTTCCTGTTTCTGTTTCTGTACAAATTCGATGAAAAATTATATTTACGTTTTTCTGTTGTTTTGCATAAAAACCCTCCACAGCCAAAGTCTTTTCGTATTTTGATTGATTTGAATGTTACGTTGAGTGCGCAGCGTCGACTGCGACGCTGAAAATGTGACTGATGATTGATGGTCTAAGCCATAGTCGACCCCTAAGCCACCCACCACCCGTACGTATGGCCAGTCAACGCGACCCTCAAAAACACAAAAAAATAATACAATAATCAAAAAAAAAAAAAGTTAAGAAAAAAAGTTATGCAAGTGGCGCACATCAAAATGTGTGCCGTTTTACCTATTATTAGGGGCCGAATGCAAAGAAAAAAAATGTAATTTCCACTCTCTGACAGGCGTATGTCAGATTCGACGACATGCGAATTTTAATAAACCTGCCCAAGAAAAAAACAGAGAAGGTGTTTATGGAGAGGTAACAGAAAGCAAAGCAAATGCAATTTTGGATCAACTAATCATCAATATTGATATTAGTATCAATAAACGAACGCTCGTCTTAGTGGTATTTTTGGCGACTGAGTGTCTTGTATGATCGTATGTCAAAGTAGTTGAATCGAGTCGAAGCTATTTCGCCATTTACACATATTCGAGCCGAACGCATGCCAATGCTGGGACCAAGAGAGCAGAAAGCAGTCAGCCGCTCTCACTCTCACATTTAGTCCCCGCTGTTACAGATCAGAGCGGCACAGCTATAGCCCCTGGGGCACGAACATACCCGTCAATTCACACGAAATGCTTGCCGAAGTCATGCTTTACTGAGGGTAAGATCGAGACACAGTCATACAGTCTCAGAGAGAGAGAGAGAGAGAGAGAAAGAGCGTTTTTGGGGTGATTCCATTAACACCCACTGAGAGACCCAACCCAGTTGTAATTTTGGCGGGTGGACGTCTTGTTCGCTTTGAAAACGTAGAGGCCGTGGATTAAGTACCCGATGGAGCATAGTTTATCATTTTATATATATTGTTTTTATGTTATATAGTTATATACGTTTTTTATTTGAGGTATTTTCAACATTGTCTTTATTTTATACAATCCTTTAATCGATTACTTTCATCACAAAATTAATTATTGGCCGACCGCTTACATTTGACAACGGCAGTCTGCGCATGCGATCTCAACGCGCTGTCCGACGCTATTCTCTCAAAGTTCGCTTCCCCTCATTTCCCTGGCCTATAAGAACGAATTTTGCTCAATTTCAAGAGCCTACTTGATTCAAGTGTCGAACAGTGTGAAGGCAACCTGACACGGTACGTGGTACGTGGAGTATCGAGTAGAAAGCAGCAAAAACATCGATGGTACTGATATATTATTGCTAGAAAGAAATGAGGAAGGAAAGAGGAAGAAAAAAGAAAGGCAGGAAAAAGACCGATAGAAGATTAAAAGGTGTGAAGAAGTGGGAAGAAAAGAAAGTAGGGAAGAAGAACGAAACATAAGATAAAGTAGCAAGGAGAAAGAAAGGTAGCAGGGAACAAGGGGATAGAAAAGAGGAAGGAATGAATGAGGAAAGAAAACTTAGCAAAGCTGTGGCAAATACGGAAGGATAAAGCTATGAGGAAGAAATAAAACAAAGAAGTAAAGCTGTGGAAGATTTGAAAGATGAAATCTATTCGAAAAGTAGGAAAGGTCGAAGAAATCTAATAAGAGAAAGAAAGGAAAAATGATAATCCCAGTACCAATAAAAAATAGACAAATCTTGTTTAAAATAAATACCAATACTCGGAGTACATTTAATTGATCTTTATCGAACAAGAACATGAAGGTATGGTAATTGCTTTGTTTCCAAAAAAAATTCAAATACTTTAAATTTGGCAATGCGAAAGGTTTGTATTGGTCTGTTGTTTGTTTGGTGTACCTCGTCTAATCTGGCCAAAAGAACAACTTCAACAGACTCCACAAACTGTCAGGAGGTTTTGGCATAGAATTCTCCCCCAAATATTTGCCCGCAAAGAAGGCACAGCCAATCACAGCCACAAAGGAGAACAAAAGTGTCAGATTCTTTTGCCCCAATTGAATTAATAGCAAAGCCCAGGCTTTGAAAGGATCGTCAACCACTCTGGGAGGCGGAGGTGGTAGATCTGGTATCTCCAATTCTTCAGCCTTGAGGTCCGCATTGGTGGCAGATGCATCAAGCGACTGCGTTTTTGGTTCAGTTACATCATCAGCTACGATTTCTAGGACAGCTGGGACATCCAAACTGATCTGGTTAAAGTCTAAAGCGTCCACCTGAACCTCCTGATCAGTGGTTTTACGGTGAGAACGGAAGCCACGAGCTGTCGTCTGTTGTGACTTATGCACTTTAACTAATGAACTGGCCACGGAATGCCGCACTTTTAATGCGGTTGAGTCAGCCACTGGCAATAATCTCACCCTAGGGGTGGGCACCTTCGTCTTTTTCTTCTTCTCTGGGACAGCCTTGTCCACATTCGCCTGGCGCTCTTTTGGCTTGACCTCTGCCTTCTTTTTCACCTTCTTATCCTTGGCGCGGTCCAAAACGTTCTGTTTGCCTTCGGTCAGGTTTAGCTTCACTTCGTTCTTCGCTTCAAAAGTTGAAGCTTCTGGAAGCAGTTGCTTCCGAGTGTCCTTGGCCTTCTTGTGTGAGGCCTTCTTGGCATAGATGTAAGTTTGGTCCCCATGGGTCTGCACTTCCAATTCCATTGTGGTTGTAAGCAAATACTAAGAAGTAAAATTATAGACCAAAGAATTGAATTTGTTACCTTTTTATTTACCTGCAAAAATATGTAAATTTTTGGAAAATATATTTCAATATTTAACTTAGTTCTTTACTGATACACGTCCTATTTGTTGGAAGTAATATTTTGTACTGAATAAAATGGGAGCTGTGTTAGGGCTATGCCTTTTTTCGGCTTGACATTAAAGGCAAAGCCCACTTGAGGGTACAAATTAATATATTTTAAAAACTTGTATTACAAAGGGGATCAAAATGTAAAATTTACATTTTTTACATCCAGAACTCTAAGGCGGGGCGGAGCACAGCCTATCCGCTTTTGAAATCAAACGCAGTGAGCACATAGAGTGTGTGCGCGCTCACCAAAAGCTGAGAGTGTACTCTGTATCAAAGGTACATAGAGTATATTAAGTTTTTGCAAAAGTAAGTAACAGGGAGAAGGAATCGTTTCCGACCATATAAAGTATATATATGCTTGATCAGCATCAACAGCCGAGTTGATGTAGCCATGCCCGTCTGTTCGTCCGTCCGTGTGAACAAACAGATCTCCGAAATGGTAAGGGATAGAGATTTGACTTGTATGGGACAAATGCCTTTTATACTTACAGGCAGATGAAGTTTATTTTCGATTTCTCCCACATATCTCCCGCAGTTTTGTAGATAAAGGCTTGTACCTTCCAGACATAGTTAGTAATTAGGATTATTAGAATTCTAAAAAAATGATAAAGATCGGATGCACAATTCTCTAAATATGACCAAAAGAAAGAAAGTTTTTTCCCCACGCCCTGGCAGTAGTGGCGTCATCTGTGTACCTTTGGTAGGATGTTTAAGACCAAAATTGGTGCTAGAAATTAGGGTTGTCGAATATTTCAAAAATATCTATATCGATATTTTTGGCGATATTGAAAAAGTATCATTTCGATAAAATCGATTTAAATATTTTGGTGTTAAAAACATCGATATTAACGATATTTTCGATATTTTTCAATAAAAACCCGGATCTTAACTATGAAAAGGTTTTTTGAGGTAATTGAGGCGTCATTTAACGCGTTATAAAAACTTTAATCTGACTGCACTTAAAAAATTTTACTTAGTTTCCATATTACATATTCGGTAGATTTTTCTTGTAAAAAAAATTCGAAGATTTTAAACATAATTATAATTGATTTACATTAAAGCTTCCTTACAAACATATGTATAATGTGCATCACGATATAAATATCCACAATATGAAAAACGCAGACAATTTGACACACAAAGGACCCAAATTCGCTATTACAAAAATATCATTGAAAAATATCACCAAAAAATATTTGATATCCGATATATCGCCTCTGAAAAATATGCGATAATGATATTCGTCATTTTGGGCAAAAATATCGATATTTCGACAACCCTACTAGAAATGATCGGTTAAAGTTGAACGTACTATTCCAGCCAGGGCTGCAAACCTCCTAAAACTCAGAAGGGGTTCACTCCGAGGTTCGAACCCGCGAAACTTTTTGGGTTCGGGTTCAAGGAGCAGGTTCAGAAGATCGCTGAACCTAGGTTCGGGTTCGAACCGGGGTTCAGGAATAATTTTGTTCTTCGCTAATTGAGAAACATGTAAGTAAATTGAAACCAACTTAGTGCCGATTTCCCTTTTTTTTATACTCTGCTCTTTATATGTGACATAGGGCTCTATGAGAAACATAAGATGAGAAAAAGGCCCTTAAACATTTTATTCATAGGTGATAGTTCAGAGGCTTGATAATATCGTATTCGAGCTTGGATCGTTCAGTCTATATCAGGCCTGTTCCCGTTTCTAAATCTGGTTGATCGGAATTGGTAAATGTTGTGATTTCTAAAAAACTATTAAAGAACTCATGTATGTTTTTGCTGTCAAGAGGATCGAATGATGATAATTGAGTTTTTAAATAAAAAGCCCAATAGCACTGCCGGTTTTTGGAAGTGAGAACATTTAACAATTCCGATTCTGCATAATTTGATAGATATCGAAAACGGTAACAGGTCTGTATATTTGTGTTTGATTATAACTTTCTAAACAAGACACACACACACCACCAACTGCTTCAAGAACCTCCCATTTTTATTCTAAGCAGGATTTGCCTATCTTCTGCAAGTCGGCAGAGCCCATTGCAATAACTGTTTTAGAATTGCAAAGATTACCCAACTGCAAGAAGTGACAACAACACACAACGACAAATTGACAGAAGTAGTCTTTTTGTATGTGTGTGCCCCATTTCGGCCCTTCTGTATTAGAGAAGGAAAATCTATCGCCCCAGTGGTATAGGTTAATTATTAGTCTGTCTTCAACAATCTTTTATTATTACTGACTGACTAAAACAAATATAGAGTAGGAAAAGTGCGCTAGAATGATACTTGTGATGCAGGAACTGCTGATACAACAAATGCGACATCTTTAAGTTCCTTTCAATGGTTGTTTTTCAAAACTTTAAAGCAAAGAGATTCCTTTTCATCTTTATCAAATATAAACATGGTTAAGAATTATCAATTTTTCATGCCTGTTCTCAATTCCACTTCGGTTTTCGTATAAACTATTGTACTTTTAACTCTATGTTAATAGGATTGTATGAAAAGTGACACTTATATCGACGGTTACTAGATCCGCGTTCACTAATAGTGGAATTGCTCAAGCAGTTGAAACCGACAGCTCAGTCCCAAGTGGACTCAATCCAAAGAAAAATAAAGCCTTGATCTAGTAACCACAGATTACTTTAAAATTTTTAAGAGTAAAAAGGCCAGTTCAAAGGTTTATACGAAAATCGAAGTGGAATTGAGAACAGTCCTGATTATTTTATTTATCATTCTTAAAGCTTTTGACTATTAGTTTTTTCTGAATATTATACAATGAAGCAAAATGTTTCTTTCTTAGCTGTTTATATTTCAAGGCTTACAAATATTGGGCAATCTTGTCATTAATAGCATTTAGATAAATTGAATAAAACATGTATTTTGAACCGAACCCTTTTCATCTTTTTTTTGCTCCGGTTCAGGCTCGGGTTCGGGAAGAAAAAACTTGTTCTGCTCCGGTTCAGGTTCGATTCGGACTTCCCGAAAATTCCGGAGTCTCCGACTCCGGAGCGGTTCAACTCCGAACCGGTTTGCAGCCCTGATTCCAGCCCAACTGTTTACAAAGCCTGAATAATTTACCTACAAAATTCAGGGAGAATCTGAAGATAATCAAAAAATTTGGAGTCTCTTATCGGCCGGGACGTTGACAAATCGAACCTTGGTTCAATCCCATATATATTTATGCCAGGACCAATCCATATCCATCCCCCCTGCCATTCGCGTTTGCTCAATTTCATGTCACTCACTCCTCACTCCGTGCCCACTCCACCCACTCCTCCCACACACACCCGTACATATGGACGAGACAACTGCATTCAGTTGTCTAAAAATAACAAGATGATCGCATATAAATTATAATTGAAAATATCCAAACTACCAAAACACTTGTGCAATTTGATGATAAAAAGCGCGAAAACTAAAGAATCTGACGACGCTGTTCCCGGTCGGTGGGTCGGTGGGTGTGCGGGGGCGTGGGGCGGGAGCGGAATGGCGGATGATGACTTGATTTGAAATTTGAAATGATATTTTAAGAAAACTAATGCCGCCAGCCTCAGCGCCGTTTGCGCTGCGCCCCCCCTGCCTGCTGCCCCTTTTGCCACTGGGCATGTTAAATGTCATTTAATAGTTGACAGTTGCACTTGCTGTTGTTGTTGTTGTTGTTGCTGTGATTATTGCAGTTTATTTTTTGTATGTACAAAAATTTATGTGTAGGTGGTTTGAAATTTATGTGCTCGTCGTTGTCGTCGTCTTTTGCGAAAAAATTCTTTTGAATTTGGCTTCGTTTTTCTTTAATAAAAGTAAATTTTATTGCTTACGCTAAAAATGCGCATGCTGATGCTGATGCACTGATCCATTTGCTTATTGGAGACATCCTGTGAGCTGTGATCTCACCTCCACGTTGGCTTTTAGAAAGTTTCTTCAACGTTTTTTTTTTTGGCAAATCATAAATGGCGCCCCCCAGCGGTCATGGATCACAGCACCAGCTTGACTTCCAGTACAGTTGCCGCGCGGATAAGCTGACTCAGTCTTTCAGTCAGCCAGCCAAGCGTAGGGTCTCCCCCTTCCCACCCCCCCGCCACGCATTAAACGCTGCTCACGAGTCTTGGGTTCAGGTCTTATCTAGTCGCTGCTCAAATTCCACCTGCTTGTGTTTTCTTTCTTTCTTTCAGTATTTTTGGGGAGCCATTTTGGAATTTCGTTTTCTGGACGAATGCCTCTAATATGAATTAACACAAAAAAAAAAAAAAAAAAACTAGAACTAGAAATAAAAGAATATCAAATTTTATGCTCATTGTTAGGGTTTTTGTTTTTTTTTTTTTTTGGCTAATTAGCGTGCCCCATGGGAAACACATGGACGCCCGTTTCCACCCGCAGCATATGAACTGAATTTCTTTTGAAGCATATATAATGCGACGTCCATAGTGGTTATAGTCGGTTAATGTTGTTGTTGTTGTTGCTGCTGTTTTGCATAAATTAAACATTTTGATGGAAAAGGCCAAAAAGCCAACAAATTTTTTGATGTTGTGTTGCCTGAGAAAATGGTTTCTAAATTGAACAGATTTCACCATCGAACTTTGGAAGGTACTTTGGAGGTTAAGCCTAGGTATTGAGTAGTTTTGAATGGAACAGCGTTGCCACTCTATGTCACGCTATTGCCAAACGACGTTTGAACCATACCAAAAGCCAAACATTTTAAATGTTTTACCAGGTTAAGCTTGATATGGAGATACTTGCGAATAGTGTGGTATTATCTGTTGATAACAAGTGCAAAACAAGACGCTTGTCTTGATTCTCTTCGTCCTTATAGCTCCTATGTGTCAGATAAGCTTACAATTTACTCTGGTATTTGTAAATAAGTGCCTTTGGAATTCCTTATTAGTCGTAGCAATGCTGGCATGAGATGGCCACTGACAATTTTCAGAAGATAGATAAAGCTTACTGATGATAAAACCGCAAGGTTCTTGAAACAGCTGTACAGTCGACTATCCTTCTTTGTGGTATCATGATTGTAGTCATGATTTAAAAGTTATGAAAAAACATAAATTGGGAATATAAAGACTGAACGGTTGCTCAATTGACTCTGTTTCAGTTATCAATTAGTCAGCTGGTTGCTCTCTCTTACGCTGTTTAAGGGCATGTCCGTTTCGTTTTGACCATTGTGATTTCCCATGCGAAATCTTCCAATGGAAGAAGCTTAGTGCGAAGTATCGCAGCGTAAATTTGATTTCTAATACTCATTTCTTCCTGACTTATTGACCTGGAACTTACTAAATCGTTCAATGATCCAAGCTCGAATATTATACTATCAAGCCTCTAGACTTTTGTTTGTTTTAATTAACGTTCATGTTTTCTTTGCGGAACCTTAGTTCAGTGACCTTCTAAAATCGATTTCTATGAGGTTTGCAGCCCTGAAAATAACAGCATAAGTCGAGTTCTGTATTAAACTTTCAGCAAACTGCTTTTGGATTAAAGACACAAATAAAGATGGGTATCTGAAAGTTAAAGAAGTATTTTGGAAAAAAAAAACATATTTAGATTAATGATCTTTGAAATACAAAAATTTAATATTAATAGCTTAAGACCAGATATGCCATCAGTTAAACTAAAATATCATTGCCGAACAAGGAAGAATAACACTGTACTTTTTTAAGGTCATTTTTTGGTTACGCCTTCGGTCCAAAATATTTTTTAAGAGCATACCGAAACTAAAACGAGAGCGCAAATTAAAGTCGGCTCTAACCGACTTCGATATACCCGTTACTCATGAAAAAACCTGTTTAACAGTGTTCCTGCGTTCCTTAGGGTGAACATCTGAAAAGTATGCAACACTTTTAGAACTCGGCTAGTTTTAACATTTTTGCTCATAACTTGAGAACCGCTCATCAAATCTTTATCATTTCATCGGCAAATTTATTCGTTTTGCTAGTTACTAACTATCTCTTGAAGGTACAAATCGTCTATCTTTAAGACTGTAGGAGATATAACGTTTTTTCCGAATTGCGGGGGCGGGAGGGGGCGTGGCCAAAATTTGGAATAAACTTGATCTGCCTGCAAGTTTAAGAAGCATTTGTCCCATACATGTCAAACCTCTATCTCTTACCATCTCTGAGATCTAGGTGTTCATACAGACGGACGGACGGACGGACAGACGGACATGGCTATATCGACTCGGCTGTTGATGCTGATCAAGAATATACATACTTTATATGGTCGGATATGATTCCTTCTGCCTGTTACATACATTTGCACGACTTTAGTATACCGTTTTTACTCTACGAGTAACGGGTATAAAAATCCCCAAAGGACTTGGCCCTATCACATCGTAAAGGTACTTTTTTGATACCCAACATATTTTCACCAAAAACTGAAATTTTGAAAAAAGGTAATTTTTTATGAAGTCCATATATCATAAACCGTTTGGAATTATGATTTTATATTATTGGCAAAGTTAAAGATATAAGCTAAAGGAAAAAAAGCCATGAACAGACTGACCTAACAAATTGTCATCTAGTGCTTCAAAAGTGCAAAAACTTTGAAAAAGTGCCATTTTTCATGTTTTTTGCCAGAAACGGCTAAACTACTGGGAATACGAAAAACCTTTCTTCTGCAAAATTATCCCAAACAACAGTATAAACAAATCTTTAGTACACGCCAGCTTCATACGAACACCCCTGGAATGGAAATGTCGCGGCTGTTTTAGGTAGGGTACTTTTAATGCTTAGACTAGAATATGTAGCCCACGACAAAAAAGTCCCAAAACCGACCAAAGTTGTGCAGCTCATTCGTTCGACAAACGAAATCGTCGAATCATTTAGAGTTGGGCCAAAGTTCCTTAGGTTCTGTAAAATCGAATTAACACCTTTTTTGCGCCGACAAGTTTGGCTAACTCCTCCACTTCATATCGCTGCCTTTTTAAGTTGCGAAGGGCAACCCACCGTCGTTTCCACTTAGCCACTCTGGCAGCGTAAGCTGTTCTTTGACAAAGCCCAAGCGGCGTTGCATGGTCTCTTAGAATAAACTCAATATAATTACTTTATTTACCTTTCTGTCCAAGGGCAGCATATATACTATCATTGATGCTTTTGGTCAAACCGCTATCATAATGGTGTTTATGGGTAAGCTTCCATAGGCCATTTGATTGATGATGATCATTGATTAATCATTTTAAACAAAGAAGGATCAATTCGTGAACAGAAGGTTTCAAAAGAGCGTTTGACATTACTTTTCGGCTCCAATGCTTTTCAGATTAAAACCATTATTGATTTATTGATGTGATACATCTTTAATTTCGGTACGGACGATTTTAGTAGGAGTCAAATATGATTTCAGCGTCACGTGACGCTGACGTTTATATATTGTTTAATTGTTTTGCGCAGTTTCCCTAAACAACCACACACACAAACAAAAAAAAATGGTCGGAAGGGAAAGCGAAGAAGTAGAAAAGATGCTGAAGAGGGGCAACTGGGTGGGTGCAGGAAAAGATCTGGGTAAGATCTTGGTGGGATCTTAGTGGGATCTGGTGGTATTTGAGAGGGGTTTGGGTGGAGTCTTATATGGGCGAGATCTGGGTGGTATCGGGGTGAGATCTGGGTAGGATTTGACTGGGGTCTAGCTGGGATCTGGGTGGGATCTCGGCGGGATCTAGATGCGATCTGGAAAGGATCTGGGTGGAGTCTGGAAGGAATCTGGGTAGGATCTGGGTGGGACCAGGGTGGGATCTTAATGGGATGTGGAAGGGATCTGAAAGAGATCTGGGCGGATTCTGAGTGGTATCTGGAAGATCTGGGTGGGATCTAGAAGGGATCTGGGAGGGTTCTGAGTTAGATCGGGGTGGGATCTGGGTGGTATCTGGGTGAGATTTGGTTGTAATTTGGGTAGAATCTGGATGGGAATTGGGTGGGATGTAGGTGGAATCTGGTTGGGATCTTGGTTGGATCTGGGTGAGACCTTTGTGTGATCTAGATGGATTTTGGGATGGATCTGAGTAGGACCTTGGTAATCTGTGTGGGATCTAGCTGGGATTTGTGTGGTATCTGGGTAATATCTGAGAGAGATCTGGGTGGGATCTGGGAGGGATACTATTGGGATCTTGGATTTCACCTTGGTGGTATCTTAGCAGAATAAACTTCCTGAAACATTGCAGCAAGTGATCTTGTTTCTGGTATTTCCACTCCCCGTTAAATTTCTTCTTTCGAAAGAGTGCCCTTGCTCATTTCATATACCATTGAGAGAGCTTGTGAATTGAACATAAGCTCTTAAGCTAAGCATCCTCTTTCATATCAAAGACTCGACACTCTCTTTTTTTTTTTAGAGAATCCGCGTGAATTGAAAAATGTCAATAAAAGCTGCTTCCAGTAATTTGGCGTTCAAACAAAAAGTATGAATGACTTAAATAATGTTGAAGAATTAGTTTCAAAAATGTATCTTTCTTGGAGGAAAGGCATATTTGCCTAAAAAAAATCGATTCCAAAAGGCTTGGTAGATAATGCAGACTCCCACCCAGCCGGTCTACAAGATCCATTACTGCTCGATAAACTATCGCGTGGGGTGGCAACGCTGTAACATCGGTAAGTGCTGCCATTTCGCTGGTAGTTCAATACTAGGCTTTAGCAAAGTTTCTTCCTTTTGTGTGAAAATTTTCTAGAACTGCTCTTGACCTGCTTCCCTGCCCCCCTGTCCCCCCCTGCCCCAGCTCTAGTGGTGCCACATCAAGTGTGTAGTAGCGCATCGTTTAGCAACACCGAAAACAATGTTGTTGCGAGTTATTAAAGCGTAGACCTGGCCATTATTATGCTGCTCGGTTACTGCGTGTGCGTAGGTACTTGCTCGGTATATTGTTTAAAACTTTAGCGCTAGATTCACACTATAAAAAAATTAGTTATGCTCGCATTTAGTTTATGATTATTAAATTTTCTTTTTGTGTTTTTTCTGTTTTTTGACTGGGTTCAATGACTAATTTATGAAAGTTGCCCTGACTTGGCTTTTTGTTTGCTTGGTTGGAGACCCGGAAACCGAATGTTAAATACGAGATAAAGTAGAAAAAATGAAAGAAACTTTCACCGACAAAGAGGAGCCGGAATATTATCCTTAAGGAGCCTTCCAGGAAGCCGTTCTGCCAGTTATCAGCCAACCAAAATAGTGTTGTTTACATGCGAAAAGTCGCGCTCTGTTGAGAAATTGAGGTAAACCTCGGTGTGTGTGTGTGTGTGTGTGTGCGAGTACCTGTGGTCTGGGCGTGTGCCGACAAAAGCGGCACAGGAGGATATCCGCTCTCTCCCTCTCGCTGCCGCCCTAATTGAGCCATAAGTCGATGCTTTGCAGTTTGCCGACCAGCCGCTGAGACTAAATCAATTTTTATGCCGCACTTTGCAGTAAAAACTTTTCGGAGGAGAGTCAGCCTCAGCCTCGGCCGCACTCGCCTTCGCCTCTTACATTAAATATGCATCAAAAATTGATGATGATGCATTTTTAACGATTCGAGAAGAGAGATTTTTATGTCACCCGTGCATTTGACAAGATTCGACGCTGATGCTGATGTATGTCCCTGCTGACAGGGCTTATTAGGTAAGTAACCTGATGTGGAATTGGATTTGGAATTGGAATTGGGATTGGGATTTAATGGTCTTCTGATAAAAATGTGCCCCGTCTTGAGATTTATACGTGACTTTGTCAATGACATGATGTGTCGATACAACAAACAAGCGCGTTGCGGGGCAGGGAGGAGGAGTGCACCAGAAGTACATGTCAAAGCCGTGGGGCGGCGCCACTTCACACGCTGCGCGCAAGCATGGACAACGGCTTGTAATTACTTTTTTTTTTGTGGCCAAATTGAATTGAATTGAATTCTAGTGAAAAAACAGAGTAAAATTACCAAGTGGTGCGACTATTTGATACCTTTAGTAAGGTAGCTTACACCTCTTATGCGGTGTATTTAGTTATACCAAAGAGGTATGATAAGAGGTATTTCTTCTCGGTATAACGACAAATTAAATGAATTTTTTTTTGGGTTTTTAAATTTTATATATTATATATTTTTATACTCTGTATCAAACGTACATAGAGTATATTAAGTTTGTGCAAAAGTATGTAACAGGGAGAAGGAATCATTTCCGACCATATAAAGTATATATATTCTTGATCAGCATCAACAGCCGAGTCGATATAGCCATGTCCGTCTGTCCGTCCGTCCGTATGAACAAACAGATCTCAGAGGTGGTAAGAGATAGAGGTTTGACATGTACGGGACAAATGTTTCTTATAACTGCAGGCAGATCAAGTTTACTTTCAATTTTTGCAACGCCCCCTCCCGCCCCCGCAATTCGGAAAAAACGTTATATCTCCTACAGTTTTGAAGATAGACGTTTCGTTCCTTCTAGAGATAGTTAGTAATTAGCAAAATGTATCGATTTGCCGAAGAAATGATAAAGATCGGATCAGCGGTTCTCAAGTTATGAGCAAAAAAGTACTTCTCCCTCGCCCCACCCCCTCCCACCCATTCACAACTAACACCACACAATCTTAGAGAGAGAGAGAGAGAGCGAGAGAGAGAATGAGAGAGAGAGAAAAAGAGAGAGACACTTTGAGATAAGCGCAGCACCAGCATTGCATTCAGCTTCTACTCCAGGTACAGAGTATGTTATAGTCGGGCTTGACCGACTTTCTCACTTGTTTCTTATCAAGTCTTGTACAGTTGCTCACTTATTCAGTTGCTTAATTTTTAAGTTACTCAATTATTCAGTTCTTCTTGTTCAGTTGTTCACTTGTTCAGTTGTTCTTGTTCAGTTGTTCACTTGCTCAGCTGTTCTTGCTCAGTTGTTCACCTGTTCAGTTGTTCACTTGTTCAGTTATTCACTTGTTAAGTTGTTCTCTGGTTCAGTTGTCCACTTGTTCAGTTATTCACTTGTTCAGTTCTTCTTGTTCAGTTGTTCACTTGCTCAGCTGTTCTTGCTCAGTTGTTCACCTCTTCAGTTGATCACTTGTTCAGTTGTTTACTTGTTCAGCTCTTCTTGTTCAGTTGTTCACTTGTTCAGTTCTCCTTGTTCAGTTGTTCACTTGTTAAGTTGTTCTCTGGTTCAGTTGTCCACTTGTTCAGTTGTTCACTTGCTCAGTTCTTCTTGTTCAGTTGTTCACTTGCTCAGCTGTTCTTGCTCAGTTGTTCACCTGTTCAGTTGTTCACTAGTTCAGTTGTTCACTTGCTCAGCTGTTCTCTGGTTCAGTTGTCCACTTGTTCAGTTATTCACTTGTTCAGTTCTTCTTGTTCAGTTGTTCACTTGCTCAGCTGTTCTTGCTCAGTTGTTCACCTGTTCAGTTGATCACTTGTTCAGTTGTTTACTTGTTCAGCTCTTCTTGTTCAGTTGTTCACTTGTTCAGTTCTCCTTGTTCAGTTGTTCACTTGTTAAGTTGTTCTCTGGTTCAGTTGTCCACTTGTTCAGTTGTTCACTTGCTCAGTTCTTCTTGTTCAGTTGTTCACTTGCTCAGCTGTTCTTGCTCAGTTGTTCACTTGTTCAGTTGTTCTTGTTCAGTTGTTCACTTGCTCAGCTGTTCTTGCTCAGTTGTTCACCTGTTCAGTTGTTCACTTGTTCAGTTGTTCACTTGTTAAGTTGTTCTCTGGTTCAGTTGTCCACTTGTTCAATTGTTCACTTGTTCAGTTCTTCTTGTTCAGTTGTTCACTTGCTCAGCTGCTCTTGCTCAGTTGTTCACCTGTTCAGTTGTTCACTAGTTCAGTTGTTCACTTGTTAAGTTGTTCTCTGGTTCAGTTGTCCACTTGTTCAGTTGTTCACTTGTTCAGTTCTTCTTGTTCAGCTGTTCACTTGTTCACCTGTTCAGTTGTTCACTTGTTCACTTCTTAGGTTACTCTTGTGCATATGTTCACTTATTTAGTTATCAGCAAATAATCTTGTGACTTGTTTTCTGGACCAAAAATACATCAAGGCGGTGCAACGATACACTGATATCGCTGGAATTTCTACATATTTAATTGCACAGCTTGATTTAAGTAAAATCTTTGAGCAGAGAGAAAATTTTAATGGTTGGTTTTCTAAGGCAGTGCTAGTAGGTGTCTTTAAGTTAAAAAAATAGATCAATCTCTTCCTTCTGTAATTTAACTTCGGATATAATTTATAGAGGCGTTTTCCATTGAGGTGTTTTTTAATGCGGTGCTTAAATATTTACTTGTTAACAAAGCTAATTCTGACAAAAATTTCGAGTACTTTAAATTGCGGTGTAACTGGCTAGCTGGACATATTTCTGCTTTAGTCTTAGTCCCTACATCTCTTGTAAATGAATGTTTTTAAATAAAAGATACCTACGGAATGCTGTTTGGTTTGTTAATACCTCAAATCTGTTCCATTACACGAAATACCTTAAAATTGCGGTGTAAGTCGGTAGTACCTACTGGTTACACCTCAACTGCTCCTTAAGTATACGCATAACTTCCATAATTTTAAGTAGTTATACCAAACTAAAAAGTTTAAAGGATTCAAAAAACATCAAAGGTAAGATATGTGGATTTGCGGTGTTTAGTAGGTACAAAACATAAAGTAAGCCCATAACTTCCATAGTTTAAAGAAGCTCAAACAAACGAATTATTTTCCAAGATTTCACACAAATCAAAGTGTTGCGGTGTAAGAAGACAAAGTATACTAATTTGCGGTATTTAGTAAAAATATTGATTCTTCCCTTCACCTGGCTACCAATATACCCTAGGAATCTCTATACCTCGTGTTAGTTTAATTCCAACTAAAGCAGAGCGCAAGTGAACAACGAACTTCTTTTTTTTTTTTTTTTGGCCACAGTTGAGCGATTCTTGGGTGTCGTCTTTGTCGTCGTCATCGTCATCGTCTTCTTTAACTATTGTTAGTGTTGCCTGCTCATCATCGTCACTAGCCAGTGACGCTTGCACCTGTACATTGCCACCACCACCGCCGCCACCAGTCGGAGTCGTAGCCGGAGTCGAAGTCGAGTCAATTTCTAAGTATGTATCTACCTACCCAACACCATCACCATCTCCCATTCGTGGCCACTGTCACTGTCAAGCGTAATCATAATTTATTGTAATTATTTTGTATTATTTTTTAAAATTGTTTTAATGAGTCGTCGTTGCTTGTGTTGCCTGTGACTCTGTGATCGTTTTGGCGTTTTACTTGAAGACGCGATGTTCAGTTAATTTACTCCCCGCAGTCACCTCGATCTGCTCGTAATTACATTATAGATATTTCCCTGCTATGATTACCGTTGTTGCTTCCAGCAACGGCAGCGGCAGCAACAACATTTTGTCAAATGAAATTTCATAATCGGAAGTGTTAGGTGGGCCGTGGTGTTGTGTGTGTGTGTTTTTTGAGTGCCATTACTGAACACTTTTAATGAGCCTCAATTATTGAAATTTCTCAAATGCAACGGGCCATGGGGCCAAGAAGAGGTAAGCGGGTGTCGTTTTCTGTTGTTTTATTATTGTTTCCTGGGATGAGATTTTATATTTCGGGAAAGAAGTTGAGTTAGTGGAAGTACCTAAATTTTAAAAGAGGGACTAGTACCATTCCTATTTAGTTAACAAAAGTAATGTGAATGTCCTATTAATGTACCACGAGAAGGTCTGACGTTAAACATTTTAGTTCACGAAATTTAGGCTTTGTTCAAATATACCAACTTATTATAGAGACTAACATAAGTCATAAGGCCAAAGATCAGTGTGAATTTTTACTTAATTTGACTTTAAACATATATTTCAGACTTGTGGAACCTAAGTGGATTGTAAGTAAAATTAGGAAATTAAGCTTCCGAACACTTATTTAGAGTTTTTCATATTGTAAATAAGGTCTAAGGCATGTGGAACCTAAGTTGAAGAGCTGTTCTGAAAAATCACTTTGCGGGAAGAGCTTTAATCGTGTTTAATCTGTCTGGAAGATTCAAATTAAAGTATCTTACAGAGAATAAATCCCCTAGAATTGATCTCTGAGGACTATTACTTAGCTTGCCTTAATACATTAACTTTAGACTTGTGGAACTTATGTGGATTGTGAGTCTATTTTGGGAAAGACGCTATTCGATCACTAGTTAACCCATTTTATTAAATATGTTAGTTATTAATACTGTAAAAGCGTTTAAAGGCTTGTGGAATCTATGTTTTAGAGCTGCATATAATTTCCTATTTTAGTGGGGAGAATCAATAACAGTTAGTTGTGAAATTAAGCATAAGAAAGTATCGAATTTTGTACCTTATAATTTTGTAAATGTTTTTTTAAGGCATGTGGAACCTATGTTGGAGACTTGTAGTTAAATGCCACTCTGCGATAAGGTCTTTACGCGAGTAAAGTCTGTCTAAATGCATTGAATTAAAGTATTTTACAGAAAATAGTTTCCCTATATTTATTTTGCCACAGGACATGTACATTAGCTTTGTGGAAACTGTGTGGATTGTGAGTCTATTTAAGGAAATAAGCTTTTCGACCACTAATTAAATAATAATATCACATATTTTTAGTTATAAATAATGTAAATGGATTTTAAGACATGTGGAATCTATGTTTGAAATAGGTAAGTTTAAATTTGAGTATGGAGAGTCCTTAACCTTTCTTAGTGAAATCAAGCAAAGAAAAGTATAGCATTTTTTACTTAATAATTTTATTACCTAATGTGTTTAAATTATGTGGAATCTATGTTGGAGACCTGTAAGTTATTACCGATTTTGGTGCTTAGATCTTTTGTGAAATCAAGGGATTAAAAGTATTTTACAGAAAACAATTGACAAAATTTTTTTACTTACCAATTCAGTGAATGTGTTTAAGGTCATGTGGAATCTATTTGAAAATAAGCTTAAGACTCAAGAAGGTTTATGTAAAACCGCTTAAGAAACATCATGTTTGATAACTAATAACACAATGTTATTGTTTAATTGACTTACTCGCACTGATAATGTGAATCAAGGGATGTGGAATCTATTTAAAGATCACTTTAATACTTAAGCTCAACATTTAAGATTGAAATTACCAATTTTATTTATTTTGGGAGTTAGATATGCACTTCAGGCACGTTAAAAAGGTGTGGAACCTATGTGGATCCCATTTAAAATTTGAAAAAACAACACTTTTCAGAAGAAAACTTTTAAACGAAACACTATTTTCCAACTTTCAGTATGGTAAATAAGTTTAAAAGCATGTGGATTGTATTTGAAGATAAACTCCAGGCAATTTGGTTTACAGAAAAATGAAGATCGACCACTTAATTTAGCTTAGCCTAAATGATATCAAAGACAATGGATCTACACTTTTAAAAAGATTCATCTGCTGTGTGGAACTTGGAAACCGAATCTCCCCGTTTTTTAACCCCCTGCGAATGTCAAAAATTCTGCTGTCAAATTCCAACCATGCTTCAATAACTCACTCTCGGCCGCATTTCGTTCCACATGTGCCATTTCCATTTCGACAACGCCCTCGCCCTTTTTTGCCGCGAGTTACTTTTGCTGCAAAAACTGCTTTGCATATTGACATCATCATTTTGCCGAGACGACAAACTGTCAAACAAAACAATTGCTGTCAAATTTACTACAATGAGCGGACGCTGAAAGCAGCAGCAGCAGCAACAGCAGCAGCAGCACACAAAAAAATTGAGCTGTCAAAGTTTTTATGGCAGTTTTGCCCCAAGAAGCAATTTCAACATATCAATAAATTTTTGACAATTCCCGAAGACACACGGCGAAGCGCAAGAAGTGGAAGTGGAAGTGGAAAATGAAACAAATACCAGGGAACACCTTTTCAATAAATTTGCTACAACTGTCAGCGAAACAATGTCATTGTCACGCCGTTGTCTCTGACTCCCGCTAAAAAGGAAGCGACCTATAAACCTGTCACAGGACCAAGGCGCATTCAATTGAAGGCAACAACAACAACAACAACGGGAACGACGACGACATTATTGTCGCTAAACAAACGATCAAATGGCAATTTAAAAGTTTTTATTTAACACTAAATCACCCACACCCGCAGCCCTGCGCCACCTGACATTCGCTTTCTTTTTCAATTTCGAACCCTTTCTAGCGGGGCGGTTCGACTGCGGGCAACCCTTTGCGCGATTTTCAATAACTTGTGTAGTGAAAGGCAGGCGAACAAAAGGCGCAAAAGTTTACCGAGTTAAATTATGAGCTTGTTTTTTTTTTGCTGTTGTTGTCCTACTCGTCTTGCTTCTTTTTTTTCCTCCGTTCTGTTCTCTTCGACTTTTTGACTCCCCATGGAATTTAACGCTGTTGTTTTGTGTTGCATGCATGAACAAAATTTTGACATAAGCAGCGCTGTTTTCATGGGAAGCTGGAGGAGGAGGAGGAGAGGAGCGGGCGATAGGAATATTGATATTGACAGTGCTTTAAATTTAAAGCCAGAGCGCAGGTGGCGGGAGGGGATAAATGATGCTGTTTCAGACTTGTTTTGCGTACTTTTGGTATTAAATCTGCATTGATTTGTCAGGAATCAACTAGAAAATCTTTCTTTTACAGAATGATTCTCTGTCAGTTGCCTTAGGTTGTAGATGCACTAGGAGCGCAACTGTTTTTTTAAACACGCCACCAAATTCACTTTTACACTCTCAAACTTTTCACAAAATTTAAATAAAAAAAACTTTTTATCCACAATCAAGTTGCAAATACATTCCACAAGACCTTAAGTCTGTGCCCAAACCAACATTTGCTTTCCTCAACTATTTTAAAAACATTTTCAAGTCTCTGTTATTAATGATAAAATTTCCATAAATTTTTATGCATGCTTAACTACAACTAATTGTATGTCTACATACATTCCACAGTTCCTAAAATGTGTAAGCTTTTACCCTGATGATCCGCTAAGCTCTCAAACATTCGGCCGGCTTCCTGAAATGAACACTAAAAACCCTTGTTTGGGTTTCTTCTTCATTAATAACTCATTAATAACGGGCCCGCTTCGAAATCAATCAAAATAATTTTATGCAAAACAAGTAAAACTTTGGACTCCTTTATCAAGATAAGGTGGCCAAAACCCACATACTCACTGTGTATTTCAATATAGTTCCAAATAAGTTCTTCACAACTCCAAAAACTGCAACCAAGCCAATCATTACACTCTTAAACATGATGCAACCTTCACGTAGCTGTTGAAAATGGCTGCAAGCAAGCCAATCATTGCATGCCAAAAATTTATCACAACCTAACAAATCCTCTTAAGATTCCATAAAGCTTTAAATTTGGAATTAGTCAAGTTCCACGAGTTCCATAGAATGCAAACAATCCAATCATTGCATTTTAAATCATTACACAATCTTAAATTTTAGAATTAAGCTTTAAATTTATTGACATTAAAGTTCTACTTATGTTCCAAAACCTTATCACAACCTTACATATCCTTCTCAACATCCAGAAATTTTTCTTTATGTCTAAATTTATAATTAGTCAACTTTCACATATGTTCCACAAGATTCAAAGGCTGCAACCAAGCCAATGTTAACATTCCAAAACATCCACAATCTTACATATCGTTCAAAACGTTCATTCCTTCGTGTTGCAAGCGTCCAAAAAGCTTTATCTTTGTAAAAAGTCAAGATCCACTTAAGTTCCACAAGCTTCAAAGGCTACAACCAAGCTAATCATTGCATTCCAAAACCGTATCATAACCTTACATATTATTTTAAGCATCCACAAAGCTTAAAATTTAAAGTTAGTTTAGTTCCACATAGGTTCCACAAGCTTCTAAAGTTACAAACAAGGCAAACACTACATTCCAAACAATTCTACAATCTTACATTTCTTCCTAAGCTTTCATTGAGTTTTAAATATATTGACATTCAAGTTCCACTTTTGTTCCACAAGCTTCTAAAGCTGCAACCAAGCCTATCAAAGCCAATCATTACTTTCCAATATCTTACCACAACCTCACATATTGTTCTAAACATTCACAAAGCTTTAAATTTATAGTTAATCAAGATCCACATATGTTCCACAAACTTCAAAAGTTAAAGACAAGTTAAATATTGCACTGCAAATAATTTTACAACCTTAACAAAGCGTTTTCCGAATGTTATAAAGACTTAGGTTAATAAACAATTTAGTTCCACATACGTTCCACAAGCTACCATTAGCGAAAGTATTCAAAAAATTTTTACTTTCATGCCATTTCCCTTAATAATCACACAAATACATACTTTTAGTGTAATTAGGATACAACTTTCCATCATTCATTGGCTTGCAAAACATTGCACAACCTTGACAAATATTTACAAAACTCCCTAAAGCTTTTACCTTATAGTCAATTAGGTAATGCATATGATCCACAAGTATAAAATAATGTACTAAACTATATTACTTTTAAGACTGCAAAATATTTTAAGTTTATGTACCATAAAGATTCACATATGTTACACAAGCTCCAAAAACTACTACCAAGCCAATATATCCATTTCACATCCTCACAAAGCACTTGAAAATTCTCTAAGAGTTTCGTTCTGTTTACAATCATGTTCCACAAGCTCCAAATGTTGTTTCTTTGCAATCTAAAACCCTTAACATTCTCACCAAAAACTTCAAAAACGCTTAAAGTATTAACTATCAAGTTCCACATACCATCCACAAGCTCCCAATGCTGAAACCAACCCAATATTAACACTTTAAAACAATTTAGATCCAAGCCAACCCATTTAAGACTCTATGCAATTTTAAATTTAACAAAAGTCTGGCTCCACATACGTTCCACAACCTGGAAGAGCTGAATCAAACTCTGTCTATACATCCCACATCCTCCCAATCAAACTTAAAACTTTCAACGTATCTAGAACTAAGGTCCACATATGTTCCACAAGCCCCAAATGTGGTTTTCTTGCATACTTAAACACATTACATCCTCACAAAGCACTTGAAAATTCTGTAAGAATTTCGTTCTGTATACAATCATGTTCCACAAGCTCCATATAATGTTTCTTTGCCATTTAAAACCCTTAACATTCTCACCAAAGCTCTAAAAAACTTCAAAAACGCTTAATGTATTATCAATCAAGTTTCACATACGATCCACAAGCTCCCAAAGCTGAAACCAACCCAATATCCATAACAACCCATTTAAGACTCTTTGCAATTTTAAATTTAACGAAAGTGAGACTCCACATACGTTCCACAACCTGGGAGAGCTGAATAAAACTCCATCTATACATTCCACATCCTCCCAATCAACTTAAAAACATTCTATAAAACTTTCAATATATCTAGAACCAAGGTCCACATATGTTCCACATGCCCCAAATGTAGTTTTCTTTCCTACTCAAACACATTACATTCTCTCCAAAGCACTAACAACTCCACAAAACGCTAAATGTATTTACTATTAAGTTCCACATACGTTCCACATACGTTCCACAAGCTCCTAAAGCTGAAACCAAGCTAATCTCCACACTTTAAAACAATCCAGAGCCAAGCCAAATCATTTAAAACTTTATAAAACTTTTAATTTAACATAAGTCAGGCTCCACAAATGTTCCATTAGTCCGAATTGCTGTGCCCAAACCTACCTGAAAGTTCTTCATCTCTGACAAGGGCCCGAAAAAAATTCCACACAACCTTAAATGTACCTGCAATCAAAACCAAGCTTTACATTCCACAACAAACGATGTTTATTAAAAATATGTTAAAGTATCTCCAATCAAGTTCCACAAGCCCCAAAAGTATTCACCCAAATCTAACTTTACTTTCAATGCCTTGCTCTAGTCCGAAACTTGGTACTTTCAGTTGGGTTCCACATAGCTTCCACTTGGCCAATTCTGTTGATCAGAAACACAATTGTCTGTTTTGCCATTGAACTTTGCCAGTCATAACATCCACCATTTTGGCTGTTTGTAAATATTTATGTGTGTGCAAGAGCTTCGCTTGTTACCCAGGCACCAAGCACACACACACACACACTCATATTTTTTATGAGACTGTTTCGTTTTTCGCTTAATCGCACTAGAAAATCTCTAGCCGAAGTGGAAGAGTAGAAAACCAAAGAAAGAAAAAAAAAAAAAAAAAAAACTTGCCGAGCGTTCAACTTGAAAATATGCCAAAAGACAATTGGTTGCCGGTTGGTTGTTGGCTTCGTTGGAACCGAGCTAAGGGCACGGCCCAGTCCCCGGTCTCAGTCTCAGTCCCAATCCCAGTGTAAGTGTCTTAGTCTTAAGTTTTCTTCAATGTTAAGCGAAGCGTGAATATTATTAGAGAGCAGCGGCAGCAACATTTATTAATAATTACCACACAGGGCAGAGCAGAGCGGAGCAGAGCTACCTCAAAAACTGGGCTCACAGCTTAGTATCCCCCGGCGGTAGTAGGAAATTTATTTGTTATTTATCTTTTTGGCATTATGCATGAATTCGCTGCTCTTTTTTTCTCAGCTAGCTTCAATAGATTTAGATCACTTTTGCCAACGAGGAAGGAGCGGAGCCATAAAAATAATGAGCTGGGCGCGACAATGGCGACAATCTTGCGGCCAGGTTGAAGCGGATGACGATGATGATTCTGGCAATCTTATTGACTCTCTTTAGGTAGCCAACAATTTCTTGTTCTGTCGTCACTATCAACCAGCAAACAATGGCGGTTGATTGTGAATTTGGACTGCGTATTTAACAACTAACACAACTTCCCCCCGTCCCGTCGTCACAAATTATTCTTAGAATTGGGCCTCATGGCTTTGGCATGCTGCTGCTCAAAACAGAAGAACGTCATATCTTATCAAGAGTCCGGACCGAAAATCTTCAGCAATACACAAAACATACAACGCAACGACACGAAACTACACCCCCGAATGCACCGACACACACGCAAGTCCCCACTGATAAAGTTCAAACAACAACAGAAGAAGAATAAATTCAAGAAAACTGCGCTCGCTTATCAAAGAAAGCAGCAGAAACAAACGCTTTGTCAGGGATTTGATTGTTTCACGTTAAAACTATTTAATATTTGCACAAGATCAGAAGGTGGCAACATCATGCGATATCAAAAAGCATTTCAATGCGTCGACATCAGCAGCCCAAAAAAAACAAGATGAGGAACATATGAGAAGGGCGATTGCATCATTCCAGTTTGGATGTGAGTAAGATTTTAGAAACTGTTGTTTATTTAAGGTGAAATTGTACGTACACTACGCACGAGAGTAAGCGGACAATTTTCAAAGCCCCGACCATACAAATCCATACACATCTCTTGGTCCGACTGGCTGACTATGATAGAAAATTTGGAAAATATTGCTGTACCCGAAAATCCCTACGTGGTCGTGCGGGAGAAGAATATGTTTAACATCCACATGAACGAAAGAATATAATTAGCAATCTTGAAATTTCCGCACGACTAGAAAATTTTGTACATGTCCCTTAGAACGGAACAGAAAAGAATTTAAGAGGGCAAGAACTATTTTTCAGTTAATTGACTTGAAACTCGGTTTGTAAGCACAGTAAAGGAAATAGCTGGACACTTGTTTCCCCGATTTCGGAAAATTCGACTCCATGGTGTTATTGAAAGTCTAATATGCGTAGGAAGAAAGTGCTGAGTGAGATACAGTAGTCTGAGGGATCCGAATATTTTACCTACAATGATCACTCCAGAAAAGAGTTTAATTGAGAAATATACCTAGATTGCATACTCATTCTACATACACTGGAAAAAAGCATAGTTGTTGATGATCCTCAGGATATTATCGGTATCCATTTGGACTGGATAGTTTACTATCCTTTTTTGGGATCCATTAGATATTTTCGAAGTGGATTTAATTTTATTTGAAAAGGATAAACCCAAGGCTGCAAACCGGTCCTGAACCGAACTCTTTAGAACCGGTTCGGTTCGGGATTTTTCGGTCCGACGAACCGGACTATGAACCGAACCCCTTAGATTTTTGACTCCTCGAACCTGAACCCGAACTGGACCACATTTTCGAAAAATGAGGTTCGGTTCGCCAAATTACGTAATTTCTCCAAAGAGACACCAAAGAAATACTGCAATTCCTTGTAATCTCACTCAATGGAGTGAACATGGTTTATACAGGAAAAATTCGAAATGACAACTGCAGAGCAGAAATGGAATGCAAGTATTGCGAATGTAATGTTGATAAAGGTTGCTTCAAAATACCACAATAGAATACCTTGAGGATTCTATAGTTACAGTTTGCTGTGCTGCAATGATACTTGATATTACAGACATGCTGAAGCTCCAAATAAAAATTCCTAATGAGATTTTTCAAAAATCAACTTTAAGTAACTTAACGTCGGATTGCGAAGAAGAGAAGTTTATGAAAGCAATATATAACAAATAAATATTAGATTTAATTTGTAAATGATGTTATAGATGCCTTCGGAAATTGTCCAAGAAAACATACATCAACAAATGTTGTCAAATTTTGGAAAGGTGAAAAAACCTGAAAGGGTCTAGCCCGATAAGGGAAGGGGTGCGGCCTAAAGTCTGGGATTTTGAAATATCGCATATAATTGGATAGATAACTTCAAACCAAACTGATCTGGCCCAATATTGGGTCATTTTGGTGCCATGTCCTTGAGATAGCGTCAAAAATCCTTTTTTTTATAAGCTTTTCTTTAAATAGAAATATCTCGGGAAACAGAGTACCTAGAGACATGACATAAACTGCCAGTGAAAGAGAATTGATCAAAGGTTTTGGCAGTTCGCGTTGGACCGCCACCTTAAAGCTTTTCCTGGTATTTCCCCCAACCTTAGAGCCAATTATCAAAAAGTTTGAAAAAAATCGAAGATACGCTTTTTTATGAAATATTCAACAATATATATTCGCTTATTTTTATATCAACGTAAAGCATATTCGGGACAGAAGAAAACTCATTTATGCAAGCCCTTTACCATTTGTACCACAAATGGCTTCGTTCTTGACATATGCGGTCCGTTTTATGGTAAAGAAAACGATGCTTCGATTATGAAAAAAATTCTTGCCAACACTAATTAAATAAGGCTTTTGCGACCTAATGATATATTCGTTGTGGATAGGGGTTTTCGCGATGTCGTTGGTGAGACAGATGGAAAAGGCTTTAGAGTTCTGATGCCAGCATTTAAAGGGAAAAAAGCTCAACTGGACACCGAAGAAGCAAATGAGTCTCGAAAAATCACCAAAATAAGGTGGGTTGTCGAAGCCGTTCATGGATCAATTGCTAAAAAATAAAAAGTTCTTTTCATCACAACCTGGACAACAAATATCTCAACAAAGTTGGTGATCTATGCAGAATCGCTGGGTATCTCAACAACAAGTTTGGACAGAGGTTGAACTCAGATAAAGAATTAGGAAGCAAAATACTTTCTCATTTTAAAAATCGAATGATGGCTCCGAGTACTTTGTCTGAAGAAGTTGAGCAAGAGCGTTACAACCGAAGAAGAAGTTTATTAAGTCCATTGAATACATCATCGCTTTTGTAATTTCCAAGACTCACGGAAGACGACACAGAAAAAAAAATGATATTTTTTCATATCAATTTTAGGCCGATATGATAAAATATCAAATTGATATTTTACTAATTTCAAATCGTTATTTTTTTACATACCATATTAATATTTTTAGTATCATTCTGAAACTATTTAATATCAATTTACGTGAATCATATTGTTTTGGATCAGAAAGATATTATTTTATTGTCAAAATGAAATGAAAATATTGATATTTTGCAAAGTTCATTTTTATCTGGTTAATATCGGCATGAATTTGATCTTTTTTTTTCTCTGTGGAGCTAAAGGTATTATATTCTGGATCTTACCAACTGTCGCTAGCAGTCTCATTCCTAGCAAAAATCCTGTGTGAGGACAGGACGATTGATGCTCCATTAGTTAAAATGAGTCCCTCAATAATAAAATTCGACGTTCGCTCGAGGCATATTAACAGCAAGTCCTGTCTACGGCGATTTTATTCCAAACAATAATAGCATTGATGGCGTACAACGGTATTGCTGTAGTTGTCCCAACGGAAAGAGGACTGCTGGCTGTTGTTCTCATGCTGCAAGTGTGATTTATTACAAGATACTAATCACTCATTATCCGTCCAGCAGCAATTTTATCAAGAATTTTTGAGGCGGATGAAGCGAATGTTGTAATAGACGAAAATAGTGAAGTCGACGAGTAAATAAAATTAGCGAATATATATTGTTGAATATTTCATAAGGAAGCGTATCTTCGATTTTTTTCAAACTTTTTGATAATTGGCTCTAAAGTTGGGGGAAATACCAGGAAAAGTTTTAAGGTGGCGGTCGAACGCGAACTGCCAAAACCATCACATTCAAGTTTTCTTTTAATTATAGCAAAAAATGTTTTCAGTGTATGTCAAAAATTTTCCAATTTTCGAAAACTTTGATCAATTCTCTTTCACTGCCAGTTTATGTCATGTCTCTAGGTACTCTGGTTCCCGAGATATTTCTATTTAAAGAAAAGCTTATAAAAAAAAGGATTTTTGACGCTATCTCAGGGACATGGCACCAAAATGACCCAACATTGGGCCAGATCAGTTTGGTTTGAAGTTATTTATCCAATTATAAACGAAATTTCACAATCCCAGACTTAAGGCCGCACCCCTTCCCTTATCGGGCTAGACCCTTTGAAAACATTGCCCTGGTATCAGTTCAACGGGCATTTTCAAAACCAAAGTTTGATCTTTCTGATCTAAGATATAGTATAAATAAACAGCTTCTGGAAGATATAAAGCTTATTTACATAAACTAAGAAGTTCTTAAATGTTTCAAATGCCGAAGAAATGATAAAGATCGGATGAACTGTTCTCAAGTTATGAGCAAAAAAGTGAACTAAGCACCCAACCCCCTCCCACCCTAAAAAATGTTGCATACTTTTTGGATGGTCACCCTAGGGAACGCAGGAACACTATTAAGCATGTTTTCTCATGAGTAACGGGTATATCGAAGTCGGTTAGAGCCGACATTAACTTACGCTCTCGTTTTAGGTTGGGAAGGGGGAGTAACATGGGAGATTCACTTTTTTGCTCATAACTTGAGAACCGTTCATCCGATCTTTATCAGTAGGAGCGGGAGGGGGCGTGACCAAAATTTTAAACAAACTTGATCTGCGTGCAGAAAATAAAAGCATTTGTCCCATACATGTCAAACCTCTATCTTTTACCATCTCTGAGATCTAGGTGTTCTTACAGACGGACGGACGGACAGACGGACAAGTCTATATCGACTCGGCTGTTGATGCTGATCAAGAATATGTATACTTTATATGGTCGGAAATGATTCCTTCTGCCTTTTACATACATTTGCATGACTTTAGTATACCCTTTTTACTCTACGAGTAACGGGTATAAAACAAACATTCCTTTCAACCCACACACACGTAGCAATCCTTGACTTTCCAGTCCGTACTTCACGCTCGTGTCGTCGAGCGACATCAGATTTGTTTTTAAGCAGCATCAGCATTTTCTATACACCCCGGTAAACGTAAGTTTTTTTTCTCACTTTTAAAAGAAAATAAAAAATAATATACAAAAAACCAGAATACAACCAGAGAACACACCATCCAAATACTTAACCATCTATCGAAATTCATCCACATCTTTTGGCCCAACAGCAAATTTACCGTTTCGTTCCATCCAAACCCAAAAAATGGAGAATAACATTTGGAGTTCTGCACAAATGGCCGGCACCGGCGGTGCCCTCAAAGCGTTGGCCAAGAACGTGGCCAATCGCATGAAGCTCAATCGCTCGGATATGAAGCGTGTGGTGGCCAAAGTGGTGGCCGAGCGTCATGGTCTGGGCGAGGTGGCGGACTACAAGGGTCACATGTACTATGTGAAGCCGGATCGCATCGATATGACCCAATTGATAAGCGAATCGAAGGAGGCTTTCGATGATTTGGTGCAGCGGAAGGGCGCCAGTAAGCAGGCATCCCCCAGCAGCAGTGCGGGGAAGAGGAGCCCCACCCAGGTGAAAAAGACTTCGACCGCCATGTTCCAGCTGGACGACAGTGGACGCAAAAGTCTGAATGGGGTAATTATCGATGAGACACACCTACCCCGTCCCGGTAGGGAGATTTTGTTGACCGTACATCGTGGTGGTGGGGCCAAGAAGGTGGTCAAAAAGAAACTCAAGTCCAAGTCGGTGCTGTCGGTGGTCCCAACTGTTAAATCCTCCCAACGTTTGCCAGCCGGAGCCACTTATCATCCCCCGCCCACCAAGAAATCGCCCAAGAAGCTAAAGTCCACGTCCAAGAAACCTTCTCTGCTGCAACGCTCCTATGACAAACCCTGGCTGGTTAGAAACATCAAACGTCATCGCATGGCCGGAGGCAAATCCTCCAGCCCCGAGAAGTCGAGGAGTCAAAGTCCCAGCCGCAGGTCGGCCACACGCAACCCGGTGGCGCGTCAATTGAATCGTGTCAACTTTCCCTGGTACACACCATATCAGTTTCAAGGAGCAGCCGGTGCCACCCAAAGACCCGAACCGATTGTTCAGAAGAGCAAAAGTTGCCTCAAACCCAAGATCAAGTCCAAGGATAAGCGAGTAAAGTCACCAGCAGCAAATGCGGCTGCAGCTCCTGCGCGACACAAGCGCATGCAGTCGCGTCTGGTCAAGGATATGATGCGCGAAGAGGCCATCGATGATCCGGCACGCTTGCAGTTGGATCTACGGCGCAAGCGTAGCAAAGTGATTAAGAAAACGGAGCAGCAGCAGGCACAACCGGTCATCGAGGTACTGAAGGAGTCCAGCCCAAAGGCCAAGACCAAATCCAAGACCAAGTCAAAGTCAAAGCTGCCCCAAGTGTCGTCGCGCTACAAACGTTTGCCCAAACCACAAGGACCAACTGCAGCAGCCGTTCCACCTCCCCGGCATCGTAGACCTCGTCGACGCGTTCCAGTGGGCAGCAGCCTGGGCAGCATTGAGCAGCTGCGTGGCAGGGGCTCCTCGCAGTCGGAATCGTCGCCAGCCAAACGCCAATTGACCATAGCATTTATGAGCAAGCGAATGGATGAGCGCCAGCCACGCACACACGTTCCTGCGCCCTGGAAGTAAATGGCATCGAGGTCAACTAAGAACTCTTTCTCCCTTTTCTTCCTTCTTTATTTTTGGTATTGTTCAACGTTTTCGATTCCAATTTTGGCCCAGTTTATCCTGATACACCTGATTCACGGTTCAAGACGGTTACATTTATGTATATATACAGATTCCGCATATCGATATGTATATATATACATTTGTTTGCAAGTGTGTGTGGGTGTGCGAGCACAACAAAGAAAGGAGAGCTTAATAAATTATACAGTTTGCGGTGATAATAATGAGTTTGAAATTCCATAGGCCTCAATGGGGCCAATTTTCTCTACTTACAAATCTAAAAAAGATACTTCATAGTCCCAGTAGGAAATCACTGTGACTAGAGCGAGACGACCATATTCCCACATGTATGCAGAGAGCGAACAGCTGAACCATAAGTATCTAGAGCAGGGTTTCCCACGAAGAGAGCGTTAAAACGTTACTGTGTCTCTCTCTCCCTAACACACAAAGAAGTATGACTGCGGCAAGTAAGTTCGTGCCTCCGGGAACTCTGATCTAGAGAGCGTGAGTGAGAGCGAACAGCTGACTTATTTCTGGTTTCGACTGAGCAAAACTTCCTCTCTCATACTCATTCTCCATGATGAGGTTGGGTTTTGCTGCTCGCCGCTGAATATCAAATCTTGTACAAAGATGTTCTAAGAACACTAAT
This sequence comes from Lordiphosa clarofinis, assembly GCA_018904275.1. Classification (NCBI taxonomy): domain Eukaryota; kingdom Metazoa; phylum Arthropoda; class Insecta; order Diptera; family Drosophilidae; genus Lordiphosa; species Lordiphosa clarofinis. Next base: position 658,149 of record JAEIGQ010000018.1, read on the forward strand.
CGGATTCACTGTTCGATAGCTCTTGACTAGCGAGTTTACTGGTTACAGCTTAAGAGTTAAAGAGGACCACCCCAAATATTTGGGAAATGTTTTCCTTGTTGGACAGCGAAATACCTGTAAAATAAATTTACGTGCAGTTAAAATATAGGGTGATACACATTGTTCCTTTTTGAGTTTCAAGTTAAAAAACCGTCCGGATCGACCGGAAAAATCTGAAATTTTCGTACTTAAATCAAGAATTTCCAGTTTCGAAACTTCAATAAGCAAATGCAGAGTTTCTTGACTCAAAAGCGTTTTTAAAAATCCCTAAATTCTTGATTTTCAGAACGTTTTGTACATGTTAGGCACTTTTAGAGCTCAAAATAAGCATAATCTGGATTAACTTATTTTTCAAAGCGATTTATTTCTAAAGTCAGAGTTAATTTTTATATCAGGAAAGAAATGATCTTAAACTAAAACTTTTTTTCTTATATCGAAAATTTTATTTGAACTTTTAAAGGTCAATTTCGAATTTAAGAACGACTCGTACTCAAAGTAAGCATTTTCAAGAGCGAATCGTTCTTACCAAATTCTAGACCGAAACAGGAAAAAATTAAGTGCGTTTTTTAAAACTTATCCGTTATGCTTTTTTGAGTGCATATAGCTGTCATGGGAAGGATTGGTTGGAAAACTAGTTTTAGTGAGAAAATCTTTATTGTTTTTAGTGCTATCGCTCCCAGGTTAGGTTAGGTTGCGATGGCTGAGAGCGAAAAGTCGCTCTTCCACTTAGGCCACTTTGGGACCATTGCGACGCCACATTTATTTCCTATTAACCCTTTTTAATACTGAGGGTGGTCCTCATTAATGAATTATTGTGTGGACAGAATAAATTTGAGTAGAGCTGGGATCTCTAGCCCGGATGTCTCCGAGAGGTTGAGTAACAGAGGTTGACCAAGTGTCCTGAGTCTCCTTCTACTCAAGGCGACTCCTCCTCTTCTTCATGCCCGCAACTTCTGCAAAAGTCATGGTAAGTGACGCCTAGGCGTGCTGTGTGTCTGCCAATAAGACAGTGACCCGTGAGGGTCCCCACCAGAAGTGATATGTGGTCCCTTCTGTGACGTAAAAGTGTGTTACTACGTTTTTGATTGAATGTATGCGACGTAAGTCTTGCTATAGCACAGGAAGAAAGTTTTTTCCACCGGTCCGTTGCGAGACAAAGTGTTTCTGCTTTTGTATGAAGTTTACATGTCGCCATAGGCATACCTATCGTACTCTTCTCTGAAAGAAGCTCGATGGTGGTTCCTATTCTGGCCAGTTGGTCCGCAGACTCGTTACCTTCTATGTGGCGGTGTCCAGGTACCCATTTAAGGTGTATACTAAAATGTTGTGCGATCTCGTTGACAGATAAGCGACATTTAGTAACTGTTTTAACATTGTTGGTGTGTGAGTCAAGTGCTTTAAGGGCGGCTTGACTATCAGAGTATATAAATACATTTCCTTCCTTGACCGTGAGTTAGCTAAGGTAGGTGGCAGCTTCCTGGATGGCTACCACTTCCACTTGGTACACACTACAGTGGTCAGAAAGGCGGAACGAAAAGTTCAAATCTAGGTTGGGAGAGAAAACTCCCCTTCCTACTTTTTCGTCGACCTTAGAACCATCAGTGTAGATGTTAATGGCGTTAGCTCTGCTGTGGGGCAGGTTCTCCCAGTTGAACGTCGTTTGTGGTATACAGTACACTCAGAAAATTATTTTTCTATAATTTAAGAAAATCACCCTAGAATCGATATCGCCCTTAAATTTTGAAAAAATTTCTATCTTTAAGAAAAATTTGTCTAAATTTTAGAAAAGTTGCCCTAAAAATGAACTTCTTAGAAAAACTTTCTAAAATTTAGAAAAATATATATTTTTTCTAAATTTTAGGGTCAATTTGCTTTATTCTTCTTCTTCTTTAATGGCCATTACAACCGTTAGACGGTCTGGGCCTCTGCGATTAACGCTCTCCATTCGCTTCTGTTCTGTGCGAGCTGCCACCAGTTGGTCACACCAAGCTCGGCAATGTCTTCCCGCACCTGGTCTTCCCATCTTAGTGGTGGTCTTCCCACCTTGCCGCCTCCATAGTCAGCCGCCTTCGATTTATACGCCTTTTTGCTGGAGCTTCTTCCTTCATCCTGGCGACATGTCCTAGCCAGCGCAGCCGCTGCTGCTTTATGCGCTTAACCAGGCTGGTGTCCCCATAGAGCTTATACAGTTCGTCGTTTCTTCGAATGCGGAAATCATCGCCGACTTTTAAAGGTCCATAAATCCTCCGAAGAATTTTTCGTTCAAACACGCCAATCGCCGCTTCATCCGCTGCTGTCATTGTCCATGCTTCTGCGCCATATTGCAGGACTGGGATGATAAGCGACTTGTACAGGGCTATTTTTGTTCTTCGCTTGAGGTCTTTGCTCTTGAACTCCCTACTTAGCCCATAGTAGCATCGGTTCGCAAGAGTGATTCTTCGTCGGATTTCCAGACTGATGTTGTTCTTGCTGGTTATCATCGTTCCGAGGTAGACGAAATCCTCTACAACATTAAAGTTGTACCCCTCCATTGTAACAGATTGCCCAAGTCGCAATGACTTTTTGTCCGCGGTTACTAGGTACTTCGTCTTGTCCTCATTTACCGCTAAACCCATTAATCTAGACTCCTTCTCAATCTCTGAAAACGCCTTGCTTACTGCCCGTTTGGTTTTGCCGATAATGTCAATATCATCGGCATATGCAAGTAGCATTAGATTTTTATAAATAAATCCGCCGGTTCTGTTGGCATGTTCGCACTTGCGCAGTATATCTTCCATCAGTAGATTAAAGAAGTCACACGATAAGGTATCGCCCTGCCTAAAACCTCTTTTGGTATCAAATGGTTCGGAGAGGTTCTTTCCTATTTTGACGGAGCTTTGCGTACTTCTCAACGTCATCATGCAAAGTCGAACGTACTTTGCTGGAATACCTAAAGTAGACAGGGCTTTGAAGAAGCTTGACCTTATCGGTGTATCGAAGGCTGATTTATAATCAACAAAAAGATGGTGTGTTTGTTTGCCTCTTTCATAGGTTTTCTCCAGGATTTGTCGAAGTGTGAAAATCTGGTCTGTGGTGGATTTACCAGGTCTAAAGCCACACTGATAAGGTCCAATCAGTGTATCAATAAACGGCTTTAGACGTTCACAAATAATGCGGGACAGAACCTTATATGCGATGGGGAGGAGACTGATCCCGCGGTAGTTGGCGCAAACTGCAGGGTCTCCTTTTTTAAAGATTGGACAGAGAACACTTAGATTCCAATCGTCGGGCATGCTTTCGTCAACCCATATACGGCACAGAAGTTGGTGCATGCACCTTACCAACTCATCGCCTCCAGCCTTGAACAATTCAGCGGGCAGCTCATCAGCGCCTGGTGATTTGTTGTTCTTTAGCCTTCGTATGGCTAAACAGACTTCCTGTTGGGTCGGCGGGTCTATCTCTATGTTGTCGATCGGTGGCATCGTTACTTCTCTAGTGGCGGCATCCTGTTCGTCATCGCCTCCAACCTACTGGAGAAGTAACTTCTCCATTTGTTAAGCGCCACTTGCGGATCTGTGACTAGATTCCCGTGTTCGTCTTTGCATTGTGGGACTCTGGGCTTGAAACCTTCTGTTAATTGCTTAATCTTTTGGTAAAATTTTCGAGTCTCACTCATGCCGAATAACATCTCGACTTCCTCGCGCATGCGCCTTTCCTGCTCATTCTTTTTTCTTCTAAATAGGCGCTTCTCCTCCTTCCTTTTCTTCTTGTAAACAATTTTATCAGCATCCGATCTCGTCTGCAGAAATGTCTTGTACACCACGTTTTTCGCTGCAGTAGCGCGTCGGCACTCCTCATCGTACCAAGACCGCCTTTGAGGGGACTCGGAGTACCCGAGTACCTCCTCGGCAGCTGCTCTCATGGAGTGTGATATTTGATTCCATTGTTCACCTATATCGGAAGGGGATGGGGAGGATTCCTTGAGCAGTTGGGCGAGTTTAGCTTTGTAGGCTTCGGAGGTCCCTTGTGATTGCAGCATCTCGACGTTTAGCTTTCGACGTGTGCCAGTGCGTGCGGCATGCGCCACACTGAGCCGTGTGCGTACCTTGGCTGCAACAAGGCAATGATCCGAGTCAATATTGGCTCCTCGAATCGCGCGCACATCTAGTACACTTGATGAATGCCTTCCGTCGATCACAACGTGATCAATCTGGTTTCGAGTTCGTTGATCAGGGGACTTCCAGGTCGCCTTATGGATGTCTCTATGTTCAAATCTGGTACTACTTACGACCATGTTCCGGCCCGCGGCGAAGTCTATTAGCCTCTCTCCGTTACCAGAGGTTGTTTCATGAAGGCTAAAGCGTCCGACTGTCGAACCGAAAACTCCTTCTCTCCCGATTTTCGCGTTAAAATCGCCTAGCACGATCTTTATGTCGTGGTCGGGGCAGCGCTCATATAGTTGTTCCAGGCGCTCATAGAATTCGTCTTTTATCGGGTCTATCTTGTCCTCTGTTGGCGCGTGAGCACAGATAAGACTAATATTAAAATATTTTGCCTTAAGTCTGAGCGCGGCAAGCCGCTCGTCAACTGGTGTAAAGCTGATGACAGAGTGGCGCAGTTTATCACTCACTGCAAAACCGCACCCAAACTCGTGCTTGGTAGCATGACCGCTGTAGTAGATCTCCCAGGGGTGTTTTATTTCCTGTCTCATCCTGTGGTGGCGCTATTTTCTTACTTCCATATCCAATCCATCGCATTTCCTGGAGTGCGGTAACGTCCGATGAATATTCCTTCAGGACATTCACCAAGGAAATATCATCACCATCTCCGTTGAGGGTGCGGACATTCCAGGTGCATATTCTCAAATCGTGGTCCTTAAAACGTTTGCGTGAGTCGTCATCAGGGGGGTCCGTATCCGAGGCATTGTAGTCGCAGTTTTCATTGGTGGAGATTTTTTACGATGGTGGGTACCAAACCCGACGCACTAACCCTATATATTATACCCTGTAGGGAAGGGGGGGGGGACGCCGCTCACGTTAGTCAGCAGCAATGCGGGTGCATTGCCACTGCTTCCGGTGGTCACCACGAGGAGGTGTGAGTCGACTTGAGACGTAGTAAGCCAGGATCACTCTGGGTTCGCCAAGTTGAACCGATCAGAAGCTTTCCCTGACCACATACGCCCCCATTAGGTCCAGAGCTCTATGACTAGAAGTTCTGCTTTATTGCCTTTTCTAATTTTTAGGGTAATTTTGCCTTTGATTTTAGAAAATATTTGTTAAAAATTTTGGGTACTTTGCCCAAAAATTAAGAAAGTAAACCCCAATTTTAAGAAATTTTTTCTAAATCCTTCGACCTTTCTAAAAATGTTTGCGAAATTGCACTGCGCTATACTGGGTTTAACGACTAAGCGGTCTATGTGATGGCATTTGTTTACACACACAAAAGTCCATTCGCTATGCCTGAAGAATGTAGATATATTGCACTGATGTAGTATAGAGCAAGTTTTTGCTTTGTCATGAGTCATGACATGACACCATGTAGTAATCGATTAAAGGATTGTATAAAATAAAGGCAATGCTAAAATCATTTAAATATAAAAAAAAAAACCATATAAAAAAGAACCATTCAATGAGAAAAAAGTATGTTCCTACGGCGATTGGATCCCAGTCCAAGACATGCTCCTACTGGGACTTGATTCCAGGCCTCCACGTTTGCTAAGCGAATGTCATGTCAACTTGACAAACTGTGTACATTATAAACTATGGTTTTGTCGCTAGATTTTGCTTATGGTTAATAGTCGAGTGGGCTAAGGCGTCGTCCGAGTGTTCAGTATTTGAGAGAGGTCCTGTGTTCAAGTCCCAGTAAAGTAAGTAAACAAAATTGTTAATGCGCTTATTTCTAAATTAATTATATATCTATCTCTATAGGTTAGGAAACAGTAGTTTGGTGTGAGTAGGTGGTGCTGGTAATGGGGGGGGGGATAGGACAAACCCTTAAAACCGAAAGGTTGGGGCGGGGTGGATCCAAAAACACAACCACCACACACGGGTTGGTCTGTGGTCGGTTCTACCCTACCTCCCCCTAAAACTTTTTTTTTAAGTGTTTACTGTCAGCTGCTTCCTCCTTATGCCAGCGCTGCCATAACCGCTTGGGAATTTTAAATCGACCTAACAGCTAAAATTGTAGGGTTCCATGTTGCTGTTTTTGAAATTGGGTGGATTTGGTGCATTTGTATTTTGAAATGTACCAAATCCACCTAGATTTGCAAAAACAGCAACATGAGAAAACGGCCCTAAGAGTTTTTTTAGAAAAATTGCCTTGGAATCTAAAACACAATTTTTTATTTTTAGAACAGCATTTCTAAATTTTAAGGCGTTTTTGTCCTGTATAAAGTTGTATTTTTTATGAAAGGCCTTTCTAAAATCAAAGCGAACTTACCCAAGGCGCAAAAAAAATATGGGCGAATTTCTTAATTTAAGGGCGATTTTGGCCTATTTTAGAAAGAAAATATTTAGGGTGTAGTCTGTAATTAATGGTATACCCGTTTGGTCTTCGAGTATAGTGGCGTGTCCCGAATTGCCCCTGTTCCAGGTATCGGATTCTCGTAGTCTTAAGGCTGTTGTGTTAGCCATTTGCTTAGCTACGAGGTCTAGTGGTAGAAGGTGAAGAATAGTATTTAACGCTTCCATTGATGTCGTTCGGAGAGCGCTACTAATACAAATTTCCGCACTTCTCTGTACTTTGTGCAGATTGTTCAGGGCTGATTGTTTCCCAAGTGCTGGCCGCCATACTAGAGCTCCGTAGAGAAGTATGGGGCGTATTACGGCTGTGTAGAGCCAATGTACAATGGATGGGGAAAATTCCCATCTACGGCCAATGGCATTTTTGCAAGAGAAAAGAGCAATGGTTGCCTTTATTATGCGTTCACATATGTTGTCATTCCAGACTAGTTTATTATCCAGAATGACACCCAAGTATTTGGCATTGTCACCAAATACAAGGCTGACTTCGTTGATTTTAGGAGGAATAAGATCAGGAATTTTGTACTTCCTGGTAAAAAGAACTAATTCCGTTTTAGCTGGGTTCTCGCCCAAGCCACAAGATTTTGTCCACTGAGCAAGTGTTGTCAGAGCGGTCTCCATGAGGTCACACAGCGTTTGAGGAAACATTACGCATTTGAAGATGGCGTAAGCCACCACTTCATGTACCTCCGCTATAGCTCCCAACCCTTGTATAAGTTTTCCATGATTTCACATAATTTCACCAAGATTTGTCGAAATCGGACAACTATATAGTATAGTCGCCATACAAAAGATAGGTTTAAAAAAAAGTCTTATTGAGAAAAAAACCAAAAATACCAAAAAACTTTATTATTTTAGAAGATATTAATTTTCTTCCGACAAATAAGCCATTTCGCCCACTGTGCACGTTCCCAAATAATACGTGACAGAACCTTATATGCAATGGGAAGGAGACTGATTCCGCGGTAGTCGTCGCAAACTGCAGGGTTTTCTTTTTTAAAGATTGGGCAAAGAACACTTAGAATCCAATCGACGATGATCTGGATGGTATCAGGGAGGGATCTAAGTGGGTTGAGAGTGGTTTTTAGGTGGGTTCTGGGAGGGATCTGGGTGGTGTATGAGTGAGTTCTGTAAGGGATCTGGGGCGTATCTGGGTGGGATCTGGAAGGGATCTAAGTTGAATCTGGGTGGGTTTAATATGGCATCAGGGTGGAATCTGGCTGGGATTTGGGTGGGAATCTGAGAGGAATATGGATGGGATCTGGGTAGGGTTTGGGTGGTATCTGAATGGGTCAAATATCATCATTTAACTATGAAACAGCGCAATAAACAAGACTTCCTAAAAAATGAAAGAACAATGCAGCCGGTGATCTTGTTGCTGGTATTTTGACTCCCTGTTAGTTTCCTTCTTTTGAAAGAGTGCCCTTGCTAATTTATATATCATTGAGAGACCATGTGATATTAAAATTAAGCTCTTAAACTTAGCATCAGGTTTCACATCAATGCATCGTGGGTGCTTACGACACTCACTTTTTTTTAATATACATTAAACAATGTCGTTCTCTATCATAAGTATTTCCTTGTTGATTTCCATTTGCTTAAGTTCCATTGTCTTTAGTTAAGATTTTGTCATTAGTTCCTTATCAAATTTTTCCTTTTCCCATTTCAGTTTTTTCTTCTCTAGTTCCATCCAAATTAAGTTCTGCTCCTGCATGCCAAGTACCATATTTAGAAGGGAATCTTTTGAATAATTTGTAATTAGTTTTTGACCTCACATTGACTGAAATTTGCCTGCAAAATTTGACTAAAACACAACTTCAGCTGCTCTTTGGAGGTGCAATATTAACATATGAAAACCAGCTGATGACTGAAATGAAGATCAATCAATGGAATGGTATGTAAATGATGAGAGTCAGCAGATCTCCATCGCTCTCTCTCTCTGCTGTCAGTGCGTTTCTTCTGTCTTTTATTATTGAAACTTTGAACTGCTGCGGCTGGATCGACTCGCCTCGCCTGCATTTATAATTGTGAGAAAAATGCGATCCTGCTCAGACACATCTGCACCCATTAAACATTAAGGCCCGGCCGATTCCCGATGCCCGATTCTCTGGCAGCTTTGCATGAAATTTTCGTTTCATTTGAAATGAACGAAAATAATGAAAATAAATAATATCCGTTGCATTGATATGCAAATTTAATGTCGAAGACGCAACACGGAAGTGTATTGAAAGGAAAAGGAAATCAACCCCTCCAACCGTCAAGATGCTGATGATTATGCAAATGTCCAAACGGCTGCAAGATCAGCCGGGACGAAGGGTTGATCGGTTGGTCTGCTGGGTTGAAAGGGGTTTTTGCCCAAATTTGCCAAAATCGTATCGATTGTGAAGTGGCATTTTGTGGTAATTGATAGGAGTTGCAGTTGATTCATTTGGGTGAAAATTTGCAAGGCCAAAGAATGGCAACGTTGGCAAAACACGAAACAGAACAAATCTAATGCAATTTTGCCAGTGAAAGGGGTGAAAGGTGAAAGTGAGAGGGGGTATCAAAATAAGGGCCATGCAACGATTAGCGCGTGCTGAGGGGCATTGTTTTTTGTATTTTTCGCATTGACTGAGAGAATCGCTTGGGAATTATGGCAAAGGTGTGATTGTACTTTTTGAGTTGAACCCAGGGATTAGAAATTGCACAAGAAATGCAACTTGGATTCGCTCAAGGGAGGAATTTCAAGGATATTCCTTAAGCACACTTCTCAACAAGAATTAGCTACTGGGTACCTCCATTAAGAGATCTAAGCCTATTCTTTAAGTACTTTTCTTTAAAATATAATGGGGAGGAGCCTTACCATAAACCAAATTTTATGTTTAAGCGCTTTGCAAGATGACGCACAATGCTAGAGGTTAGAAACAAAGACAATTACAACCAGTGGCGTAGCGTGATGTTCAAAGGACTGCGGCGTTAGTCAAGTGTACGTATCTAAGACAAGTTAGGAAAAAAAATTAGTTTTATGGTACGATATTTATCCATAGTTTTTCTTCATTTATAACGGAAAAACGGTCAATTCTAAGAAAATTTTTTCAAGAAACCATGGGTCTACGATGAATTCCTAGTCCGCCCAAATCGACTTCAAGTATTTATGTTACATTTTCCCAAAAAAACATGCTATAAAGTCGGTAAAGTCCGACTAGTAGTAGTAAGTTTTATTATTTTCTTATTATTTCACTACAATATGGTATTACATCTTTTATATTAAGCGTGTTAAGGCATGGTTTTAAACATCTATTGACATTGCACCCCACGTTGAACCGTCTGCTACTACATGGGGCAGCCAAGCTCGTCGCGAGATACCCGATCGTTCCCATTAGGTTTCGTGAGTGTATATAATAATCCCATATAACATCACAAGATTTTAAAAGTTAACATGCGTATACCTTTGGAAATTCATTTATTAACCACATTCTGTACTTCATGGCACATTCTAGATAGTTCACTAGCCCAACCCAACTTTCATCTATGTCACCATTCAAATCCATTAAAGTTCCATGTTTTATGCCTTTGAGTGTTTCTATATTCGTGACGTTTATATAATATATTCTACTGTCGCTAGCTCTTGCTTTTTCAGTGTAGTTCTTTAGTTGTTCTTGTTCAAGCTTTTCAAGAAGATCCTCTCGTGTTGCATTGTTTCGTAACTCGTCGCCTTAGTGTTCGACATGTCTCTGTATATTTTTTTTCCAAGCAATGTATCTTTCATAAATTTTATAAGACAGAATATGAGGGAGTCTATTACTTTTGAATTCGTACAAAGTTTTCCCGACATAATTCATGTGAAGGGAATAGGTATAAAAATGGCCATCTTCCATGCCCGTTTCCAATGCTAATACGTAGTTCGCTGTGCAGTCCGGTAGCTTAAGTATCCTTTTGCAGAAGCAAAGACATTAGAATAATAAGATGAGTAACGCCATACGATTTTTTTGGCGTGGCGTGGCTTTTCAAGTGGCTTTTCGATCTTCAAAAGCCAGAGCCAGCCGCCTTTTGTAAGCATACAGCGATAGCCGACGACTGTAGGTGTGCACACGTATTCTCAAGCATTACTCACACAAGCAAGTAAATTCTATTTATAGAATTTTTACGCTTTCAACTTTGTGTGAGCGGAGAGAGCGCGATTTTCGTCTCCACCAAAAAAATAGCTGCATATGGCAAAACCATTGTATAGGCGTTCGGCATCTTAGAGATTATATTGGTCTTTGGCAGAAGTATCTATAAAGCTTATTCGCCTCATCGAAGCACGTATTACCTCAAATTGGCGCACCATAGACTGCATTGAATAAATGCCACTTCGGCTTAAGGCTAATTTCATATTTGTTGATAAATTGGCTCCATGCAGTTTCTTTGGTTCTTGTTTGTATATGTTTTTGGAAAGTCAGCCACGGATAGAAATTTATTTCAAAATATTTATACTCCTGTACCACATAGACTTTATTATTACACAAGTTTACAAACAAAAAGAGGCATTTCTTCTGAAATTTGTATACCCTTGCAAAGGGTATTATAATTTTGCTCAGAAGTTTGCAACGCATAGAAATATTCATTTGCAACCCTATAAACTATATATATTATTGATCAGGGCGACGAGCTGAGAGGCGATTGAGCTTTGTCTGTCCGTCTGTCTGTCTGTTTCTACGCAAACTAGTCTCTCAGTTTTAAAGCTACCGAGCTGAAACTTTGCACAGAGTCTTCTTTTTACTGCACACTGATAATATGTCGGAACCGACCGGATCGGATGACTATATCTTATAGCTGCTATAGGAACTATCGGCCGAAAAGTTGGTCTTTGTGAGAAAAACTTTTTATTTTTAATGTAAACGCCTCCCGCTTCAGCAATTATTAGTTTTATTCGCTTTTACACAGATTCGGAAGTTTTGGTCAAAATCGGATGACTATATCTTATAGCTGCCATAGAAACTATCGGTCGAAAGGTGGGTTTTATTTAGAAAAATTGTTTGTTTTAATGCTAACGTTCGTAAACTATGATGTATTAAAACATTTGCAAGGGTATAAAAACTTTGGCAAAGACGAAGTTAGCTTGACCTTCTCGTTATGACATAAAAGAATGTCGTATATTTATACCCGTTACTCGTAGAGTAAAAAGGGTATACTAAAGTCGTGCAAATGTATGTAACAGGCAGAAGGAATCATTTCCGACCATATAAAGTATATATATTCTTGATCAGCATCAACAGCCGAGTCGATATAGCCATGTCCGTCTGTCCGTCTGTTCGTCTGTCCGTCCGTCCGTCTGTCCGTCTGTCTGTATGAACACCTAGATCTTAGAGATGGTAAGAGATAGAGGTTTGACATGTATGGGACAAATGCTTCTTAAACTTGCAGGCAGATCAAGTTTGTTTCAAATTTTGGCCATTTTCTGATTTTCTGAGTTTTTTAAGTGCACCAAAAACTCATTTCTAACTCTCTTACATCCTATGTCGAACCATTTGTCTTTAAATATAATTTTTCCATGCATGTTAGGATTCTCTGATGCTGCTTTTCTTATTATTGCACTCATGTCACATAAACTTAGTTTATGGTTTACCTCTTTGGCTTGGCTCAGACTTCGGTTCAGTCGGGATTTATAGGTATTGGTGTAACGATCCCGCTATATCGATTTCGGGAGCAGATTCATATTTTCTGCGTCTTTATTAGTTGAAGAATATATCATGCATATTCGTATTGGCATATGATCTGACCAAATGAAACTGTCTACCGTGAATTCTGTAACAAAACTCAAGTTATCACAGGTTATGGTATAAATGTCATTTACTGAACTTCCCACGGAACTTATGTATCTAAATTTTCCATCGAAACCTTCGCACTTTTATAAATCTCAAAACATTTCAGAGGTAGATTGATTTTGGTGGAAAAGGTTTAGGTAAGTATGCAAAGTACTAAGATAAAGTATTTGTTGGCCTTGTTCTAAGCCATAATCACAAATTTCAAACTAATTAAATTTTGAACTAGAATTTAGCTCAGTTTTTCTTTCTGTCGATCGATAGGTACTTCATCGCCTAACTTTGCTCTGCTCATCTTTGATAATACTTTCGATGTACTTCGATGCTTTGGCTATGGCATTAAACCGAGCACCGTTAACTGTCAATTGTGTACTTCTTCCTCATGCCAAAGCCCTGCAAGCCCATCTCTTGAAAGACTCGCACGCGCACTTTAAAATACGTGTGTGAATTTTTTGCTTGTTTTTGTTTTTGTGGGTTTTTATTGAGTGTATCTACAAGTACGCCCCAAAAAAACTAGGCATAGGCCGCCGACAGAGCGAGGAGTGTTAAGCCGCGCGGTAGCTGCCGCTGCCGCTGCTGCTGCTTGTCTATTGTTCTAGACTCTACGACTGTTGCACGAAAATTAATTTCCAGCGGCAAGTGCAATGGCAAAGTGCAGACTTTGGGAGGGGGAGGGGAGGAGAGCGAGATTTGTGCTGATAAAAACCCGGCGTTACGGCTTGAAAAGGTCGTCGTTGTTGTTGTTGTAAAAGTTTTGCGGGGCCGCACATAGCAAAATGCACCGTTAGTCGGAGCAAACACACACACAGAGGAGAGAGAGAGAGAGCTGCATTTGTAGCCTACGTGGATTTTGTGGCCATGCGTATCTATGAGATACAAATGTGCAAGCGTGCATATGCCAGCCGTTTTGCCAATGTTATTTAGTAGTTAATAATGAGCAGGTTGCCGCTGTCGTTGTTTGTTTTCCCAGCAAAAGGGCTAGAGGGTAGACGAGGGGATATTAGTTTGTGGTGTAAATTCAAATATATAACTCAATTTTCTAGGGTATCCCTTGGGTCGTCTGCCCCTAATCACTTTGCACTTGTTGCCCCTTCGCCATGCGTAGCTCTGCATAAGCAGTCCCTCCCTTCCCTTCCCTTCCCTTCCCCTCCCTACACACCTAACAATCCCTAGTCCTGCATAATCGGAGTGTGTGTGTGTGTTTGTGTGCGGCTCAAGGACACGGCACTTCTCACGAATTTCTGTTTGGGTCGTTATATGCAAATGCCCATATCCATTGACTGTTGCGTGAGAAATTCCAGATTCCAGATTTCGATCTAAGGCTCCTCCACTTTTGATTGGCTCACGCACTTGTTGTTCGCCCGCCTCCATTAATCAATATTACAAATTGTTGAGCCCACAAAATGAAATGACTTTGGTTTCATGCTAATGCCAGGACTCGTCGGAGTTCGCTAAATGCCTGAAATGCCAATAAATCACATACGCAGGCCGCATTTGCGGCTGTCTCGCCACGACTTTGCCACTTCACTTGTCAGCGGCATCATTAATAATCCTTTACTTTCCGAGCAGTTTTCCCAGTTTTGCCATAGCATACATCGCAGCGAGGAGCGGCAGCAAGGTAAATGATGCAAATCAACAAACGTCATATGCGTTTTCTTCTTTTCTGCCCCAAAAAAAAAAAGGCCAAAAACCCTTTGCTGTCAACCTCACAAATGTCATTAGGCCACAAGACGTGTGTGTGTGTGTGTGTGTGCGTCCTTCCTGCCGCTGCTCCTTTTCTTCCTGCCCGTCGTACATATGCTCGATTGTTGTAATTCGATTCGAAAGCGTTGCGCACATTTCTTGATTTGGAATTAATGCAAATTAATGATCAGCCAGCTCTCAAATGCCAGGCAAATAGTTTTTTAATGCTTCTTCGTTTTTTTGCGGCACATAATCCATTTCATGTTCAACATTTCTCATGGAAATCAACCCAAAAGAAATTATGTTAAAGTTTCTCAGAAAAATATACAGACATTTTTAAGGCATTTTCGGTTTCGGGATGCGAACTTTGAGTCCAGGGAAAGAGACATCAAACAAGTTGGGTTTGGTTTACTTCCAAAATATGGACAGAAAAAGAAGAAAGGCAGAAAAAAGACTGAAATACAACAAAAAGAAGAGAGTGAAGAAGGAAAAAAAGCAGAGAAATACAGAAATAGAACCAAAAGGAAACATTAAGAAGGTAGTATGAAGACAGCAAGATTTAAGAAAGAAGACAGACACAAGATAGAAACACAACAGAAAGAAGACAGAAAAAGAAAGAAGACAAGGAAGAGAGAAGAATACAGAAAAAGAACAGAATGAAGAGAGAAAGAATACAGACAGAAAACTGAAATAGAACAAAAAGAAGATAAAAAGAATGAAGAATCTAGACAGAATGATGAAAGAAGGAAGACAGACAGAAGATAGAAGCACAACAGAAAGAAGACAGCTAGTAGCTAGAATCTAAATGGAAAAAAGAATGCAAGGAGACAAAGATGACAGAAAACAGAAAAAAGGATCGAAAGAAGACAGATTGAAGTGAGAAAAAAATCGGAGAAAACAAAAAGGGGATAAAAAGTAGGCAGAATGAATGAATTAAAGCCTTGTCTACCTTTAGTATACCAGCAAAATACCTTCGACTTTGCATGATGACGTTGAGAAGCACTCAAAATTTCGTCAAAACTCGTTCCCATTTCTATTTTGAGAAAAGAATAGAAAACTGAAAAAATGAAAAGAAGACAAAATACTGAATAAACTAGGATATCAAAAAACGACTGACAGAGAAGGATAGAAGAAAGAAACACAGAATAAAAACAGACGAAAGATATAAAATCGACAGAAAGATGACAAAAGAATGGTTTTAAGTAGATAGAAAGGAAAGACCGTAAGAAGACAGAATGGAGTCGAAAACAACACTGAAGACAAATGGAAAAAAAAAGACAATAAGATAGAAAGAAAACTGAACGAAGAGCGAAAAGAGACAGATACAAAAAGTCAAAATAAAACAGAAGGCCAAAGGAGAACTGAAAATTAACCGAAAGAAGACAGCACAAAGATAGAAAGTAGACTCAAAAAGAATTGAAAGAAACCTAAACAAAAAAGCGGAATCAAGATACCAAGGAGAAGTTAGATAAGACAGACAAGAAGACCGACGAAAGACAAAAGGAAAGAAGACAAGAAAAAGACAGCAAGAACACAGAGGAAAAAAACCTGTTCAGAAAATGAGTTGCCGTCAACTCCGAAAAAATTGTATGTGCGAAATGCTCTTAAAGAGAACGAAAAAATAAATAGCCAGAAGAAGATGCAAAGAAGGCAGAAAAAAGATTTAGGAGAAGACAGCACAGAGACCGAAATGTACACTAAGTCAGAAAAAATAAAAGAAAAGAGAAAGAATGCCGAAAGAACACAGAAAGATGACCCAAAGAAGAGCAGAAATTCGAAGAAATTGAACAATAGAAGAAAAAAGAAAAAAGATGACATGTAAGAAGAATAAAGAAGTGTTACAATAAGAAGACAGAAGGAAAATAAAAAATAGACAGAAAGAACACGAGACGAAAAATACAACACTAAATGGTTTAGCGAATGTAAACAGAAAGGAGACAGCAAGAAAACTAAAAGTTACAAAAGATAGATAGAAGTCTGAGAAAAGGCTGAAAGAAGACAGAATTGAGACTTGAAGTTGACAGAAAAAAAAACTGAAGGAAACCAAAGAGCAGGCCAATACGAATGCAAGAAAAAGGAAAAAAGTGAACAGACCTTAAAAAGAAAGAAAAGGTATAAACAGGTAGAAACAATACACAAAATGCTAATAGAAGACTGAATTAATATAATATAATATAATCAAAAAGAAAACGACACAAAGACGGGAAAAGGTCAAAAACAGTATACAGAAAGGTGGCAGGAAAAAGACCGGAAGTTAAAAATAGCCCGAAAGAAGACTGAGAGAGAAAACTGAAAGAAGACTTAAAGATAACTGAAAAATAAAAGAATCTTGAAAGAAAGAAATAAAGTAGACAGACAATGAATGAAAGAAGAGAGACGGCAAGTAAAAAAAAACACCCAAAAAAATAAAGAACGAACACAAATTAAAGACCAATGCATTATATGAAATATATAACAAGAAAAGGGATGAATAAATTAAAGTAGAAGGAAAGAAGATTACAAAAATATCAAAGGGTTAAAATAAGTCAGAAAGAAGACTGAAGAAGATTTTACAAAAAGAGAAAGTAGGCAGAAAGACGAAAGGGTAAAAACTTAAAGTTGTCAAAAAGAAGACAGAATAAAGACTCAAAATTGACGGAAAAAAGACAGAAAGAAACCAAAAAAGAGGGCCAGTAAGACGCAAGTAAAAAAAAACAAAAAAAGTTAAAAGTAGACAGAAAGAAGACAGCAAGATAACCGGAAGGTAAAAATAGTCAGAAAGAAGAATGAAAAGAAGAGCAAGAAAACTGAAAGAAGGCAAAAAGAAACAAGAACAAAGTAGACAGACAATAAAAGAAAGAGTTTAGATGACAAGTAGAAAGAATGCCCAAAATATTAAAGAAAAAAGAAAAATAGAAGACCAAAGAAATATTTTAAAAATGAGATAGAGACGGAAGAAAGAGTTAAAGTAGACGGAAGGAAGATAAAAAACAACCAATGGGTAAGAAACAGTTTGAAATAAAACCAAAAAAAAGGCAGAGAAAAAATCCCAAAAATGATAAAAAAGTAACAGAAGAAAGACTTCAAAAAAACAGAGTAAAGATTTAAAACTGGCAGAAAAAATACTGAGAGAAACCCAAAAGAAGACTTATAAGACGGCAAGAAAAAGGAAAGAAGACAAAAAAAAAAGTTTAAAGTAGAGTAGAAGACTGGAAGCTAAAAATAGTTAGAAATATGACTAAAAAAGAGAGAAAGAAAACTGAAATAGGGCTAAAAACTGATAAAAAGAAGTAAGAAACACGACAGACACTTAAAAAAGAAGAGATGAGAGGGGAAAGTGTCAAGAAGGAATACATATTTAAGACCGCAGAAATATATAAAATAGATAGAAAGAAATCGGAAGAAGAATTAAAGTTTTAGGAAATTAGATAAGACAAAACGAACGAAGGTTTAAAAAAGTCAGATAGCAGACTCAAACAAGGCAGAAAGAGAGCCAGAAAGAAGAAGGGATAAAGACTTAATGTTGACAAAAAGAAGACCAAACAAAGTTTAAAGTGTTCAGAAAGAAGACAGCAAGAAGACTGGAAGCTAAATACAGTCAGAAAGAAGAGTGAAAAAGGAGAGAAATAAGGCAAAAAGAAGACCAGAAAAAGGAAGCTAGTAGACTGACGAACAACGACAGAAGAGAGATGAAAGGTAGAAAGAACGCTGCCTTGCGATTGAGTGTAGCTACAATATACAGGGTTTGTCCTGTTTCTTCCGCCGCGACTGTACTTACGAGCGTAAGCGCACCGACTGGATACGATAGAGGGCGTTCCTAGCTAACGAACGAGCGGCTGTCGGGACAGGCATTTTCGCGCGACGTGTTTCTATGAGTGGATGTAGAATGGGATCGGGATGGATGGTAAATTTGTACTTCAAATCAAAGACTCGCTTACTTTACCTATGCACTCTGAGAGTCTTCTCAAACACACACATACACACCTAAACCAGCTCACATAACTTGGCTCAAACTCGAACGATTTCAAGAAGCCCCATTAACCTCAATTAGTGACTTGGCCACAGTCAGAAAACAATGGCAACAACAAAAAAAACTGAACAAACTGCTAATTAAAATAATGTCAATAAAATTGTGGTCCATTATAAGCTACCGAAAATTGCAGCTAAACAAAAGCAACAGCAACAGCGATTGCCAAACGTGTAATTTAATAGAGAGATATATCCAAAAAAAAGGAGGGTTAAGGGGGCGGGGGACCCTGAGAGTTCGGGCCAAAAGTTGAGACAAAAATAATCACAAGCAGGCAATAAATGGCGAAAAATAAAAGGCAACAGCTCAAAGTACAAAGCCACCATAAACGCAAAACGAAACGAAAACAATAAGTTTGAAAGTTGCCAACAATAAATGGGGGGGGGAGGGGTACACACACACACACACACATGTGTTTATCGAATTGAATGCAATGCATAAAATTTCCCACACATTTCGTAAGCAGGCTGCAATTTTGCCAGCGAGCTAATTATTAGTTAACTTGTATCTTTAAGATACTCGACAAGCCAAAGCCGAAGCCGTGCCGCAGCATTGCTTAATAGACCAGAACACAAAGAATGCCACCCCCCCACCCACTTCCTCCGGCTCCTCCCTGATGATGGCTGATGGCTCCATTGTCATAACACGTTTCCGTGCTTGGCTCTTTGTAGCTCACATGCAGCAACCGATAGCACAATTCATTGGCTTTCCCAGCCCGGTTGTCAAATGCATGATTTTCACATGTATCTATTAGATACGTTTGTATCTGCATCTGTATCTGTATCTCGACTGTACGCTTGGCGTCAATGCGTAGCAAACGACACAGTTTACAATTTGTGTTTTTTATTCCATTTTTGCCCGGCACGCCCACAATTGGGCTCAATTATAGTGACTGGCTGGGTAATTTTAGGTAAGAAAGAAGAAAAATGATTTCTCTTTAGGCCAACAACTGTGGGAAGAACTGTGGAAGGAGGGCGCGGCTGCAAAGCTCACATGGACAAAAGGTTGAAAATTTGCTTACTTATGGCCAGTTGGAGGCCGCTTTATGGCTCACAGACCCAAGCATAATAGACCCAAGATCTACGACTGTTACCTAAACTTAAACTAAAACTAACTAAACTAAAATACAAGAAAATCCTGAATTACATATAGGGTTTGTACGGAAATTAATAGAACTGATTTTCTTCCACCGCGTCTGTACTTCGGAGCGTGCGCTCACCGACTGGATACGGTAGAGGGCGTTCCTAGCGAACAAACGAGCGGCTGGTCAGTTGTTTTCGAGCAATGGTAGAGTCAGGACAGGCATTTTCGCGCGACGTGTTTCTTTGAGTGGTGCAAACCGAAAATGCAGCGCGATTAAATTCTGTGTGATATGATCACGCAGGCTTACCCTGATGTAGCTTTAGCAAGGCCTTTTTGGAGGGCCGGGAAGAGGTCGCCGATAAAAACCGTGCTGGAAGACCTTCAACTTCGACAAAAACCCACAAAGTGACTCGTGTGCGCAAAGTTTTGACGGAGCACTTGAACATGCGCTAGGTGTGCGCGAAGTGCTTACTGAAATCTGAATATGGTATTTTGGTGTCGATTCGTTATGGAAGCAATTTGACCAGTTTTCATGCCAGCTATGTTGATTCCCTCGATCCTTACTTAATTATTGTTTTTGGTACTTTTTTTTGAAGATGGTAACACTTCAACTTTTTTAACCTTAGTAAAAAACTGTCGCCGGAAAGTCTCAGTTTAGTCTGTGTTTAGTCACAGATCCCGCTTTTCCATTTTCTGTGTTCTCTGAATTTGATTCGATTCAGCTTGCCAGTTACGAACCTCCCTAAGATATATAGTTCTTTTAATCGGTGACACGTCTATAAAACACACAGTCATTTCACCCAACAACACAATTTAACAATCCGTCAATTCAACACAAACAAATTCAACACAAAACAAAGTCTTCACAAAACAATTTCAATACACGTCAATACAACACTAAGTCATTTCACCCAATACAGCAATTCAACACACGTTAATTCAACACAAAACAATTTCAATACGTCAATTCAACACAAAACAAAATAATTAATTTATTATTAAGTTTAAATTTGGTTTGAATTGAATTGACGAAGTGTTAAATTGTTGTGTTAAATGAAATGACTTTTGTTTTGCGTGTTGAATTGACGTGTTGAAATTGTTTTGTGTTGAATAGCCGTGGAACCTAAAGTTGGGTAACGATTACTTGTATTAGTGATAGTGAATACAATGCAAGTGTGTAATACCATCAGAGATAGAAGGGAGACACTACGTCATTTCAACACATTACAAATTAAACGCAAACAAATTCATCCTGGGAAAGAAGGGTGACACAAGCGGCAGGCAAAAATTTTTCGATACTTAGTTAGTTATTTAAGTTGTGAACAAAAGAATGTTATCTCTGGTGCTTTCAAATGTGCATACACTTTCGGAGGATATTAAAGTCAGGTTCGACAGACATTGTCACTTGTAGGATTGAAAATATAATTATTTTTAAATTGTTGTGTTCTTTTTTTCAGTGTTGAAATTGTACTGTGTTAAAATCGTACTATGTTGAAATTTGCCGATGTCCAATTGCTTTGTGTTGAAATTGATTATGTTGAAGTTGTATATGTGTTATAATTGCGCTGTGTTGAATTGACGTGTGTTGGGTTGACGTGTTGAAATTGTTTTGTGTTGAATAGACGTGGAAACCTTTTAATCAAAAATCCAACTTGACTACAGCTTCCATTTCCACTTCTATAAATCATGTTGTTTCTTATCCTTATCAGCAAGTTGCGCCCTGCTAGTGCCGTGCGCCGATTCGTATGGACTTTGATGTTGTAACACACTTCGAAGCAAGGCAATTGCAACTCAATTTCTTGTGCGTCTGAGTGACGCCAGTTGTCTCGGTCAAAGCTTAACAAAATTACACAGTTACCTAACTTGAGCGATGAACTGCAAGTGACAATATTTTTATGTAATAATGGAATATGCATTCTTAAATTCTTTTAGATATATGTAGTTTATCAGAGCGTCTTACAAAACATCGCGACACTCACACATTTTTTATACTCTGTACCAAAGGTACATAGGGTATATTAAGTTTGTGCAAAAGTATGTAACAGGGAGAAGGAATCGTTTCCGACCCTATAAAGTATATATATTCTTAATCAGCATCAACAGCCGAGTCGATATAGCCATGTCCGGACAAATGCTTCTCATACTGGCAGGCAGATCAAGTTTATTTAAAATTTTTGCCACGCCCCCTCCCGCTCCCGTAATTTGGAAAAATTGTTATATCTCCTACAGTTTGGAAGATAGGCGATTTGTTTCTTCTAGAGATAGTTAGTAATTAGCAAAATGTATTAGACTGGCCAAAAAAATTATAAAGATCGGATAAGCGGTTTTCAAGTTATGAGCAAAATAATAAATTACCCTCCCCTCACCTCCTCTCACCATTTACAACTAACACCGCACAATCTTAGAGAGAGCGAGAGAGAGAGAGAGAGGGTGAGAGAGTGAGAAAGAAAGAGACTTAGAGATTAGAGCAGCACCAGCATTGCATTTAGCTTCTACTTCAGGTACAGAGTATGTTATAGTCGGGCTTGACCGACTTTCTCACTTGTTTTTTTTTTTTGCCTTTTTTGGGATAAGCTTTAGTTGTTAAAATATTGACCAAAAATTCGGTTTATGAGCATTTTTTGGACCCCTAGAACGACTTGGAAAAATTTACTCAATTTATAACAGTATTTCAATATTTTATCCATATAACCGATCTGGCCGATTTGCTCCAACGTTGTTGTTTTTAACACTATTGTAATAATCTTCAGTTTGAACACAAATTTGTATTGCTCCTTGAGCGATTTAAAGAATATCGTTAGATTCACCACTCTATTCCAATATAGCAACCATATAACTAATCTGTAATGTAATAATTATTAGACTATTGAAGTGAAATTTCTTTCGTACCATTATGTTTAGCTCTTAATATGAGTTACAAAACATTTTTGTGTTTGACGCACTAAGCCAAAAATTGACGTTTTATCTCCAACTTTTGTGTGAATTTGACATATTTTTTGGATTCAAAACGCTATTGTGGATTTGCTCATTACCGAAAGTGAATGCAATTTTGGCTTACTAAACTAATTTCGACAAAATGTCGACTAATCTTATCCTAGGTGTGTTTCTATAGCGAAAGCTACAAAAGCGTCCTTGGTGTGTCAATTTGACACATTTGAAAATAGCCCTAGTAATTTGCTTGTTTACGCGCGTTATCTGAAATCATTGCGTAAAGAGTATATATATTGGTGTTTTCAAACTAATTTATGACGATATGGAGTTTGCGTCTGGAAATATAGTAGAGGGAAGGCGAAGAACACAAGGAGATTGATTTTTTTAAAACACACTTTGAAGACAGCGATTATGAGCTCAATGAAAATGCAATTGGTTCGGAAGATGAAAGTGATAGTGATGTAGATTTCATAGATAGGAAACGATATGGTTGCTGACCCCAACGTGGCATAGATCGAAAGCCAAACTATACAACAAACTGTCTCTAACCTGCAAGTAAATTCAAAAAAATTTAAAGAAGTTGCCACCTCTGCTGATGGACATGAAGAAGAAATCGATTTACCATTCCACATATGTTTTCAAACACAATTTGGACTCAAGATAAGCTTCGCACGTCTCTAATAGACTTCGCTTTCTTGCGTCCTTTTAATAATGATATAATGGATTAGATGGTGTTTTGCAACATGATCGACTTATTCGCGTTGAATACATTCATTTTGTTCATAGATTTCAACCCCAACTGGAATTTAGCCCAACAAAAAACAAGCCGCATATTCTAGATTGACATTGGCTATTTCTTGGTCATGTCGCATATCGAACAATGGAAACGCACGACTAGAGGTAAGATTTGGTTTTTTATAGTCCGTGAAACGCAGGCAGAGCATCGAATCCAACCCGAAGTTGTCGCTCTTTTTTCCGGGGCATCGCGTCCGAAGCGCAATAAATATATTTATCAATAAATTGCATTAAGCATTGTCTTATGTCCAGTGGCGGATCTAGAAATTGGCTAAGGGGGGGGCTAAGGGCACTCAAAATCACTCAACATTGTTCGGATCTTATTGTGCTTCTCAGAATAGATACATCATCTCATACAAAAAGTCGATATGCTCTGAAGGTAATAAGTTTCCCAAGGTAAAAATAAACAACTGGTTTTTGGTCATTTTTTTGAACAATTTTTGTCTTACCTCTAGAGTGCAACTGCATTTTCATTTACTCTGTGTACCATTGGCACAGAGTATAAAAAGTTTTTTGGTCAATATATGTATATGCCTTGAGCGAAACCAAAATATGTTTCGGTCTTAATCCCTAGTTTAAAGGTAAAACTAGATAAATAAATAGCGCCGCAGGCGATTTTTTTTTTAAGTCGCGAGTGAAGAAGGATTTTTAAGTAAGTATCCACAAACTGCTCGAACAATAAACATTAAAAAACTTCGCAGGATGTGTAGAGCATATTTTAAAATTTTACCTTCAAGTAAAACATATTTTAAATCAAAAAACGTCGTACACGTCACTAAGACTACATTTGTACATACATTATTTTGGTTAGTTTTATAAATTTGGAAATGCTATTGCATTTAAGCTACGTGGTTAAGTTTTAACGTTTTCTGATTTTTTTTTTCAATTGCCGAATAAAATTCACATGTTCTTAGTACAAACCTGCAAATTTAAAAACTTTATTAAAAAGGAACCCGTGAATGACCTCCTCGACTTTGTTGTATAATAATTCTGTATAGTTCGCGTCCGATCGATGAGATTTTTTACAAAATTGTTGTTTAGAACGGTGGTATACTAAATGTTTACTAATTTCTTATTAGATGCTTCATTCTTAGAATAGTATTTTGCATAAAAATATTTAACATGGGGGGTAAAAAAGCGTCGCACAGTGGCCGGTTTGGTGAATTTAGCGATGCAAAAATCAAAAATTGATGGTCGATTTTTTTGACCGTTTTAATTTAATTTAATAAAGGGAACCCCAGATAGCCAGAAAATGTAAATTTTTTTTTAATTTGGTCAATTATTTTGGACTTTACTGTGGTTCAAAGTTGAAGAATTTTTCAAACTGATAAATTTTTGTATTTTTTTGGTTTCAAATGTTACGTTTCGGAACGTATAAAAACCAAACGGAAGTTCCGATTGCAAAAGGTTTTTTGCTTATTAAAGATACATCAATTCTATAGAAAAATGAATAAGAAAATTTAATTTTTTATTTTTTAAAATTTTTGAGTTATTGTCGTTTTACTGAAATACTACTTTTGTACCTCATTTTCCCACTTTGGTGGACTGCGAAAAGTACATTCGCGCTCATTCACACTTCTAGAGTAAACATTTTTTTAAAATACATATTTCTAAACAAAAATATATTTATGTGGTCTTGCACATAGCTGCGCCTTGCGAGTATGAGCGCCTTGAACATACTAAAATGCATGTATATTCTACGTATTTAGGTGAAATCAAGCGCGTGCCGGTTTTGCGTAGCATAAATCGTAACTTTTGAATGGAAAGAGATATTCGAAAAATTCCAAGAGAAATGTGATAGAGAATTTCAGTAGCTTTCAAATAAACTTAAGTTCATTATTGTAGGTCAACTGGGTGACCCAGGATTGGCCGCCAAACTGCAAATTGGATAAACTGAAAAGGTTGCAAAAAATAGGAAAATCATTTTAACTTTTTTTTAAAACGATTTATTTAAATTATAATTGTTAAACCACTTAAAATTTACCAAATTTAATAAATAGCTAACTTTTAATTAGTAAAAATATTTATTTTCAAAAAAAATTATTTATTACTAAAGAGATTATTTATTACTAAAAATAATTTTTTCATACAAAATAAATATTTTTAGTAATTAAAAATTATTTTCTTATTAAATGTTATAAGTTTTAATTAGTTTAACAATATAATTTTTAATAAATCGTTTAAAAAAAGTTAATATGTTTTTTTTATCGCATGCGACATTTGCAACATTTTAAACTTTTCACTTTGACAGTCGATTCTACAATGAAAATGTTACGCTCATATTAAAGCTGCAATTCTTTATAATCTTTCCTTTGAGATTTTTCAAAAATCTCTTTTCGTTCAAAAGTTACGATTTTTGCAACGCTAAATTCGCCCGTATACTCGTGCGTAAGCTGTTGGGTTTTTGACGACCATATAATCGAGGAATTTTCAACTCAAGTGACATTTCGTCTGCAATTTTATTGATTTTTTTTTTAAAGTTACATCAAAAGATGATTAATTATTTCTTGTTTCAAGAAACAATTCAATCACATGGGCGACGTGAGCACAGGAGTCCTACTGAGTGTCAATTTGCTATTTCATGGCTAGTTACATCACAGCTGGCGCCAATAGGTGGTGAAGGTGACCGGATGTGTAAAAGCTTTTTCTAAAGAAAGTAAAAACTTTTATTATTAGATCTTCCGACGAACACACGACCTCCCACCCAGCAGTCCAGCACGCTAATCGCTGGGCCACACCGCCACCTAACTATCCAAGAGAATGCTTTCAGAAACTAACAAAAATACACACCAAAAATATATTCTACAACTATTAGATATCGATATTAAGTATTTGCATCTTTTTCTGAAATTCTTAATTTCTTATTTTGCTCTTTGCATATTTTGGGTGAATTAAGATATTTGGGCTCTAAGGGGGGGGCTTCAGCCCCTATAGCCCCCCCCCTGGATCCGCTACTGCTTATGTCTCTTTCGTAACTTTTACATTAATTTGTCCAAGCTTACTTGTAATTTCTCGTATACTATATAATAATATACATTAAAACTATTTTTTTTTGTATTGTGTCAAATTGACACACCGGGGACTTGTGTGTACTTTGTAAATTGCTAGCAGCAATAAAGCTGAAGGAGCAAAACATAGTATGAAGTGTTAAATTTACCCATTAATCTGCGCACTTTCGTTAACAACTTTCTACAATACGGGTTGGTTACTGATCAGTAACAAGTTTCATACACCAAACATTTATTACATATATTTTTTTTCTTTGCCACAGCTCAACAGCTGCTTACAACATTTTGTGTCCAATTCGTCTAAAGGCGTCTGACAATTAAACACCTTTGCTCATTACTCGCCTCAACTGGTCCCGGGTCCCGAGTCCTTGGGCCTGGGTACCGGGTACCGGGTACTGGGTCCTGGTCGTGGTTCGTGCTGTGTGGCGGGAGGGGTTGTTGCCTCTGGAAGCTCATTTGCATATTGCATGGCATAGAGCAACATTAAGAAAAGGACTTGGGTGTCGTCCGTCCCACTTCCTAAGTAGGCGAAGGCAATATGCAAACATTTTCTTGGCATAAAATTATTATAATCAAGTCTCGAGTCGGCGAGGAGACGTGGCTGGTGGTGGAAGGCAGCTGCCGCCAGTTTCGATTACGTTTGAAAATTGGCAACGTGGCGATCAGAGGGAGACGGATGGATCGTGATCACATTTCGCTTTGGTAAACATCCTTCAACGCCTGGGTAA
Source organism: Lordiphosa clarofinis (assembly GCA_018904275.1). Lineage (NCBI taxonomy): Eukaryota > Metazoa > Arthropoda > Insecta > Diptera > Drosophilidae > Lordiphosa > Lordiphosa clarofinis. The sequence goes on from JAEIGQ010000018.1 coordinate 684,705, forward strand.
GCGCCGTTTCGCGTCTTTAATTGGAATTCGCCAGATGCATTTCAGCTTTGCATTTTATCTGCGGTTTTCGTTCTAATTACGTCTATGAGGTGCATAAACTGGACACCGATACCCAGATACCTGGGCGCACATTGTTCCGCGCCGAACAAAAGCCAAATGGAGAACGACGTCAGCTTTGGGGATTGGGTTGTGTTTCGATCGTGTTTAGGAATTGTAATCCGATCGAGAGCGTGATCTAATGGACAATGGCCAGGCTGGGGGCAGCCAGGCAGTCTCCTCCAGTCTCCATTTTCGCATTTGCATTTCAATTAAAAGCAGCTCAGCGATTTGCATAGAAAACGCATAGCTCATCATCAGGCGCGAATGAAGTGTCGAATGCAAAAAAAAAAACACAAAACACAACACAATGTTGGGCAACGGTGGGTTCGGTTCGCTAGATTTATGGTCTGTGCATATGCCACAGACCAACAGATACAATTACCAATAACAGATACGGATACACACACACAGGGAGAGAGACACAGATACGTTTAGATTAGAATGGAAAAGTGTCCTGTGGGACACAACACACCAAATAATGCACAAATGTCTGCTTTCGCCCCGCCATGACCTTTGCCTAATAACAATGCCAACCCACGAAACTACCACCTCATCCCCATCCTGTACAGCATACGGTGCAAAGGGCTTGTCGAAGGTTTGAGTCAGTCTTTGAATGTGTTCCGACCGCAAGTAAGCTGAATGTTTCTTATAGAACTAAAAATAGTTTTAGAAAGGGAAACAACAAAAATTATTATAAAACTTACTTTACACGTATTCCCACCTCAAGTTACTCGACTGCCTCACTAGGAATGTTTCCTAAAACCTTAGAAAAGTTATGAAGTAGCGCTTTTAAGAGTTTCTTTTTAATGTAGAAAGGGTAGACTCCCTTACCAACCCAAACAGCTAAGTAGTTATTTATTTTCTTATACTAAGGATTTGAGGTACCTACCTCAAGTAACTCAGGTTTTTCACATTGAATGTGTTATAAAGTTCTTGTGGTATTATGTGGAATGCCAAGTGGGCCTAGATTCAAGCTAATAAAAATAGAAAAGTAGTTTTAATGGAGAAAAATACAAAAAGAGGAAAATCATAAATCCAACTTAACTAATTTTTAGTACACAGAAAAAACTGATTTGATCTGAGGATCAATATTATATTTTTTCATATCAATAAAAAGCCGATTTGACAAACTTGCAATTGAAAAATCGGAAAATTTCATTTTGATATTTTCAAGATCAATATAATATTCCAATTGTGGCAGTAACAAGCAGTTTCTTAAGTAATAAACGATTTTACTAACATAGAGGACCCTTAAGTAAAAATTGGGAATACAATGATTTCCAACTAAATTGGCTTTAAAATTTGTTGTCATAATCCTTATTTTTATACTCTGTACCAAAGGTACATAGAGTATATTAATTTTTGTGCAAAAGTATGTAACAGGAAGAAGGAATCATTTCCGAACATATAAAGTATATATATTCTTGATCAGCATCAACAGCCGAGTCGATTTAGCCATGTCCGTCTGTCCGTTCGTCCGCATGATCAAACAGATCTCAGAGATGGTAAGATATAGAGCAGGGGTGCCCAGAACGAGCTTACCCGCGCGTCAAAACAATTCACACACGCCAAATATGTTTCAAGCAATACAACAAAATGAGATAGAGAGAGAGAGAACCGATTCTTGTTTGTGTGTATGTGTGGTCGTTGCTACGCAAATAGCGCCACAAGCGTTAAGCCGTACGCATAAGCAATTTGTTGTTGGGTTCGAGATTGCGTGAGACATAAGAGAGAGAGAAGAGACACATATGATGTTATTGTTGCAGGTCAGAGCGCGACAACAACAAAGCACAGAGCAGGCATAAGAATTGTTTTTGTTTTTTGCTGGCTTACGGCATGCGCAAATCGTATACGCGCAGGCTATTCCTTTTCGTAGAACAACAACACATGCGTGTCTTGCGCAATGAGCATGGGCGCCCCTTATATAGAGGATTGACATGTATGGGACAAATACTTCTTATACTTGCAGGCAGATCAAGTTTATTTTCAATTTTTGCCACGCCCCCTCCCGCTCCCGCAATTTGGAAAAAACGTTATATCTCCTACAGTTTTGAAGATAGTACCTTCTAGAAATAGTTAGGAATTAGCAAAATGTATCGATTTGCAAAAGAAATGATAAAGATTGGATGAGCGGTTCTCAAGTTATGAGCAAATAAAGAGAGAGAGAGAGAAAGAGAATTAGCGATGAGCGCAGCACCAGCATTGCATTCAGCTTCTACTCCAGGTACAGAGTATGTTATAGTCGTCAATCACTGCGAAATGGATTGAAATACGATTCAGCTTCGTTCTCTCTTTTCTATTCTCTAAACCAGTGGTGCACAAGGTCAAATTGCCGTATCCCCCAGGATAAGAAGTAATAATTCTGCCAGCGTTGCAGCCGACACACGCATAGAATGAGAGAATACGTGTGCTCTATAAATAGCACGCACACACATACACAGAGGGGAAAAAACCGAGAAAATTGGACTCAAAACAAGCACAAACGTTATCAAAAAGTATGCATGAACGGGTTTTCTCACATGTAGTGCAATGTTCTCACTTCGAGAACAATTTATTGAGAACGCAAAAGCTCAAATTAAGTTGACATTGTTCCATTTTTGAGAACAAGATTTGAGTTTATATTGTTCCGTTTTCAAGAACATTTTAAACTCACCTGGAAAAAACTTTGATTGCACTTGGGACCAGGTGTGGGCGGATTACTCACATTTGGGTGGAATAGGGAACGGGGACATACCTCTTTTGATTGGAAGTAAAGAGAGGCAAGGTTACTCTGGATATGGGCGCTGCTGCTTCTCCACCCACCCATTGTGCCATGGGAATCAGAAACATCGCTTCAACGACCCACTTCACCTGACTCTTTTCATTTAAGTTTCCAGAAAACACAGAAAAATTTGTTCGGGCTTGACTGGGATTTGAGTCCGGTACCTTATGCACTCAACGTATGGAATGACGCACTTGACAATTCAGACATTGAACAGTTTTGCAGATGGACGTCAAGAGGGCTACTTATGCTTTGTTGAGCAGACAAGAGAGAGAGAGAGAGAGCAAAAAGAGAACCAACTCGCTGTCTCTCTTGTATATCTCTTTGCTTAAAACCGGTGTTGTTGTTGCTTAAAGTAATTATTATTAGTTTGAGAACAACTTTACTCATTTCAAGAACATTTAGAACACTTGCTCTCAAAAATTTGGAGAGCGTTCTGTTCTCATTTTAAGTTGAATGCAACATATTTTCTGAACACGTTTTTTCCCTCTGTGTATGTGTGTTTGTATGTAACCTATATTTGATATAACGACGTTTACTTCGTGTTGCTCTGCTACGCACACCAGCGCAAATCATGATAATGTGAGTTTGTGCACCAATGCTCTAAACTCAACTAAGTATACAAGCGCTGCACAAGTCACGAAATTAAGACCGTGCTAGGCGATTTTAACGCGAAAATCGGGAGAGAAGGAGGTTTTGGTTCGACAGTCGAACGATTTAGTCTTCATGAAACAACCTCCGGTAATGGAGAGAAGCAAATGGACTTTGCTGCGGGAAGGATCATGGTCATAAGTAGTACCAGATTTGAACATTCCGACATCCATAAGGCTACCTGGAAGTCCCCTGGTCAACGAACGCGAGATCAGATTAATCACGTTGTGATCAAGGGAAGGCATTCATCGAGTGCGCACGTGGCTCAATGTAGCACATGCCTCACGTTTTGGCACACGTCGAGAAGCTCCAATCACAAGGGACCTCGGAAGCCTACACGGCTAAACTCGCCCAACTGCTCAGGGAAACCTCGCCATTCCCTTTCGATATAGGCGAACTGTGGAATTGTATATCACACACTCCATGGGTACGGCTGTCAAAGAGATACACGGGTACTTCGAGTCCCCTCAACACCGCAGACTGACCGGAAGAAAAGGAAAGAAGAGAAAAGCCTTTAAAAGGAAAGAAAGGAAGTCGAGGGGTTATTCGGCCTGAGTGAGACTCGAAAATTCTAAAAATAAACTTAAGCGCTTAACAGAAGGCTTCAAGCCCAGAGTCAAGCAATGCAAAGACGAACACGGGAATCTGGTCACAGATCCGCAAGTGGCGCTTAACAAATGCAGAAGTTACCCCTGCAGTTTGCGTCAACTACCGCGGGATCAGTCTCCTTCCCAATGCCTATAAGGTTTCTGTCGCAAATTATTTGTGAACGTCTAATGCCGCTTAGAAGCACACTGATTGGACCTTTAGACCTGGTAAATCCACCACAGTCCAGATATTTACATTCCGTCAAATCCTGGAAAAGACCTATGAGAGAAACATTGAAAATCGCCATCTTTTTGTCGATTACAAAGTTTTTTTGACGCCCTGTCTACCTTTGGGTAAGCCAACAGAGTACGTACGACTTTGCATGATGACGTTGAAAAGCACTCAAAGCTACGTCAGAATAGGAACCAAAAGAATTTTTAGGCTGGGTGGTATCTTTTCGTATATACAGGGTTTGTCCTAAAGGTAGTAGGACTGATTTTCTTCCGCCGCGACTGTACTTTGGAGAGTGCGCGCACCGACTGGATTCGATAGAGGGCGTTCCTAACTAACGAACGTGCGGCTGGTCAATAAAGTACTTTTCATTTTTCGCGATTGATGAACTTTTTATTTAAAATCCCCGTATACAAAGCGAATGAGGATTAAACTAATGAAGTTTTCATGAAACAAAGTTCTGTGCAATCGGAAATTTGGTTGGACCACCAATTAATAATATGTTTTCACCTAAAATCTAAGGAAATTTTAGAATATTTCATTATTTTCGCTTACACTTAACAACTCGTATGAGTTACCTATCCACCAGTTCCCACTCCCCCCTCATCAATTTACTGATGCCATTTTCACCCCTTTTTTTGCTGTCCTTGCAGTTGCAGTTGTTGGACCTGCGGTCATGTAAACAGCTCTCTAATCATTTATCTATTACACAATTACAGCAACAACAACAACAACAACAAAACAAGCCAAAACAACAATTGGCACTCGCCTGTTGCTTGAGCTCTCTCAACTCCAACCACCCCAAAAAACCCAAACCACTCAACATTTTCTTTGCTGTATTTTTCGCAAATTGCTGTGCGAAAAAATATACAAAAGCAGCACGCACTCTGTGTGTGTGTGTGAATTTTCACCCTCTGTTTCATTCGCGGCCTTGTTGGTATCAACCCTTCCCTCCCGGGTGCCAACCATCATGCACTTGGGCTTACAACACCTTTTACTCTGGATGTGTGTGTGTGTTTGCAATTATCACGCGTTTATTGCAAAACAATGCAAATATTGTAACAGTGTGTGTGTGTGTGTGTGTGTGTGTTCAACTGTTGCTGCTTCTGCTGCTGCTTCTTCCTTTGTTGCCATTTTTCGGCAAAAGGTCAAAAGGCTGGCGCTCCTGGTTTTTGATGTCCTGCGGCGACGGCGACTGCGACTGCGGCCACTGCGCCGCAGTGTAATTGCTGTCAATCTTTCGCTTTTCGGGGTATTTTTTGTTTGTTTTTTTTCTTTTCGAAAGGGAAAGCATTTTTGGCCATGTTTACGTCTAATTAACAGTAATTAACGCATTAAATGGGCGTGTGTGTGTTTTTTTTGTAAAAAAAAAGAAATGTTGATTTGTGGGACAAGTGAAAGTGCATCTCAGTTTTTGGCCTAAAGGAGACTCACAACCATGATGCCAGCCTGCAAAAAACTTGATCTTTAAAATTCGGCCATTTCCGTAACCTAAATCCCCTTAATGCAACTGTACTTATGCATTCTTATTTGCGATTGGGCATGGATCCTACCATACGACTGGAATAAACTTTTGCCGCAAGGATTACCCATAGATCCTCAACAGGATTTAAGTCCGGCATCTTTATTAACCTTATGTGGTGGGTCTCAAAGTAAAGAATTGTACTCCGGGCAACATGAATCGACGCATTGTCCTGCTGAAAGTTCCATTCATCATCAAGAAAGTCCTAAGCAAAGAAAGCAAGCTCACTGTCCACCAGCTCCGGCCGAATATAAAGCAAACAGGGTTTGTCCGGAAAGTAATAGGACTGATTTTCTTACAAATTATAATGCACTTTTCAAGTGTATAAAAATACTGCTTAGGAAAAGGATAGGATAGGCGAAATGCTTAAGCGATTTAAGTATCAGTTTTAACTTGGACTGAAACCTACCGCTGACTAGAATGGAGTGGCAGAACAAAACACAAGTGCTCAAGAAGCAGCTAGAAACTTACGAACACCCAACTATGTGGATCAAAGCTTTGAGTAGAGCGCATAGGTTCTATAGATATTTAGATTGAGCTACTTTATTCAATTAAACAAATGGGACAAGATAATGTGGATTTTTAAAGCAAGATGTGATCTCATAATGTTACACTAACATTTGCGAAACCTGCCAGATGAATGCACCTTATGCAACATGAAAGAATGAGAGGACTTATAACATTTTCTTGATTCTTTGGGAATCACGCCACGCAAATTTTTAGGAGCAGCCAGTTTCAGGGGCGGCTGTTAAAAATAATAGTGGTTTTCCTGAAAACGATTAAGACTCTGCTGTCATTTCAAAATGAACAACGTTGCAAAATTCTGCACTTCAAGATCAAGTAATAAAATAAATATTAACTGAATGTTATTTAGAAAGATAACGAGTCGTTTTAAAGGGGATTAAGGATCACTGGTCTACAATGGGCGAAGACAAAAGTGCTCCAGTTTATATAAACTGGTCTATACCTTGTGTTTGACTCAATCAATCAATGTTCGCGATTCCACATCCTCCTGTGTGTTTTCTATCATGCCTTTCCAAGATATTGACATGTTATCTTTCTTATGAAACAAATATAATGAACAATATAACTTTTGCTTTACAGAAAATAGAAAACCTTCCAGAAGTATTTTTGGTGGCTGAATTCAAATCAAAGTTTAAATAACTCTGAAAATTTTTTTACTGATATTAAAAATTTCAGATTTAAATATTTAGTAGTCCTTTGTCTTTTCTAATAAAATATGTTCATTTTTTCGATATTTTAGCGCTCTTTAAAGTTAAAGCCCAAAAACTAATGACGCCCAATGAGCAGAAAAATCTCATGTACTTTTTTTACACTTAAGGGGAGACATCTAAGTAGAATTTTTTGAAAATCGAAATTTTTTTTTTTGGCTTAAATAATGCTTTAGGGTCTTAAAAATAACATACCAAAAAATGGAATCCGCCAACAGTTTCTAAGTGTCAAAATTTTCCATTCTACGGCGAAGCCTCAGCGGACTATACCAAGCGCTTTGATGAATTCTGGCAACAAAATTTTAGATATTGCTACCAATATTGCAACAAGTGTTTTTAACGATGGCCTTATATCAATTTTGAGAACATTTGATGTCATGGACTTGACAATCGGCTCGGAAAGTTTCAAGTTTTGCCAGGAAGTGGACCAGTACCGCATTAATAAAGCTGAGCAATCACTGAGCGATGGAGCAAAAAAGGCTCACCTTGACTTAAAAGCAGCTCGGCCAGGCCAATTTTATGGTGAAGGCATCGCAGAATAAATATACATGAATAAATTACACGATTTTACAGTACTTAAAACGTTAAACGCGTTTATCTCGAAACCACTTTTTTTCAGCTGGCCGGACACATAACTCAAGCAAATCTGAACCGATCGATCTGAAATTTTCAGAGTAAATCGGAAATACCTATGGCTATCGATCCTCTTAGGATTTTTTCGATATTTTGATTTTTGGCGAAATAGTGAGTTTTTGAAAAAAAAAACTTAGATGTCCCCCCTTAAGCATTTTTGCCACTGAGATCGAACGGATTGACTTAAACAGTTTGGGCAAATTTAAACTTTTAGCATGCACTATGTTTCCAAAACACGTCGGCCAACTCGTGCAATTATATTAACGTCCACTACAAACCTCTGCCACCACAGGCTACGCCACTACCAATATCATGTTGAAATTCGTTTAAAAAATAATGTTAATAAAGGAACATATTATAATTATTATTATAATATAAAACATAATTTGGAAAGCAGGCTTTTCCATTTTTTAAGTTTGATTTCTATTAGAACCTTTAAAGTTTGTCAATATCTAAATCTCAGCTTAAAACAACTTTTTTAGAATTTTCAGAAATATTGTTGGTAAGACAGTTGAGTTACTTGAGGCGGGAACTGCTGTAGAAAAAGTCTTACAACAATGTTCGCTTTGCTTTATGAGAAAATGTATTTGTATTGAGCTTAGTAAGGTGGAATAAACTAAGATTTAATTAAGAAGGGTACAGAAGTGAATTCTGAATTTATTATATATTTTTCTAATCACTTCTTTCTACCATTAAATGTTACTAACTTGTAATATAAACATAAATTAAAGATTACTTTATTATTTTAGCATAATACAACTTTTCAAAGATTTTAAGAAACATTTACCGTGAGACAGGTGAGTTTGTTGAGGTCGGAACCCCTAACTCCTAAAAAAAAGGCTTTCAAAATCAAAGAAGTAAACAAATGATATACAAAAATAATCCAAATTTGAATCTTCTTATGATCTTCTAAGTTTTAAATGAAGGAAAATCAAAGCAGCAGGAAAATTTGGTGCACCGATTAACCCCTCCCCCTGCAGCTCACATGGTTAACTTAATTACCACCCGTTGCTGCTTCATCAGGCGGTTTTTTTTTTTGTGTCGACAGCGACAAACAACAGCTCAAAATGCCACACAAATCAAATCAATTTGCCACACACACACAACTGAGGCTAGCAGAGAGTGTGTGTGTGAGTTGTCGAATCAACCAACCAAAAACAACGCTAATATGACACTTTAACAGTTAGGCCAACACACACACACACACACATGGAGGAGCACACGCACACCACTAATAATAAAAAATCATAATTTCAATCAACGACAACAACAAAGACAACGAAGACTACGCATCATTATCATCATCATCTACATTGTTGTTGTTGTTGTTGTCGTCGGCACCTGCATAGCTCGCACTCTTTTACACCTATGCAGCCCGCCCGTGCGTGTGTGTGTGTGTGTGAGTGTGAGAGAGCGGAAGGGGGGGAAAGAAGCAACAAAAAACTAAAATGAAATCAAATAAAAACTGAGCCAAAATCAAGCGCCGCACTCAAAAAAATCAAACAAGCAAGAGCAACTTTTGTAAAGCGACACGACTACAAAACACCCTGTAATCAGGATTTGTGATTTTGTCTTATCAAAAATTTAGAAAATATTCTAAAAATTTTGATCGAAATAGCTAGAATTAACGAATCCGACAAAACCTCGATCTGATGGTTCACAGATCGCCGACTGATCAGATTAATAAATACAAACTTGTCAAGCCCTTTATTACAGGGTATGACCCAAACCCCAACGACGCTCAGAGGAGCCGATGTGAGTAGCCGACAAAACGAAGACGAAGCGCGTGCGCATCCAAGAGAGTGAGAGAGCAGCAGCAGCAGCAGTGACAGCAGAGAGCCGAAGACAACAGCAGAGAACCAAAAAAAAATAAAAAATCGTATAAGCAAAAGAAATCAAAGCCCCACACACACACACACACACACACACGCACACGCACACATGTAAGCTCAATTCAATGGCGTTTGGTGCGAGCGAGCGAGCGCGCCATAAAATAAAATGCCACTGCTTCTGGCCCAAGCTTTTTTCTTAACTTATTACAACAACAACTAAAAGTAGAAGAAAATTTTTGTTGCGATGCTGCGTCGCTGCTTTTTGTTGTCGTCGTCGCCGCCGTCGTCGTCTTCTTTCGATGAATGATGTTGGGGCTGTGCTCCTCTGCTACCTGCGCAGCTCGCACACACACACACACACACATGTCGACTCATCGTATGTGTTGTCCATTGACGTCGGCGTCGTTGTCGTTGTCGCCGCCGTCTGTTTTCTGCTTTGCCCAATCAAATGGGGCGGGGCTTAAATGGGTTTTTTGTTTGTGCTTTTTTCTTCTGTTTTTTTTTTTTGCTTCTTCTTCTTACCAACTGCTGTGACACTTGCGCGCGTGTGTGTGTGTGTGATGCGATTTGGTTTTGGTTTTTATTATGGGAATTATCGAAAATTGAGCGTAACCATTGAGCATGTGTGTGTGTGTGTGCGAGTGAGTGAGTGAGTTTTTACTTCGGAATCGCATATTTGCGAAAGTGAATTCGCTTAATTGAGGCGAAAGTAATTTCGATCACTTACTTCGATATTTCTAAAAAGTTTTCTAATATCTGAATTTCAAATAAATTCTTATACAACCCTTTACACCTAAATCGAAACATTTCGTATTTAAAACAAGTTATAAACTTCTCAAAATCATAATTCCAAAACTATAATAGATTAGAAAAGTTTTCTTTTAAATTCCGACAATTTTTTTTGGGCTTCAAAACAGAAATCTAAGACATTGAACAGTTAAAAAAAATAAAATTTAAAAGTCTTTTATAAATTCAACTCAATAGCTTGAAATTTGGCAAAACTAACGAAATTCTTCCCCACTAAAGATAATTTTTTGTTGTATTCTCAACAATGGGACTCTAAGAAACCATAATCAAACCCAAATATGATGTTTAAAGAACAGAAATGTGTTTTTGACATATTTCAGACTGCCGTAACTTATGAAAATACACAAAATTCATTTTCCGTTAGAGATTTAAGAAAGTTATGGGTTAGATTTTCTTAACCCATTTTACGCCGCTGTTCGACTAGTCGAACAGCAAAGTTGTTTTCTTTTAAAAAATGTTCTGTAGGATCTAGTTAAACCAATTGCTTACGTAATTACATTATAATATAGTAAATTTTATTGGCTTTCAGATAAAAATTATTGCGGACACCCCCCATCTTGCAGGTGGGGTCCAGGTGGTGGTTGAAAAAAACCTTACAAAAAGATGAATTTTCAACAAAAAAAATAAAAAAATTAAAACACGTCACCATAAATATTTTATTCCGAAAGTCATGTAAAATTTTAAGCAGAGGTCGAAAATAGTCCGTAATAATAAAATCCGCAGAAAAAGTAGTACCAGGAGACTTTAATACACCTGTGAATGTGACTTTTCGAGTAATTAAACCATCTCACCTGGCGAAACTATCACAGGTAGAATTTTTTCGACTTCGGATTCGTGTTTACTGGGTCCATTGGGACTCCCAATTAACCAAGAAAAGTTGCTTTCACCTCTAAATAAAAAACTTCGTATAGCGCGGCGTAAAATGGGTTAAAGAACGTTCGATAAGGGTGGAAATTCGGGAAAATTAACGTTAGTTCACGAACAGAACTGAACTGAACTACGTACATTATTATTAAGCTCTCAAGGGGAAATTTTGTCTAAGGAACAGTCGATCGGTTCAGGAACAGATATGTACTTTTGGCAAAATTTTGGAAAATTCACAAAAATAGCGTTTTAGTATTGATATAGCTCTTCCACTGGGGTAATTTTGCTGCTGTTCTCCTACGCATTTCGGCTAGCCTTTGCTTTCTTTTTCTTTACAAGACAGATTAAGAAAAAAGTTAAAAAATTAATGTAGAGAATAGGCTCTAAAGGTTAAAATTTGGTGAAATTACGGTCATTCCAAAAACACAAATGGGTATCTGGCTCTATGCCGAACCACCTTTCACTTCAAAATTCGATGAAATAACTTTTCGAACAAATTTTAAACACTAATAGAATGAATACTTTGATTAATCTTAACATTAATATTTGTTCTTTATTGTACACAAAACATTTTAAATATAGAACAATATCCAGAAGGAGACTCCAAAGGATCCACCCAACTGACCTTGCTGACCGAAGGATCTAGTCTTCATATTTAGATTATTGCCTTAACTCACCCTTATACATATACATCATCGCTTACCTGTAAATAAAGTCCTAGATACTTACCTTAGGATACAAACTTAAACTAGAATATATACAATCATAAAATAGAAACATGATTTTCTAACTTTAAAACATATTATAAATCTTACGTTAAAGTCCCATCTAGAAGATTTAAACAAATAGCTAAACCGATATACAAATAACTACAGAAAATTTATTAATGAAAAAACTACAACATAAGTTATTTTTGTTGTAACAGTAAATTGTAAATAATTTAGAATTAGGGTTTCTAAATTACCAATAAATGAATTTTTTATCCTAAAATAAAAAAATTTAAATACTTCCATAAGATCGCATTAATGTTCTTTATATTTACTTATAATTTCTTAACAGAATTGGTGACTAGTCCAAGCCTTAGTCAGTTCAGGTGGCAGAAAGTTGTAAACATAAAGAAATTTAATGGAAAAGTTTGGGCCAATTATATTATAATATTTACTTCGAAATTGGTAGAAAAAAGAAAATTAAATATTTGACTGACTTCATAATGAAGAAATAAAATACCTTTGGGCATATGCTAAAACTGGCGCATACTATGATCATATCTGAAAAGAAGTTCTACAACGGACAGAAAATTTTCATGATACCCTTCCTTACTTAAGTTTACTCTATATCCTCTTAGAGCCAAAAAACTCTTTGCTAAGTTAAGTATGACATCAAATAACCCTTGAAGAATAAATTTCCCATAATAAAGCTTCATTACGAATTTCATTTTCAAGTTCCTCCCACAGCACAGGCTTCCGATATGACCACTCGAGAAACTGTGTTGTTTAATTCTTTCCGAAAGATGACTCCAATCCCAAGTGCCTATACACCATGTTGGTTGCCATTGCTTCGCGTATCGAGTATTTTAGAATCGCACAACCAAAATCGATGAACTGGGCCATATTTGGAAATTGAAAAGTATTATGAAAAGTTGTTCTGGTGGGCATCTTTTTGGAAAAGGCCCTAAAGGCCAAATAACAAGAACTTGACGATTTTTATTATTACTAATTATCTTGTTCGTATAGTTTCCCAAGTCATAATATGATGAAGCTACGACCCTCAGGTCATCTAAACAGCAGCTCCAAGAGACTTTGTGAAACAAAATATATTTGCTTTTAGCATAAAAGCGTTCTTATTCTCCATCTTAAAATTTTTCAAAATTTTTAAACCCTTTAAATCAACAACAACAGAAAATACTTCAATATCAGCAGGTTTGCGTTGCACAGACTGCACTTGTTGCGCCATCTGCTTGCGAGTCTCGGTGCCGTCGTCTATACGTCAAAAGGCTTTTTGACAAAAAAAATATATATTTTCATTAGACATAAAAGCGTTTTAATTCTTCATCTTAGGATTTTTCTTACTATTTAAACTTTTAAATCAACAACAAAAGAAAAAAACATCCTTTTTAATCACTGTCAGTCGCGCAGAGTGCACTTGTTGCGCCATCTGCTAATGCGTAGCGGCTCCATTATACATACTTTGAAAAAAGTCAATTTCTTGTGCGTCTAAGTGACGCCAGTTGCTGAAAAATAACTCTCAGAGCAATGGGAATCTATGCATGCGCTCAGCTGTTCTAAATCATTGAGTTTCTTAAGGTCATAAATGTTGGTTTTTGTTTTAGTGAGGACCAACTACTTCAGCTTTCAATAGCTGTCAAACACAAGCTAAGTAACTTAACGGGCTTCAAATTAAGCAATGTTATTAAGGCTAAGCTGTGCTAAAACCTTCTTGGAGAAAGAACGAATATTTTAGTAAAGGAGAGAACTGAAAATGTGACATGACTTCGGTTAGCTTTCGGTGTGAATTGCCGAGTGTGTTCGGCCCCCAGGGGCAATAAGTACTTTAAAACCTTTTCAAAATTAAATTTTTGACCCACAATTTTTTTTGGAATAGTCAAAGGAGTCTTCTTTTGAGTTACCAAGAACATTTATGGGATAAGGCTTCAACCGAAAAATCTTATTTAAAGAAGAATAATGTTTAAGGTGTCTTAATACAAGAACCTAAGCGCTTAAGGTCAGACTTACAAGCATAGATGTAGAAACTTTTTTTTTTCTATAGAAAAGGGACTCTCAATTCTTGACCCAAGCATGAATTTTTCATGCCTTTTACTTGATTCCAAGACCTTAGAACACTCAAAACCTAGTTCTATCATACTTGAATAAGAAGCTTCTAAGCTCTTCTAGCTTAAAAGTGTTAAAATGTCCAACAAACTGTTAACAATTCTAGTCAACAAATTTACACAAAATTCTATCCCAAATCCACCTTAAATTCTCTCACCATCTTCAAATTGAGACAAGTTCGAAACTCAATTCGAACTCGTTTCGAGTTTGACCCCTGCGCACAATTGCAACTGCAACTCAAACCCGCTTCCGCACGCTGCGCGAAGAGCATTTTGAGTAGGGGGAGAGAGGGCACTCAGAGTGAGTGTGCGAGTGTGAGAGAGAGAGAGCGTAAAGAGAAATGAGTGAGTTATACGAGTGACATTTCTTGGCCACTTGTTCGTTCGTTTGTTACCAATTTCCCCATCGATGCTCAATCAGCGGCATAAATGAGTAGAAAACTGCATTTGCACCATTTCTTATGGTTGGCTGAAAGCAAAAAAAAAAAATGCCCAAAAAAAGAGAAAAAATAAAATAAAAACAAAAACACAAAAAAAAAGCGGCTACAGCGACGCCAACGTCAGGGAGCCGAATCCCCTTGCTTCGTGCACTCGGCAAGCAAGCCAAATTACAACAACGTTTTTCTGCACTCGGCAAACGAGCCAACCGCTTGGAGAGCGTGTGTGTGTGTGTGTGTGCGAGTGTGTGGCTGTGTGGGTGAAGGTTGCCTCTATGAAAGAAGGCACCCGGCACCCTTCTTCCTGCACTTCGATACAATTTGAACTTTTCTTTATGATGCAGCCAGCAACCACGACAGATACACCTAAGGGAATTCATTTAAAGGCAACACAAAAAAAAAAGCAAAACTTTGATTATTTGATCCAAAGTTTCACTTGTTAGGAGAAGTAAGGCCTAAAAATGGAAATAAGCTGTTAGTTAAAATCTACTGCAACTCAACAGAGTCTCGAGAAGTTAGACTCAAACTGAGCAACTAAATCAACCAAAATCAGCTGAAACCTTTCCCTAAATCAGGGTTCCCCAAGAAGAGAGCGCGAAAACGTGACTGTGGCTCTCTCTTCGGCAAGCATTTGGTGTGAATTGGCAAGTATGTTCGTGCCCCAAAGGCTAT
This sequence comes from Lordiphosa clarofinis, assembly GCA_018904275.1. Classification (NCBI taxonomy): domain Eukaryota; kingdom Metazoa; phylum Arthropoda; class Insecta; order Diptera; family Drosophilidae; genus Lordiphosa; species Lordiphosa clarofinis. The sequence continues at coordinate 699,861 of JAEIGQ010000018.1, forward strand.
GGCTAAGGCATACGGCTTTAAATAGTTAAGTGTACGTCTTTTAGTAAACCGCAAACATTTCTAAGGAAAAAACAGCTGTAAATTGTTATTTTAACGACTTAACGACTGGTAAAGTTCTAGACTGTAGATGAGCGATTGTCAACGAGAGAGAGGTCAAAAAGTGAGAGCGTATTGGTGTGCGAGATTAAAGCTCGGTGAACTAGCTTCAGTCTGATCCAGACCCGGCCTCCTTCAGCTCATATGAGCTGAAGTCAGTCGTGTTTTTAGCCGAAGTTATGGATCGGTGAGCACTGCATAGCAAGTGAAACGCGTGTTGTCTGGAGAGAGCTCTCTTGTTTATCAACACAAGCGCACTTTTTTGTCCTCTCCATTTGGCTGCCTCTGGTCTGATCGCATCGAAGGCTAGCCAGCGACTAAAATCCTATTTACTCTCTTGGTCACAGCTTCGGCATGCGTTCGGCACGTGTATGTGTAAATAGCGAAATGTCTTCGTCCCCTGGGAGCATCCGGTGACAATCTCTGTTCTAGATTATTCAAAATTGAATTTATACCGTTTTGTACTTCAAATTGCAAAAATGTTTTAATCTTGGATGCACTTCAATTAAGTACGAAGCATTCTAGAATCGAAAAACGACCGTTAATGTTATTTAAATGAGAATTAATAATCTGAAATCAAAAACTTTTTATTCTAACAGTTAAACGCAAAATGAGACGAAAAGCGCTTATTTAGTTAAAGGCCAAAATATACCTACAATGCAACGGGAAATGCAAACTATTTTAAATTGAGTTTATTCTAAAAAAAATCCCTCATGGCTCTAAAATTTGGTTGTATAGTGAAGGTAGAAGATTTCTGAGCTACTGTATAACAACATCTTGGTTTTCCTTTAGATATTTACAGTTTTTTTTGGATAACAGACCTGTGCCCCTTTCCGAATTCGATAAATTGGAATTGTTAGGAGCAGGGCTTAATACCGGAACCGAAACCGGAACCGTTAACCGAAATAAACCGTTTCAAATCGCGTACCGGAACCGGAACCTGAACCGATACAAAACTGTTTTTGAGAACCGAATACCGTTTACCGTTATTATTGGAACCGATAAAACCGGAACGAAACCGAAACTTTGGTACCGGTACGGTTTCGGTTTTTTTTATACGCTGTACCTAATTATATTAAGAGTGTGCAAAAGTATGTAACTAAGAGAAATCATTTCCAACCTTATAAAGATCGGCATCTTATTCGGCATCAACAGCCGTGTCAATATAGCCAGTGCATATATACAGCAAAAGCTAGTGCAACTGTTGATTTGCTTTTATACTTTGCACGAATGTACACAGGGAAGATAGTAAATTTGTGCACTTGCACTGCAAATATAAACACATTCGTCCTCTCTAGCAAAATCGCACTTAAAAGTATTTAAAAACATTAAAACGTACTTAACTTGTGGTCAGATTCCTCCAATAGGAGTTGTAGATCAAATGGTCAAACTAATCGACAAAATTCAAAAAATTTCATAGGACCTAAGATTATTATGTAAGTAGACAAACAAAAAACAAAAGTTTGAACAGTCCAAAATATTGCGAAGTTTGGAAATGGCAATGTAGACGGGTAAACAGTAGGTGTAGATCAAACAACTAAACACCAAAAAACAATTAAGCAACTATAATATATAGGTATGAAATTTGCTTAATTTTCTTACTCCCAAAATTATTATGAAGATTTGATAGACTGCAATACATAGTAGAGGGTAAAATAATGTGTAGTACTGTCCCAAAAATCGGATATTTACAAAAATGCAAGAGTTCAGATTATCCTAAAGATATGATAGGTGTCGGTCAGTCGGTTAATGAGACGTGTTGATCAAACGGACCAAAAATTCGCAAAATTTGAAAATTTTATAACGATTTTGATTCTTATGAAGACGGGTAAATAGATGGATGGTGAATTTAGCTAGATGAAGATTTGATAGATGGTAATTGTCAAGTATGCTTCACTTCTTCGCTTTGTGAGCGGTGTAACAATACACGTCGGGTACCTGCTAGTAAACATTAGTTTTTACATAATGACTACGTAAAATATATATATTAAGGCGATATAATTTTGAAATGTGAAACCATTCATTTTGTGTTGATTTTTGATTCGTTTTATTAAACAGGAATAAAATGATTTAGATTTATCTTAAATTTTTTTTTTTCAGTATTAAAAATGAGTAGTACTTATATCGGTGAGTACCGGTACGTACCGGTATACCGAAATAAAAATCCGGGTACCGTAACCGAAACCGAAAACCGAAATTAATTGAAAACCAAAATAGAACCTTTAACCGAAACATTCATTTCGGGACGTACCGGTACTGGAACCGGAACCGAAATTCGTTTCGGGATTAAGCCCTGGTTAGGAGTTGTAATTTTCTTCTTAATTTGGCTTATCATCCAAAAGCAACAAGTACATTATACTTAAAAGTTTAATAATAAAACATTTATAGTTCCTACCTAAATATTATTTTTATAGCAAAGTCTTACATGTAATTAACATTAAAGATAAAGAATATTTTTTTTATTTAAAAGTGAATATTTAGTTTAAATGGTTTGTGGTTCGTAGGTGTGATTCTAACTTAGTCCCAAATTACGTGGCTTTTCTTATAGTCTTAATTTTATGCGGTAGTCGGTTCCACCAGCGAACAGCAGAGATAAAAAAGTGTTTCGCTGAAACTGAAAGCCCAAGTTTTTCACACTGAAATTAAGTTTCAGGAACAGGTACAAAGGTTCATAAGTCCAAACTATTTTGTGTTAAAGAACTACACTTCTCACGTCCATTACGATTAAAGAATTCGTTCGAATATTGTTGCCATCCAAAGGATCGGAACTTAAAATATGAATTTCGTCTTGAATCGAGTATTTTCGTACTACCCGTACCATTGACACCGTTTCTACTTGATTCAGTTACAAAATTCTTATTTTTGTTGTTTTTATACCCGTTACTCGTAGAGTAAAAACCCAGCCAGCATTTTATGAATTTTTTGATCATATTCGAGTCTTTTTCGAGTCCTCAGTCTAATTAAAATAGTCATAAATGCGCTCGTTTTCTGATCATAAATGATACTTTTGTCTGGAGAAAATGGTACCCTACCCGCGTCTCTTCTAGAAGAGTCGTTAATGACCGATTTTCTGATCAGTTTCGACTCATTTTCGAGTTATTTTGCGAGCCTATTTCGAGTCGTTTGCTGATAACTCACATTTTGAGCAATGGCATGAATCATTTTCGAGTCTTCCGCAAATCGCACATGAGATAAATCCCTCATCAAAAGGGCTCGAATAAGGCTCGCTAAGGTGATTCTTGTTAAATTGATCTTCCAAATGCTAGGTGGGAAGGGAATACTAGGGTCGTGCAAATGTATGTAACAGGTAGAAGGAATCATTTCCGACCATAAAAAGTATATATATTCTTGATCAGCATCAACAGCCGAGTCGATATAGACATGTCCGTCTGTCCGTCCGTTTGTATGAACACCTAGATTTCAGAGATGGTAAGAGATAGAGGTTTGACATGTATGGGACAAATGCTTCTTTTTTCTGCACGCAGATAAAGTTTCAAATTTTGGCCACGCCCCTCCCGCCCCCAATTTTAAAAAACGTTATATCTCCTACAGTTTTGAAGATAGACGATTCTTAATTTCTAGAGATAGTTAGTAATTAGCAAAATGAATCGATTTGCCTAAGAAATGATAAAGATCGGATGAACGGTTCTCAAGTTATGAGCAAAAAAGAAAAAATGTTGCATACTTTTTGGATGGTCACCCAAAGGAACGCAGGAACACTGTTAAACATGTTTTTTCATGAGTAACGAATATATAAAAGTCGGTTAGAGCCGACTTTAACTTACGCTCTCGTTAAGTGTTTGTTGCTGATTTCTTGCGCTTCTGTACCTTTCTTTTGCAGGTCTGATAGAACTTAACCGAGTTCCACGACTATTAAGAAAACTTTATGAGGTTTACTTAATCACTCGGCCCTTAGTCGGGATTTACACGATGAAGCAAACTTCATGAAGTTGTTATACATAGAAGGGAATTCTTTTTGATATAATTTGTTTGTGTCGCCTACTAAGAAAACTTCATGAAGGTTGTTTTATCGTGTAAATTCCGTCTTATAGCCTATTTCCAACACAGAAATGAAGTAAATTATATAATATCACCGATACGATAATCTTTTTCATTGTCCCCTTCAGTTTGGTCATTTCTTAAAAATGATGGTATTCCCCACGAAGGATTACTCGCTTCTCTCGGGAATCAGAAAGTGTCATCACCCATAATTTGTAATTTTGAATTTTAACAAAAAAAGTCAACAAAAGTTATGTATTTAGCTTTCTTCGCCCTCGGCATTGCTGTCCAAACGGGCATGTCTTTTATTTACAATATATTAAAAGAGTCCACGTGTGTTCTTTTTATCAAACTATCAAGCTGTTTTTGTCAACGTGTCGTTGTGAATGTCAAAACAATGACAATTTGTCAATGAAAAAGGAAATATTTTTAGAAATGATAATGATACAAAATTGAGCCAGTTTAAATAGGCTTAAACAAAGAAAATGAACGTTTCAAATGATATTGCGACATATTCTCATCTCACAGGAAAGATATAAGAACACAATGCAAGGAATATTTCTGCATCATTTAGGGCCGATTTCTGTTCTCCCAGATAGTCATCGATTTTACACTGCTATTTGTTAGTTTATGTGACCAATAACTCTATGTAGAAGATGTGAAATCGGCCCTTAGTCAAATATTATATTTTTTGAGTTTTACTTTAGAACCATTTCGAAATTTCCAAAAATTTTTGAAAAACGGTTTGTGATATATCAAATACAATTCTATGATAAGAATTTTTTTAAACCTTCACAAATTTGAAACGACCTCTAAAAAATCGAAGGGTTAAATAGTAACATAAAGCACTTAAGAAGTTTTACTTTGAAACTATTTAAAAACTTAGACATAGATTTTGAAAATCGGGTAGAAAGTGTCTTAAAACAGCGTGAAATTTAATTTTACCTTTAAAAATCGTTGAAAAGGTGTTTCGGTGAAAAGATTTTCTTTTAAACCCTCTCAAATCTTAGAAAAAACTGTGAAAAGCGTGTACAAACTGACTTAAGCAGCGCCAAATTTATAATAACATCCAAAAAATCCTTGAAAATTGTTTCCGAGGGTACAGTTGATGCGTTTCTGAGAAAGTTAGACGGTTAAATTCTTTTAAATCTTAGAAAAACCTAAAAACAACTGGAAACTGATTTAAAACGTCTCCAAGCTAAGAATACCCTTTAAAAATTACAATTAAAGCGTGACGAAGGGTAAAAAAGTGAACTGAAGAGTTTTTCGTTGTACAACAGGTGCATTACTTGAGAAGTTTTACTCTAAGACAGGGTTACCCCAGCAGAGAGCGCGAAAACGTGACTGTGTCTCTCTCCAACACACAATGAAGGTTGACTTCGGCAAGCATTCGGTAAGAATTGGCAAGTAAGTTCGTGCCCCCGGGGCTAGGGTTCGGGAACTCTGCTCTAAGACCATTTCGGATTTAAAATTAATGTCAAATATGACAGTTTATTCATTACCAATCAATATATGGATTATTAGTTAAGAAGTAAGTGCCAAAAGCTAAATTTCCCCAAATTTCTGGGACACTCGGTGGCCGAAGTCCCTCGCGCTTTTCACACAGACGCGAGCCGAACTCGTGTGAGCGCAGTAAATCAAGTGAATCGTCTGAATGCTTATAAGAATTTAATAAACTCTTTCAGTGGATTATCCAACATTTCACTATTCCTAGTCCTAAATCCGCTTATTAAAAGCATTTGTCCCTGACCTTACGGTAAGCTCAGCTTAAGCCCAAGTACCCAGTACTTCCCTAGAACTTTACCATTGGCTCTCCCTCTCTCTCTCTTTCTTACTTTTGGCTGACCTTTGCACAGCCACTTGAACATGGAACAACAGGAAAAAAAACCACCCAGACACAATAATCATTTGAGTTGAAAGTAGGAAAAAAAAACAACACAAACTTAATTCATAAACCACAAAAAAAAAACACTCACACACACACACACAGAAAGCAGAGCTAGGACTTCCCCTTTTGCAGTTGCCACTCAATCCGTGGCTCAATCAAAAAAAAAAAAGGGGAGCAGCCGCAGCAGCAGCAGCAGCAGATTCCTATAAGTTTTTCCCAATCAGAAAAAAAGGCTCCTCCACAAGTCAGACAGAGACAAGGCAACAGCAACGTTTGAATGAATGAATTTCAATACATGCAACTGACAGCAGTTATCAAAAAAGCAGCAGCAGCAGCAGCGGCAGCAGCAACGGCGACGGCGCAGAAAAATACAAAAAACAAAAAAAAAACAACAAACACAAAAATCAAAACGATTGAAAGAAATCAAAAGCGTGTTGGCTCCACAGCAATTGAGTGTGAGTGCGCGCGCGCTCTCTCGTTCGCTCTCTTGAGTGCGACTGCTGCTGCTGCGACTGCGAGTGCTGCGAGTGCTGCTCACTGTTGCTGCTGCGGGGTTGTCGGCGCTTACCGAAGGTTCAATATTTTCAGTCATCAACTGAATTCGTGACTGGCAACATCGTCGACCCTGTGTGTGCCGCTTTGGTGTTGGTGTTGTGTGGCAAGAACGAAGCTTCAATAAGAAAAGAACCCCCCAAAAAATACAACACAAAAAAAATTATAATCATAAAATTGAAATAATTAAAATTATTTTGAAAAGAGAAGAAAAAAAACTAATTATTTGTTTAAAATTTTTTTTCAAGTGTTTGAAGGCTTATGAATGACGCGAAATGCGGTGTAAGAGTGCAAGTGTCAAGTGTAAACAACAACAACAACAACGACCACAGTCTGATTCTGATGAAACATGTGCAAATTAAACAACAACAACAACAACAATATGGTGTAAAATTGTATCATAACGGCAATTGGTGGATCTGATCATGGCCTCAGCTCTTAGCCAGCCGTCGCTGCAAGCCAATCACATACCACAACAACAACAACAACACACAAATCCACAACAACAACAGCGATAGCAACAACAACAACCACAACAACAACTTAGTGTTTAGTGTTTAAAAAGAAGAAGAAGAAGAAAATATTTCAAAGTTAAATCAAATTGGCCAAGTTAAACAAATTCAAGAATTTTTTTGGGCACGTACAACAACAACAACATAAATAATTATCAACAACAGCTTGAGGTGTTTGAGTGACAACAACAGCAACAGCAACAACAACAAAGTGTGTGCTTAGAGCATCCTTCCCAATAAACAAAACACAAACAAACAAAAAAGCCCACGAATGCAGCCAACATTGCCACAAGCCGCTGGGACAGCCGATATGGATCTGACGGCTGTTCAATCAATCAACGATTGGTTTTTCAAAAAGGAGCAAATTTATTTATTGGCACAATTTTGGCAACAGGTAAGTAAAAGTGTGTGTAAGAGTGTGTGTGAAGTGTGAGTGTTAATTGTGGTGTTAGTTTTTTGAAAATAAAGAAAAGTGCAGGAAACCCAGTTAAGGCCTATTTCGGTGACCAACTTTATGTCTTAACCAAGCTTCGAAAAGTGATTGTATTCGTTTCCATTTTAGGTACATTAGGACCTTTGAAGGTTTAATGCTATTTTCTAAGTGTTTGGCTATTAAACACCTCTTAACCGAGCGGTGTTTCCTATAGACTTCAATTGTGCTTTAAGAGTGAAAAAATATGGTTAAAAACACAATTTAGCAAATTTTTTGTTCCTCTCAATTAAGCTTTGTTTCCTTTAAAATAAAATACTGATTTCAAAACGATCAAGAAATTTGATTTCTAAACACCTATTCATCATCAATCGCTACAAAAAATCAAATTGGAAATTTATAAAGTGACAGACAGGTGAAGAAATCTAAATTATGTTGTTTTCGGTTAAGATACATTTCATTAGAAAACATTTCTACTTAAACGGTGTTGCCTAAACGAAATCAAACAAATTGTGACTACCTTCAACTAAAGCATTTACTAACTTGCAGTAGTTAGAGAAAAAACCTGCTAAAGATGGAACCGAAAGGTTCTTAAAACAGCTGTACAATCTACCAGACACCTTTTTAGAGTGTTGTGTTCGTGTTTATAAAGTTATATGCAAACTTAGTCAACTAAAACTTTTTATAATAGATAAAGTCAAAGTTAGTTGGGGCCGGGAGGTTCTTAAAACAGCTATACAGTCTACCGGACTTCTTTGTGGTGTGTTTTTTAAGTTATATGCAAACATAATACCAACAAAAATTGGCTTAAATAAATAAAGTCAAAGTTAGTTTGTACCGAAAGGTTCTTGAAACAGCTGTACAGTCTTCCAGACACCTTTTAAGAGTGTTTTGTTTCTGTTTTCCAAGTTATATGCCAACATAGTCAACTAAAACTTGCTAAAATAGATAAAGTCAAAGTTAGTTGGGGCCGGGAGGTTTTTAAAACTGCTGTACAGTACACCTGACTTCTTTGTGGTGAGTTGAGTTCGTGTTTATTAAGTTATATGCAAGCGTTACAAGATCTCAAGTCAATTTAAACTTGCTAAAATAGATAGAGTCAAAAATAGCAGGGACAGGGAGGTTCTTGAAACAGCTGTACAGTCTACTATACCCCTTTGTGGTGTGTTTTTTATGTTAAGTGCAAGCATAACAAGACCCCAAGCCAACTAAAACTAGCTAAAATACATAAAGTCAAATGTACTTGGGACCGGAAGATTCTTGAAACAGCTGTTCAGTCTATCAGACTCCTTTGTGGTGTGTTGTGTTCATGATAATATAGTTGTAAGCAAACATAACAAGATCTCGAGCTAACTAAAACTTACTAAAATAGATCAAGACAAAGGTAGCTAAGGAAATTTAGGTTTAGATATTAATTTATTTATTTTGAACAATGTTCTTTTTTATATTAATTAAATTATATTGCTATCTAAATGTAATCAGAGGTAAATTTCTGTGCTAGTAAATTTTACTGAAGGTGATTTATTAAAGTCAAACACAAAGCGCATGCTTTTTTACGGGCCAGAAGGGCCCTAGTTATAGGCTCATGAGGAAACTCATTGGTTTGAGAAAATTGTTGGGAAAAAGGTTGAAAGATTCCAAAATTTCTGTCTGTTACATTTGGTATAGTTTGATTCAGTTTATTTTATTTCATATCCCAATGACACAAGTCATAGTTTAATTAATAAAGTCATCGGTCACCAAAGGTGTTAACAGAACAATGTTGCTTTTAACCTTAAAACTTACCACTAAAAATTATTATTATATAATATTTAATGTTTTCATAACTTTGATGAAAAAAATTTAATCAAATTGAACTAGAATTAGAAAGTACCTTTAGATAATCAGATAATTTTATTTTGAAATGCTTTGCGCTTCTTATGCTCTTAATGTACTGCGAACTGATAGAATAAAAAATTGTTTGCTAATTATGTTGTTGGTCCTTCTTGATGACAAAAGTAGTAGATTATCAAATAAAGTTGATAAAATCTTATAAAGCAATAATAATGTTTTGAGTCTAGTCCTGTTTTCTAGGCTTAAGTTTAAAATTCTATGGGCATAGCTAGTAATATGATCTCTGCTATCACGACTAAATGCATATCTTGCCATAGAATTGAATTACATTGTTAGTTTCTGCATGCTACCATTATCACAAGATCCAAAAATTTCTATTCCATAAATAATAGTTTGAATTGGACATGATTTTGCAATTAGAAGCCTGAAATTAAAAGGTATCAGTTTTTGCGTCATTCAAATTGTTAAATTATAAATTCATTAATTTCTTGAGTATTTTTGAATGTACAACTAAATCCAAAAAAAAGTATTTCATGTAGGTATTAATTAATTTCTGTGGCAATAAGACTAAACAGCATTAGCAATGGTTCTATAGTTGTATACTTAAAGAAACACAACTTCAAATCTATTAAAAAAATTCCACTTTAAGCGATGATTTCTCAACTTAGAATTTATACAATATTTTATATATTCAAGCATTGCAATAGCATTCAGATTTCAGAACAGGTCAAAAGTGTTTCTATTCATGTGAGTTTCGATATAAAATTTGATTTCCGTGCGTTTTGGAAATCGGTTTTAACTTTAATACTTAATATGTGACAGTTAGTGCTTTGCAAAAGATGTGACATCGGCCTTTGAAGGTAATAATTAAAAATGATTTTCAATATTTTGTCAATATTCTTATTGTTTACTCACATAATTCACACTGTAAGGGCCGATTTCTGTTCTCTCAGATAGCTGCTATGTCTCAGATAGTCATCGATTTTACACTGTTATTTGTTAGTTTATGAGACAACTAGCTCTATGTTGAAGATGTGAAATCGGCCCTGAGATCAATTACTTATCTATTTATATTTCCAAGCATTTTGCTGACCACAAATAATGTAACTCTGTACTCGTACACGAAGCATTGAAACTTTTTAGTAGAATGTACAACATTAAAATTAATGAAAACACGAATTAATTGGAAATTGATTAAAAAGTATTTTGATTCAACAAACAATATTCAGTTCAAACTTAAAACAAGATTAGACAGATGGTTAAAGTTGACATTATAGTTTCTAATCCACATTTAAAGAGAGAAAATAAGTTGCCATTAACTTAAAACAAGAACAAATTTGTATGAGTATTAAAAGGTTCTAAATGTTCTTAAAGTAAATAAAGTTTAACGCGATTTAAGTGAGAACATTCAATTTCAATCAAATCGTTCCTAAACGGAATTGTTAATACCGATTGTGTTATTCTGCATTTAGCTTCAAACCTTCTAACCCCCGTTCATATTCATTCCAAGCTCTTCATGGTACAACGTTTCTAAAATCGTTTCTTACAAATCACAACTTTTGCCAATTTTTATCCATCCAATTCGAAAACGACAACAGGTTCAATTGTATTACAAATGAGAACTCCCGTTCTTACACTATTGTGCTCAAATTGGGAACTTTCCCCTCAGTGTGCTTGCTTAGTAATTCCGTAATTTGGTTTTATTTTACTCAACTTTTAAAACCGAATTTAAATTTAATTTTTAGCAGAAAATTCTTAGAAATACCAAAAAAGAAATAACAAATTATTTGTTTTAATTTTCATTGAGTGTACCGGAAGCAAAATATGTTTTCTTCAAAAAGCTGCGTTATCTTTTTCTTAGAAAACCTTACCAAGAAATGTAGATTACTTAAATACAAATAATTTGAACTTAGCTTAAGTGTGAAACTTTGACTCATTGCTTTTATAAAACAATGTTTTAGTTAAAATAACTGCTAAATTTTTTTAAATCTATCATACAAATTTAGTATCTAGTCTATGGTCCATATAATTATTTCAACTTAGGACTCAATCTTAGAATTAAATTTCTCATTTCTAGTTTTGCTGTCTTATATTGATTCATTGCAAAATCCAATTCATTCTATAATTCGTGAAAAGCAACTTGGTAGATTGGTAGATTTTTCAAAGATTTTACTTTAAGGTTGTTATACTTAAAACTGAATAGAAAATAAGGGTAAAGGCAAAGAACCAGAGATATAAATACACTTACTATAATGATCATCATCAAAGATTAATATAGGATATGATTATGTAGATAACCCGCTCGTGTGAGGCATTCATCATACACTCAACTGAATAGAATACGCCAGCCTTAGGTAAGCAAATTCGGAATTCTTATATTTTGTACCGGAAACAACTTATCTATCAGACACGTAATACTTACTTTATTATTATTTTTTTTATAATTCCCCCCAACCACAGTCTAACCGCATTAATCAGTTAATTCATAGAATAAAAGTTCCCAAATTCTTGCCCTAACTTACAATTACTTGTGTTCTTCAGTTGAATGAAGTATTTATTTAAACATATACACACAGTTTACTATTTACATTGTCTTTACTGGTTTTCTTCTGTATATTTAATATACAAAGTCTCTTCTCTTTTGTGTCACTCTTCTCGATCATTTTGTGATAAAGTGTGACCATCCTCTGTGTCTTAAAATACCTTAGCGATAAAATATTTATTTATATTTCAAATAATTTCAAAGTCTAGATTAAGAAGTCGCAAAATGCGACCGAAACGCGTGGGAACTTAATTAAAAATAAAATGAAGATAAGGAAAGTATTAAAAAACTGAGAACCCAAAACTGCAAACAAAATGTTCCTTTAACTTTTCTTTTAAAAATATTACCAAAATTATTATTAAAAGAGTCGAATATATCTGTTGTGGTGTTATTTGTTCGACGATAAAAAGCGTAAAGATTATTGACCTAGAGCCTGCCTAAAAGTTCCACGATTCATAATTAAAAAGTTACTAAAACAGTCAAATTGATCAGAGAAAAGTTTTCGCCCCAGATCAGCTTATTTTGAGGGAATTAATAAAAAATTTGGAACTAAATTTTTCTTTTTAAAAAATTTAAGAAAAATGGTACATTTAAGTTTATTTCGTCTTTTACTTGCGTCTTAAGGATGGCCGAAACCGTGAAGAAGCAAGACTTTAATTCTTTTCCTGTTTCTTAATTTTTCCGACGATTTCATAACCTTCGATTTTTTTAGCTAAAGCATTACAGAGAACTGTTAAAAGGTTGTTCGGTTGAGAGATGGGAAAAAAGAGACTCTTTTGTTACATTTATCGAGTGTCTACTGTACCCATATCCTGTTTAATAAATACATCAATTCCCTCAATGCATTTTCTTATCGAAATTTAAAAATATTTATTAATATATATATACAAATGCCTCTGGCGCATGCTTATCTTCTCAAATTCTCCCATATTCATTCATTTCAAAAAAAAAAAACTTTCCCACTTTGTTATCAATTTGAGAATTTTCTCCCACACTTAACTCTGCCCACCCCTCCCCCTCCCACCAGCTAGTCTATGCATTTTAAAACTGCTTAACTTAACTAATTGAGTTTGCGTGTCTATTGTTTATTGTTGTTATTTTGTTATTGATTTCTGTCTGTTTACAAAATGCAAAAACAAAACAACAAAGAAAAAAACCAACAAAAATGTTACAAAAATTGTAAGTGAGCGATTTATGGCTTGAATAATTTTTTTTTTTTTTTTTTTTTTTTTTGCGCATTTGTCGAACTTTGCCTGATCGTTGAACCAAAAGTTAATGGCACACAAGATCAGCAGCAACAGCAGACAGACTCCACCCAGACACCGCCACGACAACGACAATTTGGCTTAATGCCAAACTCTGAACAAATAAGGCGGCAAAAGGAACCAACCCACTCCCGGCCCAGACATGGAAATATGATTTTTTCTACACTTAAATCTGTAGAGTTTTAGGCAAGTTAATTAGGTTGAAGCTGCGCTGACAGCTGTTTGCAACAGTCTTTTAATTGGAAGACGAACTCTTCCCAGAAATGGTCATATTTGCGATTGATTTGCCGTCGGCAAAGGCGAGTCGATGTGGTTGTTGTTTTTCCTCCTCCTTCTATGCTGTGCTTGGCATGAAATCCAATCCCAATACAAAGGCAAATATTTGTGTACAAGATGCGCCAGAGATGAGATGAAAACTGGCTGCACAATTAGTGCAAAGTGCAATCAATAAAACTTAAATAAGCAAAACACTGAAGTAAAATTACCATTAAAACACTGAATGGCATTTTGTATGTATAGAGACGTATGTATGGTTTAGCAGACATATACAAAAATTCGCAGAAATTTTTGTATTTGTAGAACTCGTTAAGGCTTAAAGATCATTTCAGTCTTAACGAGCATTTGATTTGTTATTAATGGAGAAGGAGGGTGGTGGTGGAGCTGGAGGAGGAGATGGAGCAGGCCCCAGCGAGCGCAGAGAGATAGAGGTTTGAAAAGATTATAAGCCAATGATCAATAGATTTTTGGATATTCAATTAGGAGGCTAAAATAGTAATTAGAAATCTATACAAAAGTCAGGTTGTGGTAAATGGTTTTTAGGCGATTAGTTAAATTTTCAAGCTAAACTTGGCTTATAACTTTCTAGAATTTATGGAAACAAGTTGACAAGTTTCAATTCCATTTCTTATACAAAAACCAAAATCAGCTCAAGTAACTCAGCTTCTAATGCTTAAATCGTTTGAAAAATATTTTTATAATAAGTATATGTGGTTATAAGACTTTAGAAAAAATTTTATAAAAACTCCCACTATGGAAGCTGAAATATTTAAAATCCGGAAAACCATATCTTCCAACAAAACTCAAATGCTAAAGCTTATAACTTTCTAAAATGATTTTTAAATGCAATTCCGTTAATTTAAATTCTATTTCTCATAAATAAACTAACATGCCATAAATAACACCTCAAGTAACTCAGCTTCTGTTGGGTTAATCTTTTTAAAAATCTTTTTATAATGAGTTTATGTGGTTATAAATCTGTAGGAAACATTTCATTTAAATTCCCACTGTGGAAGCTAAAATATTTAAGTTCCCGAAAATAAAATTTTCCATAAAACTTTTTAAAATGATTTTAAATGCATACTTTGTTATTCTTAGAGCTTTGTCACAAGCTTCAATTCCATTTCTTATACTAATCCAAAAAAACACAAAAACCACCTCAAGTAACTCAGCTTCTGTTGGATAAATCTTTTAAAAAATCTTTTTATAATGAGTTTATGTGGTTATAAATTTGTAGAAAAAATTTTATAAATAATCCCACGATGGTAGCTAAAATATTTAAAATTTGGAAAACCATATCTTCCAACAAAACTCAAATGCTACATTTTATAGCTTTCTAAAATGAGTCTTAAGTGAATTTTTGTTATTCTTAGAGCTTTGTCATAAATGTCAATTCCATTTTCCATACAGAAACTAAAAAACCATTAAAATCACCTCAAGTAACTCAGCTTCTAATGCTTCAATCTTTTCAAAAATCTTTTTATGATGAGTTTATGTGGTTATAATTCTGTAGAAATTATTTCATTAAAATTCCCACGATGGGAGCTAAGATATTTAAATTCCTGAAAACCAAATCTTTCTGAGAAACTTAGTTTTACAGCTTATATGTTTATAAAATTGTTTACAAATGCATTATAAAGCTCTATCTCAAGTATCTGTTACATTTCCAATCATACTAACATCAAATTTTTATAAAAATAAAAATGTACTCAAGTAACTCAGCTTCTACCAAACAAAGCCTTCTTAAAATTTCAGTAAATATAGTTTAGCCTCTTTTATGTTTATTTTTAAGTATTTAAACACTTGGGCACACTAATAAAACAAATATTTGAGTTTAAAAAGTAAGAATCACCTCAAGTAACTCAGCTTAGGTAGGTGATAGTTCTCAGAAATTTGTTATATAGGCAGCTTAGGTAGTTATATGATGTTATAAAGAGTTCTTATAAACTTACAGCAATAGAAACTGAATTATAAACCATCTCCCCTCAAAAAAACTCAGCTTCTGTAGCTAAAATCTTTCTAAAAATTCTTTAATAGCTAGCTTAGCTTAAGTTTCAATTGAAATACCAAAGTTAAAGCTTAACTTCTTTAAATTTTGAGACACCAATTACCTCAACTAACTAGCCTTATGTAGCTAAAATATTTCTAAAATTTCTCATGCGTCCTTAGAATAGCTTTCAATGAAAATCCCAACTCAAGTAACTCAGCTTCTCTAGCTGATATTCTGAAAAAATTAGACATATATAAAGCTTAGTTAATTAAATACCTTGAGCAAAAGAATCCAAAAAAAAACCAACTCACCTGAAGTAACTCAGCTTTTGTAGCTGATTTAATAAACAGACAAATGTTCTATAACTAAAAAAAGTTAATTATAAAACCCTGGCAACATGCAAATTGTATAAACATATTAATTTTGTGTTAACCAAAAATAGAAGTTTATTAAAACAAAACAAACACATAGTATTGACGTCTCAGCCAGCTGTCCAAATTGATCTTCTTTTGTACTTTCAAAAAAAAAAGCCACAAGAAAACCAAAAAGCCAAACACAAATTTGGCACAGCAAATCGAAAAGACAACACCCCAAATATGAAAAATTGCTGATGTTGACCATATTCTAGTTATTATTTTGTATTATTATATATATGAATCAGAAGTAGAACACTTCGTTTCCGTATGTCAGTGTGTGTGTGTGTAATGCAATCTATAAACTTGACCCATTAACATGGCCAACTCTACGAATTGTCATTGATTTTTGCTGAAATGGCAAACGAAAAACCAGAACGTCAGATGCTCAGTTTCGGTTTCTGTTAATCAAATTGAAACCGGTTTCTAAGCCACCACCAGCACCACCACCACCACCAGGCCAGGCCAGTCCATTCAGTCAGTCAGTTAGCAATAGTTTTTTTTTTTTTGGAAACTTTTAATTTTAAATATGGCGACTTCTCTGGGATCAAATGGAAAAAAGTTCCTGCCGAAATGAGCAAACAACAAGGGTGGCACGTTAAGCTGTTAGATACACAGACACACAGATACAGATGCAGCTACAGCTACAGATACAGATACAGATCAGCATATATAATTTCTAGCGTTTTAAGTGCAATTGACCAGGGAACCGGGGAGGTGGGGAGGTGGAGAGTAGAGCTAATGAGTCAGCCCAAGGGTTAAAAATCACACAGCACAAAAACCAACCACCCACACTCGAGCGAACGAGCGAGCGACCGAGCGACCGACTGAAAATAAATAAAACTGAATATGTTCGATCGACCAGAGATATGTTAATATAATTAAATTAATTTGTCAGCACGGAAATTAAAACCACGCAGCAGCAGCAGCCGCAGTAGCCGAACGAAATGAAAATCGAACAATTAACCAAACAACTGAAATATGGTCTGTGGGCGGCGAGGAGAGCGACAACGCATGTGAAATGAAATATCATTTGAAAATGATTATTAAAAATTGAGTTCATGAACTGTGTTGATCAATTTTTATTATTATCATTATTAATGTTATTGCAGTTGGTCTGGTTGTTATTGCTGTTCCGGTTAGTCATGAAATAAACTGATAATTCTTAAAATGTAACAACATTTGGTTTGAATTAGTAATAGAATTTGGGTTAAAGTCGAATGAGTTTATGGTATGGTTTTTCAATCTGTAAGCTCTGAAAATCAAAGTAAATTTGCTATAGTGTCTTTTGCTTACAAACACAAGTACATATAGAAGGGAAGTCATGGTGGAATTCACAAGGTGAAGCCGGTAGAACATTTGTCTGTGTTTACTAATGAATTACCGTTCGCTTCAAGCATTCACAACGCACTTGTCTTTTAACCCTACAAACAGATAAAAAAAAAAAGGTCTCGCTCGGCTTCACCTTATTTATTCCACCAGGGGTTTCACAACAATAGAAACTCTGGAAACTCTGATTTAAAGTAACAAAACAAAGTGTTCTTATAGTTTTCTGATTTATTCAGTTAACATGCCACAATGGAAATCTAATAACCCAGTTTTCTTCTGTTTTCTTGGTTTTAAAAAAATTTCTAGAAACTCTAGACGAAAACATTAAACTCTAGTTTTCATAATCCGATTTGCAACTATTCCCAAGTAACTCAGCTTGTCTGAGAGTTAATGTTCTGAAAATGATTCATCTTAAAGTTTATAGCTTCATATAAGTCTTTTGATTGATAAACAACCCTGTTCTCATTTTCAATGCCGAATCGAAATTGTTAAATGTTTTAATATTCGTCTTCTTTTAAGCTTAAAAACCTCATTACTCGACCCTCTGGATGACAAAATGATTTAACCCAAGTTTTTAACCGTTTCTTAGATTCCGATCACTCAAATTCGGAAACGGGAACAGTTCTGAAAACCTTTAACTTCTGACACTTATTAAGTTAATATACTCAAGTAACTAAGCTTCTCAAGCTTAGATCTTTCTAAAAAAATTAAAAAATAATTTTCCGACCTATACCCAGTCTCAAAAATTTTTAAGTGTCTCAAGTAACTCGGCTTCTATTAGAGGTAAAGTTTCGAAAATTTCTACAAATGTAGTTGAAGGTTTTATAAATGTTTATTTCAAGGTTACACGTTCCCCGGTTTCAAATAACTCTGCTTCTTGAGAATAAACTAAAAACTAGCCCCCTACATCCTCAAGTAACTCAGCTTCCTATTGAGTTATTATTCCGAAAATGTTCCTAGAAATAGTTCAAAGCTTTATTAGTAAGTTCCCAAATGTTCTTATATATTCCTCACATTAAATGAGGAAATATTCGCTTCCCAATATCCTCAAGTAACTCAGCTTCTCGTTGACTTATTATTCCAAAAAAGTTGCTAACAATAGTTTAAAGCTTTATTAGCAAATTCCCAAATGTTCTTAAGGTTTCCTCTTACTAACTGGTGAAATAATCGCTCCCCAATATCCTCAAGAAACTCAGCTTCCCTTTGAGTTTTATTCCAAAAATGTTCTTAACAATAGTTTAAAGCTTTATAAGCAAGTTACCAAATGCTTTTAAGGATTCTTCTTACTAACTGGTGAAATAGTCGCTCCCCAATTCCTCAAGTAACCCAGCTTATCTTAGAGTTATGGTTCTAAAAAAGGTCCCTAGTTTTAGTTTAATGCTTAATAAGTATTTGTCTTAAGGTTTCCATTAATTATTCACACTAACAGTTGAAATAATTCTGACCAATATCCTCAAGTAACTCAGCTTCTCTTTAAGTTAGTATTCCGAAAATTGTTCTTAAAATAGTTTAAAGCTTTATAAGCAAGTGCCCAAATGTTCTTAAGTATTCCTCTTACTAACTGTTGAAATAATCTCCCCCTAAAACCCTAAAGTAACTCAGCTTTCCCTCGTCTCAATGTTCTGAAAACTTCTCTAGATAACCCTAAGAGCTTCATAAAGATCTGATTTGAGTTATTGTTCCCTCAAATCAATTGCTTCAACTTTTTCTTTGAAAATTTCCCTACCTTTTGCTTAAGTCGTACAATAATTAGCGTTTTTTTTATTTTGTTGGGGGGGGGGAGAGGAGGGTAAACGTATTCAACACTCACACCAATTGCATTGCATTGTCATTGTATCATTAATTCCCCATTTTGGGTACCAAAAGCTGCCAAAAACAGAAAAGAAGATTTAACGGCTTTTGTGCACACAACTTAATAACAACTAATTGTCTTTTTATATGCAACTCTCTGCAAACCTGTCTTGGAAAAGATCTTTTTGTTGGTGCGTCGTCGTCATTGTCGGTCTTTCATCTTCAGTTGTCAGTAATTTGTGCAGCTCAATATATCAGTCGATATCTTATGAGTTTTTAATTTCAGGTTTCTCAGTCTGTTGCCCATCAATTTGATTTGAGAGTTTTTCCAGCCGTCTCTGAAAAGGACAAATCGTTCGTGTAGCACAACAGCCAGGAAGATATTGAATAAAATATCATTTTGTGCACGCCCCTTTCTGGGCTACGCTCCGGCCGCGGCAGCGGGAGGGAGCGAGAGGACGCAAAACCGGACCCACTGATGATGATGACGACGACTGTTCTTTCGACGAGTTCTCTCTCCGGCCAGATGTATTGGCAACATTTTGTGATCGATACGCGAATGCAAAAGCTTCCCCCATCTGCTTTGTTTCTGCGCTTCTGTCTCTCTCGCTCGCTGGTTGAATAATGACCCACGCCCGAGGAGTGCACATTAAAAAGGAATCATCATTATTGGCAGTCGGCAGGATTTGATATGCCAGCAGAGCATCAGCAGCCATTAAGCCGTCCATTCAGCTGTCTTTTAGCATTCTTCGGAGCGAGATCGGTGTGTGAATATGTGAATGTGTGTGTGCGTGCAATTTTTGCACAAAATTTTTTATTGATGTTTTAATTAAGTTGTTGGTTTTTCATACACCCCCCCCCCAGCTACGCCCCCTCCTCACCACCCTCCATTCTAAACTAGAAAAAAATAAATTTTTGTGTGTCTGACTCTTGTTGGTTTTATTATTTTTGGCACGACATGAAAATTAGTTTAGAATATAATTCGCTTTGACTTTGAGTGCTTGTTACGATTTGCTTTAGTTGTTGTTGTTTTCCTTTAGGTTTTTCGCTTTTGAGTTCTTGATTTGTTGCCATATTTGAGGTTTATGTTTAATTTGATGTTATTGAAATAACCAAAACATTAAAATCTATTTTGAGTTGAAGACTTGTGCAGTTTGTTATGATCAAATTGGAATTCCCCAAAAAAGAAATTGTTTACTTTTTGAAAATACAGATAATAATGACTTCCCAATAAATATTATTAAGTCTCTGATTGAAAAGAAACAACCTTAAATTTACAAGTCACTTACCTACCTACTACTTCAAAGCTTTCGGAAAAAGAAATATAGCAAGCCCACAAACCAATTAGCGCAAAGCAAACTTTTTTTTAATAAGACAAAGTCCCAAATAGCCACGTGATCTACAAAATACCATGTTACATTGGTACAACAAACTAAAACCAAGGATAGCTCAACAAAGATCAGGCTACAAACTCGGACATTAAACCACCTTCCGAAAAACTACACTAACTTAACTACAAAACGGACACTGAAAACTGCGCTCACCTATACCGACGCTAAGAGACTAAATAATCAAACAGCAAACACTTCACTATAAAGATGCTACATATAATTAATACGCCAACAGACAAAAGACTGAGCTACAAAACGGATTCTGAAAACTGCGCTTAGAGACCAAATAATAGATCAGTATCTAACTCCACCCCAAACGGAACATGCTTTGTATGCAAATGTAAGTTTTTTTTTTGGATCAAATCAATGTTACTTTATAATTGGAAAAATGTTTTGTACTGTCCCTGAAGATGGACTAATACAGCTGTTTTACCCAAACGTCAGCGATCTTTGCCTGAAACTGCTATCAACAACAATATATAAAATGTTTGAAAATGTAAATTGGCAACTTTTACTAGTTTATATAGGAGTTAAGTGTCATGTGACGCCAAAATTCGCCATTTTAATAGTTAGTGTGACCAAAGTTTACTCCTTTGATAATACCAAAAGTCATAGGGCAGCCTAGAATAAGCTTACGACCGCTTATGAAGCAACAACAGCCACAAGAAATAGAAAGAGTATACCGATTTTTGTTCGTTTAGCGACTGCGATGCATAAGAAACATTGTTTGACGCGTTCGATTTTGCCAGAGACATAGAATAGAGAGAAGAAAGGCACATTTGAAGTTGTAGCAGGTCTTCAAGCTCGAAAAGAAAGAGAGCAGAGCACGAATGAATTTGTTATTGTTTTATGTATTCCCTTTCGTTAAACAATAACGGAATGGGCTTGGGCACCCCTGAACTAGAGCCAATATAACTAGAGGTAAAGCAACAGAAAGTGAATTTTCATAAATTATCGAACTACACACCCAACAACAAAACCTTCGCTCCGAATAAAGGAGAGAAAAGAACACATATGAAAATATTGCCCATAATTCAAGAGCGATGGCCATACGCGGCATAGGCTTAGGCACCCCTGGCTTAGGGTATTCTAACAACAAATTTTATATGTTTAAAAAGGAAACAATATTCTTTAAACAAAATACAAACTAAAGAAAAAAGTAATATAGAAATATCTAAGGAAATCGAACGTCGTTTTCCAATTTAGAGATTTGTTAATTGTACATCCATTTCGCTTTCTTTAAAATATTTTAAAAAACTTGCTTCAACAGGATCGTTAAAGCTCAAAAAGTTCTCTGATTTCTTATGAGACTTTCACAACATGCAGCTGTCCGTTTTCCCTGGCATATCATATCATCGTTTACATAATCCTCTCCATTTTCCCATTCTTTAGAATACAAAACTTGTTTATATCTGGTACGGGCAATCTTGTCACACACACACACACACACACACTTGCATACACAGTGCCTCGGAGAGTTCGATTTCATGGCATCTACTCTATTAATTTACTGCGCCATAAGTTGCCCAGATTGACCAAGGCTCTGCCCCCTTGCCACTACTGGGTACCTTATGATTATTGGGTGGTGGCTGTTGTTTGCCTCGCTACAAAAAGGGTTCACAGAGGATGCGGCTTTTCGGGGTGGCATTGGTTTTGGTTTAGTACAATTTTTTCTATATTTTTTATATTTTATCATCCAGCCAGTTTGTCAATTGTCAGCCGGGCGCGCCTGTTCGCTATAATTTATCAGTTGGTATGCAAATGAGTTTGATTTATTCAATGAGCTGAGCACAATTTCATTTTTTTTTCGGAAATTATAAAAAAATATTTGATGTGCGACCCTTTTTTTTTTTGGTGGACAGCTGGGATAAATCTGGATAGGAGGAGGCTCCTAGTTTGGTGCGGCTGCATGCTACAAAGCAAATCAACGCTGCGGCTCATTGCAAGGCAACAGACGTAAAAAAATGAAATGGGAGAAAGAGAGAGAGAAAAAAAGCGGAATAAAACTAAAATATATCTGCGGCATATGCCGCATATATATATCGATGTGTGTGTGTGTGTGTGTGCGCCCCACTCAATCATAAGGCATTGGCAGGCGTAAATCAAATCAAGTAGCAACCAACAACGACTGCATGTTGCACGCACCGCACACAGAAGAGGCACAAGAAGAGTCTGAAGAAAGACGATTATGCGACGGGCAACGCTCAGACAATGATTAAGTAGGCAAAATATTCAACGCTTCGTTCGCCCTTCTATGTACAGACATATCTTCCCAATATTAAGACCATTCCCGTTGTGTTTTTGTGGCATTTTTTCCCCTTTTATGTTTTTAATTATTACCGTACGGTTGGGGAAAATACAACTGTGCTCTCTCTCTCTCTCTTGTTTGCTTTTTTTGTTCTCAGTGTCAGTCCTGACAACACATGTCAGTGTCAGTATTTGATCATATTTGATACATAACAAAGAACATGGCGACCGTGACCTTAGTTAAGTTCAATTGATTAAAAGCTGTAGGCATTTCTGAAGCGCTTATGTATAATACTTAAGTCCTTTCCACTTTCTGAGTGGGAAAACAAGGGGGTAGAGTGACCAAACCACAAAATGTTCCGAGCAAGATTGCGCTGAATTTACTTTAAAAGCGGCGCATTGTAGCTGGTCACACTAAAAGTAAACAGGGCTAGGAATATGTGTGTTTAGATATCAAGAGTGGCTGTTGTTTCCTTGTTTCTTAATTAACACTGTCTGAGCGGGAAAAGTTTACATAAAGTGGCAAATCGGGCCTGGTCACACTAAAAGTTTCTAATTTGTGTGGTTTGTTAAAACTCATGTTGAATTTTTCTGAACTTTTAAGTTATAATAACTTATATTTCTAGCCATAAAGTGGCTAATCGTATCTGGCCACACTAAAAATTTCAAATTGTGGTGATCTGTAGAAACTCTAATATAATTTTTTGAGTTTTTAGGTCATCATAACTTATATTTCTAGTCTTGCTTGCTCAGAGTTTACACAAAATGGCCAATCGGATTTGGTCACACTAAAAATTTCAAATAAAGTGTGATCCGTAGAAACTCTAATTGAATTTTTATGAACCTTTAAGTCATAATACCTAATATTTCTGGCCTAAATTATTCAAAGCTCACATAAAGTGGCCAATCAGATATGGTCACTCTAAAAATTTCAAATTTTATTGATCTTTCAAAAACTCTAGTTAAGTTTCCTTGAATTTTTAAGTCAGTATAACTTATATTTCTTGCTTTGGTTATTCAAAGTTTATATAAAGTGGCTAATAGAATCTGGTCACACTAAAAGTTTCAAGTTCTTGTGATCTGTATGAAGCTCTCGTTAAATTTTCCAGAATTGGTTACTTGGTTACTCAAAGCTTACTTAAAGTGGCCAATCGGACCTGGTCACTCTAAAAGTCTTGAATTTTTGCTATCTATGAAGACTCTTGTTGAATTTTTCTGAATTTTTAAGTCAGAATAACTAAAATTTTTAGCCTTGGTTGGTCAAAGTGTTACCAGATCAGAGTCAAGATAATTTAAACAATAGTTAGAGTGACCATACTACAAAGTGTTCTGAGTAAGTTTGTTCTCGGAAATGGATTACTTTATATAGAAAGCGGCCAATCGGATCTGGTTATACTTAAAGTTATAAGTTATTTCTAATACTTTTCTTGTCTGAGCTAATTTAAGTGTGACCAGGTGCAATTAACAAAAGTCAAAATGACCGTACAATAAAATGCAATAATTGAAACATTAAAACGTTAAACTTTGAATACATAAAGGCAGACATTTGCATAAACTTTTTAAACTTGTTCCCAAAATAAAACATCGGTGTAAAAAACTGGTCACATTTAGCACAACAGTTTTATTTAATTTAAAGTCTAAGCCATCAATGATTAGTGATCAAAAGTAAAATTTTTTCAAATCTTGCTAAGCTCATTCAGCATACTTGAAGACTTTAGAATTCTCCCAGGCTTCCAACTATTGATCATTCCATGCTGCTGCTGCTGCTTGCCATATCTTGCCTTCAGCATCTCAAGTTTTCCACAAAATATTTCAAGAGTTCGATTTGGATAACGACAAAACAATATCAACAGCAACAGCAACAACAACACAAAAGAAGAACACCAGAAGATCTCTCTGATGAGACAGTTGGGATAATACGCCCACACAGACAAACACACACATCGCTCGCACGTACATGAAATTCTCACAAAAGCCCTCTCATCTCCATCTCCATTTCCCCACATCCCATGGATTGTTTCGCTGACGCTGCTGTTTGAAGTATGGACGACAAGTTCTTCTGCTGCTGTACAAAATAATGCTTAAACATATGAATTATTATATAGATCAGCTGCACAAGCGGACAAGCAGCTACTTGAGCTTGTTGTTGCTGTTGTTGCTTACTAAATACTTTGAATGTTTAGCTCTTCTCAAGAGCCCAGGGAACAGACAACAAGCTGCCAAGGCAGCGATCAATGTGATCAATCGTGCTTCAATTTTTCTTCTGTCTTGAAGAAGATTTCGTCGTTGTGTTTTTTTGTTTTCTTGTATTTTGTATTTTGTGTGTTGGTTGGTTTCAGCGGAAATCTATTGTGCTCAAGTGCTCTTGTTGTTGTTGTTGTATTATTAGCTAGTTCAATTTTCGTTGTTGCGGGCGCGATCAGCTTCCAACAAGTGGCAGTTGAACGCCGCTAAGTAGCTCAGATAATGGCACAACCATAATGCTCCCGCCGCCCCCTCCTCTGTCACAGTCCCAAAATAATTGAGTGTCAATTATACACACACACACACACACACACAGGCACTTGAGTTGTGGTGTTACTTGATGTCAGCTGTTGAAAATATTAGAAAAAATTATAGGCGTAAATATTATGCATTTTGAGGGGGAGCCACACACACTTGTGTAGTTTTTTAATGTATTTTTTTTTTGGAACCGAACGAACGCCTTCATTATTAATTTATGAGCCAGGCGGGGGCAATGTTCAGGAAAATGACTCTAGAGTTGTCATACAAGAGCTTAGAACTACAAGAATTTAGTGTGGAAAATGACATTATTGCTTATGGCTTGTTTTTTAGCCAAATTTAGAAAGTCTACAAAGTCTACAAAGTGGGGTTGAAAGATTTTTAATCTTATTTAAGTTTTATAAGTGACTAGAGGATGCAGTTTTCGGCTAGGTTTAACAAATTTAGCAACTCTACAAACTCTCCACAGTCTTCAAATGCCGTTTTGTCTTAGTTCTTAGTAAATTAGAAAATTCTACCACCTTTCCAAATCATTCAAATTTCCTACATAACTTTTTGATGTCACTTTGGGCCTAATTGAACAAATTGGAAAACTCTACCAACTCTCCAAATCATTCAAATTGCCATTTATTTATGTCCTAAGGTAGTTAGTGACGTTTTGATGCTACTTTGGGCTAACTTTTGCCATTTTTGAAACTCTACAAACTCTCTAAAACATTCAAAAATTTCTTTTTGAGGCCACTTTGGCCATTTTGGAAACTCTACTAACTCTCCAAATCATTCAAACGGTCATTATTTTATATCAGACGACAGTACTTGAGTTTTTGAAGCAGTTTTGTTTTGATTTTCAGCAAATTGGCAAACTCTCCAAAGCATTTTGGACCAAATTTAACAAATTTGGAAACTCTACTAACTCTCCAAAACACTCAAATTGCCTATTCATATTTTATGACAGTTAATAACCTATTGATGCTAGTTTAGGCCAACTTTAACCAATCTGGAAAGTCTACTAACTCTCCAAGTCACTCAAATCGAAACCACAGGCCTTGTAGTCTAACTGGAATTCAAACTCTAACTTGTTGGCTTATAGCCACACTGTGAAACAGTTTTACTAATTCTACAAAGTCTCCAAAGTTAAAAAAAAAAACTATATTGCATTTTGTTGAACTCTACGAAGTTTTCAAGCTCTTGCCAGTAACTTTATAATGTCTACAAACTCTTTTTTGGAATTCGGTTTAATTGAAATAAGTCTACAAGCATTTATGTCTTGATATACGACTTTCAAGCTCTTGCCAGTAACTATATTAAGTCTACAAACTGTTAGTTCGGAGTTCCGTTCAAATGTTATAAGTCTACAAGCCATGAGGTCTTAGTTTGTTAACTCTACAAAGCCTTAAAGCTCTCGCTAGTAGTTGCAAAAAATCTACAAACTCTTTTTTTGGAATTCCTTTTAAATCTAATAAGTCTAAGCATTATGTCTTTTGTCTTTATATATAACTCTACAAAGCTTTAAAGCTTTATATAAGATCTACAAACTATTTTTTTGGAACTTTATAAGTCTACAAGCATTTAGGACTTGGTTTACAACTCTACAAAGTTTTCAAGCTCTTACCAGTAACTATATTAAGTCTACAAACTCTGTTTTTTTAATTCGGCTTAAGGGTAATTAGTCTACAAGCAGTTAGGTCTTGGTGTACAACTCTACAAAGTCTATAAGTTCTGAAAATCTTTAAAATTTACGTTTACTGTCAACAACATTCACCCAATATTTGGTGTAAACTTTTTTAAGCTATCTTTTACAACTCTACAAACTCTACACAAAAGTCTCCACTTCCCAAGTATCCATTTAAACATTTCTACATCATTCCCACAACTCTACAAACTCTTTACAAAAGTCTCCACTAGACAAAAAGCCAACGTACACCACACATTTTGCATGTTTGTATATGCAATATTATTTTTTTTTTTTTTGTAGTCGCATAAAAATCAAATTGCACTTGTTGGCAGCCATCGGCGTTCGTCACCATATTTTCTTCTCCCCCTCCCTCCTTCCTCCCTGAGGGAAGCCAAGGGGGTGGGCTGGGCAGGGAAGACTGGGACGGTGCGGCACTGGGGAACATTGTGTGGAACAGGCTAATAAAAATTTTCGCTGCTGCCATATCGAACGACATAAAAACTGATCGACAACGACAAATATAACTCGGTGCGGCGGTTGGCGATATTTTCTTGTTGTTGTTGTTTTGGGCGGCACAAATAATGTCCACAACTGTGTCTGGCTCTGGGCTTTTGGTGTTGTTGTAAATTTTAATGATCTGTCATTTCGATTTATTTTATTTTCGAAAGAACCCGAAAGACTCTGAGCAGTGAGACAAAAGAAGACTCGACTTCATAGAGCAGCAGGCAACAGTCAGGCAGCGGGGCAGGAGGGGGGCAGCGGGGTGGCAGAGCAGCGTCGCGCACGTCAGCTGCATATTAAATTAAAAGGTATTATTTTGTACTAAATATACCTAACATATAGAGAGCACACACACACAGACAGGCGAACCGATTCGATAAAAATATCCACACATCGATAGAATTTGAATTTGATTTTGAACCCCTCCCCCCCGCTCGGCCCCTCTGCGTTTTCCCCCCGGTGCGTTCTATCAATTTGGCATAGTTTCATCGGTTTGGTGGTGGTTGGGGCCCATTGTTTGTTGCCGAGGATGGGAACTAGAGCGCATTGTGGGTCTCTTTCACATAGATAGATATTTTCTGG
Organism: Lordiphosa clarofinis; assembly: GCA_018904275.1. Taxonomy (NCBI): domain Eukaryota; kingdom Metazoa; phylum Arthropoda; class Insecta; order Diptera; family Drosophilidae; genus Lordiphosa; species Lordiphosa clarofinis. Next base: position 727,675 of record JAEIGQ010000018.1, read on the forward strand.
CTTTTAATTTATTTGTTTTTTTGATTTCACAATATTTCGATCGACCGAGAAAATAAATTTTCACAAATTCTGAAACACACGAAACAAAAGAAAGCAAAGTTTGTCATAAAATTTTATAGATATATATACCACGTATACGTAAGTGTGCGCTAGGGTATCAGTTGCCCAAAATTTGTGACAATTTTTCAGTGGCCGCCGTGTGGGCGTACTCCCATTGTGTGTTTCGTGTTAAGCCTTCACGTTAATTTGTTGAAAATTTATTTCAACTAGTTTCGAACGCTAATTTTAAGCAGCGATTTTCTTGTTTGACCTTGCCTAAGGCTACTTTGGTGTCTAAGTAGATAGGCGATGCTTAATAGCTCATAAAGCAACCCCTCCCCCCTCTCCCCGCCCCCACACACACGCACTTAATTGCCTATTGCCACTGATAATGTGCTACCCTCATACTCCCCCTTCTCCCAACGAAATGAAACTTTTAATTGCCTAGGCTGTACGGAGGAGGGTTAGTTTCCAGTTAGTAAATTTCTATTCCTAAAGCATTTATGAAGTCATAATTTTTCTGTCATATCATCCAGCCAAGCATCCCAGGCAAATGGGCCAAGATCGGTTGATTTTGATAAGAGCTCACTTGATGACTACCAGGAAACTAGGCAAGCGGGCTTGAGGGGTGAGCAAGTAGTTAAAGGACACACTTAAGTGGCCTGTCAAGTGTTTAATTTGGGTGGCACACACAGTGGTTTGGCGAGTGAAGTGGTCAAAGAAGCAAATATTCATAATCATCTTGGAATCAATTGAGTTTTGGGAGAGGGGGTTGGAGATAGCTTTTAGGCGAGAAAGTTGGCTACAAAGATATGATATATGCTTTTTTTTATAATATCCTAGATCTAGACCCAAAAGGGCCCAAAGCAGTTGCAAAGAAACTGGGGCTTACTTTTATCTATCTGTTCGTATAAACGAACAGATCTCACAGATGGTAACAAATAGAGTTTTGACATGTTTGAAACATCAGCTTCTTATACTTAAAGGCAGCTCAAGTTTATTTTCAATTTTTGCCACGCCTCCTCCCGCCCTCTTAATATGGAAAAAAACCTTATATCTTCCACAGTTTTGTAGATAGAAGGTTTAAACCTTCTAAAGATATTTAGTAATCAAAATTATTTATCAATTTGCCAAAGAAATGATAAAGATCGGATGAACAATAGTTGAGTTATAAGGAAAACAAACCATTTTGATGGGCAGCACTTTACACACTTTAACGGGGGTTTCTTATACTTTGTAAGGCTTTTTAACTCAAATTGATCAGATACTTACCAACTTTAGGGGTACAGAGCCTGTTCTTTCTTGTTTTTAAATCAAAGCAGCAGACTTTTCTTTCAGTCTTCTTTTGAACTTTTTTTTACCTTTCATCTACTTTTCTTCAGCTCTTTTTATGCTTCTTTACTATTCTTCTACTCTTATTTTCAACGTTTTCTGGTCTTGTTTAAGGTTCTTCTAATATTTTTTGCACTTCTTCTTCCACCTTTCTTTTACTCTACTTTAAACTATTACTGCTTGTCCTTCACAATTCTTCTCTTTCTTTCTTTACACTTTTTTGAGAATCGTTCTGCACTTCTTCATTGAATTTTCTATAGCTCTTTTCATACTCTTCTTTTTTTCGTCTACTCTTATTTTAAACTATTTTTATACACTTCTTTAAGCTTTCCTTAACTATTTAACTACTTTCACTTCTTGGAGAATCGCTTTCCAATTCTTCATCTACTTTTCTTCAGTTCTTTGGGTACTCTTCTACTTTTCTTCTATTCTTCTTTTAAAAGTCTTATTGTCTCTCTTTTTCTCCACGTATTCTTCTTCTCTTTTTTACTCTGAACTTCATCTGCTTTTATTTTACTAATTTTTTGCTTTTCTTATACCCTTTAACTCTTCTTTCTTTTAAACTTATTTTACTCTTCTTGAAAACTACAATTGTGTTTAGGCGACCTACCTAATTGTAGATGATTGTTCTTCCGCTCGAGGTCAAGTTGATAGAAAAAACAATGTTATGTTCCTTTTTTCTCCGATATATTTGAATTATTCCTCGGCAACTGTCTTCAGGGCAAATCTACAGCAATTATACAACAATATTAAACAAAAATTTGTACAGACTCCACTTCAACTAACTTTCAATTCTTAAGTAAGTGCCTTTTTAAGTGAGCGCAGTTCTCAGTGTCCGTTTTGTAGTTGAGTCTCCTGTTTGTTGGTATGTTTATAATGTGCTGCATTTCTGCTTTTGTGTAGTAATGTCGCTGCCTCAGAATTTGGTGAGTGGCCGCCTTCTACACAATGTGTTGCATTGTGTGTTTAATGTCGTAGCAGATTTAAGCGTTGAATGCGGTTAGCTAGAAGCTAGTTTTGGCCTCACTTTCGTTGACATATCCTTTTCTATTGCCTTACAGAGTAGAAGTGTTTGTTGTGGTAGTTGTTACTTTGCCATTCTAAAATATTAGAGTTCTATACTAGCTATCGCTTATAGCTTTACTTTAACTAAACAAGGCAGCAGCAGCTCAGCATTAAGCTGAGAGTATTTGGTATTTATGCCCAAGTCATTAACCCCACACACACACACAGTGATAGGCACATTAACTGTTTTTAGTTGTTTGGGCAAAAACTATGCCAAAAACTTTCAAGGACATGTACTGCTGCACACACGCACAGCCATACATATGTATGTGCATTTGCTGTGATTTTTGTTCGCCACCGCAAAACGTGCGTAATTAAAAGTCTCTCTCTGTCTCTCTCTCTCTCTATCTGTGTGTGTGTGTGTGTCTCTGTCGTAGTGTGCTGCTGCTGCTTGTTGCTTGTTTTTAAAGTTGCCCCTAAGCAGCAGCAAGTAACTAAGTCTTATAGGCCGCCACCATTTTGAAGCTCAAGGACGTGTGGCCCCTTAAAAATATTTCCAGCCAAAAACACACACAGACACACACACACACACAGCCCTAATTTACTTTTTGGCTGGGGCTTGGCTCTGGTTTCTGGCTCTTTTCTTTAAATTTAATTTCTTTTGCTAGTTGTCGACATTGGTCGTTGGGCTTTTTGCTTAGAATTTTCATTATTGTTTGTTGTCTGAGGTTAGTTTTCACTGCCGTCGTCGTAGTCGTCGTCAGCAGCAGCAGCAACATCATCATCGTCGTCGTCGTCGTCGTTGTTGCTGCCTCTTGGCACATTTTCTCTGCGCGCCTTTTTACTGTTGGCTTTAATTAGAACATTTCACTCTTGCCTGGTTTGTTGTATGTTGTTGCTGCTGTTGTTGTTGTTGTTGTTGGGGGGGGGGGCAACAGTTGGGCGGCTTTAAGTTTAGACAGCCACAAGCCAGTCAACTCAAGGCCCTTTTTTCCTTAAGCGCATTGAAATTTAAGCAAAAATTCTCTTTGGGAAAAGTAACCCTTAACTTCTCTGTGTGTGTGTGTTTTGGGGAATGCCCAACAAATATTTGCCACAAAATATGCAGAGAACTTGCGGGTGGTCAAGCGTTGGTTTTGTTTTTCCTCTCCTGTTTTTTTTTTGTTATAACCAAATAATATATATTTTTTCTACATTTTTTATTTGCAGGTATGTAAAAATTTGGATGCAATTTTAATAAACTCAACTCTTGGGCATAAGTAAGTAGTGAAAAGTCAAGATAGTTCGTACTCTCTAAAGATAGTTATAAAATGATGTAAGTCGGATGAACAAAATTCAAGTTATGACCAAAAGAAAGTTATTGGCCTTTTAACTTCAAACCCTCATTTTCGTTTGTTCGACCCTCCTGATATCACATAGATTCTCTAGAATTCTTAAAATTCCGATCAATCGGATTCAGAAACGGGAACATGTCTGATTATGTCTTAGCTATTGACCACTATTTCCTTATATTTTACTAATTTATACCGGTAAACCAATTTCTTTGACTAGATTTATCGATAACACCGTTAAATGTGCGAAAATAAGTGCATTATAATTTCAAATCATTTATGTAAGCTAAGAAAACATAAAATTGTTTGAATTCAAAACATTTTAATGTCTAATTTAAGGAATTTAGAAATAAAAACTTCGATAACAATTCGATAAATTATTAAATGAGGCTAAAAATTACAGATAATAGTTTAAAGTAAAAGTATTAATGACTAAAAACGATTTGTGGGTGAAATTGATACATTTTCTTTGATTCGATTTATCGATAACACCATTAAGTGTGCGAAATTAGTTGAAACAAAATTCTAAAATAATTATATAATCTTATAAATCAGAAAAGTGTTTGAATTTAAATTATTTCATTGGCTACTTTAAGAAATCGATTGATAAATGTTTCGATAACAATTCGATAATTTATCAAATGAGACTCAAAATCACAAGAAAAGTTGAAAAAAAGGTATGCTTGATATATTTATAAGTAAAAACTATATTTTGGTAGAATTGTTACATTTTCGGACACTAGATTTATCGATAACACCCATAAATGGGCGAAATTAAGTGAAATATAACTCTAAATAAATATATAAGCTTAAAAACCATAAAAGTGTTTGAATTTAAAACATTACCATGTCTATTTAAGAAATTAAGTAATAAAAGCTTCGATAACAATTCGATAAATCATAAAATAAGGCCAAAAATCACAAGAAAAGCTAAAAAATGGTTAACAATAAAAGTTAATTTGATATATTAATAAATAAAAACTATATTTGAGTAGAATTGTCACATTTTCTTTAACTAGATTTATCGATAACAAATAAAAATGGGAATTAAAAAAAGAAGAGAGTACAAAACTCAATTATTTTTTACCAACAAATAATTTGTAAAAGTGTTAAGATTAAAATCCGCTTAATAATAAACTATGAAAGCTTCGATAACCGTTCGATAACTTGAAGAATTTCGAAACATACAGCCTACTCTTCGAAACTAAACATGAATACAACAATAACGCCGGCTTGAACGTTTAGACTTAGGCTGCTTTCACACTGTTTGATACCTGAGACATGTGTAGTCTTCTATAAATTTGACAAGATATTTATATTTAAAACGTAAGAAAAAGCAAGACTATTAGACAATCATGACTCATGTATCAAACAGTGTAGAGACAACCTTAGGGGTCTAAGATTTAGCAGTGGGAAGAAAATCTCTGTTACACTAATACAGAGAGAGGCCATTTGGCACACACAAAGGTTACTGGCAAGTAAGCGTTATTTCGTCACTAGATGGGCAAAGACTGCTGATAAGGGAACTGGGAGGTACTAAAACTTGCTAGTTTGACTCTCAGTATCTGCTCCCAGGCTTAGTTATCGATAATTTCTCAAGTAGCTCCCTCATCGATAAGCTATTTTCAACATCTGTCAAACTGCCGCTCTAAATGAGCGTATCTTTCAAATATTTCAACTCACACCCTCTCTCGAATATCCCTGCTCACATGATATATGGGACCAAACACCTTTCACACACACACACAGACAGCTTCGTCCCTCTTCAAAAATAGATTCGTGTGAAGTAGTTTTCCTTTTCCCCCCGACGATCTTGTCACAATACTCCCGAAGCGAGGTCTAAGAGAGTTTTGTGCCCTTAATTAGGTTGCGCGCGCGCACCCCTGAAACATGTAACCAACAAAATATATAAAAAATGTTTAAGTATGTATAAAACGATGAAAAGGAAGTCATTCATTGTTGTTGTTGCTGGAAACATAAGTCCACATTTTGATTTATATGCACGCCCGCGCATTTAATTCCTGTTTCGGTGTCTTCGATTTTTGTCTTCTCCAGATGCAAATTGTGCAAAAGGGCTGGTTGACTGAAAATCAAATTAAAAGCCAGCGAACGCATCATTTCATTGTCCCTCCCCCTGCCCCCGTGCCTTCAATTTTAATTTGAATTTCCGTTGAAGAAGAACATGTGGGGGTATGGGGGATGCAGATCCCAGATCCCAGAGACTGTGCCTAATAAATCTATAAAGTGGCAAACGCAAGTACACGCATTATTACTTTGATTTTTTATGATGAAGACAGGAAGCGAGACGGGGGCCTACACTACCCACACACACACAGAACAATAAAAAGTATCTGTATCTGTTAGTTGTTGGTTCTTTTGTTTCGTCGCGTTGATTGCTTTGATTTGGTTTTGGCTTTCAGCTTGCTTTCAATTTATTTTAGACTTCCGTTTGTTCCACATTGACATGCTCTCCGAGTTGTCCAAGTAGCAACAGTCGTCATCAAATCGAATTCAATTAAGTGGCTTTCCGCCGCCACGTCCGCTCTACGGCTCTAAACCCAACTGATTTACCAGTTAAACGCAACACTTTTTCTGCCTTCAGACATCGCGTTTTGGCTAGGCAATTGATCATACTAATGATTATTATCTGACGACTGACTCGGACTCGGGCTTGGGCTCGGGCCGGCCGGACGAGCGAATGAGCAAAGCTGATGAACTGATGAACTGAGGCTGCTGATGATGATTTAAGTCAACTTAGCTTATTGTAAAGATTGTAAAATCACCGGATGCTTAAGCTACAGCTGAAAGCAAGGCGGGCGAATGATTTGAAATGATTTGACCACTTGATTTGCCATATTCTGGATATATCAAATATTTTTTTTTGGTTATGAGATAATTGATTTGATTTCAAGTTCAAGTAACTTATTGTTGTTTTAGCGCCCTTTCTTTAGATTTTTGTGCTTATCAGTGGTAAATTTTGTATGAATTTAAGTCTAATAGTAAAGCTTTAACTTAAAGTTAAGTGTAAGTGGCCCTATTGGCCATAATAACCCGCCCTAAGATTCCAGTAGTTAAAATTTGAAGCCCAATAGTTGATAATTTCTCTTTGTTGACCGCTGATATAACGCACTTATTATTGGGAGCATTGGATTTTGCAGCTCACGTTAGCCAGCAGCTTTACGGGTATATTGCTCTGTTATTATAGGTTATAGCTGAGCCGGCTAGCAAATTTTTATCACTTTTTACGACTTCCTTAAACTTAAACTGTACACTGTAAAAAATATGTACACCTTTAAGCAAAACTAAGGCTTTGTTGATGCCAAATGTTAAAACACCTGCGAATACCTCAAGGTTCGAAACCTTTCAAAAGCTTAATATTCTGCTTGCGGTCTGGTACTTAAAATCCTCCAACCCTACGTTTTGGTTCGCTCATAACTAATTGGTTAGTGAACATATTTTTATATCACTTTTTTAAGGTAAATTTTTAGCTAAAAATAAAACTTCTTTAAAAGTCTACTAGATGATATATAAATGTCACTAACCTCCAAAAAAAGATGGTCCGACAAGGTTTGAGTTAACAAACCCAACAAGTGCTTGTTGGAAAAATACCCGTTTGAAGTCTTGAGCAAAATCGGTTTACCTTAAAACTCCTAAGAAACTTACTGATTGTATGGAGATATAAGGTTATCAATTTCTTAAAGTAAGCATTGAAAATTTTTAAATTCAAACAGTTATATGTTATCTAAGCTTTTATAATTATTTTTGTATGTTGTTTCACCTCTTTTCGCTTATTTAAAGTTGTTATCGATAAATCGAATCAAAGAAAATGTATCAATTCTACCCACATATGGTTTTTAGTCATTAATACTTTTACTTTAAACTATTATCTGTAATTTTTAGCCTTATTTAATAATTTATCGAATTGTTATCGAAGTATTTATTTCTAAATTCCTTAAATTAGACATTGAAAAGTTTTGAATTCAAACAAATTTATGTTTTCTAAGCTTATAAAACTATTTGAGAATTATGTTATACTTATTTTCGTACATTTAAAGGTGTTATCGATAAATCTAGATCAAGAAAATGTAACAATTCTTAATAATTACACACGGAAAATAAGAGTTCTACGCTTACTTGTCATTCTTAAAGTTTTCTGTACACCATTTAAGTGAACCGTCTTTATTTACACAACAATTGAACACGGTTTTCTATTTACAATGTCTCTATACGGGCTTGCATCGTCACGTATTCTTTTTATTTCTCAGACTGTCAGCCCATCTTATACCGGTTTCGTCATCGTCTATACTCTATACAGTGTGACCATCATTTCATTACTTACCAATACCTTAACACTAAAATATCATCTTTGCGAATTATTCCAAATTATTCCAAAGACTAAAATTTTAGTAAACGTTTTAACTCATGAAAATTGATGTCAAAATACTGAACTATATGTATTGTCCTGCTCTCCAAAATTTAGTCATCAGCAGACTTAGCCCCCAGCCATCTTCCCCTCTCACTTGCAGTTGCAGTTTCCGTCCCATATGTTTAGTGTTTAGCTTGCGGATCAATATTCACCATTCAACATTTCTTTTTGTTTTAGCATATGTTTGCATAGTCCTTAATTCCACTTAAGATTCAGCCCCGCGACCCAAAGTTACTTGAGGTTGGTCTCTCTGTATAAATACGTGGAAATTGAGCTACAGCCATAAAAACTTCATCATTAGTTGGAGCGAATAAGGCAAAGGCAAAGGCGAAGGCAAAGGCAATTTATTGCCTGCCGCCCCTCCCTCTCCCCCCATGCCGAAAGCTATGCCCCAGCATTCCCTATGTACATGCATATGTACCTATTGCAGTCGTTTATATATATCGTATGGCATGTATTACTTATATATGTATATATATAGAAAATCCTGCAAAAATCCTGCGCGCGCTCGAAAAGAAATAAATTTTTCTTATATGCCGCGATTTTTCTTCTTTTTTTTGTGTTTTTGTTGTTGTTGTTGCTGCTGCTCGATTTTCATTTCTGCTAACGCGCGCAATCAAGAACAGGAGCTACACAGGACCTACCGTCCCCAACTCCTTGCCGGGGGGCCCAAAGAGAGCGAGCGAGCGAGCGAGTGAGAGAGACCCCCTACTCCATCCCTATTTTTGCTGTCTTTTCTTTCACTTCTATTTATATTTTTTCTGCTCTTCTTTTTACACATATCGGGAAATATCCTTGAATCGAAATATACGGCTCCTCCTTTGGCCAACCACCCCCCACCCCTAGCCCACCCAACCCACTAAAAATCTATACACATTCGACGAGCGTCAGAAAGAAACAGCAGCCAGTCATAAAAAAAAGGAGGAAAGAAAACGAAACCCGAAAGTGAAGATGAAATGAAATAAAGCAGCAGCTGAATGGGAAGTGGGTGTAGGGTGTGGGGTGTAGGGTGTAGGGTGTAGGGTGGCTGCAGGATGGGTGGTGGTGCAAAAAAGTCAGATAAAAATAGGGAGCGCATAAAAATTGGCAGCAGTTTGGGGCAGACAGCATCGCAGACAAGTAAACTTTTACGTTCAACCTCCTCCCAGCACACACACACACACAGGCACAGACAGACAGCAGCGAGGAGCTGTTGGGGCTGCTGCAAAGCTCTTGCCTGCCAGCCTCGTCTCGGCTAAAACGACAAATGTGAAAGGACATTGTCGTCGTTGTCGTCGTCGTTCTCGTAGTCGTTCGTTGCTCGTTATTACCACGACGAGTGCCAGGACGATGGCTGTTACAATCATGTCTGTGTGTGTGTGTGTGAGGGGGGAGAGGGGGCCTCCTCCAGCAGGTCCATGTCCGTGTCCGTGTCCATGTCCGTTCGCTGCTCTGAGTGCGTCGACACTGACAACTCCTCGGGCTCTCGTCCCTAAAAACCACTTCAGTACAACGCCTTCTTTGTATACCAAAAACCTAGGTGGGCCAGTGCAGGGAAACGTTATTGAAAATGGAAAATTTGCGTTAAGGGAACACAACGGTTTTGTAGCCTAGTTAGTTTTTGGGGAAGGCCAAAACAGTGATATGCCCCTGAAAAGGCCCTTATCTAAAATTTATAAATGTTAAGAATTTCAAAATAATATTAAGAAGGAATTTCTAGACTTACTCTCTAAGTTCTGAAATAATTAAGATTCGCTAGCTTTTCAGACGTCAATATAAGAAGCTTCAACCAAAATTAAGTCGTAACGGTCGTTGCCTTGAAAAATGAATAAAAAATAAAGAACAAATTGAGAATTTCATGTTTGGTTCAAGAATGTTCAATGTCAGGTATGACGATGTTATAATGAAACTTCTTGATCCAAGCCTAAGCTTTTGATAACAAATTTTTGATTCATAACTTTCAAAATGTTTTTTTTGCTTTTTACGTTTAATGTACTAATCCTTCCTTTCGCTCTAACCTTGATTTCAAGAACAATTTCTTAAAATATTGAGAAAAAATTAAATTTTCTTTTACAAATTATTTGTTCTACTTTTTTCTTAATATGAGTATATGCTTGAACAGAGGAAATTCAAGTTAGAACAAAATTCTCAAAATTTGACTAAAACTATTCTTCTTGAAGCTAAATGAATCTTTTTTTATATTTTGTTTTAATTTACTTCGCTGGGTTGGTACTCTTTCCATTTCGGGGTGTGTTATCTTAATCTATTCTTGGGTTCAAACGCAAGCAGATAGCAACATTTTTGATGCAAGCAGAAAACAGAAATCACAGCTGTTCTATATTTTAGCGCCTGTTGTAGAAAGGAGAATAGCATTGTCCAGTTCTTGCCATTTAGCCAATTTATGACGTCTCCTGTCGACTAAGAGAGATGGCTTGGATGGAAAATAGTTTAACGTTTTCAGATAAAGCTGAAATCTTCTCCATGATCCGATTCATTGAAGGGTGACTTTATGATCCTCAATTAAGGACAGCCAATTGTCAAAAACTTGGGTTTGGGTCTGACAGCAGTGACTATTTTGGCATATCTATTTTTTTTTCAATTCGGAGAACACTTTAAAGTTATCTAAACTTTGAACTGGAGCTAAGATCCCAAGGCCAATAATTTGATGAAAGTTTTGCTAAAATGAGCCAGATTAGGAAACTTTTCGGCCATATTTGAGCAATTCATTTACGTATGAAACAATAGTTTTCAGCAGAGTTTAAAACCCGAACGAATTTCAAAATCGGTTCCGTCTCTAACTCGGCCAATAGCTAAACTTATTTTGCGGCTATATCATGGGAAACGGACACAGGTTGCTTGTCGGTTTCCCATGCTGTTAAAATAAGCCGAAATTCGAGCTGGTTTTAAGTCATGTAAAATCTGCAAATTTTCATCAAAATTTCGTCAAAATTTTTGCATGTGAGACCTCAAAAAAATATGACATTTTATGAAGAGTATATAATAATTATTGAATAAAACATGTATTTTTCAAATTTCGATTAAAAAAAAGCCATGGAAACCCCACGAAAATTCTTTGCAATCTATTGAAGCAATTTATGTTTTACTAATATTCTGAGAGAATGGCAGGAATTACAAAAAATTAAAAAAAAAATTTTAAAAAAGTGAAGTCAAGATATTTTGATTTTTTGCTCTCTTTATCAACAATTTTGTCCCAAGTATTTCCGATTTTTAAACTTTAACTTAAAGCAACTTGTGAAAGGAAATATGGAAATATTAATAAAGTTAAACGGATTAATATTAATAAACTAAACATTAAGTTTAATGTATTTTTTGACGATTAAGAAGAAATAATATCGTTTATTTTGGTTTTTGATAATTCATTTAAATTCATTTATTGGTAATTCTGAAACCCTAATTCTAAATACAACTTACTGTTACTGCTAAAATAACTTATTTTGTGGATTTGGTAAATTCTTCATTATCCAGTATGATATCAAAGTTTTAATAATATAAAGAGTTGGTTCTGTGAGCAACAATATGCTTACCTAGCTTTGTATTAAATCTCGTTTTAAGTTGGGATTCATCGAAAACATAACGGTTTTTAACTTTAAAACACCAATTTAGGTTCTATTAACTCAGCCAAGGTCAAAAAGTAACTGTTGGAACTTTTTTCTTTCAAATTTGGCAAAAATTTCAATTGCATTTCCTTAAGTTATCTCTTTAAGAATTTGCCTGCATTTGTTTAAAAGTTAAATATTTCAATTTTATTTAATTGCCTAACAAATTTCATAGCTCTGGCTTACATAGAAGCCGAGTTACTTGAGGTTGGTAGGAATATTTAAGAAAGTTCCATCATGTTTCTGACTCCCAACGCCAACAAGTTGTATATAACTAACGACTAGTAAGCTAGTCGCTTGCCTGTATGTGTGTGTGTGTGTGTGTGTGGTGGGTTTCGTTTCGATTCGGTTTTTGGCTCCGGTATTTATCGACCAATGATATTGGAAATATGTCAGGAGATGCGCACAAGAAGGAGGCTGCTTGCTCTCATTTCAAGTGGAGGGAACTAAACGCATCGATTCGGGCTCCCCCCTGCCCCTCCTCACCTTTTTTTCGCCCCCCTCACTCCATGTGTGTGTGTGTGTGGAGCATCCCTCGCTGACTTTTGCTTAAACGCCCCTTCTTTTTTTTGATTGGAAAATCGTACGCAATTGAAAATTTTTGCTATTGGTTAAGCGTTCGATTCTCACACACACACACACACACACTCTGGCAGAGACAAAGAGTCCCACTCACTCACACACACACACGCACAGGGTGGCCGCTCAACTTTATTATGGAAAATCAATCAGTAGAAAAAATAAAATATCAAAAACCTGGTCGCTCTCTCGCTCTCTCTCTCTCTCGCTGTCTCTTCCCCTCTTTAACACACACTCTCTCCTTCTACATTTCTCTCGCTCGCGCGCGCAGGCTGCTGCATAGCAGAAAATGCAACAACAACATGCCAAAAAAAAAGGAAAACAAAAAAAAAACCACTCAATACCCAACGAGCCATTGAGTGAGCCAAAGGCAAAGAGAGAGTAATGGTGTGAGAGTGAGAGAGCGGGTGTCGTTGCAGCTGATAAGACACACACACACACACACGTACACAGAGTGGCCGGAGCGCGCGTTCAATGTATGTTCGATACCCGTTTAGGGAGCGGGGGGAGGGCGGAGCATGACTGCAGGTTCGACAGTAGTAGACGACGACGACGCCTTGCACATTGAGTTGAGTCCGTTTCTCTCGCTCTGCCTGTGTGTCTGTGTGTGAGTGTGCGGACATCGACTGCGTCGCTGCGTCGTCGTCGTCATCATGAACATCATATATAGATAGATTTTTAACAAACCTGATTGGATGTTATTGACTGGCACACACACACACACACCCGGACCACGATTCGCTCGCCTGCCCTGACTGGCTTATACACCGACACACACACATACGCATCCGTGTGTGCACGTATGTATGTATGAACGTACATACATTTGCCGTGAAATATTGACAAGTGTGTTCGGTCAGGGTTGATGGGGTGGGTTGGGGTGGGCATAGGTAGATAGGTGTCTGTAGGAGGAGGGTACTTTGTATAATCCTGACTGGCTTACCAAATATATTTAGTTGAGGTTATTACCATTTACCAATCATTTGGTATTTCTTTGAATATATCAATTACCTTTATTTTGATTTCCCTAAAGGGAATTTGATGGGTCCTTTTATATAATCAATATTTGAAGTTAATTATAATGGTTAACGACTTTCATAGCTCTAGGTTTTATAGAAGCTTAGTTACTTGAGGTTAGTGGGGTCTATAATTGGGTTTTAGCCATTTTTATTTACAATAAAGAAAAATATCGTATAGAAACACCTTATTATACTACGATTTACCACACAATGAGTTAGTTTATATTGGTTTCTCGTGCAGAAATTCTGTTGCAATTCACTTTATGTAACAAATATACAAATTTTTAAAACTCTAGCTTATATAGAAGCTGAGAAACTAGAGTTTAGTGGGGTAATTTCGATACTTTATAAAGCATTGTTCCGTTTGTAACGATACTCTCCGGTGCCAGGGATCACAGAAGTTTGATTTCTTTTTGTATAATCGATGGTTGCTGTGCGCTAATTTCCCTCGAGTCAATACTTACACTAAGTACACACATACACTAACTGATCCCATCACGACTTCGTCCGCGTCCAAGATTTTTTTAAATTTTAGAAATTAAGTTGTGGGATTTTAATATGATTAACTTTATTTTATCTTGTACACAGTTTCGAGTTCACAGCTGATAAAAGGATTGTGGTTCACTGTTAAACTTACAGAGTTGTTGTTGTTGGCTTGACCGCATCTGCTTATCATGAAAGAAGAAATGTTGTAAGAACAATTGAAAGTGCACCTGTTATTCCTTTGCTACTGTTATGGTTAGTGTAAAGTCTTCTTTTATTTGGCACTTTCACCCATTTCGCGGTCAGATATTTAAAATTTTCTTTTATAGTGCGCGCGTACTTAACTTAACCAAGGTCAATGGCAAGTCTTTAATCTGTCAGTCAGGAGCACAGATTTATTTTAATGTATATAAAAGCATGTTCAAGGCTTTCTTTTTCATTCACATTTAGAGAAAGAGATCTACTTGCAAAAGGCGACAACAATAATATGTTCGAGTACCTACGGAGCAAGAAATAGGCAACGCAGCTAACTGAAATCTTTACCTTCTAACTAGCAATTCAAAACCACATCTTACCGTGATGCCGCCTACGGTATGATGAGTGTCGTGATGTTGGGTGTCCTCTGAGATCCCTGATGGAATGTGTTGGGCACTCTCGGGGAGAAGAATGACGATCTAGAGCCAATTAGTGCAATGGCGCACTCTGAACCATGAGATTTGATGCTAGGCGCACGTCAAGAGTGATCTTCTAAACATTTCTTAAATAAATTAGACGTTATCAACATAAACATTTTCTAAAAACTGACTGTTCCAAAATATTCAATTGACTTTACAATGATTTCTTAAGTGAAAATTTTAGCTGTAATTGCTTTAGGTTAAAAATGTTACTTTATATAGCAATTTTACAAACTTTCAAAGCTTTAGCTTGAGAAGAAGCTGAGTTACTTGAGTCTAGTCAAACATTTTGGTATAAATCAAATCTAAATTTGGTTTAGGACTTTAATAAATTGCACTATTTACCATTAAAATGAGTAATTACCATTGCCTTTATAACTGTTTCTTGTGTGGTGAAACGGTTGTAATTGATTTATGTTAAATATGTCACTTTGGGTCAAAAATATATTTTAATTTTCAAAGCTCTAGCTTACTTAAAAGCTGAGTTACTTGAGGTTAGTTAGACTTTTTTTTAATAAATTAAAGCCTTATTTGGCTTAAGACTTCATTTAATTGTATTTTTCCATTAAACTGAGTTTCTTGGGAAAATTTCAATTGGCTTTATAATAGATTCTTATGCGGTGAAACTGTGGTAATTGATTTGTGTTAAATATTTTACTTTAGGACAAATATATATAAATTTTTCAGAGCTCTAGCTTATTTAAAAGCTGAGTTACTTGAGGTCAGTTGAGGTAAAACATATATTTTACCGCGAAAAATGTTGAAAAAATTTTTTAGTTCGTTCGAAATGAAGAAATCATTTGTGTTTCTACTCATTTGCCTTATAAGAATTATGTTATTTATGATTTATGTTATACAAGTAAATTTTTCGAGCTCTACTTACACTAGAAGCTGAGTTACTAGAGGCTAGTCAGACATTTTGGTTAAGAACTTTATTAAATTGTATTATTTTCCATTAAAATGAGTTTCGTTGAAAAATTTCAATTGCGTTTATAAAAGTTTCTTATGTGGTGAAACTGTGGTTATTGATTTATGTTAAATATTTTACTTTAGGACAAATATATATAAATTTTCAGAGCTCTAGCTTAGTTAAAAGCTGAGTTACTTGAGGTCAGTTGAGATAATAGAGCAAAAATGATTATTTTCTTTAAAATTAGTTCCATGATTTGTGTTTCTTTTCATTTTCCTTAAAAGAATTTTGTATTTCAATCACAAATATATAATTTTTCCAAGGTAAAATACTTCAGTTCAGCTTCTAAAACCAATCACAAGTCCTTTTGGCCCCACAGAAAATAAAAAGGCGTTGCCAATATTATTGAAAACCATCCATATAAAAGCACTTGCACACACACACAGAGTCAGTGTACATATATATATATATAGCAAAAGGTTAACAGCTTTTCGTGCTCGTCGTCGTCATCGTCGTGGCTGCGCTGCTTTTTTTCGCTCCCTACATGTACTCAAAGGCAGGGGAGGGGAGCAGGCGCTCACTCGTGCGTTCCCTTGTCCAATCGAATTCAATTGACGCTCAATTTTTATGTACAAAAAGGAGAGGACCACCCAACCCCCAAAACAGAAAAATGTTGAAACCATTTCACTCGGCTGCCAATATGTTAGGGGAGCAGCTCTCCAACACCCAATCACCAAAACCACCCCCACCAAGCACACACACACACCCAAAAAAAAAACACCAAACCAATCCAATTTGGTATTTTTTTCTCCGTTTTTTATGTGGCCCGGTGGGGAGAAGGGAGATTTACTTTCACTCAAAGTTGAAGCCTTAAAGCTAAAGGAGCGCCAGCAGCAGCAGCAGCAGCTGCACAGAGAGAGAGCGAGTGAAAGAAAAAAAAATATACATACCCAACATCGATTTCGATTGGGAAGCCATCAACACAACACACAGCGTCCCCCCTCATCCTGCTCCTCCTCCTCCTCCTATCCACCACAATAAAGCACAAGGAGGCTGCCGCCCTACGTAACGCTTCGTGCGTGTTCGGGGCGCTCTCAGAGCGCCCTTTAAGCTTCGGGTGGGTATATTTCCTTTTTTTTTCAATTTTTTTTGTCGGTTCGTGCGTTTTGGGGCATTGAATGGTAAGTGGGGTGGGGTGGGGTGGAGAAGGTTGACAAGTTTTATGCCAAAGGCGCCCAACCAGCGTTCAGAGAAGGATGACAACGAACGAAGGCAAGAAGCAGAGAAGAAGGACGTCAATATATTATATACATGTGTAGGGAGCAGAAAAAAAGAACTGAACGAACGAACGAACGAAATGTAATCAAGTGCACACACACACACACACACACAGAACAGAGGGAAAAAAATAGTAGCCTGCTTTTAGGTGCTAAGCAGCAGCACTCGACGCTCCTCGACGGAGGAGCAGCCTTTATGTCATTATTGAATATGCGTTCGAGGCGCAGCCAACCCAAATCCAGGCAGCTTAGGGACATGTATGTGTATCTTATGGATACACACACTCACACACACACACATAGCGCTAAAGCTGACTAAGTTATATACATGCGTTTTTATGCTTATTCGATTTTATTCGAGTGCTACAGATACACACACACACACACAGACAGACAGACAGACAGTCAGACGGATACATTTGCTTGAGCATCAGGATTTGCTGCCTGCCACCCACCCCCTGCCCCATTCATTGCTGCCGCTGCTGCTGCTGGTGCTTCCGACTGCTCTACGACTCCGATTTCTTTTCACTTGGCAGATTTTTCTTTTGCTTTTCCATTTCTCGTTTTTCCCATTTTTTTTTTTGCCACTTGTGCTCCGCCCCGTTTTATTGTAGGGATTTTGCTTTATACATATATCTGTCTCTGTGTGTGTGTGTGTGCATAGATACATATATACTTAAACTTATATTGTATGTACATATATATCTATACGATATATATGTATGTATTTTTTTCCTTCCTTCTTTTTTTTTTTGGATATTGGGCGCTGGCCACTGCCCGAAGTTGCCCCATAACCAAAATGGAGAACTCTCGATGGGTTTCAGTTCATGGCTGACTGGGTGGCTCTGTGTGTATGTGTGTGTGAGCCATCGAGAGCTGCCAACTTCGTATTGGTTTAAAGTTTTGGTATATAGTCCATTGCACAGCAAAGTCATTTTGGTCACATTTTCACTTCGATATTTTAAGCTCTCCACTCAAGTTCACGCACTCTGAATAACTTCTGCTTTATGTAGAGTAAGCATTGAAAGCACTCGAAACTCTACACCCCAAAAACAACTCTCCAGTCAAGTTTATACTGATCGATCAATGCTTTAATTGCTTGGGAAAAGCATTTAGTTTGCTTTTTTTCAAAAAAATTGTATTTTTTTAAACTCTCCACTTAAGTCTACACTTAAAAAACAATTTTCCACTGAACTTAAGGCCCTCCAAACTGATTTTTCTGTACGTAGGGAGATTATGTAATTTATTTCATCGCAAATATGTTTTATATTAAGCTCTCCACTAAAGTCTACACTCCAAAATCGACTCTCCAGTCAACTTAAGGCATTCCAAACAGATTTTGCCTTATGTAGGGAGGGTATGTAATTTATTTTATCACATTTAAGCTCTGTTTTAAACTCTCCATTAAAGTCTACACTTCAGAAACAATTCTGCACTCAACTTAAGGCACTCAAAACTTATTTTTCTTTATATAGGGAAAACATTCAATTTGTAATAAAACAAATAAGCTTTCTTTTTAGGCTCTCCACTAAAGTCTACACTCCAAAAACGACTCTCCAGTCAAGTTTATACTCATCGATCAATGTTTTAACAGCTTAAAAAAATGCATTCAGTTGGTTTTATCACAAATACGCTTTTTGTATTACTCTCCACTAAAGTCTACACTCCAGAAACAGCTCTAAACTCAGCTTAAGCTACTCCAAACTAATTTATCTTTATGTAGGAAGTGAATTTAAATTTGTTTTATCACAAATGAGCCTTATATTAAACTCTCCATTAAAGTCTACACATCAGAAACAACTCTAAGTTCAGCTTAAGAAGCTCCAAACTGATTTTCTCTATGTAGGGAGGGAATTTAACTTGTAATAAAACACATATGTTTTGGGTATAACTCTCCATTAAAGTCTACACTTCAAAATCAACTCTCCACTCAAACCTAGGCACTCCAAACTGCGTTTCCTTTACTCACATTGTATTATTCCAAATATGCTACATATAAAACTCACCACTTAAGTCTACACTTAACAACTCTTCAATTCTGTCAAGTCTAAAGCCACTAAGCAACGTTTTGCCTGCTAAAGGGAAAGAGTGAAATTGAACACTCTGAAAAGTACTCTTTATTCAAATCTCAAGCCACTAAACATTTTCATTAATCACATCTAAGTTTTGAATGTGTGTATGTAACTCTCCAATAAAATCAACAATTCTATAACAACTCTCCAATCAATTCTTCACCCACATAGCTACTCTTAACCAGCTTGGGAAAAGCATATAACCTTAAAATATTTCCTTTAAAGCTTTAAAAATAACTCTCCACTTTCAAGACAATGATTTACTTAAGTCTCCACTAAAAAAACAATGCAGTAAATAACTCTTAGCTTCAAGTTTTGAAAATGAGCAATATATAAAAGCTCTTCTCTTAGATCTACATGTTTCCATCAACTCTCCAAACAAGTCTTCACATTTTCAGACAAGGCACCAAAACTAAATAATCTTAAAAGTAAAGTAAAAAATCTTTCCCCCAAAAGTCTTAACGCTTTCAGCAGCTCTGCACTCCAAAAAAGTCTCCACCTAAGTCGACAATCCTCCAGCAACTCAACTCTTTAATTAAATTTACCAAAAAACGAATCCCTTCAAAAATGAAATGAAATTTGCTCTCCACTCAAGTCTTCAATCCTACAGAAACTCTCTGGTTAAGTTTACAATTAACAAAAGAGTAATGAATGAAGTCTCCACTCAAGTATACACTAACCAATGAACTCTCCACCTAAGTTTGCTTACTCTTAATAACTCTGTTCTTACTTAATCAAAGTAAAAATGCTTTAATTACTAAACTTACTCGTAATTCTACACTCTTAAAGCAATTCTCCACTTGCTTATTCATAAAATACATATAAAGCTAATTTCTCTTGTCTCCAAATAAAATTTACACTTAATAATATGAAGAGGCCATGATTACTCAAGCTGTAATTTTACAGTCTACTATCAAGTCTCCACTTACGACTATTAAAATAATCCCTTTATGTACGTTTGCTCGATATTTTCTTATCTGATAATAATCTGTCACTTTAATACCTAATTATCATTTATAATACAATAAAGTCGTATCTAAAGAAGCTAAAGTTTCTACACTGTTTCAAAACTAATGCCTGAGCATAACCTTAGAGTTACTCTTACATCAATGAAAGTAAAAAAAGGTACCCATCTGATAGTGAACCTAAACTTTACTCTTTTTATTGCCTTCTTTCAGATGTCCCTGATTTTTTCCAATTTCATTTTTCAATTTTTGTTCACTGTGAGCAAAAACAAGGCACCCATCTGGCAAAAAACTTAAATCCTAAAAGACTCTTGCAAGTTTATTAATCTTGAAATCTACATCATGAATATGAAATGCTTAAATCAACTGTAAGCAAAACAAGGCACCCTACTGTCAGCTAGCACTTTAAATTTAATGAATGGAGGTGTCTAAGACTTATCACAGGTTCAGTACTCCAGGTGAAAGATGTACGTAATTTATGTACTCTGGGAGTAAAGAAAGGCACCCATCGGTTGGTATGCTCAGCTGTTATTATTCTTATTTGTTTTTGCGAGATTTCCAAGTTTTTTGCAAATTATTAATGGAATTAATATTCATCTAGATTGTAGATATACGCTTATTTGATCTATTTTGAATAAAAAAAAGGCACCCATCTGGCAAAAAGAATTAGTTTCTCAAAAAAAAACCACGACTTTGTTAGTCTTGAAATGGTCTTCTTATATGTATAACCAGATCATATATCATATCAAATTTTTAAATCAACTGTGAGAAAAGAAGGCACCCACCTAGCAGAAAACTTAAAAGTTATCGTTCTTATCGATAGTATTAATGCACTTCTAGATCTTAGGTCCGAAATGCAGTTAAAGACAGACTTTTTCTGCTATCATAGGTGTCTCTATATAATTGACCCTTCCATAACTCCCCCTAACTCCCGTAGAATCTACGTGCCCCCATAAACCACACAATCTCCGTAACACGCACTCTGAGTGCGACCTCATTTAAGTAGCCCAAGGTTTTCACACCAGACTATAACTTACCAACTCTGACGGCAGTTGGGCCATATACTTGCACACATATATACATATATATCTAGCCGATTTCTAACAAATCAGCAGCGCATCATCTGCTCCCTGCCCCTTCTACTCCCCTGCCCCTTACCCAACTCCTTGTAAATCTTTCAACATGTCTAAACAATTTATGACAGTTGCATGTGTGTGTATGAGTACATCTTTTTAGATATCATTCAGTTTTGTGGCTCTATATCCCATATCTATAACTCTTGCTAGTCGTCAGCCCCTGATGTGTGCGTGTGTGTGTGTCTTCTACTTCTTGAATTCTCTTATCTGGTTTTACCTCGTTTATTTATACACCTATTTGTTTGCATTCGACTAAGCGCGACGATATATCATTTGGATGAGATAAGCAATCTTATCTGTATCTGTATCTGTACGTATATATATATATACTATATACTATCTGTACCTGGGCGGCCAATAGACAGTAATCACTTGAGGCTTTTGGTGGGTTTTGTTTGGTTGTTTGAGTGACTTGATTACGTCTCTATATAAATATGGCAGCTATATGTGGGGCGATATCTTAAGCAAACATTTCGACTCGTACTCGGTATCTGTAACTGTACTGTAGATACATTTGTATCTGTATCTGTGTATCCGTATATCTGTGGTAATATTTAAACGAAGCTGATTGCCACACAATGCGGCTGGTACATCTCGGCGATTTATGGGCTTTATAACACCTGACCCGTCCCCGTCGCCTCCCCCCGCCTCCTTCTTTAACGAAATTTGTTTTAATTTTATAATTATGATGATGATGATGTATTTGTTTCATTTGGTATTTGTTGTTGTTGTTGCTGTTCCCACTAATTCCACACACACACACACACACACACAGCTTCAGTAGCTACTGCCTGCTCTTATTTTGGAGCTTTAGATTTAATTTTATTTTGTTGTTTATCACTAAAAAAAAAAGAACGAACGAAAAAAAAATGCGGCGGCCATTGCGTGTGTTAGTATGTACATTCTATATATATTTATATATATAAATCTGTATATGTGTGCCAGTAGAAGTTTTCGCGCTCACAATTTTTTTCGTCCAGTGATTATCTACATCAGTTGTTAATTGCTATTTGACGCGTTATATCGGCTACCGACGTGTCTCCAAAAAATTTAAGAAGAAAGAAATAAAGCATTTACATTCAACGTGGGCAACGTGTATGTGCGTACTCGTGTGTGTCTATGTGTGTGTGTGTGAGTGTGTGTGTGCGTGTGGGGGGATTAGTCATAACCTTAAGGAAGACTAAAGTCATTGTAACTCACGGATATAAATAAGGATATTCCCACTTTTAAAGGAAAGTCACTTTAAATGCAACCCTAATCCTGTCAACTATCAACAGTTAATGGGCTACTATAACGTTTAGAGCTTGAGTTTTTATAGTCAATGAAATTTTTTAACCTTGTGAAATCAGAAACTGTATTTATGTAGCAGTTCCAAGTGTTTAAGTGAACTCCAATGGTTAGATAACCGCAACACTTTGTCATTTAAATCTCTCTCTGCTTGACAAAACCTGCTTTAAAGCAGTGCTTCCTCCTCTCTCTTCTTGACAAACCCTGCTTTAAAGCAGTGCTTCCCCAGCAGAGAGCGCGAACAAATGACTTTGTCGCTCTCTAACGCACAGTGATGCTTGACTTCAACTTTCATTTGCCCAGAGAATGTCAACGATCTCCTCTCTCTGCTCTGCTTAACAATCCTTCCAGCATATTCTACAAATCGCCAAATGCCTCTTATTTTTTCAGTTTCCAAATTATTGAGTCATCATCATGACGTGTATTTAATCACTGAACTAAATGTACCCAGTAACAAGTAAGAATGTTGGACAAAAAAAAACTGATAATAAACTTGATATGTTTCCACATGGAATTAATGTTCAAACAGTTAGCAAACATCTTTCGATTCCTTCATCAGTAGACTTTTGCTGTTGACTTAAGCCGCTTGGGAATTGCAAGTGGCAATAAATAAATTTTAATTAAATTCTGAAATATTTCAAATCACACATTTCAAAGCAAATCAGTTGCCTGTACCCGGCGGACATCGCTAGACAAAGTAAGAGACACAGTGAACAGTTAAGCTCCACTCAGATAAGTTTTCGTCAGACCTAAACTCATCTGATCAACTCAGTTTCGCTTTTGCACCTGCCTGAGAAGCTCAAATGAGCCAGTTGCAGAACCTTTGGTTCATGTTAATGTGTTTACATAAAAAAAGAAGATTCTATAAAAAAGCATTCAAAATTATAGTTGTCGTCCTAGCAAAATGGAAAAATATGAAAGCGAAAAAGAATGAGCCGAGACTGCCATCGACGCCAAGTAGAAAGCCGAGATGTGGCTTAGCTTGTGTTATGTGAACTACAATACGAGGATTCGGAAAATTTTGCAAATTTTAATTTAAAATTCAATAACAATTGTTCAAATTTCGTCGGCCAAAAAAGTGGCAATTTGGTCACACTGTAATTCGAATCGATTCTATTTCGTCTGATCGCTCATCTGAGTTGCTTCTTGTCTACATGGTCTGACAGCAAATCAGACGAAATCTCAGCTGAGTGATCAAATCGTGTAAATAGAGGATAGGGAATTTTGTGATGTACTGTATGTTTGTATGATATGCTATGAGAATTTTTGTATATTAATGTACCTGATAAAGGTGCAAAATGCGACCGAAACGAGTGGGAGAAAATCTAAAAATAAAATTAAGTTTTATTTGGGATGAGTTATGACGTTCAACACAACCCACATTAGTAACCACCAGACTATAAGTGAATGAATTTATAGATAAACAATAAAGCTAATCATTCAAAAGTTTAAAATAAATGCACTTTAAGTTTGAAGTAATTCGAAAATGACTCGTTTTCGCGAAGGTATTGTTTGACAACAAGGGTAACAATGTTTCAAATGCGATCCAAAAACCGACTGTGGTTTACACGGTTTTTAACTTCCAAACCCCATTTACCTTCAATTAACCCTGTTGATGGCATTAGGATTCGCCCGAATTCTTTAATCTTTTCTTAGATATCACATCTCTTAGCAATTCCAATCAATGAAATCCGGAAATAGGAACCAGCCTGTATATCTTTTAAAGTATATTATATTTCAAAAAATTCTCTTAGGGCGATAAACCCTCTCTTACATAAAGAAAATGTTTCACAAGAAGCAACAACCTCAACAAATAGAAAGAGAAAACCAAAGATTGCCTCGTGGTTGTCTCAAACAAACGAAAACATTCGTCCCCCAACAACAAAATCTATATTGAAGACGACTTAAGCACATAGTTGTTATTTGAAGGGAGAGAGGGAGCGACACACAGATGTAATTGCTGTTGCGCTGCGGTTAGATGTAAGCTTTGCGTGAAGGCTATACGCGCGGATATCCCAAAGTGGAAAACAACAACCCTTTCACCTTTTTGAGATAGACATTTACAACTTGGACAGTCAACTATTTTGGCTTAGTATGGATATACATTTATATTTATTTAGCGAAAATGTTCCATGACCTTTATGAAGTATAAGAAACTCACTTCCCAACCTCGATAATGGAGTATATTAGCTTTTAAATCTTTTTCCTCTTTTCTTGTCCCGATGATTGCTTCACAACCAATTGACGCTTTCTGTTTCGTATAAGCTGGCACCAGTTGTTCACACCAAGGTTGAAAATATTCTTCCGCACCTGATTCGCTAATTCGTAGCCTTTTGTAGATCACAATGTGATCAATGTGGTTTCGTGTTAATTGATCAAGGGACTTCCAAGTTGGTCTATGGATGACCATGTTCCTGCCCGCAGCAGAATCAATAAAGTATCATCATGTATGATGAGGCTAATAGCCTCTCTCCATTTTCGGAGGTTGTTTCATGAAGGCTACTTCGCCCGACTGTTGGGCCAAAGACTCCTTCTTACCCGGTTTTAGAGCCAAGCACGCCTTAATATCGTGATCGACGCAATTCTCGTATAGTTGTTCCAAGCTTTTATCGAGTCTTCTGTCAGATAAGACTAATATTCAAATATTTTGCCTTAACTCTGAGCGCGGCTAGTCGCTTGACAACTGGTGTGAAGCTGATGACAGAGCGACAAAGTCTTTCACTCACTACAAACTCGTGCTTGGAAGCATGCTCGCTGTTGAAAATCTCCCAGGGTGCATTGGTTTTTTATGATGTTCTCAACTTGCGCCCCTGTCCAAACCATCTCATTTCCTAAAGTGCGGTAACGTCCAATGAATATCTCTTGAAGACATTTACCTAGTGGAGGATATTAGCACCATGTCTGTTGTAGGTGCGAACATTCCAGGTGGTCCTTAAAACGATTAAGAGGGGGTCTGTATCCGAGACATTACTGTTGCAGTTTTTGTTTATCAAGTAGGGTGGGGCTCGCCGCTTACGTTAGCCAGCAACTTTGCGGATATATCGCTCTGTGTTCCAAGTTGCTTTTCGAAACTGAAAAGTCACAATTTGCTCTATTGGCAATGGCTTCTACAATTCTCAAAGTAGACTTTAAATTATTATAAAAAATTTTAGTCTTTTTTTTTTAATTTACTAAATGTAGAATTCTAATCTAATCCATTTCTAATCTCAATCTGTCTCTTCTTGTCTTTGCAGGTAATTTATTAAACAAAAAAATCCACCACAATTTCATGTGTAAGTTTTGTTATTTAGTTGTTTTTTTTTTTTGGGAATATCCAGACGCTTTGCTCCAGTTTTATTAAGCCAAAAGCTGTGGTAAACTAATGATGTTTGTCGCGACGGTCTGTATAATGATAACAACACACACTCACACTCATACACACACATAAACAAGCGCGTCCTGTTTTCTGCTGCCTGATTCATTCATTTGCGTTTCATTCATGTCGTCGTCGTCGTCATCCTCCAACACACAAAAAATATGTCAAAACTTGTCTCGTCTGCCTGCCATTAGCAGGCGGCCAGCCCTTGGCAGACATCGCCCACACCAAAAGTAGGCGCAACATTATCATCATCATGCTCATTATCCTCAACAGATTGAGCCGGTTTTTCAAGGCTGCTTTAGAAAATTTTCGTATATGAATGAATTTTGTAACTCCTTTTTTTATTTTGGGCCACAACAAGAGTCGCCTTAAATGTAATTTATGTGACCCAAGGCACAATAGTGTCTCTTCCCTGTGGTATCCTGATTGCAGCTACTGTGCTTTAGTGCCAGAGCCCAAAGATCAGCTGGGCAAGGGAGGGGGGCAGAGAGGTTCATTCACAATTTAACGCCCCCGTGCCTTCATTATATGCAAATTTCAATTATTTGCACAAATCAGACGCACAAGATCTCTAAAAGACGTCGACAACGGCGAAGACGACGACGCATTATTATCATCATCGACTTCATTATGGACCTCCTCCTACCTCCTACCCCTCCTCATCCTCCCACTAGTCGCGATCAATTCGAACATTTTTGTGCTGTGCTGCTTCGACTGGGGTTTTTATCGGGGCACACACAAACAGGAAGAGCCATAATATAATTTATTGTATTAATGTTCTTCGGTTCGCTTTGGCCCCGCATAATATGGTCTGCCTGCCCCAGACGCGTCGTCGTCGTCGTCTTCGTCAACGGCATCAGCATCATTTCATTGATACCCCGAAAAACCAACGAAAAAAGAAAGAAAAAACAAAAAACTTTTTATATTTCATTATTATTATTAATTTAAACATAAACATGGATTTCCTGTTTGCCCTCCGCCGATATGCAAAAAATGTAAAACGAATGACTGATTCTTTGTTCTGTCGATCGAATTTCACAAAACAAAACAAAATTCAAACCATTCTCTTCGAGTGGAGGAAATTCAATTAAGAGCTCGTTCATTTTTTTCGCGTGGGAGCATCGATTCGAATTTGAAGGTCAAACCGTTCCCCCTACCCACATAAACGTATGCAACTCTGCGTTCGGAATGTGGCCATGTTGATAACACAATATTCGTTGGAACAGAGGCTTAAGTGTAGATAGCGCAACACCAAAAAAATAAAAGAAATACAAGTGTTATGGCAAAATATATATTTATAAGAAAAAGAACAAAAAAACTGAAACTGAAAACTGATAATGTTCAGAAATTAGGAAACCGCAAGCGAAAAAAAACCCAAGAAATAAATAAGTAGGCCTGAGAAGATGTGGGAGCCGTTACACAGAAACCGCAGCGGTATTTAGTATTAACCGATAAGACACTTGAGAGTGTCTTTAGGCAGTTACTTAAATAAATTTTACATGCTCTCACTAGTCCTTACAAAGCTTAGCAAAGCATTTGAAGAACATTTTCTGTTTCAAATATTTTGCACAGTGAACCAAATTTGTTCGTTTTTGAGTTTCACAATAGAACATAGAATTGGTAACTGAGACATTTATTCAGATTTTCTCATCTTATCCATTGAATGTTCAAATGCTTTTTTCACTTTATTTATGAAAACAGCCTTGAAACTTGGAACTAGATACTTAGCATTCATTACTCAGTACTCAATACTCAGTACTCACTATACTCAGTACTCAATAGTCAATACTCAATACTTAGTACACAATACACTTAATACTGAATTCTCGGTACTCAAGACTCAGTACTCAATACTCAGAACTCATTACTTAGCCGCTACGGTAAATGGCAAAAGCGACTTTGTCCTTGCAAAGACAACAATCTTAATACTCAGAAGTCAATACTGAATACACAGTACTCAATACTCAATCGTCAATTTTCTATTCTAAATACTTAGTATTCAGAATTCAATACCCAGACTTCAACACTTAACACTCTATATTCTGTACTCTGATCTCTGTACTCAGAGCTCAATGCTCAATGCTCAGTACCTAGTACTTAGTAGTCAATAGTCTATACTCAATACTCAGTAATCAATACTTAGTACCTTATGTACTCAGATCGCAATACTTGGAACTCAGTACTGAGCCGCTACGGCGAAAGGCAAATGCGACTTTATTCAGCACTCAATATACTCAGTACTCAATAGTCAATACTCAATAAGAAGTGCTCAATACTCAGTACTCAATACGTAAATGTCTATACTAAATACTCAGTATTTAGATTGAAATACTTAGTGCTTAACACTCTGTACTCTGTACTCTATACTCAACACTCAGTACTCAATACTCAGTATTCAAGAATCAGAACTTAGTACAGCGACTTTGACTTTGCAAAGACAACAGACTTAATACTTTGAACTCAATACTTAATTTTCTATACTACATACTCAGTATTCAGAATTAAATACTTAAAACTAAACACTCTATACTCTATACTCAGTACTCAATACTTAGAACTCAATACTCAGAGCTAAAAACTCAATACTTAGTATTCAAGACTCAAAACCTAGTACTTAACTGCTACTGCAAATGGCAAAGGCGACTTTGACTATGCAGAGACAACTCAATACTCAGAACTCAATACTCAACATACTATACCAAATACTCAGTACTTAATACTTAATAATCAGAACTCAACACTCTATACTCTGTACTCTATGTTCAAAACTTAATACTCAATGCTTTACATCCAGTACTCAGTATTCAGTACTTAATACTTAATACTCAATGCTTTACATCCAGTACTCAGTATTCAGTACTTAATACTCAATACTCAGAACTCAATACTCAGTACTCAGCCGCATTAACTTTGACACAGGCATACCCAAAAGGAATCTGTCGCAAAGTCAAAATGATTCTAGCTTAAGTCCTTAATAACTTTAAAAATAGAATTAAGTAGGATAAGTCAGTTAAAAATCAAATGTCTTGCTTTTATGACTGGTGCAATAATTCATAAGTATATACTTGTAGCACCAGGAATTTTTATCAAATAAATCTAAATCTAAATCTATCACAGCCATCCTCATAGTCATCCTAGCTCATCTCTACAACTAATAAATGTATGGTCAGCTCTCGGCTCGCCCTCTGTTTCAGCTTCCAAGTTATATGCACAGACTTTCAGAAAAGCTCTCAGCTTGCAATGCTCGATAGCTGGCCATACCTCTATAAGTTATATCTTTCCGTAAAAGAGCTTCGCTCAAACTGAATGGGAGTTTAGACCTAAAAGTACTCAGATTTGTTGATCCTTTCAACTGAATTGTTAAATAATTTTGATCACTTCAAGGCAGGGACCGTAACTGTTATAAGTTTTATAATAAAAATTGAGACTTAACAGTTATTTCATAACTTTAAAAATAAAAACTTTTTTTAACTGTTATTTTATAATTTTTATATAAAAGTTTGTAAATAACAGTTATTTTTAACTTTTATTCAAAAAAGTTGATTTTAAGTGTTATTTGTCAACGTTTATTTTAAAAGTCAAAAATAACTGTTATTTTGCAACGTTTATTTTAAAAGTTGAAAATAAACGTTGATTTGCAATATTGGCCAAGTTATTTAAGCTATCGGGACATAAAGTTGCATAGGCACTTACCTTAAGTCCTTCTACCACCATGCTAACTTTGGTTCAGATCGGACTACTGTAGCATATGTCTGTAGTTCAAATCTGCAAGAGTAATTCCGGCTTCGTATGATTACCGGTAAAAATAATCATTTTTATGATGCCACGTTACTTGTTCATACTCATGTGTAAAATTGTAATGGTTTTGGTGCCCAGTATTAATCTGCATTGTGTGGATCGTACGATTATTTTCGTAGCACCAGTAAATATATGAAATAATTAAATAATATTGGGAAGGAATACTTTTAGGGGCACCGAAGTTAACTAACAAGTATTTTAAGAATTTCGGGGGACCCATACAAAGTTAAAGTGTGCAAAAGTGGAGTACGCGACTTTCTTCACAGCCCTGTGTAAGTTTTGTTTTTCTTTTGTAAGATTTTAAATTAAGAAAATAAAGGAAAATCAAGTATGAAATCGCTGAAGCCCGTCAGTAATATTACTCTGTACGTGCAGTAGCAGCTTAAACCAGCCCTGCTGCCTTGCTGCCGTAGCGCACATTCCTTGGCTCATAACTTCATTATGGTTTAGTCGATCTTTATCATTCCTTCGCAGATCGGACGGAGCCATGTCCGTCTGGCATAATGAAGATTAAAAGAAGTATTACACCAAACTTAAATGCCAATTAAGATGGAAATTCCTTAAGAAACTGCTTTTAAATACCACAAATAACTGCATTACTATGATTTTCATCTTACCGAACCACTTTAAAATACCATGAATGATCAAGGGCGAAGAGAATGGACCAGAGCATACAGAATGTTTTATTAATTTGCGATTAGAAAATAAGATATCATCAGGTGCACTATTTTCGCTTGCAACTAAGTACAGAAACCAGCAGCATTTGATTGATATAACAATTTTTATGATGCCACGATAATGGTTTATACTCATGTGTAAATTTGTAATGGTTTCGGTGCTCATTAGTAATCTTACTTCAGTGTTGAATTTTCTAGATCGTATTCAAGTTCTAGTATTATAAGTACATCAAGGGTCATCTTAGGAGTTAAATTGTTCTTCGAAGGTACCTAAGAATTCGCCTTCTTAATTTTGATTAATTTAAAGAAAATGGTTTGCTTAAGCAGCAATATAAAGATTTGGGGATCATCTTGGACCGCGGTTGTTACGACAATCAATTCGCGGAACTATAATGTACCGCCATAATTACCATGGATGACCAATAGTAAATAAGTTAGTGAAGATTATAAAGAATGTTTCAAAAAACTTTCCGTGCATTACAAATCGTTAAATAGCGGAAAAATACCAAAGAGGATCAAGAAATATAATAATGTCAATCAAACTTTACTCACAATTTAATGTGCAAAATCATGCCAAAATCAATGGAAAAGCGCATTTCGCAGCTGGGGGATCTCCATTGTAATAAGACCGCTAAATATTTAAGACCCTGGTTTTCAACACCTCATATGACCGCACATGACTACATATCCATGATTTTGACAATAAAAAACCCCGAACCATGGATGACCAGTGCTGAAGAACATAGATAAAGCAAGAAGAATGTCTCAGTTCTACCATTTATGCGGGTAATTTAGCGCAAGAGCCTGGCAGATGTTGTCCATAAGCCTTATTCAATAATATTTGCAAACGTCATTTACTATGGGTGACGCCAATTCAGACACTTTCTGATATACTTATATACTTCCTTTGATATGTGCTCATTGGTCATCCATGGTATTTATCGCTGTTCACTATACTATACAGTAACCTTAATATCGACAAAACCATAATCAAGTTATGAGCCAAGGAATGTGCGCTACGGCAGCAAGGCAGCAGGGCTGGTTTAAGCTGCTACTGCACGTACAGAGTAATATTACTGACGGGCTTCAGCGATTTCATACTTGATTTTCCTTTATTTTCTTAATTTAAAATCTTACAAAAGAAAAACAAAACTTACACAGGGCTGTGATAAAAGTCGCGTACACCACTTTTGCACACTTTAACTTTGTATGGGTCCCCCGAAATTCTTAAAATACTTGTTAGTTAACTTCAATGCCCCTAAAAGTATTCTTTCCCAATATTTTTTAATTATTTCTTATATTTACTGGTGCTACGAAAATAATCGTACGATCCACACAATGCAGATTAATACTGGGCACCAAAACCATTACAATTTTACACATGAGTATGAACAAGTAACGTGGCATCATAAAAATGATTATTTTTACCGGTAATCGTACGAAGCCGGAATCACTCTTGCAGATTTGAACTACAGACATATGCTACAGTAGTCCGATCTGAACCAAAGTTAGCATGGTGGTAGAAGGACTTAAGGTAAGTGCCTATGCAACTTTATGTCCCGATAGCTTGAATAGCTTGGCCAATATGGCAAGTCAACGTTTATTTTCAACTTTTAAAATAAACGTTGCAAAATAACAGTTATTTCTGACTTTTAAAATAAACGTTGACAAATAACACTTAAAATCAACTTTTTTGAATAAAAGTTAAAAATAACTGTTATTTACAAACTTTTATATAAAAATTATAAAATAACAGTTAAAAAAAGTTTTTATTTTTAAAGTTATGAATAAAAGTTTATGTCCTAATTTCATAGTGCTTGTAAAGACTTGAAAAATGGTACCTTTTTCGTATTTGTAGCTAACTCCCTTCACCGTGATTTTTTTGGTTAAAGTTTAATATCATAACAGTTATTTTCGGTCCCTGCTTCAAGGCACTAAAAATGCCTTCACAGATTCAATAGTTGTATTAAGATAGATAGATAGATTATTCTTTTATTCATTATAATATTTTTTAACGCTAACGATTACAATACATTACGAAAAACACTGAAGAAAAGATTACGACATTGACCGCATGGTCGTCAGTCGGGTTATGAGGTGATTATAATAAGAAAATTTGTGTGAGTGTGCTCCCACTTAGCCTAACTGTATTAGTAAGAGAAATTTTCCTGTGTGTATACTAAAAAGAGCTGGTGGCCTTTACAGTACAGTTTCGAGAAACTCCCGGTTCTATTTTCTTTAGGATTTTCACTAAAGACTGTAGGTTGGTTTATTTTATATTTAGATTTAAAGCTTGCCTAAATTAGTTGTAAACTATATTAACTATTCCCCTCTCCCCCCTTCTAACACACACACACAATAGCCATCTAGTGCATTTATCTAGGCAGCAATTAGCATATTTTATATCAATTCTTGTCATACATTCCACACCTTGTCCCCATCAGAGGAGGCATCTGCATCATCATCATCTGCCCCACAATTCCAAGTGTCACCGCCCTAACCATTGACAAAGAAGCGACTCTCTCTCTGCTCTGCCCCCTCCCCGCCTGCTCCACGGTTCCTCTTAATTTCTCTGTGTTGTCTGACGTTTATTTTTATCAACTTTTAGTTTTTGGTTTTGGTTTTTGCTCATCTTTTGCGAGTGCAGAGCACAGCAGATACATCTTGTCTGGTTCCGCATAAATAACTGTCGCCTCGTGCAGACGCCCGACCTCAGTCCGTCTGGGGGAGGGGGCAGGGCATTATTTTATTAATTCGATTCCAAAGCCTAAGACCGAATTGACCTAATTTGTGGCCACTTCAAAGCTTAGACTAAAACCTTTTTTCAAGAAGGAACAATCAACATTTGTCATAATGCAAGTCCCACACACACATGCAAAAAAAAGGGCGGAAAATTCGCGAAAAATTTGTAAGCGGAGGAGCAGGAGCAGGAGCAGGAGGCGGGCTGTCTGTGTGCAAATGTTGCGGTTTTCATGTTCTGCGTAGCCCACACTCTCTCTCTCCCCCTCTCTCGCTCTCTCTTTCGGTGGCAAACTGTTGATACCTCGGTGGCTGACTGCCTCGGCATTTGTGTTGGCATGTTTGGCATGCTCTCCTTTTGTTGTTGTTGCTGCTGCTGCTGCTGCTGGCGGCTGACCCCAAAGTACAAATCAATTGCATGTGAGTGGAGTGTATCATCTGCATGTCTCCACCACCCGCCACCACCCACCACCCACTCCCACCACAAAAACACCAAACCGGGCCACGTGCTGTGCTCTGCGTTCCGTTGCGTTGCGTTGCGTTGGTCAATGTCGGCCGGCCGGCCTTGTCTGTTGAAAATTGTGTCAATTGCAGAGCTCCCAGTGAATCCTTCCCCCCACCCATTCTTCCACACTCAACGCAATGTCAACAACATGCGCAGGTCGCGCTCAAAAATTTTTGCACGCATCCCGCCTCATCCTACACCGACGCCGACTCCTCTTCCTGTTCTTGGTAGGCTGGTTTGCTGACTGCGTTTGATTTTCAATGTCAACACACACGCAGGACACTTCCACTGGACCAACAACAGTCAGGCAAACACAACAGAAAAGTCAAAAAGTGAAAGTACAGTTTATGGCAAAGGTAGAAAGTAAGAAGGACTTTTAAGTTAGGGTTTGGTCCTGCAGAGGTGGAAGGCTCTCTTAAGTTACGGAATTTAAAGACTTAGAAGACTGCAGAAGCTGAGTAGTCGCTTAGAAGTCGCTTAAATGTCTCTCAAGTAGCTTAACATTAGCTTTAAAGCCTTTTAACAGTCGCTTAGAAGTAGCTCAATAGTCGCTTAGAAGTCGCTTAAAGGTCGCTTAGAAGTTGCTTAACAGTAGCTCAATGGTAGCTGAACATTTGATTAGAAGTCTCTTAACAGTCGCTTTTCATTAGCTTAATAGTCGCTTAGAAGTCGCTTAGAAGTCGCTAAGAAGTAGCTTAGAAGTCACTTAATACTCGCTCAACAGTTGCCACAACGGTAGCTTTACTGAAGCTTAAAATTAGCTTAGAAGTGTCTTAACAGTCGCTTTACAGTAGCTTAATAGTTGCTTAGAAGTAGCTTAGAAGTCGCTTAATAGTCGCTCAACAGTTGCCTCAACGGTAGCCTTACTGAAGCTTAAAATTAGCTTAGAAGTGTGTTAACAGTCGCTTTACAGTAGCTTAATAGTCGCTTAGAAGTAGCTTAGAAGTTGCTTAATAGTCGTTTAACAGTTGCCTAAAAGTAGCTCAACGCTAGCTTAACATTTGATTAGAAGTCTCTTAACAGTCGCTTTACAGTAGCTCAACAGTCGCTTAGAAGTCGCTCAAAAGTCGCTTAGAAGTTGCTTAGAAGTAGCTTAGAAGTCACTTAATAGTCGCTTAACAGTTGCCACAACGGTAGCCTTACTGAAGTTTAAAATTAGCATAGAAGTGTCTTAACAGTCGCTTTACAGTAGCTTAATAGTCGCTTAGAAGTAGCTTAGAAGTCGCTTAATAGTCGCTCAACAGTTGCCTTACAGTAGCTCAACGGTAGCTTAGCAGCCACCTTACAGTAGCTTAACATTAACTCAAAAGTAGCTTAAAAGTCTCTTAATAGCCACTTAACAATGGCTAAATAGTCGCTGAGAAGTCGCTTAATAGTCGCTCAACAGTTGCCCAACATTAGCTTAACAGTAGCTCAAAGTTCACTTAAAAGTTTTGTAACAAAAGTTTAAGTCTCAGGCAGAGAGCGGAGGTAAATACACTGTACAGCAGGGGTCGGCGCGTGGCTATTAAATGTGCATACAAAAGTGCTCAGCAGCAGCGCAGTCTACTCCAAACAGGCCAAAAAGTGAGAGTGTATTGGTGTGCGAAAATAAAGCAGCGACTGAAACGCTTTTTGCTCTCTTCTCCCTAGCTTCTTCGGCATGTGTTCGGCTGGTATATGTGTAAATAGCATAATGTCCTCGCCTCCTGGAAGAATTACAGTTACCATCGCTAGTCTACAAACGTTGCCTCTCTTCACCAACAACAACGCAGTGAAAAATGAACTTCGTGCCGGCTCCTGCTGTACTGTCAAATGATCTGTTACTTAACAGCGTGACTCACACACACACACAATTTGGTAGCTCTGCTCTCAACTAAGTAGCTTCTACAGTCCCACGCCAAACGCAACCAACCCACTCACACACACACACATAGAGCTTCACGGGAAAACTTCTTTTGTTGCTGCTGTTGTTGTTAATTAATTTCTGTAAAAATATTTATTATTATTAGGCCGCTTGCAGGAGAAATGCACTTAGAGCATTGCTCTCTCTCTATCTCTCCCTCTCTCTCTTTCTATTTTTCTCCCGCTCGCTCGCACGACTCAACAACTTGACTGTCACTAAACGGCTCATCTAACTGCAATGCTTCATAGAAATTTGGTCTGGCTGGCAACTTATTTATTTTTACAACAACAATGAACACAAATCACAAAATGAAAATCGAAAAGTGCATGGCTGCTCTTCTATAGAATAGTGTGTGTGTGAGTGTGTGTATGTACGCCAACAACAAATTTACACTCCAACAGACGATGTCGTCGTGCCAGTCACTCAGTCAGCCGCGGCGGCGGCTCTTCCCCACCAGCAACAGCAACAGCAGCTACCTTCCCCCCCCCCCTTCCCTCGGACAGCAGCAGTGGTGTCGTTGTCGGACTACTATAAAAATAGGCAAATAATTATTTAAGAATTTCTTGATTAATTGGCAGTGTTGTTGCTGCTACTGCCGCTGCCGCTGCCTCTGCTGCTGCTGTTGGGGCATGCAAATTTTTGCCGCCCGTCGACAACAACAGACAAAACAACACGGCCATTTTGGCCAACACTTGATTGCATTTTCAATTGTTTGCCGTTATGCATTTTTGCCAATAATTTACATAAATGGGGACCTCCGACTTTGTATTGTGTGTGTGTGTGTGTGTTCTGAATCAGTTGGCTGAGATCCAAATTAATTTGAAAGTAGTTTTTTGTTTTGTTATTTATTTTCTTATTGAGTTTGCTTGGAGTTTTAATTTTTTAAATGGTGACCCCGACGTGGCTGAAAGATTTAATATACTAAAATGGTGACCCCGAAAGTGGTTTAAATTTGTAGGTTTATTTAAATGAAACAAAATTTTTTTTTTTAAATTAGTTTACTTCAAAAAAGCCATTGTCAACTGTGACTGGAGACTAGGGACACTGTTAGCACCACTGTTAAGGCTTTAAATTTGACTTAAGCCACCTTCTTAGGGCTCTGATGTTCAATTAAGCATACAAAAGACAACTGAGACGCACTGTTAACCCACTGTTAAGGCTTTAATTGAGACAATGCTTAAGAGTTTAGTTAAACATGCCATTTTAAGCTGTTAAAGCTCACTTAAGGTAAACAGAGTTCAGTCAAAAGACTCTTGTTATACTACTGCTAGGGCTGTTTTTAAGTCAATGCTTAAGATAACAGTTCAGATAACATTCCGTTGTAAGCTGTTAAAGCTTACTTATGGAAACAGAGTGCATTTTGGAGACCATGTTATGGCACTGTTAAGGCTACTTTTGAGGAACTGTGGAGCTAGTGATTTGAATTCAAGTTGATTATAATTTTATATACAAAATATTACTAATATACACTGTTAAAGCAGGTAAACAGTGACTGTTATGGCTTTTCTATAGACAATTCTTAAAAATTTAGTTCAGCTTAATATTAAAGCTGTTCTGGTTTACTAGAGGTAAATATAATTAATTTCACAGTCACTGTTAAAGCACTGTTAGCCTACTGTTAGGTATTTTTACAGCCAATGCTTAAGAACTTTCAATTTTAAGCAGATAATTTACTTGAGCAAAACAAATACATTTTGGATACATTGTTAAAGCACTGTTAGAGCACTGTTAGCCACTGTTAAGACTTATTTATAGACAGTTCTTAAGAATTCAGTTCAGCTTCACTCTGAAAGCTGTTACAGGTTAGTTAAGGTAATTAGAATTGATTCCACAGTCACTGTTAAAGCACTGTTAGTCCACAGTTAATGTTTATTAAGAGCCAATTCTAAAGATTTTAGTTCAAATTTGCACTTTAAGCAAGTAATTTACTTGAGTACATCTGGAATACACTGTTCAAGCAATGTAAGAGCACTGTTAAAGCACTGTTAAGGCTACTTTTGAGGTACTGCTTAGCTTGGAATCAACATTTGAGTTAAACTACCTACTTATGACTTTGATATTCAATGCGACATACAAAATACAACTTAGAGGCACTGTTAAAGCACTGTTAACCCACTGTTAAGGCTTTTTTTAGAGACATTTTTTAAGAATTTAGTTAAGCTTAACGCTTAAAGCTGTCATAATTTACTTAGGGTAAATATATTTAATTTCACAGTCACTGTTAAAGCACTGTTAGCCCACTGCTAATGCGTTTTAAGAACCAATACTAAAGATTTTTGTTGAACTTTCTCCTTTAAGCTGATAATTTACTTGAGTAAATCAAGTACATCTGGGATACATTGTTAAAGCTCTGTTAGAGCACTGTTAAGGTCACTTTTAAGGCTCTGTTTAGCTTCTATTGAGAATTTGAGTTAAACTACTTACTTAAGGCTTTGATACTCAATTCAGCATACAAAACAAAACTGAAAGGCACTGTTAAGGCACTGTTAACCCACTGTTAAGTCATTTTTAAAGCCTAATGCTTGAAATTAAAGTTATGCTAAGCACTGTTAGGGCTTCGTTTGAGACCCTGTTGAGCTAGTGCCTTATTCGCTGATTTTTGCAACACGCTTGCGATTTCCATTTCACATTCTGTGGCCCCAAACATCTTGGCAATTACTCAAATTCAAATTAAGTGGCAACTCACACTCACACACTCCCACCAAGACAGCAGTCAACCCCTCCAAATCCTCCCACACCCAATGCCGCAACTTGTCTCGTTTTGTAAATAACAAATCAGGCATTTATAAATGATGTGAGCATAAAATTTTGCGCTATTAACAAAAGCATTGGTAGCCACCCCCAAAAAGGCTCTCCAGCTTCCAGTGCCAGTGCCTGAGCTGTCTCCAACCACCAGGAGCTGCCGCTTCACCCACAGAACATTTTGAAACAAAAAGCAACTCTTTGGCAGCTGACACGCGCTGTTGTTTCATTTTGGCAGCTACAAAACTGTCGACTCCCCCCCACCTACCCCCTCCTACCACCGCCCTAGATGAGCAAGGCAATGTCTTGGTTCGGCGTCGTCGTCGTCGTCGTCGTCGTCTCCTTCATACGTCTCTAATAAGACATGATTGTAATTAATTAAATTAATTCGTTTCGGTTTTAATACACGAAATGTTTTTCGATTTTGCCCGCCTGCGGGACACAAAAGGATTGCCAAATGAAAGTGAAAGATTTCTGATTTACGTTTTCAAATATTTGTTTGTCACACACACTGAGGCAGGGCGAAGGTACACCGACTGACTGAGTGTCTGTCTGTATGACTGTCTGTCTGACTGTCTGTCTCCCCCCTCCCCCCCGTCGCCTGCGTTTTGGGTAAACTATAAAATGTTGTCGATTTTGATTAGGCCCAGAAACTTGACAGGCAACTTTTGTGCGTGGCTTTCATTAAAAATGCCAGCTGAGTTTTCAGCTTTAGGGTTGCTCCTTAGGGTTACCTTGGTTATTTACCCAAAGTGGGTTTGGGGGGGTGGCATAATGAATTGACATTGATTGGAAATTTTTGATTTTGTATCTTAATTAAAGTCGAGTTAAAGCTTTCAAGGCGCAACTGTACTTCAGTAAAAAAAGGAATCATTAATTTTGTTGGTTAGATTGGAGAATGTCAAATTTATAAAACACAACCCTTGTACTCCCCCGGTCCATTTTTTTTTGTTCTGTTGGAGACCCGCATAAAAATGTCAAAAATTACACACACACATAAATAGAGGAAAAGCCAACACACACAAGAAAAAGGGACTTCTAATCATTATTTGTATGGCCTTACTTCCTTTAACCCCTTACTGCCCACATATGAGTTATATTTATTTGTATTTGTCTGGCTCCCCCCGCACCCACCTCTCGCTCATCTCACGCTTTTGCTTTGGTTGTGCTATTTGGTCAGTGTAATGCTTAATTATTTACTTTTTTTTGTATTTTTGTTTTATGCCAACAAAGTGACCAAAAGAACAATGGGTCCACACACACACACACACACACAAAGGAAAAAAAGGGTCATCCACATCTACGTTAATTTTTGATGTACGATTGGTCCATCTAAGCAGAGGGTGGGGGTGGTTAAGAGGGGGGCTAAAAAAAGGTATGCATACGTTATGTAATAATAAGGATAAGCCAAAAAATTATTATTACTTTTGGTCAGTGCCAGGGGGTTGGGGTTGGGGTTGGGATTGGGTTTGATTCCCAAACAATTTTTACAGGGTTGGCCCACAAAAATTTTAAAATGTTGTTAATGAACGGAGTATGGGGGCTAAAGGGAGTGAGTTTTGAATTTGATGTGGAAAACCCTTTCAATGCGTAGAGCCTAGAAATTTATTCTTAGAATTTTTAAATGCAACGCCAAAGTCAAACCCATGGGTCACTGTATAAAGGAAATCTCTCTCTAACTAACTAAGGAAGGCCTTTTAAAGCTATTCCTCACTCACCCTGATGGTTTTTGCTGTCGCTTTAGAATTCTTAAGCGTTTTTAGAGCTAAGATGAACTGGGATGTTCATGAAACAGCTGTACGGTCAACCAGCCTTCTTTGTGGTGTCGTGACGGCAAAAACTTGACGGTTATTAGTAGGCTCAATAGTAATAGTAGAATTATTATTTATTTTCAAACTGTTGCGCAATATTTACATGATTCGCTCAAAAGGTAAAAATTTTGTTAAACACAAATAGTAAACTAGAAAGTTTAAAAGGGATAATTGGTGGTAAGACTGGCTTGGCCTACTTCACCGACTTTCCGGATCTTTCTCAGATACCAGATCATTCGTCAAAAAAGATTTCTCATTAAATTGAACATTTTATTTACATTTTTGTTTAAAATAGTTGGTTGTGGAGAGGGAAAATGCTTCTATAATTTTTCTGTACATTGCACTGTGGAACGATCAACCCAATCTTTTTAAGAATTTTTATCGAACATAAAAGTATAGATCGTTGTGTTTAATGTGTCATGTTGATTTGTTCTTCTGCTCCTACGCGTTTCAGTGGCCTGATCTTAAAAGATTGAACTTAACGCACATAACGTTAAGAGCAAGAAAACAATTTTGTAAATTTTTGCTAGTCCAAATTAAAGGTAAAAAATATTTCAACTTTATTAATTTTTTCGTTTTTAAAAAAAAATTGTAATTGGATTTGACTCAAAATAAATTGATATGTCTAATGGTTTATGAGATATTAACCCAAACAGTTACTGACTCCGACTGCCCACCCTGTCGAGGATTTTCAATCAATCTGATGATTTTTCCATCTATTTTACCTGCTCTTTAAATTTAAAACTAAAAACTTAGTTAATGAAAAATCCAATTTTTGAAATTTATTTCATTTTATCTTTAGAGCTTTTAAAAGTATGCTACACATTTGAACACATTCGAGTTGGATTCATATGAAAATAGTTTACCTCAGAGTGCATGGGCTAAATTCCAAAGATTAGAAAAGAGGCATACTTTTCGGCTGACCAATTTTAAAAGCAATTTAAAAAAAACCTGAAGCAAAACCTTACCTTATTATATTATTCAAAGAAAATAATAAGCAATATTGCCAGAAAATTAAGAGGGGTACTTTTGGGCACTCTTAACGCAAAGTTTGCCAAATGTAAAAAAACCCACCAAATTTCGGCTCGCTGGCCCAATGGGCATTGCTTCAGACCTTTTCGTTCCTGAATTTCGTTACTGAATTGTATGTGGTTGCTCTCTTTCCACATACACAGAAAACATTTGGTAGGTAAATTAAAACAATTCTGTGGGTAAAATGCTCCGTGGATTGAACTTACCGTCAGCTATAGTAATAGTGGCTTAACACAGTAAATTTCAACCAGACATGAAGGTTGAAAAGGCTCCAATCAACAAAAATAATTAATTTTACCATTGATTACAGTAAAACTCATACAAAATACCACAACACAGTGCAAATGCCATCGAGTTATTAATAACTTAATCAAAATTTTTACTAACTGTGGGGTGACTTTAACTCGAGACCCTTGAACTGAGCACAATATGAACGTCGTCTCAGCTCAAAATCTCAGTCAAACGCACGTGCAGATTGATTCTGCGTAAAAACATACACCAATAGTTTCCTCTCACATTGCTTTAATGAGACCATTTGTAATTCTCAAGTTTGAAGTCTTTCATAATTAATATAAATACGGTCACTAAACTATTTGAATGCTTACTTTTACAGATGACCCAGTAAGCTAAGCAACTGTTTCGGGCATGGTAACATTTCAAAAACAACAACAAATCGCTGCAGATTTACTATTTGTAAGGGTACATTTTACCACAATTTTAGTTAAGGAAAAAAGATACTTGCAACAATATTTCTTAGTACAATTTTTTGTAAGTATAGGTTCGAACATTTTGTTAGTGAAGAAGACTGGTTGACTGTACAGCTGTTTCATGAACTTCCCTGTTTAGTCTTTAGCGGTCTTTGCCGGACTATTGCCAGGCAACAGCTGCCCCTTCAGGCCGATGCGACTCAACAGCAAAAGTCGGGTACTATGAGATAGCTTTAATAAAAGAAAAATTTTAAAATAAAATTCTTATTAAACAAAAGTTTGCCTACTGTGATATTCCTAGGGGTTATGTTAGGCTGTCTTTCGGGCCTCGTTTATCTTAGCTATTCTCCTACGCATTTCGGCAGCTTTGCTGCCTTCTTCAGGGAGTCTGTTTGGCATTTATCGCAGCTGTTTCAAGACCTTTCTTAAAGAAAGATCTTGACTAGCTTAAAGCTTGACAGCAAAAAAAAGTTGGTAGCTAGCTTATCCCCATCAACCCTTACAGGCTTTGTCACTCCCTGTTCAGCATACAGCAATTAGAAATCGTCTAATTTGATGCACACACACATACACACACACACAGACAGAAGGAAGAGAAGAGCGACTGCATGAATATGTAACAGTATCTTTTGAGAGCACACGATACAGCAAAAAAAAAGCACATTTTTCTTTGACACTTTTCAGCCCCAAGCGCACACACACACACACAGGAACAGAAGAGACTTCTTGTCATATGACGCATTAAAAATCGAAGCAAACACACACACACAACTCATCAGCATGAAAATGGTTGTCTCTCTGGCTGCTGCCATTTCTTTGCTGTGGCGCACGCATTAATCCTTTTTTCAGCATCTTTTCACACACACACGCACAGGCACATATGCGAGGCACGCGTGTATATAATCCTTTTTTACAGCTCCTCCCACTACATCTTCGTCAGCAGCTTCGCATATCAAAGCTAATTTATATTTTGTATAGCATACATTTGGGCGTAGCTTCTTTCCACCCTCCCCACAGCTTCAGGTCCGGGGTAATAATAAATACAACTCTTTGTTTTTTTTCTATGTGTGTGTGTGTGAGTGAGTGCTGGCTGATTTTTGATAAGTAAATAGAAATTTATAAATTTACATATGTGTGTGTGTGTGTGTGTGTTTGTGTGGGAGGAAAGGGCAATAAAAAAGAAACAGAATTTTAAATTAGAAAATATTAGTTAGCATGCAGAGCTGAAGGCCCCCCCGCACCGCCCCCTATACAACCCACAGGTACAGTTATGTATTTGCATATGCATGTCTCTCCCTCTCCTTGACTCTATCTCTTTCACTCTGTTGTATGTTTTGTACTTCTTCTGGTGCCTTCTTCTTTGGCATTGACGTTGTTTTTTTTCCCATTTTTATTTGGCAGACACCAACCCATACTCCCTCCCCTTACCCCCTTACCCCCTTACCCAGCAGCATCAATACATCATTTTCGTCTTTACTCGTTCTCTGTGTGTGAGTGTGAATGTTTGAATGTGTTGTGTGTGTGTGTTCACTCTTTTCATTTGGCTGTATTTTTTGGTGTTTTTTTTTAGGGTCTTGCTTTCTGTGTTTGGGTATTTTTTGTTTAATATTTAAATAAATAATTAGCAAAAAGGGATATGTGCGTGTGTGTGTGTGTGTAAGCTTCATGTGTGTGTGTGTGTGTGTGCGTTGCTAATGATGTTTGAAATTGTAAAGCAAATGCAAAGGCATGCCCCAAAAAAAAAAACAAAAAACGCAGCAGCAAATAACGGGGGAACGGGTTAGATCCTTGGAGTACT
Source organism: Lordiphosa clarofinis (assembly GCA_018904275.1). Classification (NCBI taxonomy): domain Eukaryota; kingdom Metazoa; phylum Arthropoda; class Insecta; order Diptera; family Drosophilidae; genus Lordiphosa; species Lordiphosa clarofinis. The sequence continues at coordinate 770,858 of JAEIGQ010000018.1, forward strand.
GGCAAGTGGAGCAAAGCTGAAAGCTTTGGCAATTAATGGATAGCTGGTTGAGCTGCTTAGCAGGATTATTAGTGGGTTGACGGGGTGGGGGGGGAGAGGGGAAAGTAGAGAAGTTGTTAGGGAAAAGACTTAACCAAAATGCAGCTGCAAGTCCTTTAGGAAAACTAAGATAATTTTAATCAAATCGGATTAGATTTTACATATAATTGAAAGGGAACTTATGCTCTGCTTGCGGCTCGAAGGACCAGCTCTTGTTTGAAGTAAGCATTACTGTGTATACTGCAGATGGATCAAAGAGCGACGACCTATCAGTCACTGACTACCATATTCCACCAGCATGTCATTCTACCCCTTTATATGTATTCATTTTCTTCAGAGAAGATTCAATTTCAGGTAACATAAGGTCATTTATCATGTTGGGGTAACGCTCTCCATTGACGTTTATGTTCTGTCCGACCTCATTTTTAAAGAAATTCGGACATCCAAAGTGCATTTTTGTGGATGTAAGAGTAGTTCGAAAGTCTCTTTGGGTTGCTCATCTGCCGAAATGTGACAATTTTGTTTGTACACAAATTCATTTAGCCAGAAAAGTGCCTCGTCACTGAACAAAATTTTACGCGAAAACAGTGGATCTTCATTAAACTGAGTCTGAGATGAGTATGAGTTCAGAAAGAAGAGTCTTTATATGATGCTTTGTCAAACAATCCTTCATTGAAAGTAAGATGACAGAATAGTTAAAAGAATATTGTTAAAAATCCTCCTAATGAATCACTCTTAATAACATCTACTAGCAGAACCCGCCGCGACTTTGTCCGTGTCCAAAATTTTAAGGGGCTGTGGAAATTGGGTTGATTATGAGCAGACACTTTTGAGTTCTCAGCTGGTAAAAATATATTAAAATTTTACTCTACAATTATAATTCAGATCAAATTGGCTTTCCCCCTTTTTCCCAGCCCCCTACACCACAGGTCTTGACCCCCTTCCTCCATCTTCCAACGCTCTCCACTATTTCCCGTATCCCCTCATTGCCTAAACGCAATAGCTCATTTATGTGCCCCATTCAAACTTTTCTTTGTCCACTTCGCGGAAAAATTTTCCAAACGAAGCTCAATGCCAAATCTTAGATCTGTAGGATAAGCGACTCTTGGTCTTTAAATTTTGAAAGGTGGACTCAATTTTTGCTTGCACAAAGTTGCAAACTTGATTTTTACCTATTTATTTCTACAAATCGCAATTCCCCGATTTTGAATTGGATTTCCCAAAAGTTATTAAAATGCTTAATAATATTGAGAAAATTATAAGTTCCGTAAAAATGGGCATATGTATATTATTGTTTGAACCGATACTATTTTTTGTGTACCGAGAGTTTGCTTTTGGTTTTGAAGGTTCAGTTCATAGTTCGGCTTGAGGGAGTTTTATACATATGGCTAAAAAATTTTCTTTTTAGTAGATTTTGTTAAAATTTGAAGAAAAAGGAAAAACAATTTTTGCCAAAACCATAAAAACAGCCAATGTGTGGTTTTAGATTATAACTTTTTTCTGACAAAATAGACTGCAGTAACAAAAATGGAGCGAATTGGCTTTTAAATCCAGTTTTTTACTGAAAATGTTTCATAAATTTAAAATTTTATGGTATATTTAAATTTGCTCCTATTCCTCTTGCTTAAACTAAGTTATTTCTAAGTCATTTCAGAGTTTGACCGATTTGTGTCCGACTTTGTATAGGTGTTAAGGGTATGATTGTAATTGCTAGGCTCCATAGAGTATCGTTGTAGGCGCACATGCCACTTTTCATAACAGTTAAACACGTGGCGCAGTGGGCGGTCATTCCATTTGATTGGTTATTCCAAATTTCGATTACATCTTTTCTGTTCGTTTTGCTTTCTTGATTTTGAAGGCATATACTCAGATGAGATAAAGATTTTTCACATGTATAGAATCAATTTTAAACAGTTTTAAAATCTGAATGATTATGAAAAGGTGTTCTATTTACATGAAATATTGTGCCGTACTAAATTTTTGTCTCATCTGAGTAAAAACTTGATGTGCTTCACCCATTAATTTAATATGCTGAAAATATTATTTCTGTCCTCTATTTTCTCAAAATTAATTTTTACAACTTTTTCTTGAATTTGTAAATACATTTTGTAATAAAGAAGAGTGTTTCAACTTTGATTTGGACTATAAATATGTTATAATTCAATAATACCTTGTCAAAATGCTGGAAACAATTTAAAAATTTTCAATAATTTTTATATAGAGAAGAATATATGATAAAAGTCAATTTTTTTTGTCAAACAATTCCAGTGTCAGGAGTTGCCTTTTGCTGTTTATCTTTGTGTTGTTGCTGTTGCTGCCGCTGGTTCCTCATCTTCTGGTACTCTAGATGAATGACCCTCCAGGCATATTTGTCAACATCATCAAGCAAGCCACCTCCCCACCCAAACAGTTCTTGGCTCATTCATGGCATAGATATATATTTATGATATTTAAAAGCTCTTAAGTACAAACAACAGACAAGCAGCCGCAGCAGCCTCAGCCTCAGCAGCGGGAACGGGTACGGGAGCGGGAGCAACAGCCACCGCTTTTGGGTGGTAAAAAGGAAGCTGCAGTTTTGTGTCCTTCGTCGACGTTTTGGCTGGGACTTAAAATGCCAGACGATGGTGGTCTGTGCCCGGTTTCGAGAGTTGGGGGGAAGATGGGGAAGTGAGCTGCTTAAGCTTGAAAATTGTTTTCATAATGCTGCCGTCAATGGTTTGCGTTGATGATGATGATGATGATGATACTGTTTCGTTTATTTTTTTGTTTTTGACTTTTTGCTAGGAAAATCGATCATACAAAACTGAAGAAAAACTGCGGGCAACTCCCGTACAAATCCCCGTGAGAGTGGCTGCACTTGTTGTTGTCCGAGCGTAGCCAACTAACGTGGAGCAAATCAATTCTCCGCTTCTGCTCCTTCCCTTTGGTGCTGTGGCCCAGTTCGAGCGGCTTAGCAGCAGTTGCCAACCAAATGAGTTAATTAACTAAAATGCGGGTGGATTTTTTTCATTTTTTTTTTGCCGGCTGGAGCCCTGCGTCGTCGTGTGTGTGGTCAGCTTATGGGCAGGCAAAGGTTCCTTTTTGGGTATTGAGCACCCTTTTAGCGTTATTTTTTTCTCTTTTTGGTTTGGTCCATTTAATATTTTTGTGTGCCACTTCAAAGGAAAAGCCTAGCCCGCTCGAAAAATGTTAAGTGAAATGTTAACAGCGAGGCCAAATGTGGCGGCGGGACTGTTAACATTTCTATTAGCCAAACGAGAGTTGGGCGGGGGCAGGGGTAGAGATCGCGGCTGCAATTGTAGCCAGCATAAAAGAAGCAACAGCAACTCAAGCCTGCTGCTGCTGCTGCTCGTGTGCTCGGCACATGTCAAAAGCCAGCCAACCCCCCAACCCCTCAACATCAACAACAAATTCCAAATATGAAAAGCTTGCGGTAAGAATTCTCTCGTTTTTTTTATATATATTTTTTGCATTGTCTCAAGCTGTTTTCTCAAGTGAGTCGACGAACGTTTGTCGCATGGCAGACGCAGCTGTCAGGGCCTCTGGACAGGGATTCGCTAAGGGGTATGAGCAGCAGCAGCACTTTTTGTAATTAGTACGAAAGCAACGTTATGAATTGTGCCTCAAGTTCGGCTTCAGCTCGAGTGTTTATGTCAGGGCAGCAGTGGGGGTGGGGCGGGCGAAGGCGGTGAGGGTAAAAAGGGTTCGAAGACAATAAATCAAAGCAAATCAATGCAACCAGTTTGAGGCCTTTGATTTTAAGAGGGCGGTTTTTGTTTAGTTAGCTGCTGGAACAAAAAAAAAAAGACAGAACAAAAAATACTGTAGCCTGTCGTTAGGCGCAAGGCAGACAATGCTAAGCAGCACCAAGTGACTTGAGTGAGATGAGGGTTGCACTGAGAAGGTGCATCATCAAGTGCAGCTAAAAGCAAAGAAGCTTATGCATTTGCTGGGACTGAAAGTAGTTTGACCTTAGACAAATTAATCACATTTATACTTGAAAATTAAATTGATTTTATTTTTTGCAGTAAATATTACTAAATTCTAATTACTTTTACAATTACTGCAGTAATTATAGCTTATTATTAAGTAATTGTGCTGGAAAATAACGATTTTAATGAATTTCTAAACTTATTATTAAAACGAAAAAATAAACAGAAAATATTCTTTGGTCCGATTTCTCATCTTCTAGACAGATAAACTTACAATTTAGAACCGATTTATGTTCTTTCAGAAAAACAATTTACTCTGTTGTAGTTTAGGTCTGAAAGATGACAGTTTTAATTGATATAACACAAAAATATAACAAAATGTAATAACTTTTACAATTACTTTAATAATTGTATCTGTTAAGTATGATTATTAAGTAATTGCTCTTGAAGACTTAAATGATTTATGTATTTTAAGATACAAATTATTATTTTAATGGACTAATATTCGTAGTTGCAAGTTAAAATAACACAAAATATAATTACTTTTCCAATTACCTAAGTAATTATGTAATTCTGCTTAAAATACTGTCTTATTTGGGCATATTTAGTTGAAAATTAGGGTTTTGGTTCAGAATCGCTTCTTAAAAGTATATATTATAAATTTTAATTAGTTTTGTGCAAAGTTGTCATTTCAAATATCTTCGACCACATTCAGAAAAGCAGTAGTGCATCTTCTATTCTTCCTAAAGCCGAATTGCTTTTTATTTAACAGATAGTTGTCAGACATATGTATTTGAATTTCATCTACAGTAAAGTGTTTCAAAATTCTTGATAGGTATGTGTGTGTGTGGCTTTAGGATAGGAACTATTTTGGCAAATTTTAATTTCCGCAGGGAAGACAGAAGCTGTAAGTGATGTATTGACATGAGTCAAGTCGAGCAAGATTTTTGGAAGAAGAATTTTTATAAACTTTGGGTTCATTTCGTCCAGTCCAAAGCTGCATTAATTTTAATTCTAAGAACACAGTCAAGGACCGCGCATTGACTTATACGTCTAAAGTTACAGCTATCATCACAGTCGTTGAATGGTGCACTACTCAGGTACATATTTGGGAAGATTTCGGGGTTTCCGATAGATTAACAAACTTGTTGGATATATTTCTTGCTTCTGTTTTCCAATACCTAGTTTTTGATTTTCAGTCCATTTTTGTTTAAAGGAATTGCACGCTCAAACTTAAATAACTAAAATTAAAAAAAGCGGAAATAGTCTGCTGAAATTTATGAATAATTTAACACATCAAATATAACTCAAGTAATTCTGAAAGCAAGAAAATGTTGTAATACTAAAGGAATAATTGCAGAGCTCTTAAATCAGTTGATCTACACTTAGGGCTCACGCACACATGCCACTGAAAGATGAACGGCTGTATCAGGCTGTATTCACAACACGGGCGCACTCAAAAAAAAAGCAGAAGGATACTTAACGCTCTTGATTTTTTCCTCTTTCGATCTTGAATTTGGTAAGAACGATTCGCTCCTGAAAATTCTTACTAGGAGTACGAATTGTGCTCAATTTCAAAAAGTCCAAAAATATAAATAAAATTCTTGATTCAAGAAAAAAAGGTTTTAATTTAAGATCATTTCTACTCTTATTTTAAGTAAATATCGCTCTTAGATAACATAATTAAGTCTAGATCATGCTTATTTTAGGCTCCAAAAAGCTCTTAAAAAAGCCCGAATCGTGCTTAACATATCCAAAAAGTTCTTGAAATCAAGAATTTGGGGATTTTTTAAAACGCTCTTGAATCAAGAAGTGCCGTACTTAAATCAAGAATTTTCTGGCTTTTTGAAGTTTTGAAACTGAAAATGCTTGATTGAAGAACGAACATTTTTGATTTTTTATCAGTGCGTTTGTTACTAGCGTCATCCATTCAGTGTGACCATCGTCTCTGTCCTAAAACACCACAATACTTATTGATACATTTATACTTATACGACTTCAAGGACTACAACTTCTTAGCTCCTCTTGATTTAAAAAACAAAACCCCCACCGAATTGCTTTCTAATTCCAATTGGTTCTCAGTGTAATCCTAGCCTAAGCTCTAGCACTCCCAGACAGTGGCAACGAGGCCAATTTCTCCGCCTACTGTTGCGGCTCCTCTATAACGACTTCCTGCTTAACTTTTTTGGCGTCGTCCTCGTCGTCTCATCGATATGAAGGAAAAACTTGCCTAAGAACTGCAAAGCTCAAAAACTCTATGCTTACTGTTTTCCCTTTTCGTTTTCTTTTTGTTTTTGTGTTTGTTTGTTGTATTTTCAAGCCCATCGACTAATTTCCAAAGTTCTTTATTGCCTGCAACGCCCCGGTTCTGTGTGCTCCTACTACTTTGGGTGGTTGGGGTGTGGGGTGGGTGGTTGGTGTGAGCTTCCGGTATTTATACAAATAAAATTGCACAAAACCCCAAAAAAGCAAGCAAATCAACAGAAAATCGAAGCCAAAGAGCCGTAAAAGTCATTGCCATTGCCTTGGGTTCGAAGTCTGAACTGAAGCCAAAGCCTGGACCTGGTCCTGGTCCTGGGTTTTCCAGACTAATTTGCCAAAAAAGTTTGCACCGCATATTTTTGTAACCTTTTTTTTGTGTGTTGCTGTTGCTGCTGTTGTTGTTGTTGTTTGTCGTTGTTGTTTTAATTTCTCATTTGGCATTTGATTCGGAAGTTAAGTCTGGAGACCGGGTCTCGGTCAAGTTGGGCGGGCTTATCGATACCCAACGATAAACTATAAATTTAGCTGAGGGGCAAAAAGTTTGTGCAACGTATTAATTTGGCTAAATTTAACCCGTAATGACTTTAAAAGTAAAATTAATGAGGGTCGATAGTTGTTGTTGGGGCCCAGAAACTTTTCCAACATATGCTAACTTTTACTCTATTTTTTTTTGCAGCGCGCTACCCTTGCCGAAAAGGAAGTTAACACACTCAAGGAGCAACTATCCACTAATTCACCCGGCAGCAACATCGACACCACCAACGACAACAACAGCAACACAGCCACATCAGCCACTGTTGCCCACGTAGCCAGCGACGAGGACCATCAGCAGCTGCAGATTAACGATAGTGACAAACTGCTGAACAGCTCCATTGTTGCAGCGGCCATTACGCTGCAACAGAACGGCGGCAATCTGCTGGCCAATACCAATACACCATCGCCATCGCCACCGTTGCTGAGCGCCGAGCAGCAGCAACAGTTGCAGAGCAGCCTACAGAACGGTGGTGCGGTTGGCGGTGCTTGTCTCAATCCCAAGCTCTTTTTCAATCACGCCCAACAAATGATGATGGAAGCGGCCGCAGCGGCAGCAGCCGCCGCTGCAGCAGCAGCAGCCGCTGTACAACAGTCGCCGCTCCGTTCGCCGTCAGCTGATGCAAGCGTTGAGGCAGCAGCTGGCGGGGGTGTTGCTGTTACAGAGCAAGCGCCCGAGCGGGGACAAGCAGACAGCAACAGCAACAACAACAATCAGCAGCAGGCTGACGATGAAGATGATGAGGAGGAGGAAGAGGAGGAGGAGGAGGAGAATGCTTCCATGCAATCGAATGCAGATGAAATGGATTTGGAGGCCACACAACAGCAACAGGAGGCAAGAACTGATGCAGCAGCAGCAGCAACAGAAAATGAAGTTGTTGCTGTAGATGCAAATGCTGACAATGATGAAGACGATGACGATGATGATGATGATGGGGAAGCGGAGGAGAGGGAAGCTAGTTTAAATGTTAGCAATAATCACAATAACGATAGCAATAATAGTTGTAGTCGAAAGAACAACAACAACAGCAACAGTGGCAACAATGTGGCACAGCGTGATAATAATGATAATGAGCCGCATGTGGAGGATGATTTGGACTGCACCAACAACAACACTAACACCAATAACAACAATAACACCAACAACAACAACAAGAGCAGCAGCAACGAGAAGCGCAAGAAGCGCAACAACAACAACAACAACAACCAGCCTGCTGTTCTATTAGCTGCCAAAGACAAAGAGGTAAGTAAAGTCAAGTTAATTTAATAAACTGTTGCAGACCACTTACCACCCACCCCCTGCCAATTACCCCGCGCAATGAAATGTAAAACCGTTAAGATTAGACAAACGTTGCCACCCCAAAAGGCACAACAAAAAAAAAGGCAACCGCAGACGCCATCAACATTGCCGTTGACCAGCCCCACCCACTCGTCTGTCCGCACGCACAATTGAGAAAACACTTGCACAAATAAACAAAACCCTTCTTGCTCTCGCACTTTTCTTGTAATTTTCTAGCCAAACACAGCACAAAAAAAAAAAGAAGAAAATTATACACAAGGCAAACAAATGAGCGTCCCCAGCAAACCAAACCAAAAAAAAACGAAGAGAAATATATAAAAAGGACTTTTGACTTCTGCCAGGGATTTGTCCTCCCCCCAAAAAGAACCGTGCAAAAAAAAAATGGAAAGAAAAGTTAAAACGAAACTTTGCCCAACACTTGGCGGCAGTGGAACGGTTGACAGCAGGGGGGCGGGGGTGTAAAGTGATATCATTAAAATATTGACAAGACAATTTTTACGCCTACAATTTGTTGAATGTTTTGTTTACATTGTCGTCTCATTTCCCCAGTGTTCTCAGTTGTTGTTGTTGTTGTTGCCTGTTGGCAGAAGGACACTTGATTGAGTGATATTGTTACACACACAGGGGAGAGAGAAAGTCAAATATCAGTTTAAAGCAGTCCTTGAAGATGACTTACGATTTGAAAGGCATCAAAAATATGATGAGAAAACCGGGAGGCTTTTGAAACAGTACTGTACAGTAATTATATTTTAAGCCTTTGTGAATTTGTGTGGAATATTGACCTTGAGACGGCTAAACAAACACTTTCAGACCTGTTCCCGTATCCGAATTCGATTGATAGGAATTGGTAAAGGTCCTTATAATCTCAGACATGATTAAAGAATTTGGACGAATCTTTTTGTCATCAACAGGATTAAATAAATTCAAATGGGATTTTGAAGTTGAAAGCCGCAGGATTATATTGGAATCGAAAACGGAAACAGGCCTAATAGATTGAAAAAAATATATATTTAAATTGTTTAAAATTAGTTAAGGGTTGGATAGAGTTCAGTAAACTAACCAACCCAACCTTTGAGGTCCTATCTATAAAGTAAATTTTTTCTCTATTTCCATTCAACTCAAGAAATCAGCGTTGGCCAACAAGAGCGAGATCAAAAAGTTAGAATAAACTGCCCAAAATTTGCTTCTACCTGTCCGCATCCAGCGACTGAAAGGCTTTTTGCTCTCTTCCCCCAGTTTCGGCATGCGTTCGGCTCGTGTATGTGTAAATAGGGAAATGTTTTTGCCCTCTAGAGAGAATCCAGTGACCATCGCTGGTTTAGACGTTTAATTACAAAAGTAGGCAATGGCTTAAGGTGCTAGCACGCCATACCATAAGTTGTTTGTTAAGTAAAGAAATCCTAGTCAAGTACATTAACATTTTCCTAAGACTTAAATGAATCCAGGTGGGTGGAATATATGGAGTGGATCGCTGAAATTGTTCGGCAATGACTTTCTGATCCTCTGCCTTATGGGCGAAGCAGCATCATAATAGTGCCTTCCTTCCCTTCCAACCCAAAGATATATATATCTATACTTATAAATCTGTAGACCCACTGCCAAAACTGCCTTTCGTAAAGATCTAAGATTTGGCTTAGATCTTCGTTTAGTTGTGCAGACGTGCACTAAAACAAAAAATATGGAAAATTTGTCCGCGAAGAAAGCGTTTACCTTTCAACATTTTGATATATTTTTACCAGCTGTGAACTCGAAACTGTCTACAAGATAAATTAACACAATTCCTACAATTTCCTAAAATTTTGAAAGCGCACAAGTATTAGCTAGTGTTACTCACTCTTTCAGTACCCTTCTTTCCATCTTCCACCGCTCTCCACTCTTTCTCCTCCCCTACCTCATTCTAACAAATGTCTTTCATAGCAGCAAAGACATGCAGTCAAGAGATCTCCTCACCTGCTCCCTCTCTCTCTCTCTCTCTCTCGCGCTCTTAGCATATCAGCTGAGTTCACAATATTGGCGTTATGTGCTCCATACAAACTTTTCTTTCCTAATTTTCTTTCTTAGTGCGCGCCTGCAAAACTACACAGGTCTAGGCCAAACTGTTAGATCTCTAGGATAAGTTGTGTCAGTCGGAAGTTTGGTTCCTTCGATGTTTTTTGTGCAAACATTTTAAGAATTTCAAAAAGGCAAAAATATCAGTCATTATTACCAGAAATGTTTAAGTGAAACGTTTGCCTCTTAAGAGCTGGAGACTCAAACTGCCAGCTTTTCTTTTGAATGCATCTTTAGCAAAAGTTGCAACCCTTTTTTTTTAGCTTTTTCTGTCAATTTGTCTAATGCAAACATTCATTTGGCCCACCGCATTGAATGATTGCTTATCGTTGCCAACTCCCCCACATTCAATGCCCTGCAGCTTTTTGGCATCAATCATTATCATTTGCCATTAAGTGCAACATCTTTCCGTGTGTGTGTGTGAAGATGCATGGGAGTTTGCCATTAGCAACCCCTAGGTGTTTGGCTGCTGCACGTGCATTTCTTTAATGTTTTATCACTTCACTTGGCCAGACTCCCCTGCCCCTGCCCCTGCCCCAGTTGCCACTTAGACCGGGGCTGAATGTCGCAGACGCGTTTTTTGTTTGCATTTTCTTATTTGAAATCCATTAAAAGCTATTTTTGCCTTGCGCGCCTGCCTGCTGGTGGGCCAAGCTCATTAGTTTGATTACTGGCGCCCCTCCGCCCTACCCCCCTACACCCCTGCACAGCTGTGATAAATGCACTTGCCTGACAACTAAATCACTTATGTGCAGCCAAAAAAAAGGAAAAACAAAAACCAAAAACAAAATGTTGCTTTGCAGATTTATCTCTTACACATGTTCATAAATATGCGACAATATTTTCTTTAGGCGACGCTCTCCTTCTCCTCCTCACGGCTGACAAAAAAATATAAAAAAGATGATCGACAGCCAAATGAAAGAACCGAAAAGGAAATGGGGAAATTTTGTGTTAAATGGAATTGCAACAGTTGTTTGTTGTTAGAGTCGGAGAACTCCTCCGGGCGAGTCGAGACTGTCTGCAGTTTGTTTATTTTTTCGCAGAAAGTGCTGGGTGTAAAAATAACCAAAGAAAACAAAAGAACTGCAAATTGCCAACAACAAATTATTAGCACAGAAACCGAAAAATCACAACTTCCGCTTTGACTTCAATATATAAATACAAAAGCTGTACAAGTGGATGTACTTCTGTTAGATAGAACACGTTTGTTCGTATTTTAATTCATGCCTTAAACAAAAATAAAACAAAAATTCATAGAACCGCAGACCCATTTTGATTGCAGTTTTTTTTTTTTGTTCATTGTTTATCATATGTGAAACAGCATTAAATTGTTTATCGAATTTATTTTTTTTTTTTGTGGTTAGTTTGTTTATTTTAACACTTGTGCTAGCTGAGCTGGGTGTGAGAAAATAAAAAAAAAATCTAAAATAAATTGTAGAAAATTGTTATCAATTAAAGAGTTTTTGATAAAGCAATTTCTAAACAGTTTGTAAATTGATTTTAAAGCAAGTGAACAGATTTTTTTTATATATAATTCTGTTATAAGCGGAGTTACAGATTTTCTCTTGGCAAGTGGACAGTTTAGTTTTAAAATTTTTAAGCTTTAAGCAAGAATGGCTTTAAACAGCATTTATTTAATTAACTAAATTGATAAATTTTCAGTAAAAAGAATTCCATTTTAGAGTTCATTAACTTATACTTATAAGTAATTTTTTTTAGTAGCAAGTGGGCAGTCTTTTGATTATTTCAGCTCTTCCTACTTTAGAACTGAGAAGTTGAAAAAGTTTAATGGTCTAAACTACTTAACTTTAGACTTTAATCCCTGAATTGAAGATATTTCAATAACAAGTGGACAGTCTTTTGATAATTTAAGCCTATTCCGCATCAGAATACACAGTTTTAGAAGAACATTGGAGTTAGTCAAAATTTCTACATTATGGAAATTTATTTAACTCTATGGATGTATGATTGTTCAGTAGCAAGTGGACAGTCTTTTGTTTGTTTTCGCTCTCCCTACTTTAAAACTTAGAAGTTTAAATAAATTATATTCTAAACTACCATATTGACATTTAAGTCATAGACTTTAATCCCTAAATTGAAGATATTTGAAATGACAAGTGGACAGTCTTCTGATAATTGAAGCGCATTTTGCATCAGAATACACAGTTTTAGAAAAGCATTGAAGTTATTTAACATCTCTACATTAATGAAATTGTCATAGCTCAATTAATGTATGTTTTTCGGTAGCAAGTGGACAGCCTTTTGATTATTTTACCTCTTTCTGCTTCAGAGCTTAAAAAATATAAATTTTACTATATAATAATACTATCTACACATTTAAGCAATACAGTTTATTCTCTAAATTGATAATATTTCAGTGGCAAGTGGGCAGTCTTTTGAAAATTTAATTTGGCAGCAAGAATTAATGATTTGATGATTTATAAATTTTTTTAATAATCTCGGCGTTAAAACGGATTAGTTTGTATTTAAGAATATATATATAATTTGATTTAACATATATGAGAAATAGATTTTAAATCCTCAATTGCTGATATTGAGTAACAAGTGGGCAGCCTTTTTGAGAAATTAAGTAGAGCTTGCTTAAAATTTAATAATAATGGATTTAATGAGCATTTAGACTTCAAAGATTTAGAGTTGAATCTAAGAATTGGTGATTTCTCAGCAGCAAGTGGACAGTCTTTTGATTATTTAAACCCTGTTTTCTTAAAAGCTGACCAGTTTAGTAAAGTTATGGACTTAATACGCTTTTTGACCTGAAATGAATTAAATTTACTCCTTGAACTGCTGTTTCTGCAGCTGCAAGTGGACAGTCTTTTTATTATTTTAGCTCTGTTCTCTTTAAAACTGTCAAATTTAGTATAGCTATGGACTTAATAGGCACTTTGACATCAAATTAATTGATTTTACTCCCTGAATGGCTTTATTTCCAGTAGCAAGTGGACTGTCTTTTAATTACACTAGTTTACAGCCAAAAAGACCCATTTGTACTGAAAATTTTTTTTAGTGTAGTTTGGAATGGTGATCTCAAAAATCAATTTCAAAATTTTTTTCCGTTTTTGAATATATTTTTTTTTGAGGGGCACACTTTAAGCCATATCCATTTATAATTGTCAGATAGAGTCAAGCAGTACGAATCAAGGTTATTCGCCGTAATCGTAGACTTGTTTTTAAATCGGTTCATTAGTTTGACTACATATCCAAAATATTTCGAAAAATCGATTTTGTTCGAAAATCATTTTTGGTCGCCTGGAAATATTAAAAAACCAAAATTTTTTATTTTTTCTACATAAGAACCGCACTTCACGAGAAAACAAACGTGATCAAAATCTGTGAACAAACACAGAGCGTAAAATTTAGTGCAAAAAATGTGATATTTTCCTGAATATTTAAATAAATTTTCGTTTGCTTCGACTTTGTTCGTTTTTAATTTTTATTTTTGTCTGGCTTTTCGTCACTCATAATTTGATCAAAAAACGAAGAAAAGTACAAGTTAATTTTTGAAACACACATATATTCAAATTTCTGTTAGTTCCCTACTCAATTTGATCCACGGTACGTGTTACACGATTTTCCTCACCAATACCTATTTTCTTCGTAAAAGTCGATAAGTAGAAAATAAAATTTTTGTATTTTATATTTCTAGTCGTTTAAAAATGAAATCTTGGATTTTCGAGCAAAAATCGATTTTTTGAAAATTTGTTGTTGAATTCAAACTACGAACCGTTTAAAAACAAGTCCAAGCAATTATTGGCAGCTCCATTACCTCGATTTATTCTTACTTGACTCTATCTGACATTATGAACTGATATGGCTTAAAGTAAGGGTACCTACCAAAAAAAAAAAATTAATATTTCAAACGGAGCCGAAAAATTTTTGAAATCGTTTTAGATCACCATTCCAAACTATACTGAAATTTCAGCTGAAATGCTTTTTTTTATTTTTGTAAACTAGTGTTATTTTATCCTTCTCTTTTAAACCTGTGAAATTTAGTATAGTTATGAACTTAATAAGCATTTTGACATTAAATTAATTGATTTTACTTCCTGAATGGCTTTATTTTCAGTAGCAAGTGGACAGTCTTTTAACAATATTGACTCTGTCTTCTTTAAAACTGGAAAATTTATTAAAGTTATGGACTTAATAAGCATTTAGACCTTAAAAAATAAATTTTATTTCCTAAATGCCTGTTTTTTCAGTAGCAAGTGGACAGTCTTTTAACTATTTTAACTCTGACTTCTTTAAAACTGACAAAATTTTGTTTAGTTATGGACTTAATAAGCATTTTGACATTAAATTATTTAATTTTACTCCCTGAATGGCTTTATTTCCAGTAGCAAGTGGACAGTCTTTTGACTATGTAAGCTCTACCTTCCTTAAAACTGACAAATTTTGTTTAGTTATGGACTTAATAAGCACTTTGACCTTAAAAAAATTTATTTTACTCCCTGAATGAGTGTTTTTCCAGTAGCAAGTGGACAGCTTTGTTAAAATACACTTATTTTTTTCTACCATTTTTCAAAATAATTTTTCTGTTGTCGAAACTGACTTGAAAATTAATATCATTTAAGTGGGAAATGAACAGTTAAGCATTGCCCAGTCCCGCATGACCAATCCATCCTCCCCCCCAGCTTACAGCCAGCATATATGTGTCCCAAAAATAGATAATCATAACAATAATCATCATAATTTCCATGCACAAATTCGATTTTGTGCTTATCATCGCGTGACTGCCCCTGAGATCGAATCGAATCCAAGTTTCCGAAACCAATTTCAAGAGCGCGAGTGCGAGCAGAAGATGTGAGTTGTGGCTCGTGCACACAACATTTTGGGGCCCTGTCAACAAGTTGGAGTTCAAATATTTAAACATGCGCCAAATATCTTTTTATATACCAAATCACATGGGGAATATCCAACAACTTTGGTCTTAAATTAAACCAACAACTGTTCAAACAGATTATCGATCGGCAGCTTAATCTCTCCGCTCTCCCCCTCTCACTCGCTCTCGCTTCAAGAAACACGGAGAGAGCGAAGAGAGCTGGCAGATTAGAATTAATTAGATTTGTATTAAATCAAAATTAATCGCCAAGACAAAAACAATATTTTTATTTTTTGATTATTGACCCGAAAATGTTGTTGATTTTAGTATGATTTTTTCCAATCGAAGCAAAAGTGCGTTCAAGTAAAGCGAATAAAATTGAATTTCATCATGTTTCAGCTGAAAGGGGTAAGATTTGACAGCAGGAGGGGAGGATAGTCTCGTTCTACACAATTGCAATTATTCAATTCAAATCAATCAACAATTTTGTGGACTGGAGACATTGAGCTTAGTTTAGGCATAGCCTGGGCAATGATTTAAGTTGCTGCTGTTGCTGATGTTGCTGCTGGACTGTGGTGATTGTTGCTGATTAAAGTGAACAAAAACAGTCATTATCATACACACACACACACACACACACACACTGGCACACACCTCCTCCCCCGTTTGACCAATTGCGGATAAAATTCAATTTATTTATCGCATATGGATTTTGATCAGCTGAACAACTGAATAAACAGCAGACTGAGCTCTAGCTCTGCCTCGCTCTTTCTGTGTGTGTGTGTTTGTGCATTGTCTGGCCACATTGACTGATTGTTGATTGCCTGACAAGTATTATTATTATTACTTAGTATAGTTTTGTTGGCGATTTTGATTTTTTTAAATTGATTATTTCCTTATTTTCGTGTACTAGTTGCTGCTGCTGCTGCTGTTTGTTTGTTGTTGTAGCCAGAGCTAGTTCAGTTCGGTTCCATGCAATTTGCTTTGACATTTTGATTTTTGTGTCAATTTCAAACCATTGGACTCGAAATAATGTCGATCTGCTGTTTGTTAAGCTGTTGAAATTTCACGGCTTGTTGATCAACTTTCACCTGAATTGGTTATAATGAATTACCGATTTAGATATTCAATTTTTTTGTGTTTTGTTTTGGTTAATGTATAAAAATTAAGTACTAAATTAGTAAGGCAATGCAAATAAAGTTTACGTTTCGGTGAGAAAATGAGGCACAATTTTGGTGAGATACTTAAAACTTTTTCCACAAATTTTTCTATGTAAATGATAATGACGGTGAGAAAATAGTTAAAATCAGATAACCAAATTTATTTCGAATTTGTTTCCTACTGTGAGAAAAAAGGCACCCAACTGAACCAAAAATCTTATCATGTGTCGCTTTTATATATATTTATAAAAATTAAATTTTCAGTGATCTTTGGACCTTTTCATATTTTTCAACAAATTTTTTTTTATAATAAACTGTGAGAAAAAAAGGCACCCAACTGACACAAAGAGGTTTAATATGATCACTCTTATACAAAATTTTAATCTGCAACGTTTTAAGAAAATCTTATTAACTCTTCACAAAATTTTTTAACCAGAGGGCACCCAACTGCCCCCAAAATCCCTTTAAGCATCGCTTTTACATATAAAAATTTCACTTTAAAGCTATGTTAAGACCTTTAAAACTGTTTTACCACTTTTTTCATTAAAATTTTTTTCACTGTGAGCAAAAATGGCACCCATCTCTCCCAAAAATCTAATTAAGTGTCGCTTTTACTTATAGAAATTTATTTTTCCATAGTTTTTGAGTTCTTTACATATTTTTCCTGAATATTTCTTATAATATGTTTCCCATTGGGAGTAAATAAGGCACCCAAGTGCATTGTTTTGTTTTACATACTAATACTTTTAAACGTTTAAAGAGATATTTAAGACTTATTCACTAAATTTTCCTTTAAAAATGTTTACCACTGTGAGAAAATAAGGCACCCAACTGACCCTTAGATCTCATACAGGGTTGCTTTTATATATAATAATTTCACTTTCTAGCGATTTTGAGATTTTGACAACTTTTACACCACATTTTTCAATATAATGGTTTTCACTGTGAGATAAAAAGGCACCCATCTCATTAAGTATGACTTTTAAATATAAAAATTAAATTTTCTATGGGTTTTGAGACTTTTACATATTTTTCAATCAATTTTTCTTTTAATTTATTTCCCACTGTGAGAAAATGAGGCACCCATTTGCAGCCAAAGAGCTTAGTAATTGTGACTTTATTACAAAATAAAAGTTTTTAAAGTATTATGAGGTATTACAACAAAATTTCCTTAAGAAAGTAGTCCAGTGTGAGAAAATGAGGCACCCATCAGCAAGTTAAAGCTTACTTAGGGTTGCTTTTTACATATAAATTTCAAAATTCATGTGTTTTGAGTCAAATGTTCACCAAATTAGCTTTCAAAATGTCGCCCAATGTGAGAAAATGAGGCACCCAGCTGCATTATTAACTTGGCTAATGACTGTGAGAGAAATACGGCACCAAACAGTAGCAAGAGGCTTTACATTACTCACTTTGAAATAAAATAATAATATTCAAATGTAAAATTGCCCTAAAACTGTAAGAAAAGGCTTCAAAATTGAAGCTAATCGCAAACCACGAGAAATTATTCATCCCCCCATTGGGAAAAGCTTCACTTTGACAATTAATAAATCAAAATTCTGTAATTTTTCTTGTCTTTAGTTTTTTGTTGATTTGTGCATCATTAAAGCATCATCAATTAATTTTCTAATATTTATTTCTTTCTCTTCTGCTTTCAGGTAAGCATTCCATCACCTGTCAACTGGCCTGAAAAACTCTCAGGTGTAAGTACACACACACACACCCATATCTAGGCATATATCATTTCCTATGACCATGACAAGTCACAAATGCAAACAAGTTGGCTCTCTCTCACTCTTTCTCAGCTTTAGGCATTCATTAGCTGCTTAAAAATCCATTTGCCACTTCATAAATTGCCACAAGAAGTAGTCGAGCTGGGCGCAGGGGGGCGGAGAGTGGCAGCAGCCTCTGTCTAATTAAAGGCCATTAAATTTGTGACAAGCTAAAACTGCAATCGAATTTGGCCGCCTGATTTATGGCCAACAAATATCAACCAAAAATTTGTTTGCAGTTGTCTGGCCATTTCTTCCCCCACTATGGAAAAGGGTGTGGGGGTTGGGGGGCCGCAAATGAAAAATCTCACCAAGCTGGCCAAAACTTGTGCCCATCAATTATATGCATATACATATATATACATACGCCCAAGATATATGCAAAGGAAAATTGTCAATTTCGATTTTGCTGCGACATCTTTGCCCAGAGAAAAACACTCAAGTCAATTACAAGCATGAACGGAAATTTAACATTTCAATTAGCAGACACCTCTCTAAGAGACCACTGGAGCGGTGGGCAGGGGGGTGGGGTTGTCAATAAATCAAATTGCATTTATTAATTTAGCATTAAATTGAATTGGTAGAGACTTAAAGTGAAATTCAACTGCCCAAATCATTATTGACGCCTTGCATTTAAGCGTTTTGCCCATCAAAACCAGAACTCCAGACATCAATAAGTACAGCAGCGACTCCCCCCTCGAAGGGGGACAATTAAAAAAGGCTAAGCATAAAAATGGTTCAGGGGGAAGAGGAGAGGAAAGCCTGGGCTTTAATTAGTGTTTGCCTTGATGCTGTCGCTTCAATTTTAAGGCAAAACCCACAAAAAAATAGAGGAAACGCAGGGAAACCGCGACATCTTCTACATCTTCTAGCCATCTTACAGCTCCTGCTGCTAGTCGTCATCTTCATCATCCGCAACGCCAACAACAACAACAAAGTCTTCAACGCAAATTACGCGTCGTCAAAATAATTGCCGTGGGTCGGTCAAATGCGCCGACCAACCAAGTGGGCACAGTGGAGCAGAGAAATTTAGAATGGATTGAACCAAATTGTATCCAAGAAAAAGTACTGAATCTTCCTTAGACTTAGAGCCGGTTATGCTGTCTTCAAATCTGATGTGTGATATATCTCTATAAGCCAAATAACTCAAAACTAAATTTCAGTGGCTTTATTACCACACGGAATTTCGAAGTACCTACAGTCAAAAAATTAAATCAATCTTGAAAGCTTGAACAGGGGTGCCCAAGCCCATTCTGCAAGTCATGCATTCGTTGTTGTTTGACGTCTACACGCGCCATAAGCCAATATAAATCAACCATAGATTCATATGCATACTCTCCTCTGAAGACCTGCAACAACATAGTCTCTACCCTATATCTCAGGCAAACTCAAACGGAACAACAAAGTTGCTAAGCAAAGTCAGTGCCAAACATCAAGTGATAGCGTTGCAGTCAAGTGGCCAGACTCCAAAGTGCCCAGTACAACTGAGACACACCTACAAACACACACATACACTGTATTAACTTTAAAATTGTGGCTGTGACAGTTTTTTGTGGTTTAAGGGGTGAGGGAAGGAAATTTTGCAAATCGGAAACAAACTTTTTCTAGGTACGGTATACACGTACTATGTACATGCACATGCGTCTTTATGTCTTATAGTCTCTGAAATCGACGCGTTCGTACAGACAGACGGACATGGCTAAATCGCCTCGGCTGCTGATGCTGATCAAGAACATATATACTTTATAGGGTCGCAAATGTTCCCTTTTCTATATTAGATACATTTGCACAACTTCATTGTCCCCGTTTCCCATTTTCAATGGATTCAGGGTATACAAATAGGCTTTCTCTTTCTATTTCTTCAGGCTGTTCTTGCTTGAGATACATTTTGTGCATTTGTATTAGTTTTCACGCGGTCATAAGCACATTCTGGGTACCCCTTGGTGTAGAATATCCTGCTGGGCTCACTCTATGTTTAAAAGGATTGAAATATCCCTACCTTTTTATCTGTTTTACTACATTTAAGTACCTTAAACACCACATTTCAATATCTTTACTTCAATTATCTTAAACACCGCATGGGAATAGTAAAACACTGCATTTTCAAATACCGCATTTCATATTTTAAACAAGGTATTTCCATATCATAAGAAGTGTATTTCAAATGATTTGTACCTCACTTAAGTACCCTAAACACCGCTTTTCCTTCATTTCAATGTTTTTAATACCGTAAAGAACCTTAAACACCACAGTTGAGTTCATTTAAGTACATTAAGCGCCATATTTTATTATCTTTTCTTCACTTATCTTAAAATTAAACACTGCATTTTCAATAATATAATGCATAAGCATTTTAATATCTCAAACACCGCATTTTGAAATCTTTTATACAGTACCTCAAAGATTGCATTCTAATATCTTTCATCTAACTATTGGCATTTTATTATGTTTTGCACCGCATTTGAATATTTTTAACACCGCTTCTTTTAATATTACCAACACTGATTTTCGATAACTGATGGATTCCCTATATAGAAAATTGCACTTTTAAATCCTTAACACTTTATTTCAATGTATATCATATCGTAAACACCGCATTTTAATATCTCAAACACCGCATTTAGAAGTCTTTTATCTTCAACTTCACAGACTTTACATCTTTAATCTAAATAATGGCATTTTATTATGTTTTGCACTGCTTTTCAGTATTTTAAACACCGGTGCTTTATACCTCCAACATTGATTTTCGATAACTTATCGATACCCTTTTTTGGAAAAAGCATTTTTAAATCCTTAACACTACATTTAAGTCTGCTTAATATCTTAAACACCGCTATATATTATCTGAAACACTGCAAATTCGGCAAGGCTTCTGCTGAAACATACCAAAGGTAATAGCCTTTCAATAGATTCTGATGGAATTGCCTATACTGATTCCTTAGATTCCTTTTATTAAGACAAGCTTCAGCTTATAGTTCCACCAGGTTTTCTTATAAATTGATGGAGCCCCAATAAGTATGCAATATTTACTGTTTCTATGTAATATCATCTAACAGAAAATGGTACGGCCTTAGAAACACTTTCTTGCATTTAGGCTTAAATATTTTTTTTGTCAATTTCATTAATCCTCTATCCTAACCTAAACCACTGTGCCCTCCTGTCGCCCGTTTTTCAAATCAGGTTGAATGGTGGAGGAGGCAATTAAAATAAGCTTGAGCTATAATTTTTTTTTTCGGTATAGTTGCTCTCGCTCGATTTTTTTTAATGCCGCTTTACGTTTGCCCTTAATAGAAATGAAATTGTCATCAAATGAAGATTGAGTTGAGAGAGACGACGATGACGACGACGACGATGACGATGGCAGTGAAGTTAATCGATGCACAGACAATGATGAGATGAGGGGCCAAATTCAATTAGAAGTTGACGCTGACGCTGAAATCAAATTAGTGTCGTCCCCCCCAGCCCCTTCCACTCTTCAGCAATTGGCAGGCCTTTCTTTAGTCCAACCATTTTTTGGCATATGCAATCTAAGTAGCTTTTGTATGTGGCACCTGCTTAAAAAAATACAATTTCATATTTCACTCCCCAAAAAAAGGACAACTGCAAGAGGAAGGAAGTTGAAACCATTAGAAAATACCAACCATGTGAAGCGTCGACAAATATAAACCACATGAGTCGAATCTCTGCCACTTTACCCCTTTCTATGCAGGGTTATGCCTGACTGCTCTCAAAAGTCCTTTTTAGATCAAGAGCGAGAGTGGGAGAAGCAGTAGGATATTAAGGTGTTGTAGTCTCTATATTTTTTTTTTATACTGCGGCGCTTGTTGGCATCCATTGCCCCAACATCCGTTCATATTTTTATATCCTCCCACACAACCAAAAAAAAAAAAAGGCACAACAATGACAGACCAGGACGAGAACGAGAATGAGAACTCTGCCTTACGAATGTTTGCTAGAGATGTTGATTGGCATTGCGTGGATTGAGGATGTCGGTTTTTTGGACTATGCGGGCAACAGAAAAAAGAATACAATACAACGAATTGGGGATACACTTGAAATTTTCTTCAGTTGAATCTTTTTCCCAGTGTAAAAGTTAAGTTCTTTACATTGAACCGTTTGATCTGTGCTTTAATGACTCAGTCAGTCAGTCATATTTATTCTAAACTAGGCTTTTTAACTAAGCAAATCTTTCTTTCTTCCCTTCACAAAGTCAAGGACAAAGTTTAGCCGTTTAACCTGTGCGTTGATGACTCAGTCAATCAGTTATATATTTTCTCCTTCTAAAATACTTTCTTAGTGCTTGCCTGCTCTTATAGTTCAAGATCTGGTTAACTAAGCCGTTTCACCTGTGCGTTGATGACTCAGTCAGTCAGAGACAAATCTATAAACCTTACAAAAGAAGTTTCAAAACTTGTAATCTAAATGAATGTAACCCCCTTTCGATAGAGTATAAAAAGAACACCACTCCAAACCACCGGACAGAAGAGAAGAGTCGCACCGTGCTCATAAATTATTGTCTAGACTATGATTTTAACGTTTTTTGATTATGAAAGCCATCCAAATACAAAATACAAAAAAAAAAAAGACAAACCATATTTTTGTATAAAATAAAAACCTTTTTTTTTTGTGTGTGTGTCGTTTTATATGTGTATGTAGATATCATATCAATAAGCAAAAGGATTAGACATGTGACTGGAAACCCTTTTTGGGTCGTCCTCGAGTGCTTATCGAGGCGGGAGCCAACAAACTCCAACCGAAAAAAAAGAAATTTATATATGTACAATTTTTTGGCAGCCTGCAAATATGAATAAAAGTCAAGTTCGCTGGCAAAGGATGAGTACAAGTGGAAGCCAGACAATTATTAAGCAAAAGTTTAACGAATTAGAAACACAAAATAATTGTGGATGGGTGAATGGGTGAGTACCCGGGCAAAGGGTTTGATTAAAATGCTGAATGGCGAGGCACAAAATTCTAGACAATAAAATCGAAACATAAATCGAAAATTGTTAAATTCGTATAAGAAAATGTGAAAGGAGTAAAGATGGTGGGGAGGGGGGTTGGGCGCCTGGGAATTGTAAAGCTGTCAAATTTTAATTACAAAACTTTATAATCCAAAAAATACAACAACAACAACAACAGCACCAAGCAAGACGCTTCAAGAAGACGCGCTTTCCCACCCAACCCCAACTCAACCACCATTTGTTGTGTTGCCAAATCAATTCAATAACTGTACCGTTATGTGCGTGTGTGCGTAAATGAATGACTTGAATGACTGACTGACTGACAAACGTAGCAACTGAGTGTCTGACTGATGAGAATCGCACTTTGGGGGCCGTTTCGTGCCAACTTCAACTTGCAAAATGTTTGATTTATGCCTTTGAATTGTTGTAAATTGCCCCCCCCCCCTCCGAACCCCCAAAAGACGCCCCATTACTTTACCCCGTTTGTACCACCCACTGTGCCCGTTCCATTGACAATTGACAAATCATGCAAAAATGCTGGAAAATTACCTGATTATTTTGCCAAGTAACTGAAAGTAAAGAGCTCAACATTTTGATTTCAACATTTGTGGACACAATTGGAGTTGTGGAAGGAACTGTTAGAAATGTTTTTTTTGAGTACATTCAAAATACTCTTTCATTTCTTGATGAGTGTTCTCTACATTTTCGAGATTTTGATAAGTTTATTGAATTAAATCAAAATGTTATTGATGGTTTTTTGTTTAAATTAAAGCATTTGTGTATGAATACATTCATAATACTCATAGAACATTCATTTTATAATGAGTTGATTCATTTACAACCTAAATAGTGTAACTTTATGGATTTAAATCGTACTTCAACTCACAGAATTCTGTATGAATACATTTATATTATATATAAAGCATTCATTTTATAATGAATACATTCATTTACAACTTAAAAAGTGTCACTTTATGGTCTTTCATAGATGTTCAATTCCCAGAATTCTGTATGAATACATTCATAATATTTATAGAACATTCATTTTATAATGAATTAATTCATTTACAACCTAAATAGTGTAATATTATGGATTTAAATGGTACATCAACTCACAAAATTCTGTATGAATACATTCATATTATTCATAAAACATTCATTTTATAATGAATTAATTCATTTACAACTTAATAAGTGTCACTTTAGGGTCTTTCCTAGAAGTTCAATTCCCAGAATTCTGCATGAATACATTCATAATATTCAAAGAACATTCATTTTAAAATGAGTTAACTCATTTACAACTTAAAAAATTTAACTTAATGGAATTTTATAGAAGTTCAATTCACAGAATTCTGTATGAATACATTCATAATATTCATATAACATTCACTTTATAATGAACTTATTCATTTACAACTTCAAAATTTTATTTATGGATTTTAATAGTAGTTCAATTCAAGACAGTGTCTGTCTTAATCATGGATACTCTTTAGACACTTATTTCCCTATGAGTATATTCATTTATTTGACTCTATTTTGTTAATGTGTCTTATATGAATATATATTTGGATATACAATTCGTAGAAATAGTAGATTAATTGGTTCAATTAAATGATTAGTTTATGAATCTCATGCTTATTCGAATTGTGTATGAATATTTTATAAGCCTATTCAAAACTTTGAATAGTAAGCTTTGAATGTATGTAAAGTGTATGAATGTAGTCAAATTAGTAAGTAAATGTTATTAGTAGTTACTGAATACATCTACATAATCACACATATTTGTTGTATAAATGAGTATCAAATGAGTATATCATGAGTTTATTCAAAATACTATCCAATCCAATTCAAATGAGTTTGAGTAGTATGTGAGTCTGACATAAAATTATTTCAAAATAGTGAGTAGCTTATAATCAGACCGAAGTATCTTTATTTATATGAGTACAACCAGAATATACTCGAATTAGTGAGTAATTTATTCAAAATCTTCAAGTGTGGGCTACACTTGTTTGTTTATTATTAGAACTTCAACAATTTACCTTAAATAGTGAGTAGTTTATTCAACTTATGCAAGCTCATTTGTATTTTTATTATGAGTACATCAAGAATATATTCAACAAAATTTTAAGGTGTAGCCCATTTATTTAAAACGTATGAAAACATCAAGAATTTACCTC
Organism: Lordiphosa clarofinis; assembly: GCA_018904275.1. Taxonomy (NCBI): domain Eukaryota; kingdom Metazoa; phylum Arthropoda; class Insecta; order Diptera; family Drosophilidae; genus Lordiphosa; species Lordiphosa clarofinis. Next base: position 795,878 of record JAEIGQ010000018.1, read on the forward strand.
AAATAGTAACAAGTAATTTATTCGATTTGTACAAGTTTAACTCATTTATTTGAAATGTGTATGAGTACATAGAGAATTTACTCGAAGTAGTAAAAAACGTAATAAAATATTCAAGAGTAGCTAATTTCTTGGATTTGGGTTTGAGTAATATTTGAGTATATTAAGAATAAAAGAAAAGTAGAAATAAATTCATTCGAAATCTCCAAGTGTAGCTTATGTATTTTGAAATGTCTAAGAGTAGTTTCGGAAAAAGGTTTGCGGATTTTATATGAATTGTTTCATTAAGTCATTAAACTTGAGTTTAAAATTGGTTGTAACTAAGTTTATTCAAGTAAAATATTCCAAATGCTTATGAGTGGTATATGAATTTATAATGAATACTTTCCAACATTTCTTAAAAACTTACTCCTAGGCCTGAGTATTTGAAGTGACTAAATGAATTTGTTAAGAAATTGTAAAATATTTACAAATTTTATTTATGTATACACAAATTCATTCAAAATATTTAAATTCTTAATGAATGAACTCTAAATATTTATAATTATTTATGAGTAATAATCATTTTAGACTTGCATTTACCCAAATCCCTTCTCTTAAATTCCTTCTCATGCAATCTTAAGGCATTTCAAACGCATATGAACCATTTCGCTTGAGTTTCCGTTTTCATATGTGACCTGCTTTAGTCTTTGTCTCTCTGTCTCTCTGTGTGCCGTCTTTCTTGCACTTCTTTGTTATCTTTTGTGGGGAAATTGCCAACTTGGGTATTGCCAGTTGCAAAATGCAAGAGCAACAACAACAACAATACAACAAAAGCCTGGGCGTCAAAGCTCTGGGGTGCACTTGGCAGACTTTAAAGCTCACTGCCAGCCTCCCCCATCCTGGCCCCCAGCCCAGCGAGACAGCTCAACACTTGAAACAATCAAAAATCAATGACAAAAAATGCAAAACTGTTGACGACATTGAGACGACGTCAACGACGACGCCAACAACGTGGAGGACTCTGCGGCTGTTTTGCTTTTTACTCATTTGTCTTTTGGCTTTCCAGCCTCCAGCCAAAAGTAACCCCTTTTCGAACTCTATCTCTTTGCTGTGTGTATATATATATCTATATATATGTTGTGTGTGTATGTTTGTATATATATTTTAAAATTTTTATGCCCGAATGAATTTTAATTCCTTTGACGGTTTTTGCTGCCTTTGCCATTGGCAGCTGAAGGCGGCTATTTCAGCCCTCGTTTGATTGCTTATTGTTAATTTGTATTTGTAGATTGGTTGTGTGTGTGTGTGGGTGTGTGTGGGTGTGCGCGCTGATTAAACCCTTTTGTAACCCCCACATAAGCTGCTACTTCTTCTTCTTCTTCTACTACTTGTTCGGCTGCTTCTTTTTAGCTTTTTGGTTATTGTGTAGCAATTTTGTTAATTACGAGAGTAGTTCGAAAAGTAATCAACACCTCAACAAAGCAACTACGGGACCATAATACTCCAAATAAAATAGGTCTTTGGTATCTAAAGTTTGGTGAATTATTTTCATATGGAATCTTTTGGTTTTGGCAGTTCCTTTGTTGAGGTGTATACTAAGCAGAACAAATATCTACATAATGTTGTTAAATTGATTGTATTGATTTCTTCCATCTTACAATCTTTTGAATGAACTGTAAAAATTGTATCAAAATCTGAAGACAATATCTTTTTAGTTACTAAAGGAACTACACAAATCCTTAATAAATTTGGAATACATTAACTTTAGGAACTTTTTAATCATACCACACAACATTTGAACCAGATCAGACAAGTATATTGCATAGTTCCAATAAGGAAAGAACGATAGGAAAAATGATTTTAAAGGAAAGATTATCTCGCATTCTTAATTTAATATATTGTTGGGATATTATATGGATGTAACTAAATCGGTGAACTATATCATATAGTTGTCATAGGAACTATTGCTTGAAAACTATGTTCTTTTGAGACCTTCTTTATTTACTTAGAATTGAGCAATACTAGACACTACCAAAAAAATGTTGAATTAGTCAGACCAAACTATATAAAATAGTTCCCATAGGAAAGATCGAAAATAAATTATCTAAAAATAATAAAAATCTCGAAATAAAAATCTCATAGAAAAGTTATCATTTCCAATTATATATATTATTTGGATGAAATGTAAAAATTTTGCCATAATCGGTGGACTATAACATATAGTTAATATAAGAACAATCGGTTGAAAAAGATTTTCTTGTAAGCTAATGTCTTCACACTGAAAATTCATAAGTTTTATGATCTTTTAAATAATTCTACAAAATGCTTACCAGATCGGACAGCTATATAGCATAGTTCCAATAGAAAATATCGAACGGGAAATATAGTTTTTTCAGAAATACCGAAGAAAATTAAGTATTTTCAAAATATTAATAATATTTTAAGATTTGATCAAAATTGGTTTACTATAACATATAGTTAATATAGGAACAATCGGTTGAAAAATATTTTTTTGGAAGATATTGTCTCTACACTCAAAATTCATCAATTTTAGGCACTTTCAAATAATTCCACAAATTTTTTGCCAGATCGGACAACTATATAGCATAGTTCCAATAGGAAAGACTGAACGGTAATTGAGTTTTTTTAAGAAATTCCAAAGGAAATTAAACATATTCAAAATGAATACATGAATTGTATAAAATTAAAAAATTAAATCAAAATCGGTAGACTATGTCATATAGTTACCATAGAAACAATCGGTCGATAAATATTTTCTTTTATTATTTAGTCTTTACACTCAAAATTCATAAATTTTAGGAACTTTAAAATAGTTCCACAAAGTTTTTACCAGAGCGGACAACTTTATATTATAGTTCCAATAGCAAAGATCGAGATATCCCAAAGAAAATGAAGCATTTACAAAATTTATACATGACTGGTAAAAAATTTTGGAAAATTTCATCAAGATCGAAAACAACATTAAGAATTATCTATGGGAAAAATACATTTTCTTTTAAGATAACGTCTTTACTCTCAGAATTCATTCATTAATCTTAGGCGATTAATTATTACATATTCAATCAAAAAGGTTAAACTTTACAGCATCAATTGAGAGAATATTACAGGTTACTAAGGGTTTATACGGGTGAGCTATTAACGATTTGATTTGAAACTAAACTAGGAGGACTTTATATGTGAAATAATAAGGATAAGGGTTAGTAAAACCTACATAAAATCTCCAAAGCCTATTCGCTCAACTTTTGTCATTTATAAAGGCAAGCCGATTTATACTGATTGATTTTATGAAAACTATTAACGAACAACTTTAGTTGCTGCCCTCGTAGCCTAAGGTATGAATTGTTCATTTGTTTTCTGTAACTGACCAACTCTTTCTCTCTCTCCAGATGAAAAATGTAAATTTTCATAATTTTTAGTAGTTCTCCACTTTCCCTACCCCCAAAACTTTTGTGTGTGTGTGTGAGCTTAAGGGTGGAAAATGAGTTTTTGGGTTGATTTTGATTTATGGTTTTAATATTTCTTTAAAGTCAAAATGACAAAGTACAGTTGTGTCTGCTCACACACACACACACACACACACACATGCAGAAGAACCCTTCGTCTTCGACGAGGTACGCTAATTGCGTTTATTTAACAAAACAAATTTTTTACATTTTCTTTCATTGGAGGGCTGCGCTCTAATTGCCAGCTCCACCAACTTCTCCCACCAAAAGATTCTTATGCAATTAATTTGAGTCTTCGTTGTCGTCGTCGTTGTCGTCTTGTCATGTCTTTTGCCTCTTTTTTTATTTGGGGGTGGCTTTCCTGCTGCCTGCCGCCTGGTTGTATGCTAATGAAAAATCGAACACGCATGCGAGGCGGAACGTACGACGGCAACGGGTTCTTCTACCCCCTTCACATGTTTTGTGTCTTGTCTTTTTGATTGATAATAGAATTAACTGTGGAACTAAACTGACTTGTTTTGCATTTGGCCTCACATGCTAATGCCAATTATGACTGCATTCCGCCATAGCATTGTTTATGGCCAATAATCATCATCATAATCAAGGCAACGCGGTGACTTTTTATTGATAAAATAACATCAAGTTTCGTTTCGGGGGTAAATCATGTGTGTGTGACACGCAATTTTGTAGTTAGAATTATGTTGATTAGTTTCGATTTGCATATCGAAAAGGGAGCTAGATTCATGTGTGTGGTACAGTTCAGACAAAGGGCTTCAATTAAAAACCGCGCCATCAAATTAATTTTAATCACATAACAAGGTATACAACACACACACACACACACACACAGACTCAGACAAGCCACCTGGCTGTCATTAAAAAATTTCGTTGCATACCACACGGCGCTGCCGGAAAACTTTGTCTTGTCAACTTTCTGAGCCAGCAGCAGCAGCACACACGCACTTAAGAAAAATTCCCTTGTCAAATTTGCCAATTATCATATTTTCATCAAACAAAAACAAACTCCCCTAACTGTACCTGGCGGCCATGTTGCTTAATTTCATTATTGAATTTTCCTGTTGTTGCAGATTAAAGCACTTTTGGATGAACTGCAGCGCCTGCGTGCCCTGGAACAAACTCATCTGGTACAAATTCAACGACTTGAGGAACATTTGGAGGTCAAGCGACAGCATATCATGCGACTGGAGGCCCGTCTCGATAAGCAGCAGATCAATGAGGCATTGGCCGAGGCCACAGCCCTGGCAGCTGCCACCATAACAAATAATAATAATAATAATAACAATAATAACAATAGTAACAATAGTGGACAAAGCAAAGACAACGTTAACAGCAAAGCAAGCGAAACAGTTGCCGTTGAACAGGAGGTGGCCACAGCCATGCTGGTGGAGGGCGAAGATGATGAAGAGGATGAGCAGCAGCAGCAGCAACAGCAGAGTCAGCAGCAGCAGCAACAAGAAACTGATCGTGATGAGGAACAGGATGAGGATGAAGAGAACGATGAACAGGATGTGGAAATGTCCACAACTAACAACCATCCAACAGAGGGCAATGAGTTGAAAATCAAAAATGAACAGCAGTAAGTTCTAACAAAATCATAGATCACGGTCGCCAATTGTTTTGCACGAAACTGTACTTGAAATGAAAAGCAAAACAATTAAGCAGTCTGTGTCAAAGACTTGATATACCCAGGCGAAGTTAGCTTAGGTTGATATATAGATGAAATACTTCAATTAACTTAAGTCTGGACACACTAGAAAAAGTTTTTAAAGAGCTCAACTCCTTAAAATAAAAACTCCGACTTTTGAATTGATTGTGAACAAAATCTTTGGAGATTTCTCACACAAAAATCGTCAAGAAAGCTAATTTCCTCAAGTCTGGTCACACTAAACAAAGTTTATAGAGAACGTAACTTCTTAAAATAAAAACTCCGACTTTTGAACTGATTGTTTCTAAAATCTTTCCGACAGAAAGTTAATTTACTTAAGTCTGGTCACACTAAACCAAGTTCACAGAGACCATAACTTCGTCAAACAAAAACTCCGACTTTCAAATTAATTGTTTTCCAAATCTTTAGAGATTTCTGACACAAAGATAAGGAAAAATGATTTTCTTAAGTATGGTTACACTAGACAAATTTCATAGAGACCTCAACTTCTTTAAATAAAAACTACAACTTTTAAATTGGTTGTTTCCAAAGTCTTAAGAGATTTCTGACACAAGAAAGCTGATTTCCTTAAGTCTGGTCACACTAGACAAAGTTTATAGAGACCTCAACTTCTTAAAACTAAAACTCCGAAATTTGAATTAATAATTGTAAAACACAGCGTAAAGAAACTTAATTTTATTAAGTCTGGTCACACCAAACAATATTCAGAGAGACATCAACTCCTTTAAATAAATACTCAAAAATTTGAATTGATTGTTTTCCAAATCTTTAGAGATAGTCAAGAAAGTTAATTAACTTAAGTCTGGTCACACTAAACAAAGTTCATAAAGACCAGAACTCCTTAAACTTTTATATCCAAACAGTTTTCATGGGTATTGGTAGCATGGAGAGAATTTACCACGTACTTAAATTTTTGTTATAATTTTTCCAAAGACTGGTCACAATAGTTTATGTGACTTACCAAGCAAGTTAAATTTTCGACTTCTAAATCTCTAAAGAATATTTGAACACAACGTAAAGAAAGCAAGTTTCAATTGCCTTAAAGATCACGGTCGCCAACTACTTTGCTTGAAACTGTACTTAAAATGAGAAAGACACCAGCCTGGGTATATCTTTGCTCCTTCTTAGCTAGACACCAACTCAACTGTTTAACTTATGACATTTCCCTTTACTTCTTCTCCTTCTTCTACTTTTCATAGCAGTCCCCTTGATCTAAATGTGCTGAGTCCACAATCGGCTTTAGCCGCTGCAGCTGCAGCCGCTGCCGCTGCCGCCTGTGCCAATGATCCCAACAAATTTCAGGCTCTTTTATTGGAACGCACCAAAGCTTTGGCCGCAGAGGCTTTGAAGAATGGTGCAGTTGCCGCTGCAGCCGCTGCAGCCAGCGAGGGTAAGTACTCCCACCTTCAGTCTGGTTGGTTTGCTGTTTGTTTTCTCTGAATCGACCCCAAAGCTATAGTTTATGATCGAAGAAGAGTGCAGAACAAGGCGGCGCCAATTTTTATGACTTTTGGATTGGGCAAACAGCGGCCAGACAGTTTTTTTTTTCGTATTCTTTTGCCATACTAAACACCTTTTGTTGTCGTTTGTTGTCGTTGTTGTTATTTGAGTTGCTCTGCATGTTTATTGATAAGAAACCAAACACACACACACACACTTACACACATGGAGAGACAGTCAACATTTTATTTGATTTCAATTCTCTAAACGAATTCTCAAAAATTGGCGAAGAAAAAGAAAATGCGAAAATTTGGATTAATTTTTGGCGTTTTGTTCCCTGGATGTTGTTGTTGTTTAAATACACACAAAAACAAAAAAAAAAAGAAAAGAAAAGAAAAACAACAAAAAAAGCACCAAATTTTGTTGTAATATTCCCCGCAGAAAAGACGCTCGAACCTGTACAGGAAACAACCAAGAATGAAACACCAGAGAAAGTTGCCCATGCTGAGCAGCTGCAGCCGCCACATGCAACACTCGAAGAGCAGCTGGTGAATAGCTATTGGAGACGTGGCTTTGAAGCTGGCCCTGTGGGGAATGGCAGCAAAACGCCAACAATTTATCAAAATTCGCTGCCGCCGCCTTTGCCACTGCCGCCGCCGCCCACCGCAGCAGCAGCAACTCTTACTACCCCTCAGCAACAACAACAACAACAACAGCAACCTCAACATGGACCCTCGTCCACCGCTTTGCTCAGTCAATTGGTTAACTCAACTTTCTCCCACCCTTCTCGCCTAGATGCCGGCAACAGCCAACACCAGCATCAGCTACACCATTCGCACAACAGCAGCAACAACAGCAGCAGCAACAGCAGCAGCACCAACAGCAGCAGCAACAACAACCAGAGCACACCTCAACCCAGCGGCAGCACCAGCGACATCCTCAACCATGTGGGCCATCATCCCGTTGGTCATCATCATTCCCATCACGGCCACAGCCAGTTGTTGCATCAGGCCGCCGCCGCTGCCCATCAATTCGATTCCAATTCCTCAACCAGCTCCAACAGCACCGCCCAATTGGCCGCCAGCATAGCCAATAGTAGCAAATCCTTGCTCCAGGCCGCCGCCGCTGCCGCCGCCGAGGATAACAACAACAGTTTGACGCCCAATGCAAATGCAGCGGCTGCTGCCGCCGCTATGGCCGCCCATGCCCAGCATGCGGCCGCCTTGGGTGCACCCGGTTTCTTGCCGTTCCAATTTGCCGCTGCTGCAGCGGCCGGACAAGATGCGCGTGCCCATTATCGTTTCGCCGATGCGGAACTGCAATTGCCGCCGGGCGCATCGATGGCGGGTCGTTTGGGTGAATCGCTGATACCCAAGGGTGATCCCATGGAGGCCAAATTGCAGGAGATGCTGCGCTACAATATGGACAAGTATGCCAATCAGGCATTGGATACGCTGCACATATCGCGTCGTGTGCGGGAATTGCTCTCCGTGCACAATATTGGTCAGCGTCTGTTTGCCAAATATATATTGGGCCTGTCGCAGGGTACCGTGTCGGAGCTCTTGAGTAAACCGAAACCCTGGGATAAGCTAACGGAGAAGGGGCGTGACAGTTATCGGAAAATGCATGCCTGGGCGTGTGATGATAATGCGGTAATGCTGCTTAAGTCGCTGATACCCAAGAAAGGTGAGTGGATAGTTACAGTGTGACCATATATTTTGGAATTTGAATATTTTTGGGAAATTCTTACGAAAAGTCATTAGAAAGTAGATTTGAACTTCTAGAGATGGTAATGGTGACACATTGAAGAGCTAGCCACAATCGGTCCTGCTTTAGGGCTAAAATAATTGATAAATGTACGCTAGCGTACATAAAAACGAAGCTTTTGCGGGCTTTAAACTAAAATTCGTCTTAACATTCGCTTAAAAACGTGCTTATGATACTTTTTGGTCAGCTGTTGTAAGCGAAACGTTCGTTTTCACTATTGTTATCGTTAGTTATCAGTCCTGACTCTCAGTTAAGGCCTTTACACCACTTCAAAAGTAATTAAAACAAATTTACTGCAAAGATTGTACGATCAATTAACTCGATTTTCGATCAAAATGAATTTAGTTCCTGAAAACCGACTTATCGATATTTTAGTGTTAAGGTATCGTCATAAAATGAAGGTCACACGGTATATGAAATAGAAGATAACGTGACAGAGAAAAAACGCAGTAAATTATGGCCAAAACGAGACAAAACTTAGCCCGCATAGACATTGTAAATAGATAACCGTGTGTAAATAGTGTAGAAATGAAAACCCCTCGCTTTCACTAGAAAATCTGAATTTTTGTAGTGATTACAACAAATGAATAGCTTAACAATGAGAGAATTAAAAGTGAAATTTCTAGAATAATTATCGATAAATTTATCGATAGTATTAATAGTACGATTTGATTCAATAATTTAAAATAAATAATCTGAAATATATTGTGAAAAATTATAAAATCGAGGAAAATATTTAAATTCGGCAAATTTATCGATATTTTTTAAAAAATTAAATTTAGTTAATTTTTCAGAGAACTTTCAGCGGGCTCTAGGACAATAAGTTTTGGTTTTGTTTTCTAACTTTTCAACCACGCAGGCTGTTTGACTGTATAGCTATTTCATGAACTTTCTCAACTCAATCATCAGCTGTCTTTGCCGATCTTTCATGAGCTGGCTTAAGCTTACTCATGACAGAATTGCTATAATCCTTTCTTATAATCGTTTTTTCAAATACATTTTTGGAATTGATTATAAATAATACCACAAGACAACAAAAATTATACCTTTTTAAGTCAATTAAAGGGTTGATTTTGATTCTAGATAAATTCCGTGTGTTGAATATGAATCAACTTTGAGAAATGGTCTACTACTTCTGGATTTTAAAAACATTTTATAATCGTTTTGTGGGGAGCCTACACTTTATTTTTGATTCTCTTCATATTATTGTTCAGTTCTTTCTCTTAACTTAAAAATAAATTAAGCCAAACAATTTAACGATTTTTTTAAGCAAAGATATACCACTTTTAATATAAGCGTAAGAAAGAAATTATTTTTTAAGGCCCATAAGTATGCAATGAATGTTGTTGAATATTTTTCTTAGAATTCAATACTAATGTTTAGCTTTGTGTAGCAATGTTATATCTTGGCTTAAGAAAATTGTACAATAGTTTAGCATAAACTAAAGTTCCTTCTTTAAACTATACCTTGTAGCCCAGTGTAAGAGAGTTGTATCAAAAGTAATTCTGGCTCTATACACAAGTTGTAACCCTCCCTCTGAAGCAACAAAAAAGTTGTCAAAAACCTTTGGCATAAATTTAATACTAAGGTACTTAGCAAGAGGGAGCGAAAGAGCCACAGGAGTACACCAATTGAAACTCACTCAAATTAAACAAAAAATGCATTTCATTTTTACCACACTTCCCACCTCCCCCCCCCCCCCCCCCTGGTCTTAGCAGCTAATAATACTAGCATATTAACACATAATTTTAGCAGACGTTGTCTATTTAGTTGACCAGAGACCAGGCCAGAGAGTGCAAAGAAATTGACTAAAAATAGACAAGCGTCCCAAAAACAAAAGACAAAACAAAAGCATTCCAAATGCCTGCTGCCAGCCTGCCACATTTATTTGTCACAAGCCATAAAGCGGCACAAAAGTGGCAAGGCGATAGGCAGGGAGGAGTGACTAAGTGGCCAACGGGCCGTATCAATTCTTTCTGCCTTTACGCGATTTTTGGCCTCATATATTTATTGTATTTTATTTTATTTGATTTTATTTATAAACAAAACACATTAAAACAAAAATTTTGTTCATAAGTGTGGCGTTCAGCGTTTTGTGGTGGCCACGACGAACAATACACATAAATTAGCATAAAGTTCGCTCAACAATTTTCATAAATGTATGATGATCAGAGGGAAAATTTGTGGGGTTTGTGTTATATGTTTATCACTTTGGCAGATGAGGCAATAATCCATTCAACAGGAATTTCTATAGCCTACTATTAGGTGGGGGAACATTTTTGAACAACAACTAAAGCAAAAATTCTTTAAAAGATGGATTATGTTTATGAATTGTTCAAATTTCCTAACGCAATAAATCCTTAAAATCTAAAATTCCCCTTGTAAGCCTCCAATGGTTTATTGTTGATATACAAAAATCACCAAAAAATTTTAAGATACAGTTATTATAGATGCATCAAAAAATGTTAAATACACTTGGTATCGATTATTTATATGATAAATGGAATACTTTTGGAAATTTCTCATCTGACTCATTCTATTAAATGGTATTCTTTCATATCTATTGATCAACCAAACTTTAAGGTTATCGAACAATCAGGCAAATCGTTTAATCTGTTAATTCCATAATACATTGTCTTTTTCTTGTTCAGTAATTTGTAGGGTAGGGTGCTATTATTATTTGTTAGTCCAAAAGCTAAAAAAAAATAATTTTCTATTGATTACTTTTATGATTAATCGATTAAATTTAATAATTTTCTTGTTTACTTAATTGTTGATCAGTCGATAAAATTTTGTATGTATTGATATCAAAAAGTGTTTTGGTTAGGAAATTATCGATTAATCCTGTGATATATCGATTATGTAAGAAATTCCAAATTTAATTATTTCCTTGTTGAGTTAATTGTTGATCAGTTGAAAAAATTTTGTATGTTTTGAATAATTAAACAGTGCTTTAGTTAGAAATTTATCGATTACTCATGTGTTAAATCGATTATTTAGGAAATTCCAAATTTAATTATTGTCTTGTTGAGTTGACTGAACAATTCGTTAATCAGTTGACAAAATTTTTGTATTTATTTGGGGCTTTACTTAGAAAATAATCGATTACTTCTTTGATAAATCGACAAATTTATAAACTCGAAATTTAATTATTTCTTTGCTGAGTTATTGAGTTGACAACATTTTGTATATTAATTAAACAAACATTGCTTTAGTTAGAAAATTATCGATTACTCCTTAGATAAATCGGTAATCTTAGACATTTTACATATTACTTCCCCGTTTTTCAGTAGATTATGTAGCGAAGTTACTGAAATATCTAAAGTAACAGACCAAACAATCCATGACATTTTTTATTTATCGATAGATACATTTTCTGTAATAAATCGATTATTTTAAAAATTTCATATATAATTATTTTCCTTATTTAATTATTTAAATAGAATTGTAGATTTATCGATTAATCGATATTATTCTGTAATTTCTTGCCCATTGTTTCTTTACATTTGTATGAAATGGAAAATGACGAAACGGAGAGTAGAACGTCATAGATAGTAGAATATGAACAAAGACAGACGCTGTATATAAAATACAAATCTATTGTAAATAGAAAACCGTGTATAAATAGTATAGAAATATAAACGATTTACGCAATTTTTGGATCGGATTTACATCAAATGAATAACTAAACAATGAAAGAATTAAATGTGGAATTTCTAGAATAATTATCGAAAAATTTATCGATAGTTTGAAATGACACTATGTTAAAAATTGAACATGAAACGAACGATTTTGAGTGGTTCTTGGTATTTGAATAAAAATTTCCCATTACTTAATTCGATAAAACAAAGATTTATTCATTTCTCAGGGACTTTTGTTTCAAAAACTATAAAATAAAACAAACAAGTTTAGAAAATATACGATTATGGAACAAAAATTCCATTCTCATTTCATTAAAACAAAGATAAATGATTACTCAAACTTGCCATCGATTTGAATCCATTTTCCAACTAAGCGATTATTTATCGATCACATATTTTTGTTTAGCCCCAAGCCCTTAAAATATGCAACAATTGTTGTTAGCCATAAACTTTTGGCCCCCCAGCCCTAGCCCTAGTGCCGCCTACACTGCCCCCCATCCTGGTTAAATACAAAGACCAACGACTTCAAACGAAATGGGGTGGGGGTGGGGGGGGGGGGGCAGGCATGTCAACGTTTTGCATGCCTCGTTGAAGGCGGCAGCAGCAGTTGCTGTTGCAGTTGTTTACATTTAATTCAACTTTACGTTTGTGGTGTTTTTTTCTTCTTTTTTCTCTCCTGTTATTGTTGTTGTTGTTGTAATTTTATATTTTTTGTTTCAAGCCTTTCACAGACCAATTGTCACGGCAGTCGTCGCGCCCAACTTCATAACGCGCTTTAAACAATTACAATTCAAAAATCATTGACGCGATGCTGGGGGTTAACTTTTATTTCATCATTTCCTCAACAATGACTTCAAAGTACAGCGGAAATATATACCTACAAATATATATATATATGGAGTATATATATAGGTATAGAAGGTGGCTTAGTGTCCAAGTCCAGGTCATTTATCCTAGCATACTTCTAGGCTCTATTTGATAATAATTAACTGAGGGGGGGAAAAAGCGTTGATAAACAGTTACAGTTAGTTGTTGGCTGCCATGAGTAATCGTCATAAATTAATTGTCAACATTTGCATGCACTTAGACACACATACACACACACGCACAGGTAAGCTCCGGGTAAAAGGGCTTTGCATGCGTGTCTACTGTGTCTCCTGTCGCTTGGGTTAGACTTTAAAAATACTTTTTTTATTCGCATTGACATATTTGTAGCCCGTTTTAACTTGTTTGTAAATTGATGACTAATCAATAAAAAAGTAAACAACATATCAAGTGGGGAAAAGGGGGTGGGGGTGGGGGCGGGTGGGCGGAGCACAAATTCACGCCTAATGTGCAAATTGAGCCAAATGCAACCCGCATTTCAGTCACTTCGTTGTCGTCGGCTGTCTTCGTCTTTTGTGGTTGTTGTGGCTGTTGGCACGTTGATTATACGCAAAAATCAAAAATAATTAAAATTTCACCATTTAATGTTTTGGACGACAGCCAAAATGAAAACCAATGTGAAAATATGCTTTACAAGCACAGACAAGAACAGTTTCGTCTTGGAAATCTTAAAGTCGTCGGCAAAGATTGCAAAAATTATACAAAAGTTTCATTTAAAGTTCTGTTAAACGCCCTTAAAAATGTGTAGCCTACTTTTGGGATACTCAAAATAGTTGGCTTTATAGGCATTGCACCTTCTGGTACCTTTAATCACTAATCAAACTCTAAGAAAAGCATAACTTGCTTCCAAGCTGGAGTAACATACCATAAAAGAAATTACAAAAGTAATAAAGTCAGTCAAGCCCGACTCTAATATACCCTATAACGTGTAACAGCTGAAAGCAGCATTGCTTTTGTTTTGCGGCAGCGAACTCTCTTTTGGCCAGTGGTGCCCAAACACACACTATCAAGCCTTGAGTGCCTGGGTAGCAGAACAAACACACATAAACGTCGTTATGTCAAATTTAGGCTAAAACATACGCATATCTCTCTGCTATCTAAAGACACGTGTGTCGTCTGCGACGCTGGCAGAATTATGACTTCCTATCACAAGGGATAGGGGAAATGAAATGTGGGCACCACTGCTTTTGGCCATTACTTGAATATCCTTCATCATAAATGGATCCACTACTTGTTTTCAAAAACTAATAGATGGCGCCACTTCTGTGACCATGTGGCAGCCCTGGTCACTCTGATCTCTGACAGCTCTGGTCACACTTATCCATCGTATACCTTACTACAATCGAATCTCTAGCATTAGTTAAATGGCTTCCTTAAACCTTTAAACAGCGTTCTTCAAATAAACTTCATTGCTCTCAAAACTAGAAAAGAGACTATTGTAAAGTATTCCATAGATAAGTGTGACCATAGCTGCCACAGTACTCCCCTTCCAGTGACTGTGTCACGTTTTAGAGGAGCAGTGTTTCCATATTCGGCGAGTTTTTCCCTAGCATTTGGAAGATTATTTTATCAAGAAACACCTTGAAGTGTCAATTTCGAGCCCTTTTGATGATTAAAAAGAAATTAGCTTCTTATGCGACTTAAGGAAGACTCGAAGATGACCCATGCAAATTGCTCAAAATTTTTAAAAAGTCTCGCAAATGAGTCGTACAGGATTCGAAACCGATCCGAAATTTATGATCAGAAAACGAACGCAATTATGACTACTTTAATCAGATAGAGAACTCGAAAAAGACTTGAATGTGATCAGAAATTTCAAAATAGTGCTGACTTGGGAGTTACTCCAACGGTTTATGTCAATAGTAACCTCGTATTGCTTCTATTGGGCGTCGAAAAGCAATTTCACCCAAGCAGGATGAGGTTGCTTCTCGTCAAGCCGATAGTTTTTCCTCTGGTTGAGGTTGCTTCTAGTTGTGCCTCTGGTTGAGGGCTTCGTTATGCCTTAGATTGAGGGCTTGGTTGTGTCACTGGTTGAGGGCTTGGTTGTGCCTCTGGTTGAGGGCTTCGTTGTGCCTCTGGTTGAGATTGCTTCTCATTGTGCCTTAGATTGAGGGCTTGGTTGTGCCTCTGGTTGAGGGCTTGGTTGTGCCACTGGTTGAGGGCTTCGTTGTGCCTCTGGTTGAGGTTGCTTCTCGTTGTGCCTCTGGTTGGGGGCTTCGTTGTGCCTTTGATTGAGGGCTTCGTTGTGCCTGTGGTTGAGGGCTTGGTTGTGCCTCTGGTTGAGGGCTTTAAAGGTAGGCGTACCCAGATCAAGTTTCTTTCAGATTTGGTAAATTTCTACCTCTTTCCATCGTTCAAATCAAGTGTTGTTGGCTCGTAAACTAACTAAATTGAACCACAGAAAAACTATGTGAATAGTCACTGAACCATAAGTCACAGAAAAACGTAAAACGGAATCAGTGAAGTGACCCAAAGAACAACTGAAAGTACAGACACTGAAAAATTAAGAGCGGAAGCGGTGAACAATGAGTCACTGAATAAAAAATCACTAAATAATAAGTCACTGAACAGACTCATCGTTCCTTTACCCATTGTTTAAACATAAACTCACTTAACTGACCCTGAGAACAACTGAGCTTACAGTCACTGAACCATAAGTCACTGAATAATGAATGAAGGAATCAGTTAACAATGAGTCACTTAATAAAAATTCACTAAATAATAAGTCACCGAAGACGAAGTCACTACTAAGTCACTGAATAATGAGTCACTGAACAATAAAATCACTAAAAAATTAATTACCTAATAATAAGTCACTGAACAATTTGTCACCTAATAATGCGTATCTTAAGAATTAGTCACTGAACAATGAGTAACAGAACAATTGGTCACTGAGTAATAAGTCACTGAACCATCATTTCACATTCACTCACATCACCTAACCATAAAAAAGACTCCAATAAGTTAGTAATTTCTAGTTAAATTTTAAACAATTTCAACTGCAAATCTTGATGCCAGCACATTTTGTTCCAGCTGAAAAGTTTGAACTATTTTACAAAAAAAAAAAAGGGGAAAAACATGTAGCAAAAAAACAAACTTTGTCTTTTGCACAAAATTTGCCGCAGCAAAATGTAGCCACATGTCGTGTTCAGGTTTTTTTTTTTTTTTGCATATAAGCCAGCTAATTACTTTGTAATGAACTTCGACAACAGCCAGGTAAAAATCATGACGAAAACAAATTAAAAATTGCAAGACAAAGTTGCCGCCCAAGCAGCCACCACATCAACATCAACAGCAACAACATCAACCCTTTGCCCTTATTAACGTGCAAATCCAAGCCAAAATGTGAAAATAAAAATGAAAAAATTGGCTCCGTTTGATGTTGGCATATCTACATATTGATGGTTCTTCATTTGCCATGCTACGTTTGCACTCAGCTCACCTAGAAGAAAGCCTCCACCTTGGTGTATCCTCCTTAATTGACACTTCTGCCTGGGGCAAGCCCAACTGACAGCGGAGCGCGCAACAGAAACAAAAGCAAAAACAAATGACTGGCATTTTAATTAGAAAATTTTTCTTGCAATTAATGCAAATTGCGTGCGTGTGCCAATTTCAATGGTTGCCGTTCAATTCGCTCGTTCAAAAACCCTTTTCGAGTGCGACACGCTGAAGAGTATGATGTGTGTGTGTTGTGTGTGTGTGTGTGTGTGTGCGGGCAAATATTTATTGTATTAGAATATAAAAAACAGAAACCTCTTCATGTGTCTGAGTTTTTCGTCTGATTTGTTATAAAAGGCAAATATTCATCAAGCAAATTGTCAAACCGTTGAGCAAGGGGCGGGCGGGGGGAAAGGATACACATATCATATCTATACATATTTTTATAACGACTAAAATGGCAGGCAACAGAACAGAAAGAAGAAAAAAAAATAACAACCAACACGTAAATCCGAAATCCTTTTGAATGACAATTTGGTCAACATGTTCCTCCTCTAATAAATTACAAACAAAAGCAAAAACAAAAATGTAAATCGCAGACAAAAAACACAGAAAAAAAAAATACAAAAGTGACCAACACACAAATTTATATCTATATCCATATTTATATATGTATAAAGGGGCGGGGGAGAGGGGGCGGGATGTGGCGTCTGGATGTGAAAGCCACGTGAGTTTCTTAAATTTAGACTTGAATTTGATTAAACAACCAGTTGAAGGTAGAAATTTTGACCACTGAAATGATATACGCTTCACCCGTCTGGTGTGGCGATACAGTAAGATGGGTAGCACTTCACACAGTTTGTATGGCGCCACAGCGGTGAAGGGTAGAACTTCTAAAAGATGGGTTGGAGCCACTGCAGCAGTAGAAACTACTTCACACAGTTCGTGTGGCGCCACAGTGCTGGGATGTTGTACTTCACACAGTTTGTGTGGCGCCACAGCGTCGGAAAGTAGTACTTTACACAGTTTGTGCGGTGCCACAATGGCGATGGGTAGTACTTTACACAGTTTGAGTGGCTCCACTGCAACAGTAGGAACTACTGCACTCAGTTCGTCTGTCGCCACATTGTCGGGATGTAGTACTTCACACAGTTTGTATGGCGCCACAGCGGTGAAGGGTAGTACTTCTCTCAGGTTGTCAAAAGCCACTGCAACAGAAGGAACTACTTATCCTCGGGAAAATATGCGATAATGATAGTTTACATTTTGGGCAAAAATATCGATATTTCGATATATCGATAGTATTTTCGTCATCCCTAGTTCTTAACTATATTTTGTAACGCGAGATCCTCTGCACAAAATTCTTCTTAATTGACGACGCAGCTCATCTATGTCACTCGTTTTCATCTATCGTTCAATTTGACCTACCAGTGTGTGCGTATGTAACAGTAAACAATGCTAGCAACACGTAGGGGTGGCTATTTGGGACGTCGAACGAACACATGCAAAATGTTAGGACAGCAAAAACAGATCAATACTTACATTAAACGATGGATGACTCCAGACAGATGTTAACACACGCAGAACAATTAACCGACAATGCCATTCCTTTGTCTCGCATTCGAATATGAGCCCGATAAGTAAAGATTTGAATACATTTGCCCATTCTCGTTCCGTATATCTGGAAATGACAATAATATTTATCAACAACAATCGCAACCTTGCTAACAGAGCATCCATTTGGTTGAGGCTTACAAAGTTTCCATTTGTGAAATTGCAAAAGAGTAGTATAGTATCATCAGCAATGGGCACCTCTCCAAGATGTATTTAATCACAACTGGCGTCAGACAGACGCATAAGAAATTGCCTTACTTTGTGGCACCAGCACGCACAAGCACACGCAGTTTCCTCGCTTCAGCTGGGCTTAGACATAGACCGCTTAACAGAAGCAGTGTGCGCGATCGAAACTCTCTCAAAGGAGAAAATATAATCAAGTTTTTTTACAAGTTTCAAATGAAAACATTTAAGTACTCCAGGGCCAATCAAACCTTCCCAATTATTACACCATTTGATGTGCCAACAAACTCAACTGGGAGACCTCCTCCTCCACCTATAGTAGTTGTTCAATGCTCTGCTAATTTGGCACGCGCCAGGCTTCAAAAAATTTAAAAAAAAAACTGACCAGCAAATGCTCAACCAAGCGTTGTCCTGTACGCTTTTTTCCCATAAATGGAATGAATTCAATTGCATATGCAAAAAGAGAAAAATGTTTGTTTGCACAAATTCAATTGAAATGGAGGAGCGGCAGCCGCAGCAGCCGCCAGGCTTTTTTTTTTTTTTGAAATGTCGCTGCTTCACAAAAAATCGACTGCTAAATTGCAAAATAATCACACAAGTGGTTGGTTCGCCCACTCGACTCGCAACTCCTGCGGCATGTTCTGTGGCCAGCACCAAAACATCAATCAGTCGCCAAACGAAAATAACTGAAAATCGCTTTACAATTGCCAAGCATAATCGATGCCCCAAAGGAGCAAACACTTTTTGATGGGGCAAAAGCGGAAACGGAAATCAACACATGAATGACAAATGTTGTGCAAAAACCAAAGAAAAAACGCCAATGATAGAGAATAGAGATGGACAAAAGGCGATAAAAGGCAGGACTCGTGGGTGGGGGGGTAGCAACTACAATAGATCGAGCTCTTAAGTGGAGAGGACTTCAGGTGGCCATTTGGATTTACGTTATGATTTTTGCCATTTTTTTCCCCCTTGGACGGGGCCATTGTCGTCGCTTCATTTGGGGATTACAAAGTGTTTTTGTGTTATAAAGTCGAAGATGACATTGATGACACCTGGATGACCCGCCGGCTGACCAAAAGGATGGCAACAGCAGACAGTAGAGCTAGAGCAGACAGCTTAAGCTTAGACCAGGGCAATGGACTTCAATAATATTTATGAGCTACAATTTTTTTTTTGTTTTTGGTTATTCGGTGGTTTGGGCTTAAAGGGCTAACATTTTTTGATCAATTTTTTTGTTAGAATTAAAGTAAACTGATCAGTGATCCAGAATGTCTGCTGAATGCGCCCCATATTTAAATTACACTCAGGGAAAAGAAGAACACATTTTGGGCTAGCATAAACTATTTTCAAATTCAAAAGTACTTTTTGTATGAAAGTTCTTGAATCAAGTGAGTATTTTTTATTCCAGTTAGAACTCCGCCTTGAGCTTGAGTCTCAGGTATAATTTGATCAGCTTATATTGTCAATTCACAGTTTCAAAAAGAATTAAATTCATTAATTCTCAAATGAACAACACTTTCAATTCAGTTTCAATATACATTTAATGCAATTTTGGTTTTTATGTCAATTTATGTTCGGTTTTCATTTAAATAATAGTTTCGACTCAATATATCTTTTATTGACAACTTTTTGAGTTTTGATTTCCATAATCTTTCAGTTCAATTGTGATTACATTTTAAATCATTTCAAGTAAATTTTCTACATTGCCTACACTTTTAATCAGGGCTGCAATTCGGTTGGGAGTTGAACCGTTCCAGAGTCGGAGATGATAAAACCTCGAGGTTCTTGAAACAGCTGTACAGTCGACCACACTCCTTTGTGGTGTGTGTATGTGTGTGTCTTATTTAAAAAGTTAATAACAGACACAAATTTAGAATATATAGACTGAACGTCTTTACGATTTTGTTAGAAATTAGTCAGTTGTCAAAATTATGCAGCGTAAATATTATCTCTAATACTCATTGCTTCATGACCTATTGCTAAAACGATCGATAATCCAAGCTCCAATATTATATTATCAAGCCTTCAATTTTTTTTCTTTTTCAATTTACGTAAGTATGTTTTCTGAACAAGATTATTCCTAAGCCCAAACCTTCTGAGCCCGCTCCGTAAACCTGATCCCAAAAGTTTCGCGGGTCAACCCCTGTCGATTTTTATAAGGCTTTTAGTTTAATATGTTTTCAATTCAACTTATCTTTCCATTCAAAATTTATCTTCGGTTACTATTGTTTGCTCAATGTTATTCAAATCAACAACACTTCGAATTCAGTTTCAATTCAATTAGTGTTATTTGTTTTGAAAACATTTAAAATTAAACGAACCTAAGAACCAAAATCTAACGAAAGAGCGCTAAATTCACGGTGTTTGGCCTTTTCCATTATCCCTTAGTAAACCATTTTTAAGCAAATTCGGCTATATATTATCTCTCAATATTGTCCCCCTTCAATTAAGATCTAGTTTGTATCAATTGTTGATTCACTTGACTTTCAACTAATTTTCCACTTCAATTTCTCTTTGAACTTTAGCTTAACTTTAATGTTGAATAATTTAATATTATTTTTTTAATTTTTGTGTTCAACTCTGAAACTAAAACCGATACGGTAAGACTTACGTTTACTGTCACACGTATTTTCACTCTCTATGCGTGTGTCAGCTCCTATCCCATGGGATAGACACTTGACATATTGGGCACCACTGATTTAGAGTTTGATAGTCCAAGCAACCCCTGCTTGGATTAATTTTAAATTCTTATGCTACTTCTGTGAGGAATACTCCCATCACAACTTTTAATAATTTCAAAAGATCTAGAAATATTATTGAATTTTTTTCCCACCAATTCAATATGTCTTTCTTATTTTTTGTTTGTTTTAGAAACATATTTTTTATCAAGATATCAGATAATGGTTAATTAGAACTGTTTCATTTTGATTTTTATTTGCACGTTAAATAATATAAGTGAATTTTTGACAAACTTGGTTTTGGACTCTTTTCTCCTGATAGTTTAATCAAATTATTGTTGTTCATTATTTGATTCTTCAGATATAGAAACCTTATATTTCGTAGATTCTCTAAATTCTAATTAGTGAAACCAAAGGTTTGATCAATGCGGAGTTAATGTTTTCGATTTCAAATTAACATTGAATTCAGATAGAATAAAAATGATTAAAGACTAACAGTTCGCAGTTGATGCTACTTTTGCTGTAACGATTTCACCTTAGGTTACAGAAAAAATCAGAATTAGGTTGCCCTTACACTGTTTGACACATGATACATGAAAGTCTAGTAGTCCTGCTTTTTGTTCTGTTTTAAATTTAAAAAAGCTTGTCAAATTCATAAAATTTCATGGTGAAATGCGGACCTACTAGATGTCATGGATCATGTATCAAACAGTGTGAAGGCAGCCTTAGTGTCTGTCAAATTTGAGCCGAAGTCGTTAATTTTTGGATCGGCTAAAGTAGCCAGCATCCAGTGTAATATCCTATTTGTACTTATAAGGAAAGTTGAAGAAGGTAAAGATTTTGGTTAGCTGCACTCACTCTTTCTCTGTGCCTGTTAGCAACAGAGCAGCGCAATTTATGTATGTAAATTGTACATCAAATTTTATGTTTATCAAAATTTTTACTAGTATCTTATTTTTTTTCTGTTCTGGTACTGATAACCGGTTAGGTTATAATAAAGGTTATGCGGTTACGGTTATAGGAAAAAAATTGTTTTCTTTTGATGGTTGCTACTCTGGGTTGTGTTGGCCGTCATTGTTCATCCAAAATGAAACTTCATTTTATTTTAAATTTTTCTCCTACGCGTTTCGGTCTCATTTTGCGCCTTCATCAGGTGTTCTTTAGCGGTTAAGGGTCTGTTTAACTTTTCAACAAGTTCCCCTTTAATTTGTTACTTTTGACAAATTTTCCAACTTAATTTCTCTTGCAATTCAATTACTTTAGATTCAATATTGAATTCTATTTTCTGAACAATTTTGAAAACTTTTAAGTCATTTGAAACTTATTTTAGTTTTCAGTTTCCACTTTTAATTTC
This sequence comes from Lordiphosa clarofinis, assembly GCA_018904275.1. Classification (NCBI taxonomy): domain Eukaryota; kingdom Metazoa; phylum Arthropoda; class Insecta; order Diptera; family Drosophilidae; genus Lordiphosa; species Lordiphosa clarofinis. The sequence goes on from JAEIGQ010000018.1 coordinate 818,008, forward strand.
AAATCAACTCAATTGTAGGAAAAAGTTGTTATTGCTACCATTTTTCTCTCACTTTATGGACATTACCACAAATTCCCAAATTTCTCTCAGTGCTTACCCCCCCCCCCCCCTGCACCACATCCATTCTTCTGCACAAAGCAGTTCACACACAGCCTAAAAGCTGTTGCATTCAGTTGGCTTTTCAAATTCAGCGCCGCATTTTATGGCCACAAATTTGCGCTGGCTTTTTGAACGCTTTATGGCTTAATTGGGGCCCCCAAAGTGTGCGGAGGGAGGTGAGGTAGGTCCGTCCACTCTGTGGGCTATCAATAGGGCTTCAATAAATGAGCAGAAACCGAATAAGCTTATAAACATTTACAACGTTTAATGGGCAAAGGAATTTAATGATCATCCTTCTCCTCCTTCCTACTCCTCTTTACAGATTCTGGACTGCCTCAGTATGCGGGACGTGGAGCTGGAGGCAGTGGCGGTGATGATTCCATGACCGAGGATCGCATTGTGCATATACTCAGTGAGGCCTCCTCGCTGATAAAGAATAATGTGGCAGCTGTCCAGCAGCAGCAGCAGCAGCAGGAGCAACACCGACGTCACGAGGATACGCACAGCAATGAGGATAGCAAGTCACCACCACAGAGTTGCAGTTCGCCGTTCTTCAAGGTGGAGCAACAAATGAAGCAACAGCATCACAGTGCGGAGCATAGGGATCAGCGTGATGCAGTGGTGGCGGCAGCTGCACAGCAGCAACAGCAGCGAGAGCAAAGGGAACAGAGGGAGCAACGTGAGGCTGCCCAAAGAGAACAGCAGCAACGCTTACGTCAGGAGGATTTGGCACAGGATAAGATGGCACGTTGGTATCAGGAACTAATGGCCAGGCCACGTGAGGCAGCCTTTCCCAGGTAAGTTAGCAGGCCTTTGATTTACAGTTGTGAGCTGTGAGAGAGCATTCCCACTTACTCAATCTCTCGTCCTTAGCTTTCTATTGTCGCCCTTCTTTGGTGGAGCCGCTGGTATGCCCGGAGCAGGCAATGCCTTTCCCGGGGCAAATGCATTCCCCGCGGCCATGGCCGCCGATGAGAATATACGTCATGCCTTTGAGCGCGAAATAGCCAAGCTACAGCAGCAGCATCAGCAGCAGCAGCAACATCAGCACCAGCAACAGGCGGTGGCCGCTTTCCCCAACTTGTCCAGCCTGATGGCCTTGCAGCAGCAAGTGTTGAATGGGGCTCAGGACTTGTCGCTGGCCGGCAAGGATATCAAATTGAATGGACAGCGCAACTCCTTGGATCACAGCAGCAGCAGCTCCAAGGATGGCGACCGTGACGACAGTTTCCCCTCAATGCATGGCCGCAAATCTGAAGGTGGTGTGACCACACCCGCTCCTCCAGCACCACCGGCAATAACAAACGCTTCCAGCGGAGCCAGTGGTAATGCTCCCGCCTCGGCAGGGGCCAGCAACTCAGCTGCGCCCAGCCCTCTAAGTAATTCCATTCTGCCACCGGCTCTAAGCAATCAGGGTGAGGAATTCGCAGCCACTGCCAGTCCCTTGCAGCGTATGGCTTCCATTACCAATTCACTGATTACCCAACCCCCGGTAACGCCGCATCACAGTCAACCCCAAAGACCCACCAAGGCGGTGTTGCCGCCCATTACCCAGCAACAGTTTGACATGTTCAACAATCTCAACACGGAGGACATAGTGCGTCGGGTGAAGGAGGCCTTGTCCCAGTATAGCATCTCGCAGCGTTTGTTTGGCGAGTCGGTGTTGGGTCTGTCTCAAGGATCCGTGTCCGATTTGCTGGCCCGACCCAAGCCCTGGCATATGCTGACCCAAAAGGGACGTGAACCCTTTATAAGAATGAAAATGTTTCTGGAGGATGAGAATGCGGTACACAAACTGGTGGCCAGTCAGTATAAGATAGCTCCTGAGAAGCTGATGCGCACGGGCAGCTACAGTGGTAGCCCACAGATTAGCCAGGGATTGGCCAGTAAAATGCAGGCGGCCTCCCTGCCCATGCAGAAAATGATGAACGAACTGAAGCTGCAGGAGCCGGCACAGGCTCAGCATATAATGCAGCAAATGCAGGCGGCGGCCATGTCAGCGGCCATGCAACAGCAGGTGCAACAGCAACAGGCACAGCAGCAACAGCATCAGTCGCACCATCAGCAACAGCAGCAACAGCAGCAGCATCAGCAGGCAGCCCAGGCAGCCGCAGCTGCGGCCGCCGCTCTACATCATCAGAATATGCTGCTGACCTCGCCTGGTCTACCGCCCCAGCATGCCATCAGTTTGCCCGCCAATCCGGGCCCAAACCCTGCGAATAACTCCGTTAATGCCTCTGGAGAGGAAAAGAAACCCATGCTAATGCCTGTCCATGGAGGAGCACATCCTGCCAATGCCATGCGTAATCTACACCAGCATATGTCACCCACCGTTTATGAAATGGCTGCTCTCACCCAGGACTTGGACACGCACGACATCACCACCAAAATCAAGGAGGCTCTGTTGGCCAACAACATAGGCCAAAAGATTTTTGGAGAGGCCGTCTTGGGCCTATCGCAGGGCTCAGTGTCCGAGCTTCTAAGCAAGCCCAAACCCTGGCACATGCTGTCCATCAAGGGACGTGAACCCTTCATACGCATGCAGCTGTGGCTGAGCGATGCCAACAATGTGGAACGTTTGCAGCTGCTCAAGAATGAGCGACGTGAGGCCAGCAAACGTAGACGCAGCACTGGACCCAATCAGCAGGACAACAGCAGTGATACCTCCAGCAATGATACCAATGATTTCTACACCAGCTCCCCGGGACCCGGCTCTGTGGGGTCCTCCGTGGGTGGAGCCCCGCCCAGCAAGAAGCAGCGTGTGTTGTTCTCCGAAGAGCAAAAGGAGGCCTTGCGTTTGGCCTTTGCTTTGGATCCCTATCCCAATGTGGGCACCATAGAATTTCTGGCCAATGAATTGAGTTTGGCCACTCGAACCATCACCAACTGGTTCCACAATCATCGCATGCGCTTGAAGCAACAGGTGCCGCATGGTCAACCGGGTCAGGATAATCCCATACCCAGTCGTGAGAACACCAATTCCACACCCTTTGATCCCGTCCAGTTTCGTTTGTTGTTGCAGCAGCGTTTGGTAGAGCTGCATAAGGAGCGCATGGGTTTGGGTGGTGCACCTATACCCTATCCACCCTACTTTGCCGCTGCTGCTCTATTGGGACGCAGTCTGGCGGGCATACCAGGAGCAGCAGCGGCTGCAGGAGCAGCAGCAGCGGCAGCTGCGGTGGGTGCAGCTGGCGGAGATGAGCTGCAGGCCTTGAATCAGGCTTTCAAAGAGCAAATGAGCGGTTTGGATTTGTCCATGCCTACTTTGAAGCGAGAACGCAGCGATGACTATCAGGATGACATGGATTTGGAGGGAGTAAGTCGTCACAATATGAGCGACAATGAGTCGCTGGAAGGTCCCGAGGGTGAGGCTGGTGACAAGGCCACCATGGACTTTGAGAGGGCTTTGCAAAAGTCTGCCTTGGCCTCGGTGGCCGCCTATAATGTGGTGCGTAGCTCCAGGCGCAAACCGGCTGCCCCGCAGTGGGTGAATCCCGCCCAAACCACCGCCCCAGGGGCCGTCAGCGAAGCCGAGCGCATTATCAATGGGGTGTGTGTCATGCAACCCTCGGACTATGCCCGCGAGGAGGCGGAACAAAAGACCGATTCAGTTAGCGAAAATGAACCAGACATCGATCATCGTTTCATGGAGCCAGAGGTGCACATAAAGCAAGAGGACGATGACGACGAGGAGGAGGACAAGTCGGAACAGTTATCGGAAGCAGCGGACATCAAGGTGATCAATGAGGACAAGCTGCGTCTGGTGCGTGTGCGTCGTCTGAGCAGCAGCAATGGCGGAGCCGTGTCCTCAGGCGAAGCGGAGGAGGCGCCCAGCTCGGCCGTAACCACAGCAGCTGCCTGGAATTACTAGAGTTTAAGTTGACGTCGTAACCACAAATCAGTGCAATGAGTGTGAAGCAGCAGAACATTTACTTGTGATTAAGTTTGAAAAGAGAAAAAGCGTTTTTATCTTAGCTTTTAGAGCAAGTAAAATAAAAATAATTGAATATATTTTTTTTTTTTTTTGAGATTTAGCTTAGAAGTTGTCCTAGTTGTTAGCTAACAAAAGTTTAGAGACGCTATAAGAAGGCAAAAAGTATTAAAAGATATCCCTACCCCCCAAACCATTACCCCATTTCCCTACTACTCTCCTTTTTAAAGGTTCTTAGTGTTTTTTTTTTTTTCTACTTGAAGACTGTTTTCTGTTTTTTTTTTTAACAATTTTGTGTAAATAGCCAAAAAGAGAAGGGAAACCAAAATGTACATACATAAAAACGATATACTATACTTTCTTTAACTATCTTTTGATCTCAAAATAAGAAAAAAAAACCACCCCTAAAAGCAAAAACACACAAACACACACCACACAAAAGTTAACCCAAAGTAAAAGATAGTTGAAAGCCAAAAAAAAAAAAAAAAAAAATTAAAAGAAATTACTGAAATATTTTTTTTTTTTTATTTTCGTGAGAGAACAAAATACAATAAATTTTTTTGTAAATTCTGAATTTACACAAAATTATGCAGCAGAATGCACTAAATTATTATTATTTATAAAATAAAAAAAAAAAAAAAAAAAAAACAAATCCAAACATATTCTATATATTTATATAGGAATTTAAGTAATTTAGCATTTGGCATTAATTAAACAACTAGCATAATTATCATAATTTTTTTTTTTTTTTTTTTTGAGAAACTAACCGCATATCTAAACACAAAACAAAAAAAACAGAAGAAAAAAACCAACTCTTAACTCGTAAGCAAGCCAAGAAGTGTGTTTTTTGACTAGATCTAAGTGAACAATTTTTTTCCTAGGCTAAACATAAAAACGTAAAACCAAAATCCCCCCAACTTTTGCCGCGTTATTATTATTATCACACACACACACACACACACACATACACTTGAACATGTTACATACTTTGCATTTTCATACGCTTTAGCTAATACATACACTTAAACTTATATAAATATATATAAATATAGAAATATCAAGTTACCACAAAAATATGCATATATATTATATATACAATATATACAAAAAAAAAACAAAACAAAACACACACACATATAAGAATTAAAGTAATGTTTACACATTTTAGTTTCTAGTTTTAATTTTAAATTCCCCCTTCCCAAAAAAAAAAACAAAACACAAATCTTTTTTTTTTCTCATCTTTGTATTAAATATGCAATTTTTTATGATTATTATTATTATTATTATTACTATTATTGATTGTATATGCGAAAGAAAAAAAAACAACAACAAAAACCACAACAACATACCAATAATACATGAACATGAACGAAACTTTATCAAATAAAAATGTTTTCTTAAACAAAAAAAAAAAAAAAAAAAAACCCAACGAAAATCCTTTTTATTTCTTTGATTTCCATTCCCCCCCCACCAACCCACCATTTAGAAGAGATGTTCCAGGCACGAAATATATATGCAGAAATATAGTCCCGATGCCCCCAGAGGCCAAAGACATTTCGCTATTTACACATACACGAGCCGAATGCATTCCCAAGCTGAGGCCAAGAGAGTAAAAGAATACACTCTAACTTTTTGGCCTCGCTTTAATTGACACTCTCTGATCTTGACTTGATTTCTTCAGAATCGAAACTGCTGCCAGTTCCAATGTATTCGCCTAAATGCTTAATTCAGACCTGGGAAGTGGGAATTGTTGCGACTGTCTGGCCAACCAAAAATACACAATAAAATTTGAAATAAACTTGATCTGCCTGATCTGCCTGCAAGTATAAGAAGCATTTGTCTCATACATGTCAAACCTCTATCTCTTACCATCTCTGAGATCTAGGTGTTCATACAGACGGACGGACGGAAGGACGGACGGACGGACAGACGGACATGTCTATATCGACTCAGCTGTTGATGCTGATCAAGAATATATATACTTTATATGGTCGGATATACATTTGCACGACTTTAGTATACCCTTTTTACTCTACGAGTAACGGGTATAAAAATGTATTTAATTAATTTTAGAAAATTAAGCTTCTGCAGTGACTCCCGAATTAGATGTTGTTACGCGACGGAGTTCGACATGTTCTATACTCAACAAATTTTTGATACTTAAAAAGGAGCTTCCAATGAATCTTTCTGTTGCCGAATAGTTAGAAATTAAAGTTTTAGTAAGCGTTCTGGAGCCAGCTTATATAGCCTTACAAAGATTACTGAGTATCCAACTATATATGGGTGACTTCTTTAAACTGTGGATACAGCAAAAACTCAACATTAGGAACAGCCAAACGTTTAAAATGGCAGCAAAAGTCGGTAGGAAGCTCTGTTTGGTAAACAATGTGGTATTTTGCAGTATCATCCACCTCAACTCAAGTAGCTTATATTAAAAATTTTATTCTATGCAGGAGCGATATTATACAAAACCGAACAACAAATATCCAAGAGGCACTAGATCTAGATCAAACATCTCCACACTCCTTAATGAGTTTCTAAACTCCATCGAGGTTGAGTCAGATGAAGAAGAGGAAGAAAATGACCAAAATAAAACCTTAAGGGCGGCTTATCGAGAGATATACAACTACAGTCCTAAGCCAGTTGATACCAATCAAATTATTATGGAATATTGGGAGAATAAAAAGTTTTCCTACCCATATTAATATCAGTGGACCCAGTGAGCGGCAAATTGGTGTTAACAGATCTAAGGTGCGACCTCACAACGAAGTCACTGCAGAAGCTTCTTTTTGTAAAATTAAATAAATAAATTTTTTATTATGGCTTTATGGTTGGCCAGAAAATAATTTTTGATTGGAAAATGTAGAATTTTTTACTTTCGTAGGCGGACATCTTGAAAGCTATGCGAATCAAAAATTTAAAATGTCCCAAACCGAAATGGTCTTACGGGTTTGGTTCAGGACTGGTTGAAAATGGAGGCCAAGTGAATTCATACATGTGTTTGTATAAAAAGAAACAAGACAATTCGAACAAATCCGTATTTTCCCCAAACAGTTTAATTCCGATTAGCGATTACAGATTTACGATTTGCGATTGCTGATGAGTCTCTGCTGAATAGATTTGATTGCAGGCGTTAAGATATCCGTCCGCTTTAGTACTTTTTATCAATGGAAAACACTTTCATAAAATCTTCAATATTTATGGTTTTGTTGAATTAAAAATTTTAGATGAATGTCTTAACAAAGGTAGGCTGACCCCACAATCGTTAACCAATCATACGTATTGTACGATTTCTATTCAGAAAACATGATTGTCAAATTTTCCAATCCCAATCGGCAATCACTGTATTCAGCAGGTAAAATCGGCAATCATAAATCACAAATCGTAAATCGGAATTATCGCCCATTATAATTTTTTCAACGACAATGTTTCCACACTTGCCTTTGAGAAGGGCAATTAAGCTTAGTACGTTTGTTTATTGTTATCATTATGTCATCACTAAAAATTGAATGGACGTAAAACCAGTGACCGATCCGAAGCCGCACATACCGATGCGTACGGGAGTTAAAAATCTTGTTACCTCTACGGAACCGAATACCGAAACAATATTAGAACCAAAACAGAACTGAGCACTTAGGTTTGATAAGTAAATTAGCCGGTTTGAGAAGCGAACAGTTTCCAAGGGGTTTGAACCCCGAGACCGAACCTTCTTTAGAATTTCAAAGATTTTACTTAAAGAGAAAGGGAGAACACAAGTACTTTTTTGTTCAAAAGTTATGTTGACTTTAAAATAAAGATTTAAGAATATAGGATGACACAATTTCACAATACAAAACGTTTGCTAAGTCATTAGAAAACTAGTAGCATTACAGCAAACGTTTTACTTTGCAAATGCTATACATTATAAACACCCAACCAACCAAAAAACAAAACCAAGAATTAGTTTTAAACTTCACAGCTGAAAACCCAAGTGCTTTGTTTTCATGTATATCAATATTCATAAAGTAAATATTTGTAATTCTTTGTATAGATATTTTGTATATCGCTAACGAGATCTTATCCTTACTCGCTAACTGGCCTCCTCGCTCACCACAAGGCTTCTCTTCTGAAACACAATTCTAGCTCACTCGGTATTCTTTTGGGCTGTCTTTTAACTTTCTAACCTTTGCTTCTCATACCTTGCTTCACATTGCTCGTCATTTTATGGTTTCTACAATTCCCAGAAAATGTTTGTTTTTGATTGTGGCATCGCGTTTTTAAGAAACATTAGGGTAACTGGAGTGTTCGCAAGCGAACTTATCAAAAATCAAAGCGTGAATAAAAATTGTTCATTCCTCTCTTCCATTCAGCGCAACTTGTCAAGATAACGAAGCTTAGATGAGACAAGCTGAAACATTTCTCACACATCTTGCAATCATTCACATCCTGAGAAAGAGAGTTACTTATAAAAGGCGATCGCGCAAACAACTATAATATGTGTGAATACTTGGGTTTTTAAAGATTATTATTACATAATAAATTTCTCTGTATATTTCGTGTTTGGGATGAACCAAGTCACAGTTTAAGTTGGTCCACTACAAGGACTTTGAGGAACTAAAGTACTCGCCAGATTTCTCCCCACTCACCCTAATGAATCACATTTTAATATACACACAACTAGAAATACATAAAGTATATATAGATTTATATATGCGGTGCTAGCCCAGATTACATACCCCACTTACCTTTAAATACATATAAATATATATATATATATTTAGTATATAGTCAAGTAGGAGGTGAGAATTTTTTGCAAGAATACGTAATTAATTTTAAAATTAAATCAAAAGTCAATACCTAAGCTGTACATATTAACAACAAAAAAATCAAACATAAACTCGATCATTAATTAAACTAAGAAAATTATCCTTCCAATTCTACAGCAGAAGAACAGAACAAACCAATTAGTACACTTGACTTTTTATACTAAGAAATACGAAAAGTGGATGTTTTTTTTTTTTTAACTCAACTTTGTAGAAAATATAACTAAATGAATATGAATTTAAGCCCATGGTGATATACTTACACACACACACACACACAGACACACACACATGACCCATAACTCGGAATGTTTAGCATTTTTTTTTGTCTAGCTGTACATAGAAAATAGTGAAAAGTATTAACCCAAAAATGAAAGTTCACATCTTTTTCAACAAAATTAAAAATGAGAAAAAAAAAACCAGACCATATCAATAATTAATTTAAATATAATAAAAAATATGCTAGAATATCCAGCCACATTAATATATATATAGACATGCGTACATATATATGTAATCACACGATATGCTGGTATGTATGTATGTTGAATTGTAGTTAACATTCAGCCACAAAACTTGTTCAGTTATCCTTTTTTCAGTTCCCAATCCGCCCAAAACCAAGAAAATAACAACAAACAAACAGAATTAGCAGCAGAAATATCAAAAACGAAATCAACAACAACAAATATTAAAAAATATAACAAATAGTGGCCTAAACGTAAGCACAACTTAACAAATTTTTGGCAAAAAAAAACAAAAGCAAAACATTTTTGTAAACTCTTTAAGGAGCATTACCCCCCACTCACTCACCAACTTTTTGGGCATTTCTTGTCACACACACACACACAGACAGAGACACACACATACACACACACAGACACCTGTTTGTTTTGTTTTTATTTATTTAAAAATGTTATTACAGTCTCCCCAATATTCTCAGCTCCATTTGCGCGCGTTAATTTGTAAATTGCGCCAGCAGAGTTTTTGCTTGATGCAATAAACATTTATTATTATAATTATTAATAAATTAACATTAACACGAAAATAATGCAAATATAAATATTAATAATATATTAATATTAAATAGTTTATATAGCATGTAAAACTGAACAGAGAAATCAAATTCAATAAAGACGAATCTACTGTATTCCAAATCAAACAGCTTGACGACTTTTTTCCAAATGGTAAGGGAGAGGGCAGAGCTTTTATTGTGCCAAAAGCTTTTTTGAACAACTTTAGAAAGTGTACTTCATTGGAAGGGTGTCAAGCTGAATCAAAAGCTTTGACTGCTTGCCGGCATGAAACGCTCCCACAACTTGAAGGGTGAAAAGCTTAGCCCAAGCTTTTACTGCTTGCCGACTGCTGCTTTAATCAAGCAGCATACGTTCCCACAACTTAACTCTTAGAAAAGATTATTTCATTGCATAAATGCGGTCAAAGGTGAAAAGCTTGGACGAAACCTTTACAGCTTTCCCCACAACTTGAAGCTAAGAATTTACTTCACCGCGTAAATGCAATCAAAGGGTCGAAAACTTAGCTAGCTTTGACTGATTGCTCCCTCTCTCGCTCTCTTAAGAAAACAACTACTTAACTGCGTTTTCCGTTGATTTTTTTGTATAAAAGAGAAAAGAGCAATAGAAGTTGTAGCTTTATCAAATTCATAGACTTTCATATGGAAATGCAGGCCTACTAGATTATCATGTCTTATGTGTCGAACTGTGTGAAGGCAGCCTCGCTCATGTTTTACATATGGGCATTTCCGCCAAATGGTAAGCCTGGACCGAAAAATAAAATTTAATGACATTTTTATATTTAATTATTTTACATGCAAAACATTTGCTATGTTTACAACATCTCTTCATTGGAATCAATTAAGAAGAAAAAAATGCCATTAAGGACCAAAAAAGTTCGATTAACGGTTAATTCTTATCTGGCTTTTTCTAACCGTACGTTCGCGACCGATAATTAATTCAATTTAAAAAAAAAACAATCGAGACATTTTGCTGTGTAAACACTTGATACAAGCTACATTATTCCTCTTTTATAAAAATGAATCGCTTTAAAATATTCCGTTCCATTTCGCAGATTTTGTCATTTCACTAGATTAAGCCAAAGTCGACTTCTATTCCGCGTACGTTCGCGACCTCATGTTTATTGCTATTATTATAAAATCAAAGACTCGATAATTTCCGCCTTTTGCACTAAACACAGCGCAAACAAAACGCTATCAAATCGCAAAAAAAGTGGGGATAATTTTGGTTTTCTGCCTTTTTTAGTCTTTTTTGTACATTAAAAGCGTACGAACGTACGTTCGCGACCCGCGGAAATGCCCATATGTATGTATGTGATGTGTACAAATATGGGAGAACATAATTTTAAGGTTGTAGAGTACTATTTTGCCTAATTTGAAACGATGATAACCAGCGTTTACAGCTTTACTCAGGCAAAAAACGTTCCCTGAACTTGAAAAACTTTAAAAATTATAATTCATGGAGTAAATAAGGTATAAAGATGAAAGCCCTAGCCGAAGTTTTGATAGCTTGCTGGCTGTTCCAACAATTTGTAAGAAATTTAGCTGCTTCGGTGAAGTATTCAACCTCAGTCTCCTGTCGATGGGTCTATTAGAGAGATTCTCTGTTAACTTCTCTGTGTAATTTTCATCAAAATTTCCAAAATTTGGCAAAATGATCCAAAATGGCAAACTTCTCGTCCCGAAATGATCAAATTATTAGTAAATGGAACCAAATGTTTTAAGTCCTGCAAAATCTGCAATCATGCACTCAGAATAAAAATCAAGAACTTTGTTCTTAAATCAAGTACAAACGGTGTCAATAGTGCGGTAAGTATGAAAATACAAGATTCAAGTATAAAATTATTATTTAAAGTACAAATTTTTTAAGCCCGAAAACACTTTGAACTATTATATTATCGTTTTGGTTATACTATAAGTTTGTTATGGTCTTAAGTACAGCCCGACTTACTCTTATTACTCTTACTCTAATAAATTTTAAAGTTAAGCTTGATACGGAGATACCCGCGAAAAAAAAGATCCATATAAAAAAATGATTTCGCACGGATTTCGCAAGTTGCTGTTTCATGAGTTGGTCTGGAGTTCACGCGTGAAATTCACATATCGATGTCACAGCGTTGCCATCCTACGTCAATATGTCACGCGATAGTCACCCGATAGTCACGCGATGAGAGATGATTTCGAAGGAGTGAAGTATATGTAAAACATATTTTTCGTACTCTACATGGCGAGTAGGACAACCAGCCAAGAACATTTAAATGCCTGAACAACTTTTCATTAGAGAAGAAAATGGCCCTAGCTCAACCATAAACAGCATTATAATAGCGGCTTAGGCTTCGTTAAAGGACAGCATACGCTGACGGCGTCCTGAGCACTCCATGAGTGAAAGCGGTAATGGAGTATTCATCGCAACTCAAGTAGGCAGCGATATGAAGTGGTGGTTATCTCCACTCATAACGTTTATGACCAACTAGTCGGCACAAGGAATGTGTGTGTATGCCATTCATATAAACAAATAAGTGCTGATTCTCTTTTCGAAAATCTTAGCTCCTCATTCGAGAGGGCTGATGACGGGGAACTTGGCCCAGCACTAAGTGATTCAATTGTGGACGACGACGATTCCGTATGTCGAACGGATGAGCTGCATAGCTTTTGAATGGTCAGACTTGGGATATCTGTGTCACCGCTAGTCGTGGGCATCATCTCCTAACCTATGCCGTTGCATCGAGATGCCGAGGCAAAAACAGTCGATCCAGCCCTTTTCCTAGCCGTGTCTAAAGAGCACCAATTGCCCATTGGAGCAAATTATTGAAAAATTACAATTAATGGTCACGGTGAACCTACAAATGATTTATTTATGTTTTACATCTGCTTTGGATCTTCACTGCAAGTAATGATTAACCTAACACAGTCGAACCTTGAGTACCTTCAGAACCGCTTCTTACAAATCACATAAAGCGTATTGTAACAACTATTGCATCATTAAAGGTCACCATAACTATTCGTTGTTAATTAGTTTATATTTTTCCGTCATGTCAAATTTTAAAACTAAACAACTAGAGATGAGCGCCTTATTTTGTACTTGCTATCGACGAAATAATTTGGAGAGGCTGAGCACACTTTTTGCAAGTATCTCCGTACCCAGCTTTAACCCCAAAAACAGAGTGAAAACAAAGTAATACTTCATAATAATATATGAGAACAAAATTTTCTCATATCTTAAGCTTTTCCCAATTGGGACTTGAAACAAGGTCACTGTGTTATATTAAAATCCAGAGGAAATAAATTAACCATAGACCAAGATGTTTATACTTTAGGTAAGAAATCGACTCTCTCTCCATATCCAAAATGTTAGAGCCAGGAGGGAATTTCAAAAACGGATTCATTTTGAAATAATTTGAAATTTCGGTAGCATACTTTTTGAAGCTTGTATTGTAAATCTGTTGTGTTCTTAATCCTAGAAATTTAGTACTTAAACTAAGTTAAATATTTTCTTAAGCTTTTTGGCTAACTGTTACCCTGTTTATACACACAAAAAATATCATGATAAATGCCCTTCAAAGTATGCTAACTTTATTTTTTGAACATTTTTATATATGAACAAATTAATAGATAGTAAAATATTGCAGCATCATAAAAATTCCAAACTGTACATTTACTTAGATTGGAAGAGCAGTAAAAAAATTCAAAATGAATTATAGCTGAATCAAGTAATAAATTAAATTTTTATTCAATTTTCAATATTAATTTTCATAGCACACTTTGCAGGGCATTTATCATGATATTTATTTTGTGTATAAACACGGTATGTAAGCACGAAATGTTCTTTATTTTATAATAACTTTAAATTAGCATAAAGATTTTATAGTTAACATTTGAAGACGAGTAAAAAGGACATGTTGGTCAATTGATTCAATAATTCTTATAGGAGTTAAGATTGTCATGAAGACGGATAAAAACAGACCGAAAAATTGACACAATATTAAAAAATGTAGCAATTGAGTTTATATTATCATAAAGACGGGTTATTAGACACCTGGTGAAGATTGAAATCGCCAAATTTGATCAGTTTGGATAATTCAAAAGATTTCATAGACGGCAATTGTCAAGTTAGCTTAACTTCTTAAATGCTTGCCAAAGAGCCAGACGAGGTCGAACCTTTCGGAAGTGAGAGGTCTGTTCCTCCTACGATTCCAATACTTTCCATTTCCATCGTTATCATGATGGTTCCCACAATGGGCAAGGAGCCTACAAACCCCGATTCCTACTGCAAAATTAGATTGCCACCAACTTCTCTTTCTATCAGCAGCTTCATGGAATGAAATTTTCTAGCCTCTGCTGACTTTAGACACTGTTTCGTCTCTGTTTCGAGACAACAATCATGGAGCAATGAGTATAAGAGAGTGTTAAACCAATTTTTATAGAACCAGTAGGAAATCACTGTGGTTAGAGCGAGACGACCGTATTCCCTAAGTGAGAGCGAACAGCTGACCCAAATGTATATGGAGCAGCGATGCTTAACGTGAGCGAGGCCAAAAAGTGAAAGTGTTTTAGTGTGCGAAAACCAAGCTTCGTGGCCTAATCAATTCGAACTCGACGGCCTTCTGCTCTCTTAGTCTCAGCTTCGGCATGCGTTCGGATTGTGTACGTTTGAATAGCGAAATGTTGATATAGAGACTGACTAATTTCTGACGGAAGCGGTATCGACTGAGTAAATTTTCTCTCTAATACATTGTCTGGCAAAACACACATGCTTATTTTGCCTTTGCATGTGTGCGTTTAGACAAGCGAGAGCGCTCTCAGTTAGCACATGTTTGTTAGTGCAAAAGAGAGCAGTCTCATAGTGTCTGTGTATCGACGCCGGCGCTACTGAGGAGGACGTCGCTACTTGTATACACAAAACATTGAACGGTGCCGGACACTGCTCTAATACTTAACTGTCGACAGCTTAAAACAGAGTAGGCTTTTGAAATTTTCTTTCTATCCCACTGCTCACATAGCAGGCCTTTCCTAAGCTGTTTGTCAACTAGGATAATTCCCTTTCAGTTTTAGTAAGCGAGAAAAACGTTCGCAAGCATCTAAAAAAATTTTCAGTGTAATCTAAATCTATAAATTGACTTTCGGCGAAAGATTCTGTGGAAAATGGGTGAGTCAAGAGTTCCCAGGGATCGTGAGTCACAATGGCTGGGCTATGTGGATGCGGGTCTGATGGAAGCCCATTTCACCGAGCACTATGGGGCCGAGGATGTGAACGATGAGTTGCGTCTGATAATGGATCGTTATAGTGCAGCGTCCAACTTGATGGAGGCTTCCTCGGCGCTGACATTGAGCTCCTCACCGGGTCATACGAATATACGACGTGAGCGTCGTGATCGTGGTCTGCTGCAGCATTCCCTGGGCTTACCACACAGTGTGTCGACTTTAACGCTTACCGATCCACCGCTAAGCTCCCCGGGGATTAGTCTAACCACACGCAGCTCCAACGCTCGTCTAGGTGTGGTGGGGAAACTGAACAAGGTGCGTCTCATGGGTGAACTGGTGGAGGTGGTGGAGGCCCTGCAGGCGGAGCAACCCTGCTGTGAGTATGTGAATCGACGTTTACTGGAGTTTCGTCGTCAAACTCATCGTGATCTGGAACCCTTGCTGTATGGCGATGATGCGGATGCAGCTCTGGCCGGGCTACCGCCGCTGCGTTATCGTTTCGCCGAGATTGTGGCGTACTTGGATAAGAATGTGTTGGAGGATATGGAGTTGTATCAAATAGCCGAGGATTGTCTCAGGAAATTCAAGACACAAAGAGCCATGCTGCTGAAACGGGCAGGGGAAATGCAGCGCAAGTTTTGTGAGCTACTCGACAAGTTGGTGCAGGATGAGCACTGTACGGACATGAAGGGGGTAGGTTCTGGGTTTACCCTTACTCTGGATAGATACTTGATTCCTTTCCTTCCTCTGGTAACTAGAAAATGCAAGACGAACTGCACGAGCTGAGTGGAGTGAGACAATACTTGCATCAAATACGCACAGATTTACTCCTAAAGCCCATCACAGACGCCTCGTACCATGAGGTAAGTAAGCTAGCCACTCCAATCCTCTCCAATACTCACTTTGCCTTCTTTAGTCTATGGAAACCATTAAGCGTCTTATTGCCAAGCTATGCCTCTTTATGCCCATGTTTGTACCCTCCTCCATACGTTGGCTCCAACTGCGCAACGATAGTCTACGCGAGGTGGCCGAAACTATTAACCAGGATTTGGGTGGTCTGTGTAAGGAGCTGTGTCAGCAGCGGGAACTGATTCTAGAGGAGCAACGTCTGAAGCGCGAACGTACTTGTGGTCGTCTGGTGGAGTTGCGCATTGTGAAGGGACCACCTTGTCCTATGCTTCCAATTAAGCCCGAACCACGCACTCGCCATCTATGGGACTCGGATTCGGATACGGACAGCAGCACCAGCTCGTTGGGCAGTCGGATTGATCAACGTACCCTGAACAGTACCGAGGAGGAGCGTGCCGTTCGCCGTCAAAACTTTATACAAAACATGCGACGTTTCAGTCGCAATTCAACCACAAATAATGCCTCCGAATCGGCGGCCATGGAGACGCTTAGTTCTAGAATCAGCGGCACGGAAATGCAATTGATAATGAGTACTGGTGGGTCGGGAGATGCACGCGTCATACGCGTACCCACACGGGGATCTGAGGATCCACAGTCTGATGATTCCGAGCGTGTTGTTAGTTTTAGTGATGAAGTGCTTGTGGTGCAATATTGAGAAAGCACCTTCACACTCACACTCACACACACGAGATTTTCTAGCTAAATTACGAATGTATTTTTGTGAGTAAAGCTTTAATATTAAATGGTCCAAAAAGAAAGAGTTTTTAGCAAGGACGCAAACCAGCTCCAACTTGCTTCATCAACCGCTGGCCAGCGACTAAAAAGCTGTTTGCTCTCTTGGCAAAAGCCTCGGCTTAGGTTCGGCTCGTGTAGTGAAGTGTGTTGGGACCCACACAGCATTTGAACCGCAGCTTCGACTTATTACAAGGTCTTTGAAGCTAACAGAACAGCAGCTTCAGTTCGGTTGAGTGATTTGCTCTTGACCTATCATATATTTTATGGAGGTCTGTTTCCTTTTGCGAATTTCCGAATAATCCAGAATCTCACTCTGAGAACTGGACAACATTTACCAGCCATTCATTTCTCTCTACTGGCAACATTTTCATATCCATGAAATCGTTGATGACACGACAGATCCAACCGTGATACCCTTCACCTCTAAGATGTCTTTTAAAGCAGTTCAGCCTGCCGGACGATCGTTCATACTCATGGATCGTCGTTCAGCTGAATTTAGATATTCTAATTGGAACCTGCATTTCTGACCAAACCACAAGAGATCTGAAACCACCCGAGACGCTCCTTGTTTGACAATTAGTGGTAGAACAAGTTCTCCGCCCAATCATGCCCAACTCCATCGATTACGATGGAGTATATTGAAAGAGGAGAAAATCAGAAAAATCTAGCAAAATCAAGCCCCTTCGTTGACAAAAGTAGAGTATAGTAGAGTAATGTATATCTAATGTAAAATTGGCCATACAGCTCCTCCAACGGGGTCAAGCCAAGCTTCTCTCAAAGAAGAGTAATCCCGCTTTTTCCTTATCCGTGTACAGCGCTTCCTAATGGCGGTTTTTAGCTTCTGATCGTATGGAACTGGTTTTAGTACATAGCGAAAAAATTATGCAACATCTACACGAACATGTAAAATATAATTTTCTTATTTCTACACGCGGCATGTAGAAAAGCTGCAAGCCAAATGTAGTAATGAAATAAGCAAAGTAAAGAATGAATGAATGTATCCTCAAGATTAAGTCGAATGCAGTGGGGCTTGATGATATGAATCCTAAATTTATCAAACTACTTCTTCCCTTTATACTTGACCATATCACTTATATTATGAACACTGCCTTTACAACGTCCACCTTTCCAAATATGTGGAAGTTAGCAAAAATAATACCAATCCCAAAATCATCCACTGAATACAGACCAATATCGATACTACCATACTTATCGAAAGTTTACGAGCACTTAATGGCAATTCAAATTCAGCAATTTCTAATGACAAGCTTCAAACTAAATGATTGCCAATCGGGTTTTAGAAGAAATAGAAGTTGCACGACTGCAATTTTAAAAATATCAGAGGATATTCGAAGTCGTATGGATGACGGACAGATAACTTTCCTATGTCTTCTAGACTACAGTAAAGCATTCGACACCGTGAATCATCAAATTTTATGTACAAAGCCCAAAGCACTATTTAATTTCTCGTCCACTGCAACTCAGTTAATTAACTCTTACCTAAGCAATAGACAACAGGCTGTAGTCGCAGGCTCGAGCACCTCTGATCTTCTTCAGATTACGCGAGGTGTACCTCAAGGATCTGTCCTTGGACCATTATTGTTCTCTATGTATGTTAATTGCCTTCCTAATGTGCTGTCCATCTGTTAGATACATATGTACGCTGATGATGTCCAAATGTATGTAAGTCGTCCGCTAAGTCAGTTAAATGAGTGTGTTTCTATATGTAATGAAGAACTTACAAAAGTAAACAATTGGGCTATATAAAATGGTTTGGGACTTAATCCGCTTAAATCCAAATGCTTGGTTGTTTACAAAAAATCCCTTGATGAGCTGCAGCTGCCTAAGTTATGTGTCGATGGCATGCAAATAAATTATGTTCACTTCAATAATATGTTGTCGTGGATCATCAATAGAGCAACTGGAAGGTTATACGGATTACTTAGGCAGCTCTCCCTATCCCAAAAGTTTCTACCAATACAAATCCGAATGACAATAGCTAGAATGTATCTGATTCCTACACTATTTTATGGCATAGAGGTTTTTGGGCATTGTGATGCAGCTAGTATGCATAAACTTAAAGTCGCTTTTAACTCTATAGCTCGGTTTATATTTAATAAAAATAGGACTGAACACATAACGTTTTTTGCAAATAAAATTTTTGATCTTTGCCTTAGTCAATGGATAAAGTTTAGGGCCCTAATCTTTTTACACAACATAACAACCCGCAGAGAACCAATTTACTTATATGAGAAGCTTAGTTTTGCAATATCCTCCAGAACAAATAATCTTATATGCCCTAAATTTAAACTGGCAAGTTCTGAGAAACAGTTTTTCATATATGCTGCTCGCTACTGGAACTCACTACCAAATTCTATTAAATCAGTAAAAAGCGCTACGCAATTTAAAATTAAAGTTAAAGAACATTTACAGACACAAAACATATAATATAAAACTAAACTTGAAGAACCTATACAAAGATAAGTCATATACAGCGGTGTCACAGAAATCTCTTCCAACCAAATTCCAACCCAAAACCAATTCTCGGTGTCACAGGAATCTCTTTCGGTTGGTTTTAAATCTCTCGCGTTTTGTTGGGAGATTTGGCGAAATTCACCACTAAAACAATGTTGATATGTACAATTGGTATTGGAAATGTAAACAACGTTATTTTTCTACATAGGTTGCATCAAATGAATTAAATATTTCAATTGTTTTAATATTAAAATTTGCGTTTCAATAATTGTTCGCAAAACCAACCGAACGGTGACAAATCAACTCGCTCTCAACGTCAGCGGGCGCTCTCTACACATGGTGGCTCTCTCTGAGTACCAACAAGCGCTAAGGGTTGCCTAGTTACATTTAATGATTGGCGCAAAAATATTTTTAAGTTTTGCATTTTATTTTTTAAGGAATATGACTTAAATTTGAATTGTAATTTAAAAATGCGTCGTAAAACATGTAACACAATCAAAAAATTCCATTTAAACATCAAATTAACTTAAAACTAGAAGAAGGGAAATTTTTTTTTGCAAGAAATGACAACCCTATTTATAGATTTAAGAGGAAGAGAAAATACCACACAAACATTCCAACTCGACTTTCAAATAAGAAAATGAAATCTCTTGAAGTTCTGGGACACCGACGGATTTTTCGAGCGATTTGCAAACCAACCAAGGCCAAAATCTCTAGAGATTTCTGTGACACCCCCGATAATATCAATTTAACTCTACTTTACTTCTTTATATATTATTCTCCAGATTATCAATTTAAAATGTTTTTATAACCACTTTTCTTGTGTGATTTAGGTTTATAGATTTATTGAGACGATATTTGTAAGTCAAAACGTTGTAGGTGTTAAGGTAATATAAGTTTAAAAGAAAACATTGTAACGTATTGTCGTGACTAGTGCTGTGACTTAAAAGGGCTAACCTTGATGCACTGGGATAAAAAATCAAATAAAATCAAATCAAAGAGCGACATGTAGAAAATCTACATGAGCGTAATATCAAAGACATTAGAATATGAAGATGAGTAACGCCTTACAATTTTTTTCCTCACGATTTTTTGGGGCTGGCTTTTCAACTGGCTTTTGGCTCTCTTGAAATTGTTTCCAAAAGCCAGAGAGAGAGACTTTTTGTACGCATACAGCGACAGACGAGGACTGTAAGTGTAGACACGTATTCTCAAGCATTACTCACACAAGTCAGCGTATTCTATTTTTACATTATTACGCTCTCAACTTTGTGCGAGCGGAGAGAGCGCGATTTTCGTCGCCACCAAAATAAAATAGCTGCATAAAAATTGTGTGCACTTCTGATTTTTGTTTATATGTTTGGTGCTCCTTATTTCACTATGCATCATCTCAGAGCCACCCACCTAAGTTGGGTTCTGAAAAACTACAAATTAAACAAATTTATTTAATATTGTTTTACTTACTCTGGAGGGGATTTGAACATATGATGTAGTAGAAGGCTCCACCAGCGCAAACCAATATTTGCTTACTTGTAATTCTCAAGTTCGAGTTAATTGCTCTCTAAATTTATACTGAATTTAGAATTTAATTTAGATAACTTACTGAAAAATATAAGAATTTATTACCAATTTAGAGCTACATTTTTTGTGTAGAATTTCCACACGCGTATTTAGGAAACCTAAAACGTTCGTATGGAGCTCCGATTGCTGTATGAAATATGTAAAAGTTATTTGGAAATAGGCTGATTTTCCAATGTTGGGTAGACTTTGCCTTTGCCTACGCAGCACTTTTCTTTTCTACATGCGGTGTTTACATTTTTCAATTCTACATGTGGCATGCATTTAGTGTGTGTAATTGACGTTTCTACACACAACGTGAAGCCAGTTTTGTTTTCTTTGCGTAAGCTTCCAAGATTCTAATTATAAGAACGCATCGGTATAAGTACAAGAATTTAATGGACTTGGATAATTCAAGTTAAAAAAAACTGTTTCTTTTCAACTCGTTTGGTGAATATTTTATTTTATTGCATGACATGTACACTCATATTAATATATATAGATATATACCATATAAAGAAAGCTATCTCAAACCCAAATCAGTCCAACATCCGTAGAGGCTGCTTGTTGCATTCTGTTAGCGATTTAACAAACAAAATTGCCACATGTGTTTTCCAAAAAGTAGAAAAATATGATTTCTAAAAAAATACAGAATAACGTTTTCTTTTTCTTTATATTGTATATAAATATAATTTATTGTATGTTGGTTTTGTTTTTTTTTTTTTTAACATTTTGTGTGTTGTTCTTGTGTTGGTACAGAGGTTCGGTTTTCTTGATCGTTTTTTGTTGTTTGTTTAGAGACATAAAAACAGGCGCCTAGTTGAAACCTTGGAGGGCAAACAGATACATACACACTTCGCATATATATATGTATGTACATAGATATAATTCTTTTGAAATAGATATACATGGACTTAGATATCAAGTTCAGACGAGAGCGGTTTATTTTTTTGATTATTTTGTGTTTAGTTTGGAGATGTTTTGAATACCCTGTAAAGACAGCATGTAAGAAATTTGGATAACAACAATGTGCAAAGAGAGAGGCACTTAGGTAATTGCTTGTGTACTATTGAGACTCCTTGTCACTTTGATAGAAAGGGGGAACTTCTGAACACTCTTCGACACTTGGATAGCAATATTTGGTAGATTATATTAGTAATCCTTAAAATATATTTAAAAAAGTACTAGGAAACCGCCCCATTCGTTCATAAAGACAATCGACAATTCTTACGGTACCCAGATAAAGATAATAGATGATTATAAGTACAGTAGAACATCTTGTTGTGCTTCCTTCTTTAGTTGAAACTCCTGTACGTAAAGAACTACTCATAGTCTGCTTAGCTAGTTCACTAACTACCAGTGGGTGATACCTAAGGGTGATTTTTCTTTAACTTTCATTGGATTTTAGAGCACGACTTTTCCATTCACATTATTCACCTGTGTTCACTCAAAAAGAAGTGGATATCATGGGTCACGGTACGAGCGAAGCCCTTTACGACGATAAATCTAATAAAAAACTTAACTGGTAACTCGTTGTTTAGTCACTGTTAAGTCACCGTCAAGTCACTGCCAAGTCACTGTCTAGTCACTGTATAGTCACTGTTTATTTATAAAGACAGTCAGTGTTAAGTCACTGTAGTTACTGTTAAGTAACTGCTAAGTCACTGTTAAGTCACTGTTAAGTCACTGATTAGTCACTGTTAAGTCACTGTTAAGTCACTGATTAGTCACTGTTTGATCAGTGTCAAGTCACTGCTAAATCACTGTTTAGTCACTATTAACCCCTCTTCCCGCCTTCGCACCCTCCCACTCCACACACCTGCTGCTACGGCAAATGGTAAAAACGGTTGACTTTTCAAATACAAAATGCAAAGACAAGGCGTGCCTAACAGAATCTTTCGCAAAGACAAAATTTGTATAGTGTTAGTTCCCCCAGTCGTACGTCCGCATTTGTTCTTTCGCTTTTTTAGGCTATAGTATTATCTTGAAAAGCAAGTACCAGTGTTTGATTTGTGAAATGCCGCAGAATAATCGATGGATTGATGACAGCTTAACTACTTATTATCAATTAAATGAACATTGTAATCATCTACAGGTTTTTCAGACAGTTCAAAATTACATTTTCCACTTTCAAGAAACTTAATCAAGTCATTTAAAATTGAGCCCTTCTGTTGAATACTTCTTAAGCTTTAAATTCGTAACTTTCTCGACAGCATCTAAAGTTTCCATGACTTGAAATATGACCTAAGTTGGTGAGTGCTCTCTCTCTACTCGACAAGCGTTTTAAGCTAGGGTTACATTCCTTCTTTTTGTGCTGGATTCAATCTTACTTGGACCACCGGACCTACAGAGTCAGAATAAACAACTCGCCTTCTATTCCATATGTGGCTATTTCGGGACTTCCACAGGGGAGTGCCCTCGGTCCTTTACTTTTCATTATTTTTATCAATGACATTTGCATGCATTTTCGTAATTCAAAGTTTCTGCTTTATGCTGATGATCTTAAAATTTGTCGATCAATTAAGTCCGTTAGTGATAGTCGCCTGTTGCAATCTGATTTAGATAAGGTCAGTTCATGGTGTGTTCTCAGTAGATGTGCACTGCTGCATCTCTCAACTCTTGAAGATAAACGAACTATTGCGCTAATGCTATTTCTGAATGACCTTGTTTTAGGGTGTATTGACTTAGGCATGATATGTACCAAGCAGTAATCTTCGAACCTTTCCAATTTTCCTGAACCAATTATTCCCTTAATGAACCTATATCTAGGGCCCTTAAAAACTTAAACTCCTTACCCGATAGCATGCGATTTGAATTTGACCCCAATTAATCTGCAATAAAAATTTTGTTAAAAGAATACTTTTCTACTTTTAGACATTAAATTTAGGTTAGTCAGTAAAGAGCATTGCTCAATAAATAAATTGTAAACAACTTTGAAAAACGGTATTCATATTTCAAAAATATGATACACAAATTTTTTAACTTGATTTTCGAGTTCAGCGTGGCTTCAATGGGTTAATTTTATACCTTATTCTGACCCCAAAAAGTATCAGGCCTGTTCAGGTTTTCGATTTCGATCAAATCATGCGGAATCGGAATCGGAATTGTTAAATGTGCCCGCTTCCAAAAATTTAATTTGTTTTTCGGCTTTTAACTTTTTCATTCGACCAAAATGGCAAAATTTTTCAACCGAATTCTTTTAGAGTTTCTTGGAAATCATAACTCTAATTAATTCCAATCAATCGGATTCGGAAACGAGAACAAGCTGGTATATATATTCTTGATCAGGTCGTACGTATGTCTTTACGCAAAAGAAGTCTCTCAGTTTTAAAGCTATAGAGTTGATATTTTGCCCAGAGTCTTAGTTATACTGAAATATGTCGGAACCGCATGAATGGGATATCTTTGTTTTAGAGCTGCCATAGGACCAAACTTTGCCGTGTAGGTCCCTTTTTCTCGCGAAAATTATAAGCACACACGCCAAGAGATTGAGAGAAGTTTGGCTTGACTCTTTGGGGCATTAAAGCCAAATTTTACCATCGAAACAAAATGCTGGTATGGGCTTACATCAATGGTGCCCAAACTCACACAACCAAGCTTCGCGCTTTTGAGCGTAGCCGGGAAACACCTAGTAAACGTCATGAGGTCAAACATGAGCAACAAGCAAACGAGCAAATGCCTCGTGAGAGAAGAAAAAGCCCAAAGGACGCGTCGTAAAAGAGCGAGCCGCTGAGCGAGCTTTTTATAGAGCACGCGTATTCTCTCTCTCTCTAGTTCCTATCCTATGGGATAGGCTTTTGGCATTTTGGGCACCACTGTCTTACACCAGTATTCTGACTGCAAATACTTGCTCTTCTGTTCTTTATATGAGTTGTTGTTATGGTGTCACTTCAAGATACTTTCCTTACTACCCTTCTTTCTTTCAGTTATAAAACGGTATGATTAAGCGTTCAATTGTTGATTTTATCTTCTATCAGAGTGTGGCATTGTCTTGGTCCTTAATATAGTCTGCTTGAATCACTCCAACTCTTCACAGAGACCGCTGCAATTTCGGCTTGCACCACTCACAGAAACACGCCGCGCGAAAATGCTTGTCCTGACTCTCCAGGTGCTCGGAGACAACTGATCAGCCGCTCGTTCGTTAGCTAGGAACGCCCTCTACCGAATCCAGTAAGTCCTATTACTTTCCGGACAAACCCTGTAATATACTTTGGACCAGTCCTATCCAAAGAGTGATACCCGCATGCAATATTTTTGTTGTTTTGTTTAACGCTCATCTCTAAGTTTTTCTCTCTATCTCTAAGATTGTCTTTGTTGAACGAAATGCGGTGTTGGTTGTGGCAAATCACTGCCATAAGCATATTGTGGGCAGCCCCTTTTAACCATTTCAAATAAACCATGTTTAGTTTTGAATTCCTAATTCCTAATTCTCCATTCTTCCTTTCCTCAAAGTGACAAGGAATAAAGTTTGAGAAAAAAAATAATAACCAAAAAGAAAAACCATTAAACAAAGAAATAAAATCACATTTTGTGTGTATTTGGTACGCCAAAAAAAAAACATTATAATCATATAATATAATATATATATTTAATAATAATAATAGAAATAGAAAAAAAAAACATTAACAAACTGGTAGGTAAATCGTACGTCATAAATGGTAGTAGTTGTAGTTGTGGGTTGTAGAGGGGGGTAGGGTGGAGGGGGGGCGGATTCAATCTTTCATTTAACTCCTGATGATGATTGATTTAGCATGTATGCATATGTATGTATGTAGGTATAAACAATAAAGCTTAAACTGTATAACAATATTAATGTTGCTTTAGTCTATTTACTAAGTATATATATACACACACATATACATATGTAATATATATATATATACTGTATTTGTATGCATGTTTTAATTATATATGTATCAAGAATTTGTATTCATTTTAGCAAAAGACAGCTCAGCTCTCTGGGGCGGCGATTGTCTGTCCGTCTGTCGTGCAATCCGCGGGTAGAAGTAGGTTTATATGGGGGCGGGGGGGGAGGGTGGAGTTAAAAAATTGGGGGCATATAAATATGATTTTGTTTTTGTAAGCTTAAAATTGTAAATTTCTTTTTGCTAGATTTTTCTCCGTGTTTCTCTATCTCTCTCTCTTTCTGTATTTCTCGCTTTCGTTCTAAAAGGCCTTTTTATTAAGCTAAATATGAATCAAAATGCTAAGAAAAGAAAAACAGATTTTGGGTCATATGAAGAGTAGGGGGATGTATGTATATATGTGGTTATTATACCAGGTACAAATTTAGTTAGATTAATGCCTAGAAAGTATAAAACGGCAAATCAAAACATTTTCAACGTCATTCCGCACAGCACAACTGGCACTCTCCTTCAACGGAACAAATGTTTCTGTAGAGAACAGATGGAACGAAGACGTTAGTCTGAAAGGGGTTAAACCATACAACTGGAAAAAAGTAAAGGATTTGGTAGTCACTCGCCAAATCATGGTGTTTAAAAGTGCCACAAAGCTAGTCGTTTCTAAAAGCAAAACAATAACAACTAAAGTTTAAAAAATTATCAGTCATGTTCTCAATTTCACTTTCACAAAAGTTTTGTGATTTAAGGCCTGATTCTAGATGACATAAACATTTATTACTGCACAATGCTGCATTCAAATAAGACTGTAGTGCAATAGCATTCAGACTTCAAAACAGTTCATACGTGTTTCTCTTCAGGTGAAGTCCGATATAAAAATGTATTTTCGTGCATTGTGGAAATCGGACTTTAGAATCCAAATCTTGTTTGTGGAAGTGGAATTGAGAACAAAATTTGAAGAACTTTTGAATTTTACTATTCACTTATATAGCCTTCTTCATGATTACACTGTGTAGCGCTAAAAAAAAAACTTGGTTGAGTCGAGACCAACAAATTCTGAGAGGGATTAGTAGGGTAAAAAACTTGACTGGGTCTGGTCTGATTAGCTGCCGTTTTTATTTCATCTCTTTTTCAAGTGTTTGTTTTGGGTTCTGATTGGATTTTAGATCTCAAAAAATTTGTCCGAAACCCTATTTGAAATCGCCAATATATCGAAAAATCTTAATATATCTAAAGGCCTGTAACCATAACTGCGAAAAATTTCTTTCGTTTCCGTATTTCATATAAATGGTTCACGTGATATTCCCAGGGTTCATGTTAGGGCCGTCTGTTTTGCTGCAGTTTTTCTCAGCTGTTCTCCTACGCGTTTCTAACAGCTCATGAGCATCAAAGCAATGTCAATGTGTTTCTAATGATATGAAATACTGTGACGAAAGGAATTTTTTTCGTAGTTTTGGATACAAGCCTTAATTGTAAAATAAATCACATCTTCATTCTCAAAATTACAAAAAAAATTCTAATACAAATTTAGTTTTAAACATATTTTTTTTATACAAACTTGGAACTTAAATTTGTAACCCGTTATGAAGAGCAAATTTAAAGCTTTGACTTAAATAAACAAATCGTTCATCGTACTCATTGATAAAATTTTTTAAATTATGTATGTAAAACTATTAAAAGAACTCATAAATATTGCATTTTTTGGTAGTTATTGCCTCAAAAAAGATCCCCGTAGAATGGATATTCGAAATATCCACTTAAAGATCCATTTTTTTTTTAAATATCCTTTTCACATTTTCAGCTCCTTTGGATGAAGAATAAAGATCAATAAAATATTTTATTCTGATATATGCCTTTTAAGCCAAAATAAATCGACTTCGAAAATATCCAAGGGATCCCAAAAAAAGGATAGTCAACTATCCAGTCCAGGTGGATACCGAAAATTCTCTTAGTGTTAGAAATCATAACTAAAATCATAATTAAAACATAAAGAAATTAAAAATTTCTTGACTTGATCATAAATTGACAATTTTTTGAAGACGGGATTTTCCGGATGAAGCAAGCGTCATACAAGTGAGTTTCTCTACATTTTTCTCATTAGATCTAACAGAATTTCTATGATTTTCAAGTTTACTATGACAACTTTATGAAGTTTGCTTCGTTGTGTAAGCCCCGACTAACTCTTTAAAATTGTAATCGAATGAAGTTATCTCTGTTCATTATAGTCTAAGCTAAAATTTTGCTTTGACAAACTTGAAACTGGGTTCTGTGCTTAAAGTGTCCCAAAGTTTTTTACAGCTTCGCCTATTTTTTTAACTGATCATTACGAACTGTTGCTTCTGCTTTTGCCAAATACAAATGCAGCAGCAGAAGGCAACACCCCGAAACGATTGCAGCAGCAGCAGTCGTCGCTTCAATTTCTGACTTTAGTTTCCGAAGTTGAAGCAGCAGCAAGTGTTCGCCTTAAGAATTTGTCTTAAGAATTAGTCTCTCACATCTCTTTAATTTTTAATTATGTATATTTCAAGAGTTTTTGAAATGTCAATATGAAATAACTTTTGACGATATCGTAGAACTTTTTTTTGGTAGGGTCTAAGTGGTTAAGTTATGATTATGTCCATGATTTGTCCAAAACAAGACACGCACAACACCACAAAGAAGACTGGTTGACAGTACAGCTATTTCATGAATACCAATTCAATCTTCAGCGCCTGTCCTTAGTGTTTGACAGAACTGCTATGACCGCTTGGGAATCCCAAAGGCAGGCTTGTAACAGAATCCGACATCAGCATCAAACGCCAAAAATTCGATATATTTTTGTGAATACTTTTTTTTTTGTTTTTGGACAAAAGGAAAGGTTTCCTAAGTTCATTCTCTGGGATTTTAGTAATGCTAGCAATATCCAAGTCTCACTTTTTGTGGCCGAAACTAACGAAAATACGCACCAAATATACATTCAACAAGTATTCGATATCAATATTTCGACATCCCTACATATTTCGCCGTTTCCTTTTGTTGTCACTTTTTATATTTTCGCAGTGAATGACAAATCTTTAGTGGTGGACCAAAAACTATTGTGAAAATAATGATTGGAACGAAGTAAAATAGGAACATCCCCAACAGATGTCGGAATAATTATCAATTTTTGCCACGGAAAATGCTTTGATAATGATGTTAGATGTGCCTCAGTGTGAATAGTTTATAAGATTAAGAAAAAGAAAGTTTTTCTAAGACCCATTTTCTGGCCGATCAGTCCCATGAATGCCATAAGATTTAGTCATACGATTTGGATTGGATTTTGCACATCCGTTGGAAAGTATTTAATATTAATAATCACTGAATTTGGGGAAGCTAACATTGAAAACAATAACGTTTATCTCACTTAAAACCCATTTTCTGAACAATGTTGGTATAAGATATAGTCATCTGACATATTAATTCGAAGGCATTAAAACTTAGAGTTTTAATTTTGCTTAGAAACAGACAGACAGACGATAGTTTAAGAATATATATAGTTTATAGAATCGGATAATGTATAAATGTTTTGTAGACCATTTCAAGTGCGACATTTTCTTTGAAGACCTTTTAAATAGTTTAACAATTATGGAGTTCCAAAACCCAATCTGAAGCTAAAATCTTGAAAGTGCTATAAAAAAGCAAACGTTAGCCACACAGAAACAAAAAAGGATCCCCAATGAATGGATATTCGAAATATCCACTTTAAAATCCATTTTTTCACTCTTTTCAGCTCCTTTCGATGAAGAATAAAGATCAACTTTTCTGATATATCCTTTTTAAACGAAAATAAATCGACTTTGAAAATATCCAATGGATCCTTAAAAAGAATAGTAAAAATGGATACCGAAAATATCCTGAAGATCATCAAAAACTATCCTTTTTTATGCTCAGTGTAAACAAACCAAACACTGCAATGAATTTTATACCCTTATCATACCCTTAAAGTTTCTTTTGATCTCGACTCGCTCAACTTTTCATTTATAATTCTTTGCATAAAAAATATATAGAAAAATTAGATTTTTAGTTTGATTTAAAAACACAAATCCTTTAACATCTGGTATAAGAACCCCTTATATAGTGACAACCCTTGGTTATATACTACACATACAAAGAAAGTAAAAAAAAAAAACAATGAAGCAATAAACGGGTTTTAACATTTAAAAATTTAACAACTAGCATTTGATGATGATGTTAGTTAGCATTAATTTAACATTTACAATTTGTGGCATTGTTTTCTTTTTCTTTTACATTTTCTTTTGCTAAAAAGGTACTTGAAGTGTATACACTTAGGGCATAATTTCAACAGCTTTAGTTTTTGTGTGTGTTGGTGTGTGTGTGTTTGTAATTTTAACTAATTTGTTTGTGTGTGTGGGGGTTGGTTGTTTTTGATTTTGGTGCCTTGAAAGGAGAAAAACATGTTTAACAAGTCGGCATTTGAACTACTTCTTATCAATCTATATATATGTATGTATGTATGTATGCACGTATTGTTGTATATAGATAAGGCTTAGAGGCTAGATATTGGGTTTAAGCTTAATTCTAGATATCTTTGATTTAACATTTTACTTGAGTGTCGTCGTGTTGTTGTTGTGGTTGGTTGGTTGGTTGGTTGCTTGATTGGTTGTGCATGTGTGTCACACAGATACACACATATATTTGTATATATATATATATATTTAAACAATTTGTAACAGCATTTTATAAGTTGCTAAGGACTCAATCATAAGGCGCTAAAAGTTCTTTTTTTTTTTGTGTGTGTGGTAAGTAGTTTTTCTCTAAGTGTAAAAAATGTACAATTCGTGTGTGTGTGTGTGTGAGTGTCCCTTTATAACTTAAAAAACTAAAAAAAAATTGTATATAATAAAAGCAAAGAAAAACAAAACACAAAGAAAAATTATTTAGAGACAGCAGCAGCAACAACAACAACTGGTGTGTGTGTGTGTATGCGTGTGTGTGTGTGTGTGTGTGTCTTATGACATTTGTTTACCGCCACCACCGCCTGCTTTAGGCCATATTCACCGCATCCAGGCTGATTTACGTTTAATCTTGGTACGCAATCCACGCAAAGGTTTCACCTTATTCTTAACCACATTCGCTGCCGCCGCTGCCGCCATGGCCGCACTCAGATGCTGTGGCAACATTTGCTGGCCCACACTCAAGCCGCCGGTTAGGTACAGACTGGAGGCAACCGTTGATGAATTTCCACCCGTGGCTGGACCATTGCCATATAACTCTTCATAGAGGGGACGTGATTGTTGTTGTTGCTGCTGGTGTTGGACATTGGCTGCCGCGCTGCTAAGCAAAGCCATTTTGCTGCCACTGCCATTGGTATAGATGGCCATGGACGTGGGCGGCTGCTGCTGCTGCTGATGATGAGGTTGGTGCTGATGATGTTGATGTTGGTGTTGTTGTTCCTCCTCCAAACTTTGACTGGAGGCACGCTTATGAGGTGATCCATGACTGCTGCCGCTGCTGCCATTGCTATGATAATGGGTGGTGGCCACCGAACCGCATTCAACAATTGAAGAGCGCGATAGCGATAGCAATGCATCCACTCCATCACGATGTCGCTGCTGATCGGCCAGCTCCTCAGGTGTGATGTTGTGACTGCGGAAAAAGAAATGGTGGATCGAAAATTAGGTTTGCATCGCAGAGTCGCGGTGCTTGTATTGTGTTTTTGTATGTTGGTTTTGAGAATGTGATAAACCCTTCACGTCGTCTCTTGAATAAATTGGTCTGCGATTAGAGAAGAACCAATTTTATTGTTTTTGAGCGAAGAAAATAAAAGTCTTTTGCATTTGTATGTGTGTATGCATTCCACGCTCTCTTTGACACAAATAGAAGAAGTTGTGAGAGAGCAAGTGCGGCTACCTTTGTTTGGTATACCTTGGCTGAACTGAGAACACTCAACTGAAAACCAAAACAAAGCAAAACGAAGTGTTCTGCTTAGAGAGAGAGAGAGAGAGAGAGAGAGGGAGCAACCCTGCAAGTTTTTTCCGTTACGTTAGTGCGCAGACCGCAAAGGGAAAAACGGCCAACAGTTATTTGTAAGCTCTGATCAAAACCAAGGTGTGCATAGAGACATACCCATTACTTTGCCTATGTGATCGACTTCTCTTCGGACAAAAGGCAGCAAAATCGTTACAGAAGCTGGCCATCATGTTGATGGCTATAAGCCGGATGTGTTTAATCTCTATAAGAATGAGACCCGTGATATCTAAGCCAGCTGCTGACGCCACTAAAACCACCAAGTCGGATGAGGAGCATGTGCCAGTGATGCCCACCCAGAAGCACCATTTCAGCGCTTTGCGAGCTGACTACAGCAGTCACAACCAATGGGGCTAAATTCCACACACCCACATAAAATGTCAATTATGTGAGATTTGGATTGTAATATAACTTATCAGGTCCCCGTAGTTAAGTTAAATGTGTTTATTTGTAGTTTTAAACAGGGCTGCAAACCTCCGTAAAATCGGGAGGGGTTCGAACCCGCGAAACTTTTTGTGTTCGGGTTCACGGAGCAGGTTCAGAAGGTCGCTCGGTTCGGGTTCGAACCGGGGCTTAGGAATAATTTTGTTCTTCGCTAATTGAGAAAACATGAAAGTAAATTGAAACAAACATAGAGCCGATTTCTCTTTTTCTAGATAGCTTCAATGTGTCAGATAAGCTCACAATTTACTGTGTTCCCGTTTCTGAATCCGATTGATCGGAATTGGTAAATGTTGTGATTTCTAAAAACCTATTACAGAACTCGACCGTATAAGTTGGCTATCAAGAGGATCGAATGATGGTTAGTGGGATTTTTAAATAACAAGCCAAATAGCTTTGTCGATTTTTGGAAGTGAGAACGTTTAACAAATTCGTTTCTGCATGATTTGATCGAATTCGAAAACGAGATCAGGCCTGCCTGTATATTTATGTTTGATTATAACTTTTAAAACGAGACATACACACCAAGAAGGATGGTCTACTGTACAACTGCTTCAAGAACCTCCCTGTTTTATTATAAGCAGGATTTGCCTATCTTCAATAACTGTTTTGGAATTGCAACAGGCAACTCCAAATTGACAGAAGTAGTCTTTTTGTATGTGTGTGCCCCCATTTCGGTCCTTCTGTATTAGTGGAGGAAATGGTATAGGCTTATTTTAGTGTGTCTTCAGCAAACTTTCATTATTACTGACTTTATCGCTGGATAAAACAAATATAGTGTTGGAAAAGTTCGCTAGACTGATACTTGTGATGCAGGAACAGCTAATACAACAAATGCGACGTCTTTAAGTTCTTTACAATGATAGTTTTTTCAAAACACAAAACAAAATTTTAATAAAACATGTGTTTTAAACCGAACCCTTTTCTACTTTTTTTGCTCCGGTTCAGGTTCGGGTTCGGGAAGAAAAAAATTGTTCTGCTCCGGTGCAGGTTCGGTTTGGACTTTCCGAAAATTCCGGAGCGGTTCAACTCCGAACCGGTTTGGAGCCCTGGTTTTAAACAAAGTGATAGGATATTTGAATAAAATGAATGTCACAGATTAATTTAAGCTTTAGTTGTGATTCTTTATTCTTCGTTTTAAGCTTTAGTCTTTGTTTTAACTTCACGTCTTTTGTCTTAAGGGGGTATTCCTCATGTGCAACAATTTTTTTTAGATTTTTTTTTACATTTTTTTTATAGCTTGAATATTTGAGAATGTCGCCCCCAAAAGGGTTTTTTGAAATTCGAAATACTTCAGAAGATATAGCCTTTTTAGTGGAGCAATGTCTTCACAAATACAAGTAATTTTTATATTACTTCAAACTTTAAACGCATTTATCTCGAAACCACGTTTATCGAGCTGGCGGCCATGATATCTCCAGTTACACTGAACCGATTTTGATAATCAAAACTGAAATCGACGCAGAATTGTCATCATAACTTTAAAAAAAATTTTAATATTTTTTTTACAAAAAAAAAGGGCCAAAATTAGATTTTTCATATTTTAATGGCCGCCATTTTGTCAAAAAAAATCACAAAATTTTTTTGGAGGTTCAGACCAGAATTACATCTATTCTGATTATAACCCCATTTTGACTTTTCATATCAGACATCCTGGAGACTTTGAATGATGGCCGCCAGCACCTTACCTTTTTTTGGACACCTACATTGACGGCCGATAACTTTTGGAACAGCCCTCGCATCGAAGCAGTAAACATTTTTTTTTTTACTTTTATCTGTTTGCAACAAAATAAAAAAAACAGAATTGGAAAATCTCTTTGCGTTTTCAAATAAGATTTTTTTTAAAAAAGGTCCAAAAAACAGCCTTGACATGAGGAATACCCCCTTAATGAGCAGCGTCAGAACTGTACCGTTTTGACATGAAGCAAAAAGTATTAGAGAGGAACTTTCGCTGTTTCTCAATTTTCCTGGTGCTAAACGATAGTGCCCAAAAGGATACTTTAAAGTGCCAGTAGGAAAACACTGTGGTAAGAGCGAGACGACCATATTTCCATATGTATCCCAGAGAGAGTGAACAGCTGACCAAAAAGTATCTAGAGAGTGTAAATGAGAGCGAACAGCTGACGATTTTCTGAGCAAGGTTGCTCTCTAATACTTTTTGCTCCATGGCTTTGGCTTTGGCTTTTGCCTGTCAGGAAACAGTGTCGAGTGTCAACTTGAGACCCATCCAAACCACACCTGCTATTTTGAGAGTATGTTAAGCAGGAAAACTCCGGTACGAAATGACATGAGAGTAGAAATTTCGGCTATTATACCTTAACTTGGAAGAAGAACACTCACAGATGGCCATGCAGAGACAAAAATGGTCGCTAGCACCTTGATGTGCGCCCCATAACCCGGAGAAAGAATCGCTACCCAGACCCGCACAACTACGCTCCGGAAAGAGTAGACAGCTAAACAGTTATTTGGCTCGTATTAATACAGATTGATTACCTAATTTTCACTCCCTCTCTCTTTCTTCTTTCCATTTCATACTACCCAGTCATGTTCCTTTAGTTTTTTTTATTGTTTTAGCTACATGGTCTTTGATCTTTTTTCCAAATAGTTTATTTTTTCTCTGACCTCTCTTTCTAACTTATGAATCTTCTTTCTTCTTCCCCCATTTTATATTTGTTTCCATCTTTCTAATCAATCAATCTTCGTCTTACCCAATTCTACGTTGCTTCTTCGTCTCTTTAACTTATGAATCTCCTTCTTTTTTCAATATAGGTTACTTTTCTGTTTTACTAACTTTCTTTTTTCTCCGTTCTTGGGAAAGGAAAGATCAACGTAGAGACAGAAGACTGTCAGAAGACAACAAAGCGTTTGAGAAAAAGAACACAAGAATACATCCTAGAAAAGATATACCTTTCAAAAACGTTTCTTTTTAAAGGAGGGAGGAATCAACAGCAAACTCTATGAACTTTTTTAGGTTTTT
Organism: Lordiphosa clarofinis; assembly: GCA_018904275.1. Classification (NCBI taxonomy): domain Eukaryota; kingdom Metazoa; phylum Arthropoda; class Insecta; order Diptera; family Drosophilidae; genus Lordiphosa; species Lordiphosa clarofinis. Next base: position 853,031 of record JAEIGQ010000018.1, read on the forward strand.
GCTCTTAAATGCTCTTAAATTCTGTAAAAATGTATTCTCTGGCCAACTTACTTTTCTTCGCTGCTGTCGTAAGCAGCATCCGAACTAGCACAATTGCTGTCTCCGCCTCCAACACCGCCGCCACCTCCACCCATAACTAGATGATGATGATGGTTTTGACTATGTGACACCTGCTGATGGTTACCAGCTGCGCCCACAAGTTGGCCATTGCCATTGGTCAGTGGGGTAGAGGCGCCACTATCTGCATTGCTATTGCCACCCGCCGAGTAGGTATGATCCTCACTAGGCGAGCTGGTGATCACTGGAGCTCTAAACAACGACAGAGAGAGAGAGAGAGAGAGAGAGAGAGAGTTAAATAAACCTAAACCCAAACATTCCTTTCATTCTTTTACTCACCCATTTTGAAAGGATTCGCTAAACGCCTTTGGTCCGTGTTTGAGGAAAAGCATGGCCGCTGCTGCATGAACATCATCCATACTGTCCGCTCCACAATCGCGCGCCAAACGCTCAAAACTAAACGCATCACCTGTTGTGGTTGGAGCAGCAGCTCCTCCTCCTCCTCCTCCCCCTCCGGCTTCAGCTGCCGTTGTGGCATAATTGTACTTGTCCTCCTCGTCCAGAACCTCGCCCATAAGTCGATTGTGAAAAGCCTTTGAAAGATTGGGAAACAATTTGGGATCAAAGCGGGATGCAGCTCCCGCTGTCACCCCACCTCCTGTATTGGTAGCAGCTGCTGAGCTGGTGGGCGTGGCCGCCAATTGGCTAGCCCCATTGGCCACCACAAGGCCATTATTGCTTTTTGTTGGCGTAGCCAAAGCCACGGCAGCCGCTGCTGTGGCTATATGCGATGTGACTCCAGTATTAACAATTCCCACTGCAGCTCCATCGAGAGTATCGTAAGCTGAGGGTAAAGAGGCAACACCCGTAGCAGCACCACCACCGCCTCCTGGACTCTTCAGTGAGGGACTGATCTTATCCACCGCCGAGTTTGGAAAGAAGGGCGAACGATTCAGGGCCTGTATGAGATTTTGTCGCTGTTGCGGTTCCACACGCCAAAGCGAACCCTTGCCCATATTTGGGGCCTTCTCCACTTTGACAAAACTCTTGTTTAGCGACAAATTGTGACGGACACTGTTCTTCCAGCCACTGGGCGCCGATTTGAAGTAGGGGAAATGCTGAACAATCCAGGCATAGATCTCTTTAACGGGCAAAGCCTTCTCATTGGAGCCCTCAATGGCCATGAAGATTAAGGAACTGTAGAACGTTAAGGAGAAAGAGAGAGAGAGAGGGAGAACTTTTGTTATTGATTTCTAGCCTATATTTGTCATAATCTTTTATGAAAATGAGTTTAAAACTAATTAGGCGAATATTAAAATTTACCCGAACCATCAGGTTAGTTATGGAGTTTCCATGTCGAATGGAAAACCACTAAAACTTTTTTTTCCGAATTTTTCGAAATTTGAAAATTAAATTGGTATTATTTTGTTATGTCAGACTTTGAACACAAGTTTGGAGATTATCAAATGAACAGCAACAGAGTTGCACGTTCTGTCGAACGTGACCGTCGTACATATTGATGAAATGATTTTTGGATGAGTCTAAAAATGGTTCTCCATTTCGGGGTTTTTTGGCTGTCGAGTATCATCTCTTAGGGACAGGTAATAGCCCATTATGCCATCATAAAAACGATTTTAATACCTTAGCCGATTGCACGTTTGAAATCAATATATTACATTGCGTTCCTAATGACCCTCTCCACATTTGCTGAATTTTTGAGAGTTTTATCTTAAACCATTTAAAGCAACTTTAAAATTGTTGACGTTGTGTGTTGCAAGCATAAAAAGCCGGATATGAGGTGATGTTTACAGAGGTTCCGATTTTCATATTTTAAGGGTCTTATGCTGGTGTTATTATTTTAAAGGTTTGATTTTGTCGAACTGTGTTATATGTTAGTCCCTGCCAGTCAAGTGGATGCTGAAAACATACTTCTGCCGCACGACCACACAGTGAATGTCGGGACTAGCGATGTTATATAAACACTGTTCATTTTAGAGCAGCATCAACACTCTTCAATTATAATTCAATTCAAATCGTCTTTCCCGTTTTTCCCCACCTCCTCTTCATCCGCTCATCACTCTTTCCCCATTCTCTTTTCCATCTTCCACCGCTCTTCACTCGTTTGCCTCCGGTAGCAGCTGTCATTTGTCTAAGAGAGCCAAGAGATGAAAGACATATTTGCCTCTCATGCTCAGTCTCTTTCGCGTTCTTAGCAAAACAACTTAGTCCAAAATATTGCCTAAGCATCACAGTTCCGTTACTATTCTTTGGCCACATTTGTATGTACATTTTTTTTTTGGCTACTAGTTTTGTGAAATTCCAACTTCTTTATTACAAAGTACGGTCAACACATTTTTAAAGCTATCGATTTGTTTAGTATGTGCCATAAGATTTAATTTAATTGGTTGAGGCTTTTCGTTACACAGCATATACATAATGTGTGTGAGTCGATCACTCCCTCTCTTGCGCTCTTAGCACAACAGATTATCATGTTATGTGCTCCATAAAAACTTTTCTTTGGCGGACAAATGTTCAAAATTTTCTTTCTTAGTGCGCGCCTGCATAACTAAACGAAGGTCTATGCCAATTCTTAAATCCCTAGGAAAAGCAGTTTGGGCTGTGGGTTGTTTATATGTCCGTCTGTATAGAAGATATGGTCTAAGATGATTCCTTCTATGCGTTGGAAACTTGTGGGCAAAATTATAATACACTTATTCAAGTGTATAAAAATAATTTGGATTTATATTAAAAGAGAAAATTAATTTTGAAAAAGCGTTAAATGCTTGAAGGATGCACTTCAATATTTTTAATTAAATTTATTTAAAAAAAATAGAGGCCAGCTAACTTCGGCTCGACCGAAGTTTATATACCCTTGGAGCTTGATATATGGCTGCCAGTTTGTATGGCAGCTATACTATATTGTGGTCCGATTTCGACAAGCCTTGGTGAAATTATGTAAAATCATTAAAAACTTATAAATACGAGCGTTGGGAGCGATAGAATTGAAAACAAAAAAGTTTTTCTCACTAAAACTTGTTTTTCAACCGATTGTTCCTATGGCAGCTATATGCTATAGTCATCCGATCCGGCCGGTTCCGACAAATGTGCAGCGTATTTATACCAAAAGACTTTGTGCAAAGTTTGGTTAAGATAGCTTTAAAACTGACGGAGGAGATAGCATAGAAACAGACGGACAGACGGACGGACGGACAGACGGACATGGCTATATCAACTCAGCTCGTCATGCTGATCAAGAATATATATACTTTATGTGGTCGGAGATGCTTCCTTCCATGCGTTACAAACATCCGGACAATTTTAATATACCCTCTCCAAGGGTATAAAAAAACATTAATCTTATAGTGAACTATAAAAGTTTTGTTTTAAACGAAAAAAAAACACACATTTAAAATCAGAATTTTAGAATCAGCTCTTCGCTTACAACCATCTCTCTGTGTGCGGTGCATACAAAGCTGAGAGTAGTTTATCCGCTTGACGCGGATAGGCTGTGCTACGCTCCACTTTCTGTATGCCCCCCGCATGTTTTGGGGCGGCCACCAGGAAGACAATCAGTAAGGTTGAATTCTCTTTTATATAAATAACGAGAGCGTAAGTTAAAGTCGGCTCTAACCGACTTCGATATACCCGTTACTCATGCGTTCCTTAGGGTGACCATCCGAAAAGTATGCAACTTGTTTTTTATGGTGGGAGGGGGGAAGTGGGGGAGCTTGGTTCACTTTTTATACCCTTGCAAAGGGTATTATAATTTTGGCCAGAAGTTTGCAACGCATAGAAATATTCATTTCCGACCCTATAAACTATATATATTCTTGATCAGGGCGACGAGCTGAGTCGATTGAGCTTTGTCCGTCCGTCTGTCTGTCCGTCTGTCCGTCTGTCTGTCTGTCCGTCTGTCTGTTTCTACGCAAACTAGTCTCTCAATTTTAAAGCTATCGAGCTGAAACTTTGCACAGAGTCTTCTTTTTACTGCACACTGCTAATATGTCGGAACCGACCGGATCGGATGACTATATCTTATAGCTGCCATAGGAACTATCGGTCGAAAAGTGGGTTTTTGTAAGAAAACTTTTTTGTTTTTAATGTAAACGCCTTCCGCTTCAGCAATTATTAGTTTTATACGCTTTTACACAGATTTGGAAGTTTTTGTCAAAATCGGATGACTATATCTTATAGCTGCCATAGGAACTATCGGTCGAAAAGTGGGTTTTTGTGAGAAAACTTTTTTGTTTTTAATGTAAACGCCTTCCGCTTCGACAATTATTAGTTTTATACGCTTTTAGACCGATTTGGAAGTTTTTTGTTAAAATCGGATGACTATATCTTATAGCTGCCATAGGAACTATCGGTCGAAAAGTGGGTCTTTGTGAGAAAACTTTTTTGTTTTTAATGTAAACGCCTTCCGCTTCGGCAATTATTAGTTTTATACTCTTTTACACAGATTTGTAAGTTTTTGTCAAAATCGGATGACTATATCTTATAGCTGCCATAGGAACTATCGGTCGAAAAGTGGGTTTTTGTGAAAAAACTTTTTTGTTTTTAATGTAAACGCCTTCCGCTTCGACAATTATTAGTTTTATACTCTTTTACACAGATTTGTAAGTTTTTGTCAAAATCGGATGACTATATCTTATAGCTGCCATAGAAACTATCGGCCGAAAAGTGGCTTTTATCAAAAAAATGGTTTGTTTTAATGCTGACGTTCGTGAACTCTGTTGTATTAAAACATTTGCAAGGGTATTAAAACTTCGGCAAAGACGAAGTTAGCTTGGCCTTCTCGTTTGCTCATAACTTGAACACAGCTCATCCGATCTTTATCATATCTTTGGCAAATCGATTCATTTTGCTATCTCTAGAAGGTACAAATCTATCTTCAAAACTGTAGGAGATATAACGTTTTTTTCCGAATTGCGGGGGCGGGAGGGGGCGTGGCCAAAATTTGAAACAAACTTAATCTGCGAGCAGATAAAAGAAGCATTTGTCCCATACATGTCAAACCTCTATCTCTTACCATCTCTGAGATCTAGGTGTTCATACAGACGGACGGACGGACGGACGGACAAGTCTATATCGACTCGGCTGTTGATGCTGATCAAGAATATATATACTTTATATAGTCAGAAATGATTCCTTCTGCCTGTTACATACATTTGCACGACTTTAGTATACCCTTTTTACTCTACGAGTAACGGGTATAAAAATTGGCAAATTTTTCTTTGATTTCAGGATCTATCGATCCATTTATCTCTCCTCACCTGGCAACGAGGACTTTGCCTTACCGCTAAACGAGGACTAGATACAGAACTCCCGCTTACCCATCAAATTATCAATGTCAGATAAGTGGACTTGCAAACATTCCTAAACAAAAAACATTTTAATTTGTAAAATCCGCGCAAATATGGGCCAACTATTCGAGTTCCCCATAGGTCTTCGTCTGTCTCTTGGCCTGATTCGGAGGTAGCCTGGCGTGACACACATTGTTAATTAAGTATTTATAATTTTTGGCGACCAAGGCGCTTTGCCATCCTCGAGAAAAGTTGGCTTTGCTGGACCCTGATCTCATTTCTAGTCTCAATTGGGCAGCATATTGTTTCAAGGGCGATGCCCTAATCGAGAAACTGAGGGCGAGAGAGACTGCCAGTTACATGTAACACATCCCACAACGCTCTCTCAGCCTATCGATAAAAGCAGAATGCAATAGACCACTGATATTGCATCCCTTCAAACAGACTCCTATTCCATCTAAAATTGTTGAAATCACAGCAGAATTAAAAATAAAACGGTCACATTTACAAGCAGAGATTAAAACCCGAACGAGTTTCGGTTTCGGTCAAGGCATTTAAGTTGCCTAAGCTAGCAGACGAAATCTAAATCGCTTTAATAATTCAAAATTAAAAATTTGCTAATTTCAAAGCTTTCAATCGATAAGCGGAAGTGGAACTACTACATAGTTTCAGAATTCAGAATTGTAGCGGAATTTCTATTGAAAAGTTATTGGAATTGAGAACAAGGCTAATAGATAAGGCACAATTCACTGCTAAATTGGGAACTGGTTCAACCTCAGAACGGACAATCTAGGCAGTCTTCAAATACCATTTCAGACTTTGTAGCCCACAAAACTCACCTAAAGCTATATGGCGGCTTATTGTTGGTATGCACAAGTGGATCATATGGCACATTGTTGGGATGCTTTTGTTTCTGTGGTGTGTTGGCACCACCACCACCACCATTACCACTGCCATTAGTGGCGCTGTTATAGCCACCACCACCACTGGCAGCACCACCTCCTCCAGTTGAGCTGATGTTGTTGCTGTTGTTCTTGAGGGTGGCGACATATTGCTGCGGTGTGCTGGTATGCATACGTGTTCCAGCAGTTACCAAATCAAACTCTTTGAGGGAATCCTCATTTTCATAGCTGGTATAACTGCTGGGACTTTGTAGATTAAGTAGACCCAGAGCACCACCACCACCGCCAGAAGCAGAGGAACCATTGTGTACACTTGTGGGCGTCATGGGGGGTGGTGGAGGTGTCACAGATAATTGCAGATTGCGTGGATGGAGCATAGTTGTAGTGCTGGTGGTTGTGGGTGGTGCTGCTGCTGGGGCCACTGAGGTGGTGCTGTAATAAGAGCCAGGCGGTAAAAGGGCAGCAATACCCGCTGGTGACTCCGAGGAGGAGGCAATATTGGCGGGCGAGCTGGAGAATAAACAAAAGTATGAAAGATGAAACTCAGGAGAGGGGACTAAATACTCACATGACATGCGAGTTGACATAGGTATAACCGGGAGGCAGCGAACCAGCAGCACTGAGCAATGTGGTGCTCGTCACCACAGGCAGGGGCTCGGCATGGCTAATGGGCGTCGTGACATAGTTGACCGCATCGAAAACGGCATTGAAATTGCTGGCTTTGGGCACCGGACTATTGCCACCATTTACCGCCGCTGTTGAGGATCCCGAACCGGAACCAGAACCCGAGGCTGCCGAACAGGAGCTAAGCGATGAATTGTTAGAGGAGGCGGGCGAACTGACCACTGTAACCGTAGAGGCCACTGCCCCATGATCCACATGTACATTCATTTTCTCACGCAAATATTTCTTATGCGGATGATGTGTGGCAGAGGATGACGACGACGACGAGGAGGAGGCGGCATTATTAACAGCTGTGGATCTGTAGGAGCTTATAGCTCCCGTTGCTCCATTGCTGGTCACATAGATCTGCTGGGGTTTGAGGGCCACATTGTTACTAGACACCACAACGGGCACAAAACTGTGCCCACCTCCCAGAGGATTTCGAGTTGTCATATAGGTGGAGGCGGCGGCGGCGGTATTTGGGGAGGCGGCGTTTGACTTGGTGGCTTTGTACTCCACCACTGTGGTGGTACCACTGGGTCCCTTATGCACTGTGGTGGTACTGTAAACATTAGCCGTTGCCGTTGGCTCCACCCGCTGCTCGTCCATCAGATCGCTGACTATGCACAAATCTGCGGCTCCATTTCGTTTCACCACATTTGGTTGGGTGGTGGCTGTTGTGCTGCTGGTGGTGGTTGTGACAATTCCCTTGATTAGATTGCTATCATTGAGCCAGGACAGGGAACGTAGTTCACCATCATCCGGATCAGTGCCTCGACTGGCGGCGGCGGCTGCAGCCGCCAAGGCTTCGGCTGAGCTCAGTTCGAGTGGCTCGGCAGCGAGTAGAACTATGTTGCCACCACCGTTGCCGGCTCCAGCTGCTGCTGCTGAGGTGGGTGCTCCTGCTGCACCACCTCCTCCCTCATAGGCCTGATAGCCACCCGTGGTGGCATTATGTTGCAGAAATACATATTTAGAGCTGCCGTTGGCCGGCATATTGGCGGTTGTGGCTACTGTTCCTGCTGCTGCTGCTGCTGCTGCTGATAATGATGATGATGATGATGTGGGTGTGGTGGCATTGGTTGCTGGCGTTTGGGGAGCGGCTGCCACACTGCGAAAGCCATGAGAGGCGGCTGCCGCTGCTGCTGCTACCACCGCTGTGGCCGTTGTGGCTGCTGTTTGAAGTTGACCACGGAGCTGGCTAAGATCGTGACTGGTTAACAATTGTGTGGGATTATCCGTGGACATGCTGCAAAAGAATAGAGGAAAGAGAATAAAGATTAGATAAAGACCAAGTGGATTTATTCTTATGATTCAGGGAATTACTGAGACTGCAAATCACAAGTGGGAAAATGTTACAAAAATTCTGAATGTTAACAAAATTCGAGTTTTCGAATTTTAATATTTTCTTTTATTCAATCTATAATCGTAAAAATAATTTATGAATCTTTTTGGATTCAATGTGAAACGTTTTGAAACGGTTATAACTGTTTTTTTTAAATTTTTGCCGGCTCGAGGTCAATGTTTCTTACGTGCTTACATAAAATTACCGGTTCAAAAGCTGTTTCAGAAACTTCAACTCAAGTTATTAGTTTAAGTAATGTCTTGAATTTGGCGTTGTCACTTTAGACATAAAACATTGTACTCAGTTCCAGGTGCACTTTTTGTCACGTTCGACTGCAACTATCTTGAAAACGAAAAATTTCCCAAAATCAACCTAAGCACCAATAATAGGGCTTATTAAAAGTCATAAGGTAAACCTATTAAGACTTTCATTTAGACTTTAATTACTTTAAATGTGTTCGTAGAATTGGAAACAATTAGGCTGCCTTCACACTGTTCGACACATGATAGTCTGGTAGTCCTGCTTTTTGTTCTGTATTAAATTTGAATAGCTTGTCAAATTCATAGTATTTCATGGGGAAATGCGGGCCTACTAGATGTCATGTGCCATGTGTCGAACAGTGTGAAGGCAGCCTTAAACATAGCATGATTTAAATTTCATTAGAATCGGTTTATTATCAATTAGATCCAATTCTGATTCTACTTCAGTTTTTGTAACCTAATCCTAATCCCAATTGTCTACACAGAGGGAAAAAACGTGTTCAGAAAATATGTTGCCTTCAACTTAAAATCAGAACAGAACGTTCACAAAATTTTTGAGAACAAATGTTCTAAATTTTCTTGGAATACGTAAAGTTGTTCTCAATCGAATAATATTTGCTTTAAAACAACAACTAAACCGGTTTTTAGCAGAGAGATATACAGGAAAGAGAGCAAGTAAGGCTCTCTTTTTAATCTCTTTCTTGCCTGCTCAACAAAGCATAAGTAGCCCTCTAGACGCGCATCTGCAAAACTGTTCAACGGCTGAATTGTCTAGCGCGTCAAATCCCAGTCAAGCCCGAACAAATTTTCCTGTATTTTTCTGAAAAGCTTAAATGAAACAAGTCCGGTAGAAGTGGGTCGTTGAAGCGATGTTTCTGGTTCCTATGGAATATATGGGTGGAAGGAGAAGCAGAAGGCACGCATATCCATTCAGGAGTCTTGCCTCTCTTCACTTCCAATCAAAAGAAGAGGTATGTCCCCGTTTCCTTATTCCACCCAAATGATAGAAATCGCCCTCACCTGGTCCAAATGCAATACATTTTTTTTTCCCAGGTGAGTTTAAAATGTTCTTAAAAACGAAACAACATTAACTCAAAGCCTGTTCTCAAAAATGGAACAATATCAACTCATTTTGAGTGTTGCGTTCTCAAATATTTGTTCTTGAAATGAGAATATTGTACTACAAATATGAAAACCCGGTTATGCATACTTTTTGGTAACGATTGTGCTCGTTTTGAGTCCAATGTTCCCGGTTTTTTCCCTCTGTGTACACAAACAAAAAAAAGTGTGTGTCATGAGACGCACGGAACGAGCGAAGCTCTTTACGATGAATCCGATTAAGGTAATGGAAAAAGATACATTTGGACTCTGTATAAATAAATGTTAAATTATCAAATATTAGGTCGCTCTCAAATCACTGTAAAGTCACTGTTTAGTCACTGTTAAGTAACTGTTAGTTCACTATTAAGTCACTGTTAAGTCGCTGTTAAGTCGCTGTTAAGTCACTGTTATTTCACTGTTAAGTCACTGTTAAGTTACTGTTAAGTCACTGTTAAGTTCACCAGATCTTCACCATATTCTCACCAGAGCTCCACCACATCCCCACCAGATCACTACCTGATTCCCAGCAGATCTCCACCAGATCCCCACTAGATCCATACCAGATCCCCACCAGATCCCCAACAGATCCCCACCTGATCCCCACCAGATCTCCACCAGAGCCCCACCAGATCCCCCTAGATCCCTATCTGATCCCCACCAGATATCCTGCACTAATTTCAGTTGCCCCTTTCATTATAGTCGAGCTAGGAACGCGAACTTGAGAATTACAAGCAAGCAATTATTGGTAACATCTTAGATGTGGCGCAATGCTTTAAGACGTCGTTCCCATCGTATTCAGTCCAAGGGCCCCGAGTTCGAGTCCCACCACAGAGTAAATAAACATCTATACATATAACTGTATTAGAGAGTTAAAGTGCCTTTTTATTCAAGTAAATCAAGTCGGAAATTGTTTTGCTTAACGTTAGCGCAAATTCCCAGTGACTCCAACCAGATCTAGCTCATGTGGTTAAATAGATTAAGACAAGTCAGAAAATGAGTCTAACTAAATAAACTTTAGTGAAAAAACGGGGAGACAGTAAAGCAAGACATTGCCAAGCATGATGTGATTAACTGAAGGTTTCTCGAGCAAAACAGAAAGGATTGACCACGACCATTAAACGGTTTAGATATTAATATCGGGTCAAAGAAGCATGCTTGTTGTTGGCGAGTGCAGACCCGCAAAAACAACATCATATGTGCCTCTCTTCACTTTTTACTATGATTCTGTCAAATTCCAACGCAACAACATAGTTGCTAAGCGTAGTCAGCTCTCACCACGCTCAACTCGCTCGCTTTTCGCGGCAGACACAAACCAAACATTGGGTTTCCATTTCTTGTGGTTGTTCTTGCTTGAGATATATTTTTTGCATTTGTATTGGTTTTCATGCTGACGTAAACTCATTCTGGGTGTAAATCCTAACTTGCATAAGAGATTTACATGATGATGCAAACTTTATGTAGTTTCTTAGAAAAATGCTTCAGCAGTGTTTAATTGATAAGCTCAGCTTAAGCCACAATGTGCTGAGGCACAGTAAAAAAAAAGCACTCTTTTCTTACCTTCAGAGGTCCCCAGAGCCAGCTTACGGCTGCGTAGCCGCAAACAAATATTTATTGTTGCGTTTCAGTTTACAAAAGCCACAGGAGAAAAATAGAAGAAAGAACACATATGAAGTTGTTGTTGCACTACGCTCAGCCATAATCATTAAGTGAGGGCTATATACAAGGGCTATCCCTTTGCGTGACGTGCGCATAGGGTCTGGTCACTCGTGAACTATACTTGGCCCCAAGGCCCCAAGTCATTAAAGTTTTTTAGGAGAACAAGAGCAGAAGCTTGGCGTAGCTCTGAATTTTATAGACGATAACTTGATGGAACTTACAAGATATGACCAGTTACCTAATTGAAAGCTGGCCATACCTTATTAGATGTATCATGGGTATGGGGGCCGCTTAGTGCTTTCTCAGTTCACTTTGTATTTAGCCAGTGTGCTTAATGCAAAACAGCAAAAGCTCTCAGTACTCATTTAAGGCTGAGCGCCATATCCGTTTCAGTTTGTATTTACACAGTGAAGCTTATTTTATAAAGTTTTTGAAAAAACTTATGTTTGTAGAAACGAAATGCAGAGGGGCAATCGATACCACTACACCTCTTTCCTACAAGCCAAAGCTTGTTTGAAAAACTCCATGAAGTTTATGCGTGGGGCGTATTTGCGCCAGCTGTTCAGTTGCATCAAAAAAACATTGAGTGCGTGGCTTGCGAAATGGGTTTGGGCACCCCTGATTTACACGGTGAAGCCAACTTTATAAAGTTTTTCAAAAAGCTCTGCCTTCTACCTTTTTCTTCAAGCGAAAGCTTGTTTAAAAAACTTTCAAGAAGCTTTTCACAAAGCTTTCGCTTGAAAGAGAGAATTGTAGCAGTGCTTTTACAAGTCAAAACTTTTTAAACAATATTATAAAGTTTTTCTTATTTTTAATTGTCATTAAGTTTTAAGTACCGAAGTTTGTAGTACCGACAGAAGTTTGCTTCATTATGTAAATCCTGACTTGCTAAGCATTTAATCAATCAAGTCGGGATTTAGACGAAGACGAGAACTTTAGAATGCTTTTGCTTATTTTTACAAGAACCAATAAAGAAGAAAGAGCGGTTCGAGCCTTTTCGAGCTCGTTGGACAAAATGCAGCAAACTACGAAAGCTTCATCAATAAAGCAAGCAGCATGGTCCAGCTTATGGTGGAATTAATAAGGTGAAGCCAAGCGAGACAGAGCTCTTTCTGTTTGTAGGGCCAAAGGGCCAGTGCGTTGTGAATGCTGGAAGCGAACGGCAATACACAAGCAGAGACAAACAAATGTTATGCCATCTCTTTCTATCTTACAGGTATACATCAACTGGCCCTAAGCAGAGGCTAACGGCTTCACCTTGTAAGTTCCACCAGGAGTCAAGCGCTTAGTGCGCTCTCTGCTTAGTTTGCAGTAGTCTTTTTTAACGCGAGCAAAAGCTCTCAGCTTGCAATGCTAGGCTGCTCTCTTAGTGCGGACTCTGCCCGAGTCGCAAATGTCACTCAAACTGGAAACTCCATAAAAAAAGTCAAACAAAAATTACTCTCAGTTGTCATATTTTAGACTGAGCTCGCCCATTACTGAACTAGAAATGCGATCAGTAAAGAAATTGAATATTTTAATTCTCAATTTGTTTTGCTTTTGTGGTGCGCTTTGTTAAACGCAGACGGCGGCTACGGTGGCGACGGCTGGCAGGGAGGGAGGGAGGTAGGGAGGGGCGGTTGGTCGCCGAACAAAGTTTGTATTATTATTTATTGATTTTCAGAGGCCCCGCGCTCTATAGAAATGTTAAAAAAAAAGAGAACTACTTGCTGTTGTTGTTGTGCATGAGATTATTATTGTTTTGCTTTTGCAACAACAAGAAAATGTGCGCGCCACAACAAATAACGTAAAAGCTCTCCCGCCGACCTCCAAAAAGAAAAAAAAAATCGCGTCTCAAATTATTAGGTAGGGTGTCGTCGTCGTCGTCGTCGTCGCTGTTGCTGCTGCTGCTTGGGTTTGTTGTTGTTGCCACGCTGCCCAATAAAAAACAAAAAGCTTGCGACGCAGTTTTTTGAAAGTTTGTTGTCTTGGCAACTTTTTGCTTTTTTTTGTGCCAAACGTGGTTTTTGATTACGTTTAGGAATTTTTTTTTGTTTTTTTCGGGGAGGTGCATTAAGTTTTGCCTTTGACATAATTAATTAGACAGAAAAGCATGTGCTTGCCCTCACTTTGTTTTTGTAGGCTCTCTCTCTCTCTCTCTGCTCTCTCTGCCTTTGGGGCTTGTTGAGCCGCTGTTTCTCAGTGTTTTCGTTTTGTTGTTATTATGCTTTTTCGTCGTAAAGATTAGCTTTTTTGAGTTGTCAGTTTTTTGTTCTAGAAACGTCAACTGTTCGGGGTGACCTGTGGACCTTTTGGATGCACCACGGCTGCACAGCTTTAAATGTCACCAGCTCCTCACCCCTCTCCAAAAAAAAACCAAAAACACAGTGTAACTTGCATTTTGGACTTTGTTTTGCTGCTTCTTCTTCTCCTCCTCCTCTTTCTCCTTCTCTTGTTATTCTTCAATTAACAAGCACAGCAAGTGCTGCTTACGGCGTAGAGGTAACTGTACCTGCTTAATGAATATATGCCTCCCATTTGCTAATGCTTTTGACTGAAGGATGACGCTGATGATTCATACATATACATACATAACATACATATGTTTGTACGTATCCAAATCCGTCATAACAAGAGAACAAATAATGAAGCTACTTGAGTAGCGACAGCATACAGCAGCTTAAGCTTAATAACAAAGTGAGTTTAATGCAAATGTAAAAAAACAAAATAATGCTCAACTAGGCAGTTACCCTTTAAATTTTAGTAATCCGAGACCTTGTCGGAAGACGGACTTTCATTTCACGCTCTTTGAAACTCTTTACAAATGCTCAAAAGCAGAGCTCCCCAGCAGAGTTCTCTCTGAATTCGGTGTGAATTTCCGAGTGAGTTCGGTCCCCAGGCTAGGGTTGTCGATATTTCTCAAAATATAAATATCGATAATATCAAAAATCAAAATTTTCAATATCGATATTTGATATATCGCCTCCAAAAAACATCGATATATCGATATTATCGTTATTTTCTAAAGATTAAGAGAACTGAAAAGCTTTTAACGAACGTCTTCGCCATAAAACTGCTAGTGAAGATCATCTAATCTTCTCAACAGTTTCCAATAGTTTTCTGAAACTGAACACTGTAAATTTTTTCAAAGTACATTAATAGTGAGAGTTTCCATTTCTTTAAACCTTAAAAGCGTTTAGTCAAAAAGATACAAATTTAGTTAGGCACATTTCTTTGTATAAGTAAGGTTTTTGTTCAAAATTGTTCTGATTTCAAAGCAGTTCAACTGAACTAAATATGTATCTTATCAGAGTGTAGGCTCTAAAGACTTACAGATTATACTTAGAAAAAGAATTTCAAGCGAAGAATTTAAGAGAACCCGCCGCCTAATGTATTCTCCAGTCACTTTGCTGCGGGTGTCTGTAAATCAGGGATTGTTACCTAATGCCCCCAGGGGCCGAAGACATTTCGCTATTAACACATTAACAAGTTAAACGCTTGCCGAAGCGGAGCCTAAGAAAATAAAGGATCGAGACGCACTTTCAGACAGAATAAACAATTCATCCGCAGTTCTCCAAGAAGCTATTGGGTTCATGACGATATCTTCGATAAATTCTAACACTGATACCTAATAGTGCAGCGTAATGCAGCATCCATACGTGTATGATTAGTTCTTAAATGCGATTTTACGTTGTATTACCACAAGTTTTATTAGGCTAGAGCCATATTATTTGAACCTATAGTAACTTTTTTGGTATATCGTTTATAAAAATATCGATAATTGCCAATATCGGCATACAAAATATCATAACGGAATAACCCTTATCGTACAACAAAAATATCGATATATCGATAACATATTGACTACCCTGCCCCATTCAGTGTTGTCGATTTATATTTTTTCCCCTGATCTGGAGGTTTTTGAATGCCGAAAATACAGAAAAAAAACAGATTTTCGTAGAATGGATATTCGAAATATCCACTTAAGATCCATTTTTATTTAAATATCCTTTTCACATTTTTCAGCTCCTTTGGATGAAGAAAAAAGATCAATAAAATATTTTTTCTCTGGTATATCCTTTTTAAGCGAAAATAAATCGATTTCGAAAATATCCAAAAAAAAAAATAGTTAGGATAGTGAGGATCAACAGAAACTATCCTTTTTTTTCTCTGTGTGGGTGAATATGTATTCTGTCAGTTGGCGGGAATTCTAGCTAGTTTTATAGTTAAATAGCTATATTTATCGACCTATCTCTGCCATCCAGAACTTAATAAGGTCCCGTTCCAGGGTAAAGAACGGTAAATTAAAATACAACTCCAATAATTAATTCCTCTATCTTGATGCTTGTGGAGATATCCGGGGGTGCCACAGAAATCTGTAGAGATTTTGCCGACGGTTGGTTTGTAAATCTCTCAAAAAATTCGTCGGTGCCACAGAACTTCGAGAGATTTCATTTTCCTATTAGAAAATCAAGTTAGAACAGCAGATGTTCCAATTGAAGTTCCATCTCTAAAAACAGGGCTGAATCTCTCTCCAAAAAATTTCCCTTTTTTTAGTTATGGGCTAATTTGATGTTTAACTGAAATTTTTTGATTGTTTAATATGTTTTATGTTGCATTTTTAAAGTATAATTCAAATTTAATTCATATTCTTCATTAATATAAAACAAAATTTAAAAATTTGTTCGCGCCAAACATGAGGTATAAATTGCAGCCCTTAATCCGCTGTTTGTCAAGTAGATGGCGCTGAAAATTGATAGGTGGAGCCACTTAACAAGCGATTTCACAAATCTCCTAACAACGCGCGGGAGGTTTGAAACCAACCAAATGAAATTTCTGTGGCACCTAAGAATTGGAATTGGGTTGGAATTTGGTTGGAAGAGGTTTCTGTGGCACCCCCGATCATGATCGTTGTGATCAGCGAAGAGCGATCCTTCAAAAATTACATTTTCAAATGTCGCTCACTTATGTTTAAAGCCAAAACAACATGCGTAAAGCATGACGATAGACAAATGCCATTGCGTGACGATAGCTGTCATGCTGCAAGCATGTTATTCTTACTTCAAACTCGAGTGCGACATCAAATCGTAACCCATTTATAAGTAAAGTCGCTACGATACAATAAGAGTCAAGTGCGGAAGACCTTAGAATCAGCGTTTTTTTTTTAATGAGCTGCATTTCAGCCAAGCATCTCCATACATTGCGATTAAGTGCGCCTTTACATTGTTGAGTTTCCACTGGCCCTTAAAAATTTATTGCAAATCGATAGGTTTAATCCAACTATCACTCTATTGTAACGAGTAGTTTACACTTAAATGTTTGTTGTAAAAGTAGATTATTGGTCATTGACCAAAAATGATCAAAAAATCGATGATGTTATCTTAATTATACTTCGACCGGAAGAACATGAACCTTGAAAAAGGCATACGAGAAGCCCTCCCTCAAACGAGGTGATCAGCTTGAAGATTCCAGAGCGACTAGATAATGATATTTGTCATTTTGGGGGAAAATATCGATATTTCGATATATCGATAATATTTTCGACAACCCTAAAATATAGCATTAATGCTAAACTCGGTGATTTGCTCAAAAAAAGAAATTAAACTTTGTTTAACAGAAACGAGACTTGAATCAAAGCTTAAGGAATGTAAAGAAGACATTTCATCTGAAATGGAGAAGGAAATTCGATTCAAATGAACAGATTTTATCATAGCATTAATCCAAGAAGATCCATTTGTGCTATTATCCCTGCCTTGGTAAAACGCAGAGAAATTAATGTTGCCATAACTATGAAGTGCCTGGAAAGTATGTTAATATTGGTGCTTAACAGTCATATAGCCCTATTTTGCTCATAACTTGAGAACCGCTAGAGACTTCACTTTGAGACACAAAAAATAGTTTAGTGGGGTCAAATCACATGATTTTGGCTGCTAATGGACTCGCCTCTCAATTGTTTGCATGCCGTGTGGCACCGTCTTGTTGAAACCACATGTCAAACAAGACCAATTTTTTCATTTTGGGCAACAAAAAGTTGGTAATCATTACACGGTACTTTGCCCCAATGACTGTAATGTTGTGATTTTTTATTATTTTTTTTGCAAAAGTTAGCTTCGACGCTGAAGACAATTTTTCGATAAATAACACATATCTCACAGAGCACAAATTTTGTTAATAAAATTCAATTTGTTTCCTTATAAAATTCTATGAATTTGACAAGCTATTCAAATTTAAAACATAACAAAAAAGTAGGACTACTAGAATATCATGTCTCTTGTGTCGAACAGTGTGAAGGCAGCCTTAGTCTATTTATGGTCAAATGGCAAACCTTACTGAGCATTTTGAGCGTTGCCTCATATTACGAATCACGCTTGAGGTGTCAAAAAATGTACACAAAAGTCACACTTTACACAGATAAAACAAGCAAGCAATCAATATCGGTAACCTAGAACATACGAAAATCCTGATCTTTGTACAGAAAATAGGGGAAATAGAAGAGTTGTAAACTCAGTAGGGGGCACAAAATATACCAGGATTGGTCACGGTAAGCTTTTTTCCAACAACAAATACACAAATAGATGAAATATATAAGGATTTAGTGACAAAGATCAGGATGCATGTGACACCTGATGTGAGATACATTGGACCAGGTGGGATCAATACTGAATGAGGACTGAAATAAGCCCCAATTAGGAGGATGATTGGCCCATAAAACTCTGCGAAACCTTGTCTTGTCTGATAAAACTGTGAATTAAAAAAGTGATTCAGAGCATTTTAAGTATAGATTGAAGAACTATTTTACACTAATTCGTTCAAATTTTGATTTTTATTTTGTTGAAGCGATCCCTGAGTCCCCTAAGCTCAGTCCTGACATGACTTCAAGAAAAAACGTGGCCTCTGTCTTAAATAAAAAGCGTTATAAACGAACCAATTTAAATCTCTTCCTTTGATTTCGATCGGGGTGACGTTTTGGTTCAGTTTTCAGATTTTACAAAATGTTTCCCTGTTTTCATTTTATGCTCAACTAATCAACCCTTTGATACCCTATACAATTTTTGGTATGAAAACCTCGTGTGAAATACTCTCAAATAAATATCAAACTCTGGCTCTTGGGCTACCAGCATGTTGTTGTTGTTGTTGTTTTTGTTGTTGCTGTGAAAATTGTCAATTACCCAGCAAATGAAATGTGGAAATCTATGGAAAAAATGTTAAATGAGTTGCTTCCTCATTTAATCAAACTGTTTGTGTGTGTGTGAGAAGAAGAGTTAAAGGCGGTTAGAGGAGGGGGAGGGGGTAAAATATGAATAATAACAATAAATAATTTTAAGAGAGTGAGAGAGAGAGAGAGGAAAGGAGAGAGCCGGCGTCTGTGCAAATTAAATTTGCAAAATATCCATAATGTTTAGTGTTATTTTTTCTTTTTTCTTTTTGGGCTTTCTTTGTGTACAACCAAGAGCGAGAGAGAGAGAGAGAAAGAGCGCGAGAGTTTCCGGCCGTCAACCAGATAATAACAACAACAGCTGAGCATTTTTTGAGAACTGCCTCTCGCTGTGTCTCTCTCTCTCTCAAAGTATGGAAATATAAACAAAAATCGGTTTGTAATAATTTCTATTTTTTTTCTTTACATTTGTTTTTTTTTTTTGTAAGAATTATATTTGTAAAAAGTAACCATAAGGCCGACCACGCGGCGTATACGTAATGCCCCCTGACGTATGCTACTCTCTCTCGCTCTCTGGTGCTCACTCTTCCTCTCTCTCTCTTTGGCTGGCATTACGTATACGACGCCTGGGCCTGAAAAAAACAACAAAAAAATTTAAACACCACACTTAAAATGTGTGGAAAATTCTTCAAATACAAAAATATACACATAGTTTTTAGGTATACATAGGTGCGTACATATGTATTTGTGTATGTATATAAATATCAGAAAATATTTCTCTAAGAACAAACAAAACAAACAACAACAACAACAAAAATAATAATAATAAAACGCAACAAGGCCGCTGAAAAAATAGTGTGGCGTTTTATAATTATTGCCCATAGAACGACGCCGCCTTTGTGTGTGTGTGTGAGTGAGTGAGTGAGAGAGTGTGTGAGAGAGCGTGTTAGGGGGGCAACTTTAGAATCTCCAACTAAACTCAAGTTTTTCCCAATACACAGCAAATTGCTGACCGCTTAAACAGAACTTTAAAGGCAATTTTATTATGATTATTATTCGGATTATCACTTAAGTGCGGTTTGTTTTGTTGTTGTTGCTGTCATTTCGAATGGCAAATATGCTACAGTGGAGACTCTGAGTACACAACCAGGTGAAATTATATTTTCCTCTTTCGGCAGGAAGAAAATGCGTGAAAAAAATGCTAAATGAATATAACAAAATCAGTCAAAAATAGGTGTATTTTAAAAATTGTAAACTTTGACATTTTGACGTAGAAAAAAACTCCGATTAATTAAGGAGATCGACTCAGTTTTAAATTTTTGACGATGAGAAACTAATTTCTTTTGACGGTTTAGCAATTTTTTAATTACTTCAAACCAGAGATTAAAACCGTAACCCTTAACCGCTAAAAACACTTTAAGATTTGTAACCGTAACCGCATAACATTTATTACCATAACCGGTTATCAGTACCGAAACAGAAACAAATATAACAGTTTATTTCGGTTTTCTGGTAAGAATTTCGATAATCACAACTCAATGCAGGGTTAATGAAGTGGACAGAAAAATGTGCTTGTGTTAGTGAGCAAGAGAGCTCTCCAGACTACAGACGTTTTACATGCAATTCAGTTATAAGTTTGGCTCGCGTTTGCATAAAAACATGAGTAACTTCGGCCCCTGGTAGCTATGGCTGGTCGGCTTTGGTCTAGACCAGGACAAGCCAAATGAAGAGGACAGAAAAATATACACTTCTCTCTCTCACTCAGTTATGTATGGCCGGCTCTGACGTAAATTTATTTCATGTTTGCACCATGAACATTTTACTTGCATACATTACGCCGAACACAGAAAAGAGAGCGAACTAGAAAGAGCGAGTGCAGCTAACCAAAATCTTTACCCTCCTCATCTTTCTTTTTACATATGTGATATTAAACTGGATGCTGGTTAGTTTTGCCGATCTAAAAATATACGACTTTGGCTCAAATTTGTTTTTTTTTTAATTTTTTAGTATCCTAAGGTGTGGGACAATATTAGCGAAATTATTACAGTTTAAGTACAAGAAAAAGTTGCATCAACAAGAATGCAGAGCGAACTGTTAGTCTTTGGAGAATGGCGAGAATGATGCTCACCTATGTGCAATATTTTTTTGATCCGAGATAAAATGTGTTTAACTGTATTAAATTGTTATGAAATCTGCACAATTAAATATTGGAATTCTTTTATTATTATCGCAAGTTGGTCATTTCCTCTTCTCTTAACTTGTTTCTAAAAAAAAATATGTGGGTTCACATACAATTAAACAATATTTACAGATTTATTTAAATTATATAATAAGTTGTGCTAGCAGTACCAAACCCCGAAACAGAATTAGGTTAATAACCGTAGCCAGTACCGTAACCGATATCCCACAACCGTAATATAACCGTAACCGCAAAAAAACGATCGGCCAAAACAGTAACCGTAACCCATACCTTTATTCGATTCGGTTTTAATCTCTGCTTTTAACCTTAAACGTATTTATCCTGAAACTGTTGCCCACGTTTTCTCAAGTTCTACCGAACCGATTTTAATGATGTAGGGCTTTATGGACGCAGAATTAACGTGGGGCTTTTGTCCCTCAATCTTAAAGAAAACGATAAAGGCATTCATGCTAACCAACTTCCCATCTTCCGTTTTGCTTTCTGATAATTGTAACTCCCGGAAACGTGGGTACCATCGACACATCTTTTTTTGGAAGAGCCTACATTGGATCCCGATAACTTTTGAACAGCCCTCGCATTCACAAATTTTTATACCCGTTACTCGTAGAGCAGAAGGAATCATATCCGACCATATAAAGTGTATATATTCTTGATCAGCATCAACAGCCGAGTCGATATAAACATATCCGTCTGTCCGTCCGTCCGTCTGTATGAACACCTAGATCTCAGAGATGGTAAGAGATAGAGGTTTGACATGTATGAGACAAATGCTTCCTATACTTGCAGGCAGATCAAGTTTGTTTCAAATTTTGGCCACGCCCACTCCGCCCCCGCAATTTGGAGAAAACGTTGTATCTCCTACAGTTTTGGAGATAGACGATTCGTACCTTCTAGAGATAGTTAGTTATTAGCAAAATAAAAATTTGCCGAAGAAATGATAAAGATCGGATGAACGGTTCTCAAGTTATGAACAAAAAAGTCAACCAAGCCCCCCCGCTACCCACCCTAAAAAAATGTTGCATACTTATCGGATGGTCACCCTAAGGAACGCAAGAACACTGTTAAAACTTTCATTGTCACGGCCCTTACGGACATCAGAAGTCACGAGAAGTTTCATCCAAATATTGAGAGAAGAAGAAGCAGAAGTTACAATTCCGCCTCTTGAACTTTTTGCATGTGCAAAGTTGAATGTTTCACTCAACAGTCAATGTTGCACTTAACAGCACATTAGTGGAGACTATGTAAATTGGCTGTGGGCCTACTTGTGCTTTGACCAGCTGACGCACAGCCATTCTGCTTCTTCCTGCAGCGACCAGCTGAAGTGCTCAAATGGAAATTTTGCATTTTTAAATTCGAATTCGCGAGTTATTTTCTATCCTATACTCATTGATCCTTCTCTCCATAGCCCTTGGGGCACAAACATACTCGCCAATTCTCACCGAATGCTTCCGAAGTCATGCTTAACTATGTGTGTTAGAGGGAGACACAGCCACATTTTCGCGTTCTCTTCTTGGGAAACCCTGACATAAAGAACGCAGCTTTTGCATGAGATCTCAGCTGACAAACTTTTGCTGGAGCGCCTTAACCGTTTATAATTGCATCATGTGCAGGGCCGGCCAAATGGAGAGGAGAGAAATAGTCGAATGATAGCAGCCAAATTACTTTTACACACACACAATCTTAAGTTCGGCTCGCGTCTGTGTGAAAAGTACGAGTGACTTCGGCCATCGGTGGCCATCGGTGGCTATGGACTGACCGGGACCTTATCATGAGAGACTTCATTTACCTGAGCTCCACAGGCAAACCAAACGAAAAGACAGACGCAAAAACAAAAGCCTCCAGAGTTTGGCTACAAATAAGGTAACTTTGTTAAACTTTGCTATAGCTAACTGAAGTTAAAGTATTTTTGGCTTGGATCTTAAAACCACATAATATAATAAACGTAAAATGGTTCAACAAAATCTTTAATTTTGAATCATTTTTCCCTTTGGTATCTGCTTGAATGGGTTTCCACTGTACCTAAAAAGCTGTCTCACACCTACACATTACACGCACACAGGCAGAGAGAGAGAGAGCGAAGAGATTGTGTTGACGTCGACGCTGCATTAAAAGTAGACGCCGCCGCTGCCAACAAATTTCAACGTGGTTTTTTATTTTTAGTTTTAATTTTTCTTTCTTTTTTTTTTTAGCATGGTTATGAAATCGGAGAGAGGAGGAGGAGGGAGGAGAAGGCAGCATTTTTAGGTTTTTGGCCAAAGATTAGAAGCAAATTGGTTGAATTGTGTGTAAGAAAAATAAAATCAAATGCAAAATTTATGAGTAAAGGTTTACATATTTTTTTGTTGTTATTGTAGTGGGGGAAGGGGGGGGGGTCTCTTTCCCCTCTTTCGCTCACACACACTCGCTCTTAAAGCTTACGCGCGCCTCCTTTGGCTTGGCTTTGTTTGCCTGTTTGGTGTTTTGTTATTTTTATTTTACACACACACACACACACACACTCATGCACACAGAGAGCTGCTGCTGCTGTTGTTGTTGTTTTTGTTGTGGTTCAACATACCTCTGTGCCCTACACTTGGACAGTCATACAAGGTGTTGTTTTTAACAGATGCACAGTGAAAAAAAAATAATTAAATATTTGTAGATATAGTTCCTATTTTTTTTTTATTATTATTTTTATATTGTTTGTTAAATCTCGAACCGTAAAGCACGCGAGCAGCCAAACGAATGAAGCGAAGCGGCGGCAGGCAAAAATGAAATGCCAAGACACACACACACACACACACTGAGAGCACAGCAGACAAAGCTTTCATTGTATCAGCCAAGAGAAAGAGAGAGAGGGCCGCCGCGCACCGGCAAAGCTAGTGGAGAGGGATTGAGAGCAGCGGGCGTTCGCGCATGACATTGCCATTTATTGAAAAGTGAGCGACTGACTACAAACCAACCCAGGTTGGCCCTCACACGCGATTTACCTACAACTGGCAAAAGGATCCACAACAAAAACAACAACAACAAAACAGTTGTGTCCCGCTTAACCAACAGCTGTTTGGGCTAGGCTTTGAGGGAATACCCTTACACACGCTCTCCTTCTCCTGCTCCGTCTCTCATTCTCTCATTCTCTCTCTCTCTGTCTCTCGTGACTCACACAAGTTTCTTGAATGGAATGTTTATAAATAAATTAATTGCACATTAATATTGGTTATTTGTTTGCAATCACAACAATGTTAGCCAAAGTGTAACCAGTATTTCACAACAGTCTGTCTGGACCATGTTAAAAGAGCGTACAATTACTGTAAAAGTGTCATGCTTTAAGCCTGAATTAAAACTGTTTTAACAGAGAGAACACAGAACAGCTGTTTGAAGCACACACAGTGGTTGCATTTGGATAAATGTTGCATTATTCTTTTGGGGGAAAAATAAAGCTATAAAGATTCTGTGACCTTGAACTTGAACTTGTTCTTAAATCAAAGTTTCCCGGTGTCAATCCTTAGTTCATTATTTGATATATTTCTCATTATTGTCAGCCTAAAAGTATGCAAACTTTAAAAATTTGCCTTAAAAATGTATATTTAAGTTGAACCCCTGTTTACGAATCCAAACCGATGGTTTTAAACCTCCGAACCAAAAACGTCTTCTCAAAGCCAGGAAGATTTAGTTCGTTTTATACCAGGGCTGCAAAAAAGCTTCCAAGCATGAGTCTCCGGGCTTTTTGAGAAGTCTAAACCGATCCCGAACCAAATCCGAACCCGAACCTGAAAATACTTGGAAAAATTAGCCACACCAACTTTACAAAATCTTGAATCAAGTCGATATATATATGACCGTGCATCGGACCGAACCTTCTTCAGAGTTTTAGAGGTTTGCAGACTTGGTTAAATCAATTCTTTAGAGAAGCTTTGCCCAGGGGCCGACTTACAAACTCTTTTTGGAAGATGTGAAATCGGCTTGTTCATCTTTCAGACGCATGTGTGCGCCCTAATTTGGAATAAACTTATATTAGGGAACCGTTTAAAATTTCGAAATTTACAAGTTTGAAAGGCGGTAAAACTTGACAATAAACTGAAAACAAACGTGTTTTCTTGATGGTTTACGGTTCGGTTTGTCGTTTTTGAAAGGACGCAGGTTCGGTTGGGATCTGAACCAGTTTGCATTCCTGGTCTATATCGTATTCATATAGCCATTTATTTTTTAAATTTGTATTTGTACTGAATCTTTGCTTTTATTCTAAATATTTCAACCATTAACTCTAATCTTAACTAACGATATGTGTATGTTGAAGTCACAGCCAGCAATTTTCTGAGTGCTGATTAAAATTTTCATAAATTTGTTCGTTTTCTGATCATAAATGATGCTTTTATGGGGAGAAATTGATACCTTAGCCGCGACTTATTAAGAGTGGTTTATACCCCCGTTTTTTGATCAGTTTCGTCTCATTGCTGAGCCATTTGCGAGTATGTGAATCACTTTATGAACAAATGTACGAGACATTATAGAGTGTTCCTTAAATTGCACATGAAATGAACCTCTGTTTAATCTTCAAAAAGGTTAAAAGAGACTCACCAAGTTGATTCTAGGACTACCAAATGCTGGGAATGACATGCGTATGGTCTAGTATGTCGTATATAAATATGACATTTAATGCTACGTGTGAGACAAGACGTATAAAAACTTTACTCAAAGTCTTGTAATATAAATATGCGGAACATTTTTCCATACTGAACGGATCGAATGTTTAGTTATAGTCAGAAAAATTTGATTGATTGCCATAGAAACGTACCAAAACTTTGAATTCATAAGTTTTCTATGTTTTTATTTCATAATTTTAGCAAGTTGGATAAAAAACGGACAACTATATGGTAAAGTTACGATAGAAAAACAGGTCTGAGAACTAGTTTAAGTGGGAAAAACATTGTCAAATTTGGTATTAATCGGTATTATCGGCTGACTATAGCATATAGCTGATTTATCGAAGTGACAGAAACTTTATTTTTTTTAAGCAAAACATCTTCAAACTTAGATGATCGAGCCAAACTCCAAAAACACCAGCTTGTCTTCTGGAGAATTAAAGATGAACTCCAAATGAGTTCCAGCTGGATAATATAGAACCTTTTCCAATAAGTCCCTTCTCGGGCGCCAAAATGATCGAGCCAAACTCCAAACACCAGCTTGTCTTCTGGGGAATTAAAGATGAACTCCAAACGAGTTCCAGCTGGATAATATAGAACCTTTTCGAATAAGTCCCTTCTCGGGCGCCAAAATGATCGAGCCAAACTCCAAAAACACCAGCTTGTCTTCTGGGAAATTAAAGATGAACTCCAAATGAGTTCCAGCTGGATAATATAGAACCTTTTTCAATAAGTCCCTGCTCGGGCGCCAAAATGATCGAGCCAAACTCCAAACACCAGCTTGTCTATCTTTACAAATTAAAGTAATCCGCTCGAAGTGTAGTCTGTACTCGTTCCTCTTTAAATCTTCAACAATTCATATTGAATATCAGTGGTCGACAATGGTATGACCGTTTTACATTTTGTTAACAATTTAACTTTAATCTTTATATTAGAAACAATGGGAAAGAAACTTAACTTAACCTATAAATGGTTAGTATTTATAAGTTTTCCATGCATTTTCATCATTTTAACAAGTTTGTTAAAAATTGGACAATTATATGGTAAAGCTATAGTGGAAACATAGGTCTGAAAACAAGTTTTAGTGAGAGAACCTGATTTGTTTTTTAATGAAAATCTCTTCAAATTATGTATTAACTTGTTTTTATAGACTTTCATACAATTCTACAAAGTTTATTTCAAATCGTACGACTATGGCATATAGCTGACATAGGAACAATCGAGCGAAAAACTAGTTTTAGTGAGAATAACTGAATTTTTGTTGAATGAAAACATCTGCTAACTTTGTATTAATAAGTTTTCTAAGCTTTTACGCAGTTTTACCAAGTTTGATCAAAATCGGGCTACTATATAGTAAAGCTATCATAGAGAGATAGGTCTGAAAACTAGTTTTAGTGAGAAAAACTTGTGGGTTTTCAATCAAAATCTCTTTAAATTTGACATAATCTAGTTTTATATGTATTCACACAATTCTACAAAGATTGTTCCAATTCATATGACTATAGGATATAGATGACATAGCAACGATGGATCGAAAAACATACGTCTTCTTGCCAAAATTGTTCCTCCATATTTCTCCAAATTTTTTCAAGAGAATAAAGAGTCTCTTCTGGAGATTACCAAATATTTGTGGCAAGAAGTTGCAGACAATTTGATTGATTGGGGAGTGTTGTGTGTGTGTGTGTGGGAGGAGCCTGGATTGTTATGCAAAACGGTTGGCTCGATCACGTAACACTATTTAACTAAATGTTTAACAGCACATTTGATGGTGCATATGTACATATAAATGTTTTTAGTACATCTATGTAAATATATGTATATCGTGTGATATATATCGCTCTGTATGTAGTTCAGTTTCAATTTTGTTGGTGCAGCATTGAACAAATGTTTTGTCGGTCGTTGAAAAAAAATGTGCTAATTAGAGGGAAACGTTTATCGCGCTTTACACACATCCACACGTAGTGTGTGTGTGTGTCAATTGACTGATTGAAGGGCAGAGACACACAAAACACACTATCATATCAGAATGCTTGCGACACTTTTGTCGGTGGTTTGAGTTTTTTTAACCGTCTTTAAAGTGAAAATGTTTTTTGTTTACTTTTCTGTGCCGCCAGGGAGACATGTTGATGATTAGCTTATCAAAGGAAATGTTGCTATATTTATTTATATTCAATGTGTTTGACCCAATTTGTTGCTGTTGTGCAATTGCATTTGCGAGTTTAAATTTAGGCACGAAATCAATTGAAATTGAAAGGAATGCCGCCTGGCAACAGTAAAAAGCCGGCTAAACTGAGAGAGAGAGCAACGCTCTCTCTCCCTCTCTCTGTGGCGTGTTGAATTTGGTGCGTTTGGGGAAAATGTATTTATTTTTAAGCCAGCTAAGCAGAGACAATGCTACTGGCTATAATTAAATATCACCAAAAAACTAAAATAAACGCTGCATTTTTGGCCCAAAAGCAACTTTTATGCTCGTTTGTTGTATATCTGTCTCTGTCTTGTTACGCATTGCACGTGTTTAGCCATCTATTTTTCGAATTAATTTAATTGTTTATTAATCAATCGGAGGTAGTTGTGTGATTTCCTTTTGCCTTGGGTTTTTCTTTTTTTTTTTTTGTTTGCGTGTTATGCAAATCGTGGCAAGCACATTGGAATGTGATAATCATTCTGATCATCATCATCATCCCATATCCAATCCCAGCCACTCGCAGTTCAATTGCATTGTCTGAAGCAGGGACTTACTCCACAAACACAGACTTGTGCATTTCCTTTGAATTGCAATCAAAGACACTCTCTGAGAGTCATGCAGAAGCCCCCTGTGTATGTGCGAGAGAAAAAGTAACTGTTTACTTAACACAGTGGGTCCAAAACTGTAAACCTATTTTAAAAAGAAATATATAAAAACCGAATTGGGAAAATTTTTCAAATAAAATAAAGAAGATATGAAAGATGATGCTAAGTTTAAGAGCCGAGATCCCACTAAGATCCCAACCAGAACCCACCTAGATCCCACCCAGGTACCACCCTGACCCACCTAGATCCCAACCAGAACCCATTCAGATCCCACGCAGATCTCTCTCAGATCTCAACCAGATTTTTACCAGAATCCCCTACCTAGATCCCATCCAGATACCATAATGATCTTGCCAAATTCCCTCCCAGATCTTACCCCGACCCCACCTAGATCTCACCCAGTTCCTAATATCCGTCCGATTTGGATCAAACTTACCAGAATTTTGCGAAAACATATAACACTAAGAAATATAAAGTTTGAGAGCGATAATTTTGAAAACAAAAAAGTTTTTCTTACTAAGACTTTTTTCATATAGTCGTCCAATTTTATCAAGCTTGGATGGAAAAGCATCCAAACCTTTAAATTCGAGATTTGGAAACATTTGCGTTGAAAATAAACCACAAAATTTCACTAAAACTAGTTATTCGACTGATCATTCCTGTGAAATAGCGTCTGTCACAGGGCAAAAAGTTTTCTAAATCCCTCTTCAAAAATGTTTGGGTTCGGGCTCAGAATTTCGATTAGCCTAGAAACTTGTTCACCGCCTAAAATCGTCTTAAAAGTGTGCATTAGTTCTTGATTACAGTCGAACTTCTCTACTACATACTTCCGTACAACCAAGTTCTCTATATAACGAATTCGTTTCCTGAATACTGCAATTTCGTATTACGTATTTCTTTCTCTATATTACGACTATTAATTTCCGAATGTACATTAATTCTTAAGGTTGCACACCAGAAATTCTGACTTAACAAAACTCTGTTAACTCTGTATTAACTTAATACAGCAACTGTTAAAGTCAGCTAATGCTAGCGAATGATTGTTAAAAATTAAAAGCATACTTTTCCGCTGCGAGTTACAATTGTCAAAAATGGGGTAACGACATAGCTCCGACGTCATATCTCCGCCGTGTTTCAAACGACATATCTCCGCGCGGAGATATGACGCTTTAAAACGACATAACTCCGCGCGGATATATGAAAAATCATTCTTTATTGGCTCGATTTCAAAGAAATCATTTTCTTAAAATTTCCTATATACAAAAAATCGTTAATTTCAGAGTGTGTGCACGACAAAAAACTGAAATTATAGAATTCTCCAGGGATTCTATTACAAAAACAAAATTTTAGTATAGTAGTATTTCGCATAATATCCTCCAATGCGGGGGGATTTAACCCCCAAACCCAGAACACTTCCACGCATCTCAGTTAATTGTCACACTATTGCTGGGCTTAAACAATTCATCAAAGCACCTGGAACCTGCAGTTTTCTTTTCCTGTGCTTAATTCATGTTTTGCTGATCGACTTGGCTGTCAAGCTTTGTTATCAAGTTCGGACAATGTGTTTTTTTTTTAAATTTGTGCCATAATCGCCCTATAAAAAGGCTAGTTTATACATATATGTCCATACAAGTCAGTTATGTCATAACAAACATATTATTCGCTTTTTTCGTCAGGGGAATGCAAACATTAGCATGTACTTACATACATAAAGGCAGGCTATTTAACTTTCTAAGCACTTACATATGAAATATGACTGAACATCATATTACATTGTAGTAAATATTTCGGAAGATAAATTCGATTAACCTACATATTTTGTTTATACTCTTTTGTTCAGTATTTGCATACATTTTTTTTAAGGTCAAAGATGAAATACTGATTTTGGTCTTCTCATTTTCAACATTCGTTCAGATTAACTTTTCATTCTTAAACCAATTTATTGCTCGTTGCAGTCTCGCAGCACAAACACACGAATATAATTTTTTACAACCATTAAGCATTGGTCATGTAAGACGACTTTAATACTGAGCTTTTTCGTTTTGCATACAAAAGCGGCAAAAGGCTAGGCCTTAGCAGAAAGCGAACATGCAAAAGCAGAACTAAATTGAGAGAGCGCCAAGTATATATAAATCTTTGGTCACATGTTAGTTAGCAAATCACCTCCGAGGTAGGTGTAGAATAGGTTTTTCGTAACGCTAGGTGATTTGGGTGTCCCTTTTGCATAACATTCTTTTGAATTCGCCTTTATCGTTTTCGGAATTTCGTTTTCATCGTAAGCAATGCCACGTAGGGCTGGCTATTTGGGCCGTCGAACGAATGCAGCAACACACATGCGATACGCAGCAACAACGGATCAACAATTCCATGAAATAAATGAAATTACGCGTGTCGCAACAGAGTAATTCTTAATCACAAGAGGCATTAGGTTTCCGAAGTCAACAACAACAAATCACGCAGAGAAAAGCGCGCCTGACAGATGTTAACACACGCAGAACAATTGACCAAAAACAGCAACAAGTACATCGAACATTTACTTCTGCTTCGTTTCTTCGTCTCGCATTCGAGTATCAGCCAGATATCGAATATTTCGCTCCTTCGAGAGTCCTGATTGGTGTTATATACAAAGAATCTCCCAAGTGTCATTCAATAATACTGTAAATTGAGACACCCCCAGAACCATTAGCTCATTAGCATGAATCCAGATTCAAAACTGTTTCTGAAGTCCAATCATAGATTTAATTCAAGTTTTCAAATGACTTCGTTCTGAGCAACAGAAATAATGCACAATACAGCGAAAAATGGTCAGCAATTTAATTCAACCTTCAAAATCAAAGGCCAAGTGTACCATAAACTAGAATCATTGCTGCCAATGCCAATCGAACTACATAAATTTTTAAAAATCTACTTTAAGGGCGGTGAGGACGTCAATCGTGTGGATGCACGTTGCGGCTACAATAACCTCAATTCTTCTAATGCCAGGCGCATTGTCGGCAAGCTGGACTCTCTTTTGAATGAGCACAATGAATAATGGAAATTCTGCAAATCACACATGCACGAATAAAGTGTCAATCATTGTCAATTCTCTTGTTATCAATGCCTGATGAAGCACCAGCTGGAAAAACAATCAAAACATTTACCAAAATATTTCATAGAAACAATTTATATGACAGAACAACATTTGCGAGGTCAGCTAATATGTATATATTATATGTACTGTACCAGTACAATGTTTAGGTTCTTTTCGGTTCTAATAATATCGGTACACAAAAAATTAAAAATTTTGATTCTAGCTCCGGTTTCATTTATAGCTTATAGTATAGCTCTTTAGTTCGTAAGAATTGCGTTTGTATGTTTCTTTTACCAAACCCGGAAAAATGTTCCATTTAACAAAAGGTCATTTTCTACTGTTTCAAACTGCTTCGAAACACTAAGAAGGGTTATTTAATAAAAAAAATTCAAATTTTTTATTTGCAACCTAAAATTCCCCTTCAATATTCTGCCGCCCCGAGGTCTCGTAATGCTTGCACATAATTTCAAAAACAGAACACACCACAAAGAAGGCTAGTTGATCGTACAGCTGTTTCGTTGCTATCTCTATCATCAGCATTCTTTGCTTGTATGTACTGAAGTAAACAGCTACCTCTCCATGCCAAGGCTGCCATAATCGTTTGGGAGTTCCTAAACGGCTTGACAGCAAGAATCGAGGCTGCTAACCATTTTTGGGCCGGTTCAATTTGGTTCGAAAATTGTTGAAAGTGAAAAATAAATTTTCGTTCAACGAATTTAAAAGCATTTCGGACAAATTTGTCGCCTGGATTAATGCGTGCAACTTGTAACTTTCTTTTGACCTGCTGCCGCCGCCGCCGCTGCTGCTGTTGCTGCTTTTCCGCTGTGCTTTGCTCTATTTCTGTTATTTCTGTTCTGTTGTTGTATAACGCAACAGAGCAGAGCTTCTGCTTCTGCTGCTGCTAACAACAAAGTTGTCGCTGTCGTCGACGACGTCTCCTGCTGCTGCTGTTAGTTTTTAAGTTTTGTTTGCATTTTGCGCATTGTTGTTGTTGCGGCTCGTCGGCTGGCTATATCTTATCGCTTAAACAAAGTTGTTGGCATAGCGCTTTTTGTGTATATAATTACACACACACGCACACAAACACAAATATGCCTATACATAATTATTTCTTTTTTATGTAATCAGGCAGCAAAAAAAAGAGTCAGCAATAAGGTTCTCTGAGATCAATCTAAAAAGGTGTCGAGATTTGTTCCTGCCGCCTGCATTACCCTTTGCGAGTAACGGATATACAAAAGCACACGCAATGCTTGAAGAGAGAGGCACGGAGGCAAGGCAAAGTCTTCTTATTGAGTGGGTGGGTGGTGCGTGTACCCCTCCCTCTCTCTACTCTTTACCCAAAATGTCATAAACGTTATGCCTTTAAATCAATTAGTTTTTTCCAATTGATTTTTAAGTCACGCACACACCCCGATAGCGGGAGGGAGGGGGGTGGGGAGGGCAAAGCTTTTTTTGTTTATTGCATAATTGCAAGGGAGTTGCTTGAGAAGGCGGGGAGGGCATTAGGTTCTCACGTGAGTTTCAATCTGAAGCATAACCCAGGCGTCTCTCTCGCTCTCAATCAAAAACCACGATCGACTTACGTAGACGTGGGACGCCAAAAAAAAAAAACAAATAAATACACACACCACGAAAGCAGCGACGTCGCGTCTCTGTGTGTTTTTCTTGCTGACGCAGCCGAGAGACAACAACTACATGACCAAGACGCATTGTCTATGTGTGTGTGTGTGAGGGTGAGAGGCCAAAGCAAAAATAAACGACAACAAACTGAACTAACACAGCCCCCACTGTCTCACAGTGGACGAAACGACCAATTTAGTGAAATGATATTAATGTCTTTCTAAGTAAAGTCTTTTCTCTCAGTAGCTTTGAATTTGTTGCTCGGCTGCTGCCAACTTTCATCTGATTTTAGATCGTCTAACATTCAACATCTATTGAATTTTCAACTATATATTTTGAATATGGATATTTCCAAAACTAGCAAACTTCTTATGCAATACGGGAAAAGGATTCTCCAGTGGAATGCGGAATACGGGAAAAGGATTCTCCAGTGGTATATGAATAATAATGAAATCATTATGGGTTTGCTCCCGTTTCTTGTTATTTTTGCCTTGGCAATGCTATACAAACTAATGAAGAAACGCCAGGCAAAGGAAATAGAGAAGGTGAAAAATGTGGAGCATCAGCTGCGTACAAATAACCAATTGCTGCTATGTGGAGCTATGGGAGGCGTGGCATTAATGTCCATTTTGTTTTGTGAAATGAAGGACCATAAGATTCAGAAGCTGGAAGAAAAGATTATTATGATGAAGATGAAAAAAGTAGAAGAGCGCGAGAAGCGTCAGGAGCCAGAAAAAGGATTGCTCCAACTGGGTTAACTGCTGATGGGATGGTTAATGGAAGAGATATGAAGTATAGAACGAAAAAGGACATTTTCAAATTTAAACCCGTTTATATCGGGGGTGCCACAGAAATCTCTAGAGATTTTGCCGACGGTTGGTTTGTAAATCTCTCAAAAAATTCGTCGGTGCCACAGAACTTCGAGAGTTTATTTTCCTATTGAAAATCTAGTTAGAACAGCAGATGTTCCATTAAGTTCCATCTCTAAAAACAGGGCTGAATCTCTCGCAAAAATTTCTTGTTTTCTTATGGTCTAATTTGATGTTTAACTGAAATTTTTTAATTGTGTAATATGTTTTATGTTGATTTTTCAAATATAATTCATTTAATCCCCATTCTTCATTAATATGAGAAAATTTAAAAATTTGTTCGCGCCAAATGTATAAATTGCGCCCTTAATCCGTTTGAAGTATTTAGTGAGCCACTTAAAAGCGATTTCGCAAAACGCCTAAAAACACGGAGGTTTGAAACAACCAAATGAAATTTTTGTGGCACCTAAAATTTGATTTTGGTTTGGTTTTTGGGGGGAGGTGTTTTTGGCGCCCCCCTTTTTTTTTTTTTTTTCCCCCCGGGGGGGGAAAGGGGGATAAAATTTTTTTTTAAAATATGTATTATTATTATATTATACTCTGTACCGCAGGTACATAGAGTATATTAAGTTTGTGCAAAAGTATGTAACAGGGAGAAGGAATCATTTCCGACCCTATAAAGTATATATATTCTTGTTCAGCATCAACAGCCGAGTCGATATAGCCATATCCGTCTGTCCGCCTGTCTGTCCGTCAGATCTCAGAGATGGTAAGAGATAGAGGTTTGACATGTAAGAAACAAATGCTTCTTATACTTGCAGGCAGATCAAGTTTATTTTCAATTTTTGCCACGCCCTCTCCCGGCCCCGCAATTTGGAAAAAACTTGATATCTCCCAAACTCTGGAGCAATACTATAGCCGCACCTTGTTTTTTCAGTGTACGCATAGAAAGAGTAGAGGTGGAAAAACTTTGCGATTACCGTTTGAAAGAGCGTTTAAAATAAGAGAAAAAAATGACAAACATCAACACTCTCAGTGCAAAAATTAACCGTTATGTTTCATTTTCGTTTTGTGAGTGGTGCACTATTATAGCCGCACTTCACTAAATTAAATAATTTATAGAAAAATGTTAACAAACTAAAATATTTTTATTCACTTTAATAATGAGGGTAACCTCCTTTAGCACTAATTAACTCATAGATCCTATTCGGTATACTGTTTACGAGGTTTTTAAATCACTAAGGGACAGTTGACAATTTGAGCCCCTTAGTACTATGGTACTCGGGGTTTTGAGCATAAATACTTCGGACTAGCACCGCCACAGGTTTTCCATCGGATTCATGTCCGGGAAGCACGCGGACCACTTCAAAAACCGAACATTATTGCCTTGTGTTGCGTGCATTGATGCGTTGTTGTGTTGGAAAATGAACTTTTAACACCTTCAACCGCGAAGAAAAGCAAATAAATTTAAATGCAGAATGTCCATGTACTCTTTGGAGTTCATTCAAGTGCTTGGAAATGCCAGCTCCAAGCATCCACACTCGCAGAACGCAACGCAAATCATTAATAATCCTCCTCCAAAATTTGTCTTAGAAAAGTACCGGGGATCCTGCCTCAAATCCCTCCAATAGTGCGAAACCCCATGAGGACCGTCCAAATTAAACTTTTTCTCATTCGAGAAAATGATCTAGAAAGATAAGCTAATATATTCATTGCTCTATACAGTTTTATTGTTCTTTCCAGTCAGAACCCACGTTAATTCTGCCGAATTTCATCCGGGGTTCTTTTTGGCGGTCTGGCAACCTTTCTGTCACCTTCAATATTTGTCGCACTATGTTTTCAGATTTCTTTAAAGCCCGTGCAATGGTGCAGCGAGACACTTTTAGACCACATTCAGTTGCTAATTCATTAGCGTTCTTAAATGAATTACTTGCAGCGATCACTAATCGATGATGTTCACTCTGATTTATCTTCGGCGTACGTCCTCCGTGTTTTATTTTCCATATTCATTTCGGTTTTTACAAAAATCTCGCTTTTACTTTGTCGGAGCTACCAATTTTTCCGACTATTTCACAAAATGAGCAATTTTCACTTTTGAGCGCTAGAATTTGGATCTTTTCAACATCTGACAGCACTGGCCCACTTGGCATATTTACAAATTTATTACAAAAAGTAACTCAACCAAGTGCAAATACCAGCAACACCATCCAGCAAACACAGACTAAGAAATTATATTTGCACTGAGAGTGTTGATGTTTGTAATTTTTTTCTCTTATTTTAAACGTTCTTTCAAACGGTAATCGCAAAGTTTTTCCACCTCTACTCTTTCTATGCGTACACTGAAAAAACAAGGTGCGGCTATAGTATTGCTCCAGAGTTTACAGTTTATAGATAGACGATTCGTACCTTCTAGAGATAGTTAGTAATTAGCAAATTGTATCGATTTGCCAAAGAAATGATAAAGATCGGATTAGCGGTTCTCAAGTTATGAGCAAAAATGTAAATCACCCTCCCCCCACCACCTCCCACTATTTCACAACACAGTCTTAGAGAGGGAAAGAGAGCAAGAGAGAGAGAGACTTAGAGATGAGCGCAGCACTAGCACTGCATTCAGCTTCTACTCCAGGTACAGAGTATGTTATAGTCGGGCTTGACCGACTTTCTCACTTTAATATTTATTTTTTAATATTTACATTTTATTTATTCATAAAAATGTGGTTGAAGGAAAAAAATTTTCTTTTGTGACACTCAAAATTTCTGTCTCCCACGCAAGAAATTCAAATCCTTTTGATTATAGGCAAATACTAAAAGACGAAAAGAAGAAGAAAACTATAAAATCTGGGTTGAAAAGGGTAGCTCATTTGAAACTTAAAAAAAAAGATGGTTCTTATCAGGGCTGCAAACCCCTCTGAAATCGGTGGAGGTTCACTCCGGGGTTCGAACCTGTGAAATTTTTTGGGTTCGGGTTCACGGAGCGGGCTCAGTAGGTGGGTGAACCTAGGTTCAGAAATAATTTTGTTTTTGCTAGCTTAAGAAACAGGAATGTAAATTATAACAACATTAGCCAACTATTGATATATTCCAAATAATATTCGAACTATGCTTAAGTTAATAATGGATAAAACAAAATTAACTGACTGAAGAAAAATTGACCTGATACTTGTGTTTAAGGAACAGCTAATGAAACATATTATTGTTATTTACAATGATAGTTTATCCAAGCCTTTAACACATTAGAATCTTTAGGCAATCTTGAAATTCCTTCAAATGAAGCTACGAAGTCGATCACAATTATGTATTTGTCACTAATTCTTTATATTCTAGCTCTTTAGCTGAGGATTGCATTTCATTATCATAAGAATAATCAGAGATGCTTTTATTAATGAGTTCTT
The DNA here is from genome assembly GCA_018904275.1 of Lordiphosa clarofinis. NCBI lineage: Eukaryota > Metazoa > Arthropoda > Insecta > Diptera > Drosophilidae > Lordiphosa > Lordiphosa clarofinis. The sequence goes on from JAEIGQ010000018.1 coordinate 889,956, forward strand.
TTTGAGGTTCATACAATTCAGCAATTTGTCTCTTTGCAAGCTGTTTTTATTTCAAGGTCAAAAAATTAAGTTTCTTAAATTCAAAAAAAAAAAAAAAATTTATGCTGCTGATGTCGGATTTTGCAACAAGCCTGCCTTTGGGATTCCCAAGCGGTCACAGCAGTTGCTCTGTCATGAGGTACTTTCTGCTAACACACTAAGGACAGACAAAGACAGAAGAAGATTGAATTGGTAATCATGAAATAGCTATACTGTCAAACAAGTAATAAAGTCAGGCCATGAGTTTAATTGAATATTAAAGTATTGCCTGGCAGATTCTAATATCTGCCTACAATGACAGTTCAAAGATATATTAAGGATTAAATGGAAACTTTGCATCCCGCGCGGCCATTAAAACTTAACTTATTTTCGTAAAGTTCAATTTGTTTGCAAAGAATTTCGTATGCTAAAAATCTCGCAGGAAACTGGGGCTTTGTCTATCTTTGGTGCAGAGCAGGAACCGGCAAAACAAACATTTTCTGTTTAGCGTTGCGTGTGTGTGTTTAGCCACGCGAGAGCGCACTCATTCATGTCGGTGTGTCGACCAGTGTTGCCAACTTTTGCAGAGAAAAAAATCTGTTTTCAGCGGGTCGGAAAGGAAAAAAAAGCTGTATTTTTCGACAAAAAAGCGTAAAAAAAGCGCATCGTTTTCTTGTCTTTAATGTAATTATTTATTCAAAATATTTTAAATATATCATCAGAGTGCTGAAGTTCCTCGTCCTCGTCCTTGCCGTAGGCCTCAGTTGTACCTGTTAGCTTAAGGTAACTAGTGGGGACCTTGTAACACGTAGTATCTGTAGGCACGCTCAACTTTAGCGTTGAACCATGGCAAGGACAAACTCTGAATCGCAAACGAGGCTAACTCAAAAAAACTTTGATTCCCTTCAGTCATTGAAAGCGATTACTTCACTCAAAAACTTTATAGTTTCTTCGTTATTCTCCCATTTCCCTAAATATAAATAATATTATTAACCCTATATTTTCCTAATATCGGAAAATTCTTCCAAAATGGGAAAAAAACTTTTTAATTGGTTGTAAAATGTATTGAACTGAAAATATGTAATTTATTTAACAAATGCTGTGATTTTCAAGCAACCTGAAATAATTTAAATGTCTTAATACAATGAATTTTATGAAAATCCGAAAATCCGATAAGCAGAAGACAACTTAAATAAATTAAAAAAATAAACTTCAGCTTCTGTTGATTTATAAGATCAACTATGAAATTTGTGCAGCTCAACTAGATTTCTCCAATACTCTATCCATCTGAAGCAATTAAATCTACTTCTCAAACTCATATCTTTAATGTAAATCTTTGACAGCAAATTTCTCCAAATCGTCTAAATGTACTATATTAATTTTGGTATCTGATGGAATAACTTGTAGAGAATTGATAGCAATCAAAAGATCTTTCAGCAAGCCGGATGCGTCAGTGTCATTGATTTAAAAAATCTCGTTGATTTGTGGCATTTTCAATAGAATTGATTGTTCCTTTCAAGAACTGCTCGAGATTATTCGAGAGGTATCAGATTAATACTTCCGAAGCCAAGCCTTTCGAAGCCATTTATCGTGGCATATGGCAAGTGTTAATTATTGTCGATTAATGACTGACAAAGGTGAAAACCTATTGATTTGCTCAAAAACAAAAATAAATCTAAAAAGAAGCCGAAATCACTTTTAAAAAAGCCAGAATTCCCGCTTCCCGCATTTTGTAGTTTTTTCCCGCAATACGGTTTTTAACTAAGCCAGAAATGACGGGAAAAAAGCTGATTTGGCAACACTGGTGTCGACTTAGTTGCCGCAGTCCGCTGTTAAATAACCTGGCCATTAAAAAATGAAAATTTGATTCTGGGACCTTTTTTGTGTAACAAAAAATATAGTACAAATTTTTTTAAAATTATGATTAAGGTTCAGACCAGAATGATGACAATTCTGCGTCGATTTCAATTTGAATCATCAAAATCGGTTCAATGGAACTGGAGAAATCATGGCCGCCAGTTCGAAAAAAGTGGTTTTGAGATAATTGCGTGTAAAGTTTGAAATAATATGAAAATTGCTTGTTTTATCAAAGATAATGGTCGACAAAAAAGGCTTTTGGGGCAAAATTGTGATCAAATAATATCCCCAGATCCTAAACGGAAGTAATAAGATCCGGAGCTTTCAGATCAATAGAGTTTAGTAAGCTAAAGCGACATGAACTTGCATTTATCGTGATTAAGATAGAAAATATTAACCTTGCACTAAAATAAAACATAATTAAAGTCAAGTTGAAGGAGAATATACATTTTAACTTCATCCAATTAGACAATAATACAATTAGAAAGGTCGCTAAATCACAATTGTTCATCCGCAAACATTAAGACTGGAGAAGACTTAACACTCCAGGGAATATCATTGATAAACAAACCAATAAGTAATGCCCCCATTCCAAAAGTAACACATTCTTCTTGACTGAGGCTTTTAACGCCCATGAAACCCAGAAATTGCTCTTTTCTTCACCCATTTCCCTTTTGAATACACAGATGCTCATTTTGGCATTGTGTGCGTGTGTTTAGCCACGCCACGCTTGAGCGTGAGTTTTTGCTTAAAGGCCTGTTCTCAGAAGCGCGAAAAATTTAGCACGCTAAATTGCACTTTATTTATTTAGCATCCACAATAAATTTGTAGTGTGCCCACATATAAGCCATTGAGGCCAAATACAGAAACGGCCACACAGGTAGTCAGTTGTTTTGTTTTGTTTACAAAAACAAAAATTTTAATTTTGTATTTTGCCAAAATAATAGGAACACATAATGTTGACGCCAGAGCGTTGCAATAAATTCCGTTATAAGGCGTTGAGCGAGGATCAAATTTTTGCCCTTTTGAGACACATTTCTGACTTTGAGCCGTTACAGATTGAAGAGGATGCCTACAATTGTACAGATATTGGGCGGTGATCCACTTTGCAGTCCTGCTAAATTCAAAATCCGCCTCCTCGGGAGCCGCTGGATCTGAAACTGCTGCCCACTATACCGGGTTGGTATGGTTATCACCTGCTGATTTCCTTCAACTTCGGACGCAACCTTCCGTGCCAACCGACCAAGGCGTCTCCAATCGTCGGATGTTGGCATTGGAGACTGTTTTCAGTGCCGATTTCGTCATTTTGTTGGGCTGATTTGTGGCCCTTAGCTTGGGGCTTCCCCTCGTCTGAAACTTTCAATCCGTTTCCTTTTTCGTTCAGGTGGTTTTTTCTCCATAGCCAATTTATCTTGTCAAAATAAAGATCTACAGCTATTACCTCAAATCAAATCAGCTGTTCTTTCAATCCACTCACGACCCACACCGCTATCGATACGTCAACTATCGATAGGCCAACTAGGCATTTATTTAGCGCGTCTCAGAACACGGAAAATAAATTCAGCCACGGAAACTTTCCGCCACTGTTTTTTTTATATGGAGTGCGTCATAAAAATTTATTTTCCGCGCTTCTGAGAACAGGCCTTAAGAGAGCATTATAAGCTCATATGCTGTCGCTGCACAGTAGTATACACAGTAGATAGAAACGTGCCGGACTCTGCTCTAGAGAATTGTCAACTATTAACTCAATGCTTCAGTTTAAAAATAATTTATTGAAAATAAATTTGAAAAAATTCAACACCAACAGGTGGTTTTCTATAAATCGTCTAACAGACCTTTTTCAGCTTAGAATTTTGTGCTTGCATAACAATTTCGTGCTACATTTGCTGGGTCGTCTGAAGTGTGCCTATTTCACGTGCCGCGACTGTGACGATGTCAAATATAAACATCTATCTGTAAGTACGTAGGTACGCAAATGCGTGTGTGTGTCTGTGAGTGTTTATTTGCAAGGCAAAATAAAAACAAAATGTTGTATTGGAAATTATGCGCAGCAAATAAATTTTATAACAAAGACGTTACAAAAGAGAAACGTTAAACACACACACACACACAGAGAAATTGTAAGTAGTATGCGGGTGACTTCCACCACCCCCTCCCCTCTAGACCCTCATACTAACACAGACACTCTCTATTTGGCTTGCAGTTTGAATTTGGATTTTATTTTATTTTGTTAACTGCAACAAGCATTGAGGGGCGGCAGCGGGGGAGGTCAGACCCGCACTTACACACACTCTCTTTCTGATTTTTTTTTTTTTTTTGGTGACAAATTTTGTTCCAACTAAAAATATTTGTTTATTTGTTGTTTCTTAAAAAAGTTTAGCACTCACATTTTGTTGTTGTTGTTGCGCCTTCGCGCACGCACTCTCTTTCTCTCTTTTTTGTCTGTCTCTCTGTTGCTGTGGGCGGCACTTGCAAACTTTTTTTGCGGTTTATTGGTTTTGTTTCTTTTAATATTTTGTAAATTGTACTAATTATTATGCAATTGTTTGTCAGTTTCTCAATTTTGTGTTTTGTTTGTTCACACACGCGGAATCCCACCAAAAAAAAACACACACACACATCCGTTGCGCTGAAAGGCACAATGCAAAATGAACAAACCAAAGCTGAAGGCAAAGTCAGCGGCGGCGGCGTCGTCGACGTCACTATTTTCTCTGTTTGTTGTTGTTGATGCTGACGCTTTGTTGCATTGTCAACAACACACGACCGCAGCATTGCCAGGCCAAATACTCAAAAATATTCCTATTATTGTTATTTATTTAAACTAATTTTTGGTTTATTTTTGCAATTTTTATTAGTTTAATTAACTAATTGATAGCTTTGTAGCGGGTTTTTGATTTGTTTTTGTTTCCATCGCAAACAAATACAGAAAACACATGGCAGCAGGCACAGAGAGAGAGAGCGAGAGAGCCAGAGCGCAAGAGAGAGAGAATGCGGCATTGAGAGAGTGGGTGTTGAGAGCGGATTCGTAAGCGCGTGGCAAACACATGGTTTTTGTTTTTGCCAAAAAAAAAATAACAACAACAACTCAGCATAACTGGAAGAAGAAGAAGCAGCAGCAGAAACTGCTTACAGTTAGTTCTGAGCGCGGGCACAGTGGTTAAAGATGAATTTAAAAATGAACAAAGTTTTTTCGAGAATGAATTTACTTATTCCTTTCTTACCTATGGGGTAATAAAATGTTATTTAAATTAATCGAAATACAAAAACACACAGCTCTTCCTTAACAAGATCTTTTTGAACCAGGCAAGCTAACAGAATCGTTTTTCGGTTTTGATTTTGTAATTTATTTCGGCATTTTAATTTTATTTATTTACAACTATTAGAATTCAGTGACATTATCTAAATACACTCCGTTGATAGACCAAGTATCTTTCCTTGCTTTTCGACCCCTTTTATCACGTATTACCATTGCCTTCAGTTTTTCGCAGTTAATTTGAAGACCCCACGTTTGGCAGTACGAAGCACCACGCAACCGGCATACATTAGGACTCCTAGTTGAACACCCCCTGGGTGATCGTCGACGTACAGTGCGAAAAGTAACCTTGTTTCACTTGAAGGTTCGTTTCAGTTCGCTTGCCTTTCCTTTTTTAAAGATTGTCTATATATAATTTCGTCTGTATTTCTTTTGCATGCGCTTACATAAGGTCTTGTACTCTTTGTGGGCTGCCCAGTAAGCGGCTTTTGCCAGGCTTGTGGTAGATTTCTGCACCTGACGCAGTAGGCTCATGGCTTTGCTTCTTGATTCTGCGCAAACCATGGTTTTTTTTTCGATATTTGCATAAATTGTGCTGGCTTTGTGATGCATTCTGTTAGGGTCTCTACCGATGTCTGAACTCCAAGTCTGTCCCCCAGATTTAATTTTTTTTTGTCCAACTCTGCCGCAAACCTTCCAGCTCCGCGCTCTTTCCATATTAACTTGGGTAACAGCTTATTCTTTTGCTCCTGATGTGTCAGTGTGATCGCAATGCGGACTATTAAACGTAAATGATCTGAGTATATTTCGTTTTTATACCCTTGACGCACTGAAGAAAGCATCTCCGACCACATTGATCAGCATGACGAGCTGAGTTTTAAAGCTATCTTAACCAAACTTTGCACGAATTTTTTTGCTACAAATACGCTGCACATTTGTCGGAACCGGCGGGATCGGATGACTAATGCATATAGCTGCCATAGAAACGATCGGTCGAAAAACTATAGTTAAAAGGCCTATACTCAGATAAGATAAATTTTTAGTTTGCTACGATATTTCACATAAATAGAAACAGTTTTAAATAGCTTTGAAATCTGAATGATTATGAAAAGGTGTTCTATTCATGTGAAATATCGTAGCAAAGTACAAATTTATCTTATCTGAGTATAGGCCTTTAGTGAGAAAAGCTTTTTAGTTCCTTCAGATTTATAAGTTTTCAATGATTTCACATAATTTCACCAAGATTCGTCGAAATCGGACAACTACATACATAGTATAGCTGCCATACAAAATTGAAGTCTTTGTAAGAAAATTTATTACTAATCAATGTTACACGCTACCAAACAATTTTGCCCAGTTTGATCCAAATCGGATTACTAAAGCATTTTGCTGCCATAGGAACGAAAGGCCAAAAAAGTAGTTCTAGTTTCTTTCTTTCAGTTATGAATATATTGATTGTATAGCTGGTATAATAAACTCAAATCCCAAAACACTTAAAGACTCAACAAGTGTTTGAACACATTTAACACCAACTTTGGACCACTGTACCAAAGTGCAACTTTAACAGATTTTAAATGGAGTATTTATATAAATTCCATATATTTCCACTATAGTTGAGCTACCACATTTGATGATTCAGAATCAAAGCTTCCATTTTCTGACGCAATCTTACCAAAATGTATGACGTGGTCCACTGTGCATGGGCACAAAAGGTACACATATTCATCATCGCATTTACATAAATGCTCACACAGACGCTCTCCGAAACACGAGATTGTATATTGGTAAGTGCACATGTGTCACACGCAGAGCGGGTGGGGGAGGGGGGGCCCAAGGGCGTATGCAGGGGTCTGACAATTCAAGTCAATAGATAGATTCCCCCCAAAAAACAATCCTGCGTACGCCCTTGGAGAGGGCAAAAGAAAAAAGTCGAATCACACCAACACAACCGCAATGACAACCGCATGTACCGCAACACCCGCGCGCAAATAACAAAAACACCACGCCAGCAATCGTGCTCTCTCTTTCTCTCAGCCGCTGGCGGCTTGGCGATGTATGGGTATTTAATTTGATTTTTAACAAAAACAAAGCATAAACACACGAAAATTGCCGTTAGCCGTGTGTGAGAGCAATCATGAATGAGAGAGCTGAAAATAAACAAACAAACAGAGAATAAGGCAAAGACAACAACGCAGACAGAGACGAGGACGATGATGACAACAACAAAAAAATAAATGTTAAATATGTAGAAAGCCAGACGCGATAAGCAACAACAACAACAACAAAATTCTTATCGCTCTGAGAGAGGCTGAGAGCCAGTCAACGTTGCTCACGTAATTGAAACGGCGTCTCCGACTTTTACTCTAATTGGAATTGTTTGCTCGTTTTCCGGCCGGTTTTGGCTGTTTTTTTTTTTTTACCCACAACGTGGCCAAAAATACACTCACATTAGAGATCAACACAAAGAGAGAGAGAGAGAAAAAAAAATAGAACACACAAACAAATAGAAAAAAAATTATGTGGGACAAACGGCGCATAAACAAACTACAAAGAGAGAGAGAGAGAGAGAGAGAGCATTTTAATGGGTGGGCGGTGTGGGGGGTGCCTAACCCCACCGATTGTTTACACACAGCTACTGTGTTGGCAATGCTGGCCCTGCCTCAGGTTCATCATACACAATTCTGGCAAGTGAAATTGTTGCCATTCGCCATCGATGGCCAAAACATGTAAAGGAATTTTCATATGTATTACAAAACCAGTTAGAACCATGGCAACGTTAAAACAAAAACAGTTAAACAGGTGCAAAAACAAAACAAAAGCAAAACAGAGAGAGAGAGGGAGAGCTAGAGCCAGAGCGAGAGAGCCCAGACTGAAAGCTTAACGCGTGCTTAAGCCTTTACTTCTAAGGCACAGTGGTCGAATATGCAAAAAAATTGGCAAATAAAGAGACATGGCCCCAAGATCCCGAAGCTATAAACATTTACTATTCAACAGAATTGAAGTTGTAAAACAAATTTAACAATTTAAAATATATAAATTGGTTTTAATAAATATCATCAGTTGAACCACTGTGCACTGTGCAACCAGGCAAAAATGTTAGCCTAGAACTGTCAGACAGTTAAGACCACGCCGACGCATCAAGCGTCGCAACGCGTTGTCAACACGTGATGAGAGCATACAACGGCAAATATTTACAGATAAATTTCGGGGCTTCAGCTATCTACAAAAACGTATTTATACATACCTATGTATGTACTTACGTATGTACTTACGTTATTCTATGTCATAATATTTAGGTATTTCAAGGGTAGTTGCGGCTTGAAATCAATGTTTGTGTCTTTATCCTATAAGTTAATCCTACGAATCGTGTACATTTAGAGCAAGTTTACAAAAATAAACCAATTAAATAACTAATTTCTCTTAGGGCCGATTTCTGTTCTTCCAGACAGCTGCTATGTGTCAGATAAGTCATCGATTTGTTAGTTTGTGTGACAAATAGCTCTATGTATGTAGAAGAAGAATAATAATAATAATAGAAGAATGCCCTGGAGGGCAATCGCCCTGGAAAATGCACTTTTTCAATTGTAACTAAAATTTTTCGCGATTATTTCGAAGATTGATTTTCATATCATATCAAATGCATCATGATATAATTAATTAATGTTGAAAAATATAATTAATGAAATATTTAAGAAACGTTCAGACACAGCTGCCCCCACTGGCTACGCCCTTGCATGCTTCCAAAAATCATTCTGAGGCAAAACCAAATCTATTCTCGACTGAATCTGGCGCCCCATCATAAGCACTGACGGTAATTTTCCTGTTACCGGATGTACGGCTCTTCTATATGCAATTAATATTTTGAAAAGCTCGGATTCCATTGTGCTAAAGGTACGCTGGGATGTTATTAGCTTGTTCTTGATTGTCTGTACATATCTCTCGGCTTGTCCGTTTGTTGCAGGATGATATGGTGCTCCTTGTTTTTTCAATACTCCATTGCTTTTCATGAAATCTCGAAATTCCATAGAATCAAATTGTCTACCATGATCACTGACGAATATGTTTGGAATTCCACATCGAGAAAAAAATTTCTCTACATTTCTAAATCGTTGTTTCAGTATTTGGAACAACACACATTTCTGGTCATTTAGAGAATGCATCCACCAAGATAAAAAGATATTTTTCAAGAAATGGACCCGCATAATCTGCATGAACTCTTTCAAAAGGCATCTTTGGTGTGCCCCAACCACGTATGGGCATCACCCTTTTCGGGTCTGGCTTTGTAGACTGGCATTCCATACAACTGGAGACTAATTTTTCAATATCTTTATCGTACATAAGCTCTGGCCAGTGTTTTCATTCTTACCATGCCAAAATGTCCAGTATGCAATTCATCCAATATGTTTTTTGGCAACGACTTTGGAATATAAACTCGCATTCCTCTGAGCAAACATTCATCATGTACCGTAAACTCAGATTGAGTAATACCAAATCTGTACTGAGGTTCACACTGACGATCAAATTTCAAGCATTCTATAAGCTTTTTAATCTGCACCTCATGTTTTATTTTACTTTTTAGTTCAAAGCTGGTAACTGGAAGATTTTCTAGCATTTCTTCCTCAAAAATGTGTATTTCTTCAATCAGATTGTCTGTATCAGAAGTAGGAAGTCTTGACATAGCATCGGCATTTAAATTCTCTTTGGACTTTTTACACTTTATCTCATAGTCGAATTGCTCTAAATACAATGCATAATGTTGCATGCGAGCCAATATCTGTCATATAGCTCTATGGTCTATATTGAAGGTAAATTTCCTTCCATAAAGATATTGAAAAAACTTTTTAACTCTAAATGTCACTGCATACGCTTCTTTATCCATTTGTGAGTATCTTTGTTGAACCTTACTAAGAGTTTTTGAAGCAAAATGTATTGGTCTTTCAGTTCCTTCCATACACCTATGACTTAGTACCGCACCCACACCAATTGGACTTGCGTCAACTGCTAGGATTACCGGCAAAGTTGGATCATAGTGCTTGAAAATCATGTTATTTTCATGGCCTTTTATTTCCTCGAAAGATTTTTCACACTTCTTGTCAAAATCAAATTCAGTGTCTTTTTGTAACAGTCGCTCAAATTCTTCATGAATCGTCCGTAATAATTAACCAAGCCCATGAAAACTCGTATATCCTCTTTAGTACTGGGAGTTTTCATTTTCTGTATTGCCTTAACTTTGCTGCACATGCGCTGTATACCGTGCTTGTTAATTACATATCCACAATATTCGATGCTATCCTTTATAAACTCAGACTTCTCAATATTCACGCCCATGTTTAGATTTTCTAAACGAGATACGACTTCTTCAACTCTATTAACATGATTCAAATCATCTTCTGCTGTAAATTTTATGTCATCAAGGAAAACTGAAACTCCAGGAATACCACTCAAAACCTGTTCCATAAGTCTCTGCCATTTAGCTGGTGCACAAGCTATTCCAAACATAAGTCTTGTAGGCTGATATAACCCGTTATCCGCAGGATAAGCTACTCCACAACATTTTTCGTAAAGCTCTATTTACACGACCTGATCACTCATCTGAGTTTTCGTCTAATTTGCTGTCTGGCCGTTAAAAAAGGCGTCTGAGTAGACATGAAGCTACTCAGATGAGCGATCAGACGAAATAGAACCGGTTCTAGTGTTCGTCTGACGAAAACTCATCTGAGCGATCAGGTCGTGTAAATGGAGCTTAAGCGTACCCTGGTGGCCATTGGCACCCACGACATGGACACTTTACAGGGACCCTTCAGCTACGAAGATTTCGCGTCAGAGGGAATCAAATTCAAAGCGCTTAACCAAACTCAGGAGATGAACTTCAATGGCCAGCTTACCCATTTTTGCCCATCATTCGTGGCTTTTCCGTCCATCCAGTGATCTATGGTACCAATCGTGTGGTTCTCTCACTGCTGCCCATAATTAATGGTGATCGATCGAAGAACTTGCCTAAGACGAAGAACGTGTCAGTCACGGATCTAGCCAAGGCCTAGGTGGTACTTTGTTTCTTCTCCGAGCACTGTACCCAGAAATTTCCAGTTGAACTTAATGTAGTCGTACGTGAGGAGATAATTTCGGTTCAAAAAATTAACTATAGTTCAATTCAACATACGTTCATTTTAAACTTAATTGGAAAACAAATTTGATTGATTATGGACCAGGTGTGGGCGGATTTCTCACATTTGGTAGAAAAAGGGAACGTGTGAGCATACCTATTATTGGAAGGGAAGAAAGGCAACAGGCTTCTGTATATACTCTGCTGCTTTTCCCATTCATTTATTCCGTAAGATCAGACACATCGCTTGTACAAAAAAACTTCAACGACCCAACCTACTCCACCTGACTTACGTAGTTCAGAAAAACTCGTTTGGGGGCTTGACTGTGAATTGAATTCGGTACCTTATTCACTTACGGAGCACATTCAGCCGTTGTACACTTTTGCAGATTCACATCTACATATGTTTGGTTGAGCTATCAAGAGAGCTGACGCTCTCTCTCTCTTGTATATCTCTCTGTTGAAAACCGGTTTTGTTGTTGTTTAAGTCAAATATTATTTGATTCAATCCTGGAACATTTAAAACAGAATTTTGAAACCATCTTGGTCTTACTTTAAGTTGAAGGTAAATTGTTTTCTGAACATGTTTTGGTATAAGATTCAGAAATAACTTCCGCGAGTCTTGGACATTCCAAAAGCAATAACCCTGTTTGGGTATTACAAAAACCTGGGCCGGGCCGGTTTGTAGGCAAATTTAAGGCAAATTATTTGCCCAGTTTTTGAAAAAAATTTTGCTAAATAGTTCAAACTAGCGAGCTTTTCGGACACATTTGATTAAATTATTTGCGTATGGAACCATAGTTATAGTTTTAAGTAATTTGGAAAAATAATTTGCATCAAAATTTGCGCAAGTTATTTGCCTAAGTGAATTGAAAAATCTATAGAAATGTTGCAGTTCGAATTGAAATTGAATGTCCTAAAGAAAAAGTTTGGTGAAGGAGAACTATACGAACTAAATGTACTTCATGGACGTAACCAGAGATGGGAGTGGGGAGCATCTGCTCCTTCTTAATCCTAGATTTTTCTTAACTTTTTTAAATTCTTAATTCACTATCTAAAAAGAAATGCCACAACCCTTAAAAATGATAAACGATGAGAAATATACACAAGTTTAAAACAAAAATTAAATTATTCCACAATTTTATGATCCGGCTCGAAGGACCAAAAAGAGAACGGTTGCAGTTATGAACACAAATCTTTTTCCTCCGATACCAAATCGATTTCCCAAAATTAAGGGTACACTTCATTCGATATCAGGGAGATTTTTAGGACAGTCTCAAGACGTTGTCTTGATAACAGAAAACTGGCGAAGGCAAAGTTTTACGTCATAATAAATGACGACGACAAATGTGGAAGATCAACACAGATCACTCACTCAAACCAAAAAACCGAAAAACTAACAAAAAAAAAAAAATTAAATACATTTTTCAAAAAGGCATTTTCAAAGAGAAATACCTACACTCATACTCGTGCATTTATATGATTGGCTGTGTGTGTGTGTGTGGGTATAATCATGTGATACCAAAAATAAAGAAAAATGTGAAAATCAAACAACAGCGTCAACCGACCAAAGGCACTAAAAAGTCACAAGCAAAAGTGGAGCAATAAAGCAAACTAGAAAGAAACATACCGTGTTGCTATGTACACCTCGCCATGTATCTATGTATCTATGTATCTACATCTGCCGCATCCACATCCACCATTTAGCATTTAGCATTTACATTTTGTTGTATTTGTCATCCACACAAAATGCAAATGATGTGCTGCAACAATTAAGAAAATACGCACAATCCGCACAGACAGAGCCAGGTGATGGCGATGATGGCGATCGGATCCGGTGCGGACTCGAGCACGGACCGTATTGAATTTCAATGAAACACTTAAAACACTCGGGCCACAGTTCTGAAAAACATTTAACAACAAAACCAAAGAAAAACAAAAACAAAAACATTTTTAGCAAAAATTAAGAGCCAGATCACTAAAAAGTTGTTGACGGGGACGCCAAACGCCCAAGCGAACGAGGACGGTGTGTGCACAGTGGTTTGAGTGCGTTTGATAATGTGGTGGATAAAATGAATTCTTTAGAAATTTTATAACTTATTTTGACTTGATTTTAATTCTTTAAGGGGCTCTGTGAAGTCAAACTAACTAAAGGGTAAGGCTTCTTTTGAAACAAAGTTTTTTGAGTAGTAGCTAAATGGAAGCTGTACCAGGCCGTCAGCAGATCGGTTTAAAGCTAAGGGGCCGAATATATGGAGATGGGGCGATTTCGATTAAAGTAGAACAAATTGCTTTTTCAGTTTTACCAACGAAGCCTTTTATTTCGAATTTGAAGGCATTCCGCAATCTCCTCAAGCTCTGTTTTCCATTCCAAATATTCACTATCAATGTGTCGTCCATATAGACGATAATGTAAGAAAAAGCAAGATCACAGAAAGCCTTCATCGGTGCTCTTTAAAAAACCGAGGGCTTATTCTTTCACCCGAATGGCATAGCCAAAAACTTTTATTGTCCGTCTTAACTAAAGCAGTACATGCGTTAATCGAAAGGGTAGTTTCCCACACCATGCACGTCATGTCCCGTTACGAGTCGCTAGTAATATTTAATGCTTTTATAAAAAAGAGATATGCTTATAAATATGAGATTTATACCAGGAATGCAAACCACTTGGAAATAAGAACTGGTTCGGTTCAGTGGTTCACACAGTTTTTGAACCGCCGGTTCGGTTCATTGCATGGTTTTTGGGGCTTACTGAACCGCGGTTACGGTTCGGTTCGGTTCGGTTTGCTCTTTATTCATTTATTAAAGAAACATATTTTTGATACAAATATTCGGATTATTCATTAACAAAGACTTAGGATTTCAGTTAAACGGTTTTGTACAAAATTTGGACGGCAATTTTCGTATGAACGTATCAAGTGACGAAAACATAGTTAGTCCATTGATATTGTTTAAAAACTTTGACGGTTGAAATCGTCTACTGAAAGTCAAGCGCATCAAAATCGTCAAATAATTATAATTTTCTGTTGACCTGATCAAGTAATCTCTGACATATTTGGCTCGAAATCCATAAATTAATTCGCAAATCGACGTCGATACGTAATAATAATATCTTCTAAAAGTCTTAAGAGCGTCTGAAAAAAAAAAACTCCAATGTGGAAAATGTTTATTCTACTGACACTTGAGTGGGTGAAAGTGCTAAAACTATTCGAGCTATGCTTAGGTTGATTTTCCTGATAAATATTCCAACATTGAATAATCTTTAGGTTAACGCTCACAATCGATATTTTACTTTATCATGGAATTGAATCCCTATTATTGAGTTGTTAGTCAAGCATTTCCAACTCGTTTTTACTTATCAAGTTCAAAGAACTATCCGTTATGTTTTCATTAACTGACATTTAGCTACCTTTTTTCTTTCTTCTGATAGCAAGTTTGATTCCTGGAATCTAAGAAATCGAATACAAAAACAGGCCGAGTTCTTTTTTCCAAAGAGTTGAAAATTACTGAGCTATGTCGTCCTCCCTTTTTTTCAACATGAATTTTGCAGGCCTGAGCCATAGAAATACTCATACTCATTTTTTGTTTCAAGCAAAACTCAATTACAGATAAAAAGTTAACGTTTGAATTTTAAGTAAGTTGACCCCCAATGGATAATACAATCAAGACTTGGCTTATTAGCTTTCTTAGCTTTTTTACACAAACTCTTTTCCAAGTATTTTCGCAAAATTTTAGAGCTAATTGGTGATTTTGCTTACTATTCGCCAGTAACCTAATATCTAGCTGAAGTAAACCAAACCGAACCATTTTATTTTTCGGTTTTTGGTTCGGTTCAGCATTTTTGAAAACACACCGGTTCGGTTTACGGTTCGGTTCAAAGCCGGATCGGTTCAGAACCAGTTTGCATCCGTGATTTATACTACGCGTGGGCCGAGTTGAATATTATGTTCAATTTAGAACAGATAGGGTTAAGTTCCGTTAGGTTAGGAAAGGTTGGGATAGGAAAGGAGAGATCAGGACAGGTGAGGTTAGCTTAGCTTAGGTTGGTTGGTTTGACAGAGGTTAGGTTAGGTTTGGTAAGGTAAGGAAAGGTAATGTTAGGTTAGGCTAGATTATGTTAGATAAGGTAAGGTAAGGCCGTGTTAGTTAAGGTTAGAAGAAGATCGGCTAGGTTTGGTAATTAAGGTAGGGTAAGTTATGTTAGGTTGTATGAAGTTGGGTTAGGTTAGGTTAGAATAGATTAGATAAGATTGAATTATGTTGGGTTAGGTTAGGTTATATTAAGTAAGGGAAGGGAAGGTAAGATAAGATAAGGCAAAATAAGGCAAGTTTAAGTTAGGTAAGGTAATCTTAGGTTAGGTTGGCATGGCTTAAGTTAGGTTAGGTTAGTTTAATTTTGGTTTGGTTGGGTTGAATGAGGTTAGGTTCTGATATCGGGGTCACAAAACCAGTGTATTCGATTGAATCAGTATGCATAGTGACCTAATAATATCAAAAACACGTAAAATACTTTGCACCACGAAGTCTTGCTATCTGATCCATTATAAGGGGAAGTGGGAATCTATCAATGATTGGCAATCATCGCACAGCCTAAACGGTAAGAGATAGGGGGCTGTAATTTGAACAGGCGTTTTTGTTAGTGGTGAAAGTGCGTACTACGGGTTTTTGAAAAATTCCACCCAGAAAAGTCGGAAAAGCATTGGAATAGATTGTATGGGCAAAATTTTATTTTATTTTATATACATAGTACGCAAAATAGTTCGATAAGCGAGAAAAAAAACATGAAAAAAATTTATTTTTAATCTGATTGGCTTGAATCTCGGTTTGAAAGGAAATTAGGAGATTTCTATGTAATCGGAAAAGTGGGCGTATAACAGAAATCACTTCGGCTTTAGATTACAACTCAATATACCATTTGAAAAAATGTTGGCGCGGAAGTATGCGTTCAGTTTACAAAACGATACACCATTTTGAAACTTGTGTGTGGACTTGTGGAAAAAAAATGTTGTATGAGAAGAGAAAGGAATTGAACTCGAGACCCATAACACAGAAACACATGGACGACGGCGTGTTAGCTCACTTGACTATTAGGCATATGGGAGAACTGTCGACAAAATCATAATTAAGAATGTAAGCAGTTGGCACTTTGCCGACCGAGGTGCTTGTTTCAAAAGTCGATTGACAGAAATATAACACAACTGTTATATACATACTAATGCACTATTGTGTATTCGAAACGTAGCGAGAAATTCCCATTACGTGGGCGGAAAATTCCTGGAAAACTCAGCATGCAAAAAACTATTTTTTATCTGATTGGCTTGAATTTCGGTTTAATATGTGATTTTTCAATGTTGGAAAATCCGACCTCAGGTGTGAAAATGACCGGAAAATTCTACATGCAAAATGACTATTTTTCATCCGAATGACTTGAAACTTGGTTTGTAGGGTCAACATGAGAATTTTATTGTTTTTTTCATTTTTCGATGTTGGAAATACCGCCGGGATGCGCACTGGAAAGTAGATGGGATGGGGTTTGAATGTGGATGGGAATTAGGTGTGAAGTGGGTGGGCTGGGCGTGGTATATTGTTTTGAAGGTGTGAGGAAAGTGCATGGGATGTGGGTGGAATGTATTTGGGAAGTGGGTTGTGGGCTGATATGGGTTCGATACTGTTGAAGGCGCAGTGAAGCGCGAAGAGTTATAAGCTAGTTTACACATAAACGAGCCGAACGCATGCCGAAGCTAAGGAGAAAGCCTTTGATGCGCAAAGCACTCTCAGTTTTTGGCATCGCTCTCGTTGGTCAACGCTGATTTAGAGCTAAAAATAATAGTAGGAACCAAAATTCAGTTAAAGTTGGAGCAGATCAGACAGATTAGTTATATGACAGCTATGTGAAATAGTTTGCCGAATCGAACCATACTCGACAAGGAGATAAGGATCGGTTAAGGAGCTTAAAATTCGTATTCATACTAAAATTAGAAAGTTCAATAGCGTAAAAACCAACGCAGTTGGTGTACATGGGCAAGATCGATTATATGGTAGCTATATGAATTAGTGGTCCAAACCGAACCAGGTCTTGAAAACCGAAAAAGCTTCAAATACAAGAAGTTCAGTCCAAAGCGAAGTCGACACACCGACAGTATGCGAGCTTATAGTAAGCTTTTTCGCAACAACAACGAAGTGCTAAATGAGCATGGCTAAACACACACATGCAACGCCAAAACTGATGAATCTGATAGGATGATGTATGTAAGTATATTAGTAAAGACTCTCCCCTTGCTGACATCACGTTTTCGTATCGTTCCATGGAGACTATGTCTTGTCCCACTGTGCAGATTGCATGGCCTGGCCACTTCTTCTTCTACGCATGTATGTATGTAAGTACATACAAATGTAAGTACGCATATGTATGTAAGTATTTGCCTTCAGTAGAAGAATTCGTTGTGTGGTGCCTGCGGTGCAGGGGGGCCAGAGAGTCTCGTACAGTGCAGTGGGAGGGCAGGCGTGTGTGTGCGTGTGTTTATGTGGCTAAAACAGTGTGTAAAAATAGGCAGAAAATTGCATAGAATTGAAAAGTTTTCAATTTCATGCACGCTGCCGTTGCTGGGCTATTAATTTTTCATTTCAACTTTTGCCTATGTGTGTGTGTGTGTGTGTGTTTTCCCTATACGCTTCATTTCATTTCGTTTCGTTTCGATGTCGTTTTGTTTGTCCAATTTTCTTTTGCTTTGGCTGTTGATAAATGTCAAGTAAATGACAGCGGCAAAGTCAATTGTTAGTGTTTTCTTATTTATTTTTTTTACGCACGTTTTTTTTTTTCTTTTGGTGTACAAACACAGAATATGTATGTGTGTACACATTTGTTGAATAACAAATGTGTATATATATCAAAGTAATTAATAATAACAACAACAGCAACGGCAGCAGGCGGCCATTTACCATAGAGCTGAGAGCGTGAAACGATCGTTGGGTGGCATTAAGATTCTCTGCTCTCATTTGCTTGGCTCACGCGTCCACCGTTAAGCATAACAATTGCTCACTTTGGCTCTCTTTTGACAACAACGCAAAATGATCTCGTTTATATTGTGTGTTTGATTTTTTGTTTTGGTTGTTGTTTTTGTACATTTTGCTGCTTGAAGAAGAAGATAGCAAAAAAAAAAACAAGGAAACAAAAAATCTATTTAGGCACCGCCTTATTTGCTTCGCCAGAGACAGAGCGAGAGAGAGAGAGAGGGAGAACAAGCACGTGTTTTTGTTAAATTGAAATATCAACGGTAACTATTTTTATAATTTTAACTTAAAAATTAAAAAATTAATTGCCTCAAATATTTCAATTTCGCTTGCGTAGAAAGAGATACACAAGGTTAACAAAACCAAAAACAAAAATACAAGTGCGTAATGGAAACTCAACCAACAACTCTTTGCACACCCCTCCCCTCCCTTCTGCCCCTTGACAGAAATCTCTGGAAAATTTTCTCATAAATATGCATGAACAAATATAAAGCAATTCGTATATGTATATGTATTTCTATTTAACATAATTTTTAAATGGAATATTTGATTTGCGCACTCGCTTTATCGCATGCTTATGATAATTTCGTCAAGGTTAAATCGACTGAAATTGTTCATAATCAGTGCAAAATCATAAAACTAGCGGGCAGCCCCCGCTCCCCGGCTTTGTCGTTTTCAGTTTGTTTGTTTGTCTAAACTGCAATAAAGATCTAAATTAATTTTTAAATGCGCGCGCTAGGGAGGAGAGTCTAATGAAATGGGCAGCACTGTTCACAATTGAGCAATAGAGGGCGACTCGGCATAGTGTAACGGTTGTAGTGAGACATAGATGGCGCCACTTCAACCGTTATGAATTCCTTAACGGTTTTTTATATACGTTAATTATCGTATCACTGTATGGACCGGTATAATTAACAGAAATTTTAATACTTAAGTCCAAACAAGGTGGGTAAGCAAGCTATACACATATACGAATCTTTAAGTACCAAACATGAACCAAAGATAAAAATGAAAAGAAACTGACATCAGCTTGCGAATCCTCTATAGTAGCCCCACCCGTTATTCTGTCTAAAAATCAATGCGCAATAAAATACTCAATGGACTCAGCGCATAATACAATACCTCCTAACAAGTCAAGGATTAAAACAACTAATCCAAGCGTGTCAACGTCAGCCCGTATAAGCAGACAGCGCAGCAAGTGCAGTGTGGACCGATTTTACTGTTTTCACAAAAAAGCTTAACTTAATAGGTAATTGTATTGGAAAGAAATCGTGAAACATGAAAGTTGATAAATATTTGCATTTTAAGTATGTATTTGAAAAGATTATTTAAAACCGACGCGAATCAAAACTAAGCATACTTATAGGGGCACCTATGTTAAAGCAATCATTAATTTGTTAGCATCAGAGATTAAAACCGAAACGAATAAAGGTTGGGGTTACGGTTACGGTTTTGGGGACAAATTTTAAAGTGTTTTTAGCGTTTTAGAATAAAATAGTTCAACCACTGATGGCCAAAGTATGCCAGATCTGGAAACCGCATTTTTCAATCAGCGCGGTAAATCTCTAAGACCATTTAGAATTTGCAAAGTTATATAAAATGAGATGGTCTATTTGCGAGTTATTTCAAGTTAAGTGAGCAAAATGATCAATAAGCGGAGGAAATTCAAGTATGAGGAAGTGTTATATATCATATATCAATCCTCCCACAGTTTTGTGTAAGGCTTCAGTTTAAAAATCTTGATTTAAAAAAAAAAAACAATAATTTTTGGTTGCAAGGCAATCCTCCATGATATTCGAAGCATGACCTCGTCATTCTAATTCACAGTTGAATCATTTGCCAGCTGAAATCTTATATTACGATTGGTGGCCGAGCTAAAATGCCATGCCGAGTGTTTTGTCCCCCGAGGTACTGAGTTCGAGTCCCCCAGGATTAAAGATGATAATTTTTAAAAATTTTTCGCAGCGTTCACTGCGAGCAAGGCGAGCGCTGACTACGCATGAGCCAAATTGTTGTTGCTTTGTAATTTTTTAGAGACACAAGAGAGAGAGAAGAGAGTCAAGTGTCAACAACAAAACCTTAGCTCCGTTAGAAATAGAGGAGAACACGCCCATGTAATTGTTGTTGTTTTATGTAGGCTTATGCGGCGTGTGCCTAGTATACGCTTCAGCTATTCCTTTGAGTCAAAGCAAAGTCAATGAGCTTGGGTATCCTTGCACTAGAAGCTTAATACCTAACAATCATCGTAAACTCTCTTTCTCGCGCTGTTAGCAAAAGGGCTTTGGTCACAACAGTCACTTTGTCGTTATTGCAAAAGAGCGCAGAATAAGCTCGCATAATGTCGATGTGTTGACGTCGCTGCAGCAAAGCAGTATGCACAAAAAATAGGGACGCGCCGGACTTTGGTCCACAATATTGCTCATTATTATGCGCCCATGTAACTAAATGAAACGAAATGGAAATATATGGAACAGTGGCATGAATACCTATAATTCTTGTTGTTCAATTACTGTAACTATCGATTGCCAACTTCTTGTCGTGGTTCTGAATGTACGTGTGTATTGAGTTGACGCGCCAAATTAAGACTCCCTGGTCTTCGAAAGTCTGGATGAGAATAAGGCGTAAGTGACCATTGATTCTTTGAATATTGACGAGGTGATTATTAGTTCACAGCGCTACATGAGTTCCATTGTAAAACAATTACAGTGGAAGGCGCAAATACCTGGGCACATTTGGATGGTATTGGAATTGAACTCCAGGATTTGGTTTTTGCTTAAGAAATACATTGTTTTAATAATGCCGTAGCCTCGAACCTCCCTACACGTGTTCAAGACCCATCTAAGTTTCAACCTTGCTGCTTGTGGACTTAACCTTTTGAACCTTTACTTTAGTAGCTTTAAATATCACCTCATTATAGTAGGAACTGCATCAATGCACCAGGCCAGACAGCTCGGATCGCCGTATAAGTTGTAAGTACTAAAGAAGCCTTTTTTTGTGTTAAAAGGCTGAAGCGAAGCACATGGTATCCTTAACCTTTTGGATTTAATTATAATTAATTTGACGCTTTATCGCTTCTTATTCGCTTGTTAAAAGATTAAAACGCCTTAAGCCCTATCCATATATTTCTAAACATTATTTGAATCGAAAGTTAATTTTGTTAGTATCTACCCAGTAGCTTTTTTTGTGTCGGGTGCTGCCAAAAGCAAAGCATCCGGTGACCCGTTTGGCACAGTACCCCCAGACGCTCAGTCAACTTTAGTCAACCATCCGGCATCTGCTAAGGGTAGCCATCGGCCTAGCCGATCAGCACAGCAAAACCAGACGTTCGCATATAAATTGTCAACCAGCCGCCAGGCGGTTTTGGGACTGCCATCGGCCAGGCCATTTACCACTTACCACCCGGCAACCATTGGACAGACCCGATCGGCACAACAATACCAGAGATTATACATAAAATGCCACCCATCCGGCAGGCTGTTTCGGAACAGCCATCCGGCAGTCAGCTACGGGTAGCCATCGGACTGACCGATCCGCACAACAATATCAGATCTTATACTTGAAATGACAGCCATACGCCAAGTGATATGGGTTAACCATCGGAATGGGCATTTGCGTTAACCATCCGGCACCCTGTTAAGGATAACCGTCAGCCAGCCCGATGCGTACAGTGTATACAGAAAATGTAAGACCGCGGTTCTGTAGAAGTTTTTATGGAAAAAAAACTTTTTATTAGTTGCTCCGAGGCGGCGTCGACCCCTCGACCTCCCGCACAGAAGGTGAACACACTTCCCGCTGCGCCACACCCGGCCATATTTTGGTTAACCTTCTGGCAATATCTGAAGTTCGCAAATTATATGTCGTTTCTTTTTGTTGACTTGGAACCGCCATATAAGGGGAATGGCAGAAAGAAAAATAAGATTTGTTAAAAAAGGCCAACCGGAATACTCTTTTTTCATGTTGGTACACCTGCTCTCAACATATGTACCTGTAATGACATCGCTCACTTACTTCAATACTGGCATAACTCAAAAAATACGATTTTTGACTTAATGATGCAGAAATGTTCGCGCTCTTCTGTACTATTTTATGCAAAAATTTTCGTATTGCTATCTATTCTACTTTCCACGTGAAATGAGAATATGTCGCAATATCATTTTCCAGGTTCGTTTTCATGTTGATGCAAGAACCGCCATATCTCAGTTGTCCTGCAGTCGATATTGACCACACATACATCGTTTTTCAGTTAAAACATCATATTTTCAATGTTTATTAATAAGCATTCCAAATTTATAATATTTTACTTAATTAAGTTGAAACTAAAAGAACCATTTTTTTTAGGTTAAATCCATTGAGAACTTCAAACGTGTTTTTCTCAAAATGGATTATTTTGAGTTATGCCAGTATTGAAGTAAGTGAGCGACATGATCAACCACTTTGCACTTATAGTTTCTTTTGGACAGATATCAACATACAATTTTTTTCGTAAGTTTGTCGAAGATTCGGGTCATAGCTGATGAAGAAGCATTTGTATATGGTTATGACGCCAAGACCGAAGCACCATCCCCCCCAATTTAAGCGGCAAGATACTACGGCACATTGCAGTTTTTGTCCGCCGACAATCGTCTACCCGACTCTGAAGACTCTAAATCAGCAGACGCGTCAGTTACGTTTCCTGATTAAAGATAATAAAAAATATTCGCGTTGTCCGCACATCATACTTATGGTAAGAGATATTTAAATGATAAGTTTATAAAATATTTCAAATATATATAGCACATTTAGTTCGACTATTGATCTAAGCAACAGTAGCACTGAGCTAAAGCATTCGACTCTAAAGCGTACGGTTACGAGTTCAAATCCCAGTAAAGGTATGTTTACAAAAAAAAAATAAATTTTAGGTATTTTCAACACATTTCAAAGAAGTGGTGTTGCGGTGGTTGGTGGTGATGTATGGAAACAAATGTATATGAAATTGAAAAAACCAAAATATCTCTTTTTCTTTTGGTCTTTTGGGTGATAAAACCGTTTGGTCGATGTATAGTATATACCGCCCGCCATAAGGCTTACCTAAACAGTCTGCCGCTCGGTTGGACACTTTTGTCTGACCGCTGGCGGCAGTGTCCGGATTTGATGACATCCCATATAAAATCTGGTATGAGAGCTGGTATGGGGGCCGGCAGACGGAGCCAGAATCCGGCTGACATTCTCTAGCCGCCCGGCGACCTTCCGAACTACAGGGTATTATATTGTTATTATCCTTATCCTAGAGTTACTATATTTACAACCATGAAAGTCGAGTTTGTGAATTTTCGAAGTATTAAAAGAATTATTAATTGAATGAAGTCTAACTAGAGCAAAGGAATGGGGGTATCGAAATAAATTAGGGTTGACTTGCAACGAATGAATCATTGTTTACATGGAAGGGTGGGTAATTGTAATCCAATAGTATCTCCTAATTTGGTATAACATCTATCGAAGGCAAGGTCATGAGTAAAAGATCCTTCCCGTCCGACGAGCCCTAGCCAAAGGACTCCCAGTTTTGACCCAAGCTTGCGCTCATACGTGGCCTAAAAAAAGCAAAACCAAATCATGACTTAACTTTCATTACACCCCATACTAATTTTTCCTTGGCGTTTTCACCCACTTCGCGGTAAAATTTTCTTTCATAGTGCGCGCCTGCATATACTGAGAAAAATAAAGGATAGTTTGGATGATCCTTAGGATAATTTCGATATCCATTTGAACTCGATAGTTAACTATCCTTTCTTGGGATCCATTGGATATTTTCGAAATCGATTTATTTTCGCTCAGAAATAAAATATTTCATTGATCCTAATTCTTAATCCAAAGGAGCTGAAAATGTAAAAAGGATATTTGTGAAATCGGATCTTAATGTGGATATTTGAATATCCTTGCTAAGGGGATCTTTTTTTCCCTGTGCACCTTAACAAAAGTCAATATGGGTTGATTATCAGTCAGTCAGTCAGTCGGGCCCACAGACTTATAAGAATAGACACGGTTACGGTTAAAAATTTAAAAAAGTAACTTTAGGGGTCTCTTTAATGAATATCTCCTAAAAGATAATGCCCGATTTAATTACAAAAACTATTTGTTCTACGATTTAGTTTGTGGAAAATCTTGGGCTAGCTGCCGCCTCCAGTGGGTGGAGTAAACTAAAACGAAAGTAAACGAACTAAAATACGAAACTTGTCCAAAGTGCGCGACTGCCATTGGCCAATCCTGGCTGGGCGTGGTGAGTGGTGTGGGTGGGTGGGTGGAAGGGAAGGGGGGGAGGGGACTAGATAATAAAAGTACAAGAAAATTGACTAAATCTCAACGCGTTCTAAATTGAAACAAATCTGCAAAATGTTGTTTGCCTTTCCCCCCCCCCATGCCACAATCTAACGCATGTGTTGCCGGCAGGCAACATGTGGCGTCGTCTTTGGACTCCATTCCAGGCTCATTCCCAATCCCAGGGCCACTTGACAATTGTCAACAAAAGCGCACGTAAAGCGATTACGGGGAGCGCTTGAGTGCAGGCAAATGGATATGGATGTGGATGCGAATGCCAATGCCACAGAGTGACGGATATTTGGCAAATCCGACGCCAGCAACACTTAAGCTGCTCAAGTACGAGGGTTGCTTTTTATATTTGTTAAGACATATAAAAGGCGGCCCTCGTTTTCGGCTCAACATATTTCCAATTAAATTAATTGAACGAAACCCAAACCAGCTAGTTCTAAATTTTTATTTTTTTCATTTTCTGGTTTTTTAATTTTTTAAGATTTTTTCTTTTGCAGCCCAAAATCAAAACGCAAAGCGCGAACGTCTGTCTGGAGGGTTTGTGATGGATGGATGGATGGATGGATGGAAGCACTCATAAATGGGGGTGGCGCAGCTAAAAGCAAATGACAACAACAACAACAACAACAAAACCCACAAGAAACAAAGTTTAAATCTAACAACAAAAATAAAAAAAACGGAAAAAAGTGGAAACGACTGCGGCACATTGCAATTTACATGCAAACAAACAAATAAGCTCAGTCAACCCACAAAACCACCCAAGCACCCATCCACCCCCTGCTTTTGCCCCGGTTGTCTGTCGTTCGTTGAACATTTCAATCAACGCTCGAGTTGAAAAGTGAAAAAAAAAAATACAAAATAAAAGCAAGGATAATATGGCCAACGAGCGGGGCTGGCACGGGGGCGCGTGGGGTTGGTAAAGGAGCCGCCCAAGCGGAAATGGATGCGCACACAAAAGTGGCACAAATTGTCTGTGTGTGTGGCATGTGTGAGACGTTGCAACAAACAAAACAAAACAACAAGTAAAGAGAGAAACTATCAGTCGAAGGATATGGAGAAGTTTGGCCACGCCACCAGTGAAGATCGCCAAACATCTACTGCAGCCAGGCCCAGGGTGGGGTGGTTTTCGGAGTTCCTCACCTCACTATATCATACTCTGTACCTGGAGTAGAAGCTGAATGCAGCGCTGCAGCTGCGCTCATCACTAATTTGCTCTCTTTTCTCTCTCTCTCAAGTGAGACGGCGTGTTGACGGTAAGAATGAGTGTCACAGAAAGCAAAAAAAAAGCAAAGTTGTTAGTGATGTGTGATTGGAGCTGGATGATCTGGAACTGGAACCGCTACATATTCTTTAATTAACTTTGTAACTAACTTTCTTTAATTATAATATTACTCTATAATCGAGGCGATGGCGAAACTTAGCGGAAAGACTTAAGGCGGTCTGTGATGGCACACACGATAGGTGGCTGGAATCATCTTTTGAGATGGCGAGTTTTTCCCCAGGTAGTCGTTAGATAGTTAGTTTTTGGTGTTGAGGTCGATGAGAAGATTATTGATGTGAAACATCTTTAATTTCGGTACGGACGATTTTAGTACATAGGAGTAAAATTTGATTTCAACGTCACGTGACGCTGACGTCGTTCATATTTTGTGTTGTTGTTTTGCGCAGTTTCCCGGCAAATACACACACAAACACAAGAGAATGGTCAGAGGGGGAAGCGAAGAGATAGGAAAGATGCTGAAAAGGGGCAACTGGATGGGTTCTGGGAAAGATGTGGGTGAAATCTTGGTGGGATCTTAGGGGGATCTGGTGGTATTTGAGAGGGTTTCAGTGGAGTCTTATATGGGCGGGATCTGGGTGGTATCGGGGTGAGATCAAGGTGGGATCTGGGTAGGATTTGACTGGGATCCGGGATATGGATGGGATCAGGGTAGAATCGTGGTGGGATCTGGTTGGGATGGGGCTGAGATATGGGTTGGATATGGTTGAGATATGGGTTGGATATAGTTGAGATCTGGGTGGGGCTTGGGTGGTATCTGGGTTGGATTTAGATAGGTTCGATCTGGGTGGGGTCTTGGTTAGATCTGGTTATGACCTTTGTGGGATCAAGGTGGTTTGTGGGAGGGATCTGGGTGAGATCTAGGTAGGATAGGGGTAGAAATATGAGTAGATAGGGATTTGGGTGGGATCTGGGGGGATCCGCGAGGGTTCTGGTTGGGATCTGAAATCTTACATTGAGTGAAAAATCATTAGTTATCTACGGATCAGTACAATAATCAAGACTACCTGAAAAAATGAAAGAACTCTGCAGCAAGTGATCTTGTTGTTGGTATTTCAACTCTCTTTTAGTTTTCTTCTTTCGAAACAGTGCCATTAAGCTAAGCATCATGTTTCACATCAAAGCCTCGAGAGTGTTTACGACACTCACTCCTTTTTTTCTTTTTCTCAAAGAGTGTCAAAAACATGTAGTCGAGACTCGGACCAAAGATTTATAGATATTATAGATGACGCATGTGAAACAGAAAAGCAGACATTGGATCCCAGTTTTTGGTTCTCATCGCCTTTACAAGGATGCATATGTTGAAATTTAGCTAAAAGTATTCTTAATTAGCTATACGGCTGAGAGTAAAAATTTATAGATATTATAGATGTCACATGTGACGCCAAAAACGTATTGTCTTCGGAACTGACATTGGTTCCCAAAAAAAAAGTTTGTATGAGATGCGGTATCTATATATGTAGTGTCTTTGCACGGACCTATCCGTGATCATATTGTTGGCCAAATTATGGTGATGCTGGTGTGAGTGATTTGTGAGAAATTGTTTAAGATTTTTTAATTTTGACACATCTATATATATAAAAGAAAGTCGTGTTAGTTACACCACTTATAACTCAAGAACGGCAGAACAGATTTGGGTGAAAATTGGTAGGGAGGTAGCTTAGAGCCAGGAGACGGACATAAGATACTTTTAATCCCGTTCGACAGCGTTCCCATGTGGAACATTCGCGGTTTTTTGTTTTTTATTCGATCAAGCTCAAACTCATTTTCAAAGATCTATATGAAAATTCAACAACAACTGCATACCAATCTTCCGGAAAATTCACCCCCATTGGGTGGAAAGTGGGTGGTCAAGATTGTATGGGCGAAACTTAAGTTGCCAGCGACTAGCTCCAAACTCATTTTCAAATTTACAAACATAAAAAAGTGACTTTCAAATTTTGGAAAATTTATCCCCAAAGTGGAAAAATTCGCGGAAAACTGTTGTATGAAACTTTTTTGTTTTTCATCCGATCAAGTTCAAACTCATTTTCAAAGATCTATATGAAAATTCGACCACAACTGCATACCAATCTTCCGGAAAATTGGGTGGAAAGTGGGTGGTCAAGGTTGTATGGGCGAAACTATAGTTGCCAGCGATTAGCGTCAAACTCATTTTCAAAATTACACATAACAAAACATAGGTTGTAAGCATAGTACGCGAAGTGGTCTGTGGGCAAGTGGGTGGGATGTGGGTGGCAAGTGGGTGGAGTGTGGGTGGGATGTAGGTGGGAAGTGGGCGGAAAGTGGGTGGGATGTGGGCGGGAAGTGGTTGGTATGTAGGTGTGAAGTGGGTGGGATAGAAATGGGAAGTGGGTGGAATGTGTCGGTAAGTGGGAGGGATGTGGGTGGGATGTGCGAGGTATGTGGGAGGGATGTGTGTGGAATGTAAATGGGAAGTGGGTGGTTTTTGGGCGGGAAGTGGACGGGAAGAGGGTGGGAAGTGTGTGGAATGTGGGTGGCATGTAGGTGCGGAGTGGGCGGAAAGTGGGTGTGATGTGGCGGTAAGTGGGAGGGATGTGGGTGGGATGTGGGCCTGAAGTGGGTGTGCGTTGGTTCTATACTGTTGAAGGCGCGGCGAAGCGTGACGGGCTATTTGCTAATGAAACAAAAGTATTCTTCCATGGTTGTCTATTAAAACTGACACGCGGACGAAGTCGCGGCGGGTTTTGCTAGTTACACATAAAAAGTGTGTAAATAAAGATCCGAAAACCGAAAAACCCATGTTTGAAATAATTTAATACGGAACTTACAGTTAAAAAGAAAATAAATTTTATTCATTTTGATGCAAATATTTAATTTCTTAAACCATCAATATTTAGCTGGCTCAAGGTCGCATTATGCTTGCGCATAACTCCAAAAAGGAGTAACACAACACACCACAAGTGAAGCTAGTTGGTCGTACAGCTGTTTCAATGGTATCTCTACCATATTATCAGCGACCTTCGCTAGCTTTTACTGGTCCCATCGTCTCGCACTCCTCCCACTTTATTTCTTATTTCTTAAAGGCCGATTTCTTATCCTATAGAAAGCTCTTACTACAATTTACAACGTCATTTGATAGTACATATATATAACAGATAACGCCTTCTTGAAGATGAACGGTTTGGCTAAAGTATTTATTTCAGTAAAATTTTAAAAAACAGTTTTAATGGATGTTTTTTTAAAAATGACATGAACATCGATTTCTTGCTACCTCTAGTCAGAAGTCGTTCGAGCCCAGATTTTCTCAAACTTAGTACGAGAGAATTGATTTGAGTAAGGAATTTTTGATTCTAGAATTCTTGTCTTCATCCCGACTTTAGCTAGGAAGAGCTTGACTTTAGCTTAATATAGGCTTTTTTCAACAACACACGGAATTGATTTTATCTAGTTAGTCGGGCAGTCGGATCCAATCAATAAGGTACGATATTGATTTATGCTCGATATTCGTTTATGACTTGATCTCGAAATCGGTTTGGTGCAACAGTACCAGAGATTTAATTAAGCTCGACACTCTTTTGATTATTATACCAGCAAGTTCTTAAGTTCTCTTAAATTTGAACGTCTCAGAAATTCGTGCTTGATTTCAGTATTTTCGGCTTGAATCCAAGAATATTCCGTCTTAGCGTACTTTTGACATTAAATCTGCTTGATATCAAGCACGATCAGCTTGGTATTCTATTCTATTCTTAGAGTGCAGGATTTACATGGTGAAACAAAGCATCATGAAGTTTTTGAAAACGCTTTCGTTTTTAGGAAAGCGACACTACTACACCTTTTTTGAAGTTAAAAAACATCATGAAGTTTGCTTCACCGAGTAAATCCCGAATTAGAGAACACATTTGCTGGTGCCCAAAATAATACTGGTAAAAGCGAGACCGACAAAGTTCCAAATGCATCCAGTGAGCGTAAGTAAAAGCGAACACCTGACTAATTCTCTGTCAACTGCCAAATCGCTTAGTCTAGATATGTAACTATTAAAGTCTCCATGGAAAATTAGTATTAGAGATAAAACTTGCGCTGCCTCTCAATTTTGAGTGGTGTTCAGCGATAGTGCCCAACGAGATACATAAAGTGCCCAAATATAAACTTAATAGTGACAGTAGAAAATCACAGTGGTAAGAGCGAGACCGAGAGACAGCCAACAACAGAGTTCGTTGAAAGAGAGGGGATTGGAAGTAGAAGAAAAAGAAGAGCGAGACGGACATATTCCCAAATGTATCCAGAGAGCTTAAGTCAGAGCAAACAACTGACTAATTTTGAACAGAAGCGGTGCCGACAGCGCAATCGTTCAATGTAGATCAGGGGCCGGCAAAACACACATGCTCGTTTGGGCGTTGTGTGTATGTGTTTAGCCACTGCAGAGCGCGCTCTTTTAACATTTCTTTGTTTGTTGCAAAAGAGAGGTTTTTATGGAGGAGTCATTTGGAGGAACTTTTGGAAGGGCGACAACTTTATATAAGGTAACTAGGGTTAAGACTGAGACCAGCCTAAGCAAATTAGTTACATAAAATTGAAATCTGTGCAACCTTCTTCAAGTGCAACAACATTGCAACGTGTAACAGCCGCTGCTACACATAGCTTTCCCCATATTCAGTTCCTGCCTCCAATGCCCAATTCTGGGCTGCTTCTCAAAGCATTGCCATAACAACCGTTAACCGAAATACATTTAAAAGAAGAATGGCAAAAAAAAAAAAGAGAAAAGAACGAAAGTACCAAATCCAAAGTGTAAACATTCACAGCCTCCTACAGACAGTGTGAGGAGGTGTAGACGCTAGACAATGCGCCTGGACAACAGCTTCCTTCCGAGCTGACGTTTGATGTTCAGACGAGAGCATAAATGGAGTTGGAGTCGGAGTTGTGGTGTGGGGCTCTCTAACAATTCCCAGCGCAAACACACGCAACTGCTAAAAAACGGTATTTATTTCAAACAAGCCCGAAAAATATGCAAAAAAAGAAAGAAAAAAGAAAGAAAGAAACGTCACGGATGCTGCACACATTGCAATTGCTTGGCAACAAAAGCTGCTGCTGCAGGGTGTCGCTAATGAAGTCGCTAACTGGCAGCAGCAGGAGGAGCAGGCGGAGCGGGCGGTTCCACCATTATGGAAAAAATAAAACGCAGCTTTACATACTCACATCTGCAAGGCTTTATTGTAATAGAAATTATAAGCTTACGGTCTGCGGCCTGTGCCTCATCGCCCCCAACTCATCACGCCACGCCTCGCCACACAATTGCCGAGCTGTCGTTTTAGCAACACGTTGCCCATAACCATAGACGGCGTACGGTGGGGGCGGAATTGCAGCTTTTGTCTAACGAGGACAGGCGCCTCCTCTCTTTCTCTCTCTCTCTCTCTCGCTCTCTCTTTGGTGCCACATCCTTGCACTAGAGCTAAAGTGAAATACGGCAACGTGTGGCCTGTAAGTTATCTTGGGATTAGCCTGATTTGATGGTAAATGAAAATTGATGACAACACAAATCAAACGGTCACACTGAAAACCAATATCTTTACCATTATTAACCGAAAAACTTTTCTTTTCTTTTGTTTGGATTTCTTCGATCTTGCCCAATTATATTTGGGTTGCTTAGAAAGGCATGTCATGACAGCGTGGATTTCATTCCACTGATTTTTAGTTAAAAAACGAACCACCTACTGGTCGATCAATAGAGGCTGATCACCATCTATTTGACAAGTTCTCAATTCCACTACTTTTTTAAAAGTAAATCGTACGCTATGGCTCTCCTTTTTACTTTTTGCAAACCACTGGTTCAAGCGAGACTGGCACTAGATATGCTAGTCCGGGTGAAATGATCGAAAATAGAAAAGTTGGAAATTAGAGAGGCTGACCCATGCTTCTGCGCCATATTGCAGGACTGGGATAATAAGCGGCTTGTATAGGGCTATTTTCGTTCTTCGACCGAGGTCTCTGCTCTTGAACTCCCTAATGAGCCCGTAGTAGCATCGGTTTGCGAGCGTGATTCTTCTTGTTGTTGTCACCGTTTATCATCGTTCCAAGGTAGACAAAGTCCTCTACAACTTTAAAGTTGTACTCTCCCATTGTAACAGATTGCCCAAGACGTAAGGTCTTCTGTTTCAAGAATGCTAGGTACATCGTCTTCTACTCGTTTACTTCCTCAAAATCTCTGAAAATGGCTTGCCAATTGCCCCTTCGGTTCTGCCGATAATGCCAATATCATCGGCATATGCGAGAAGCATTACATTTTTTTTAAAGATGAATCCCGATCTGTTAGCATTTGGTCACTGGCGCAGTGTATACTCCATCAGTAGCCGAAGGCCTCTTTTGGAATCAATTGATTCGGTGAGGTTGTTTCCTATTTTGACGGAACTTAGCGTACTTCTCAACGTCATCATGCAAAGTCGAAAGTACTTTGCTAGTATACCAAAAGTAGACAGGGCTACGAAGAACCTTGACCTTATTGGTGTGTCGAAGGCGGCTTTGTAATTAACAAAAAGAGGGTAATTTTTTATGTTTCTTTCATAGGTAATGTGAATATCCGGTCTGTGGTGGATTTACCAGGTCTAAAGCCACACTGGTAAGGTCCAATCAGTGTGCTTATACAGGGTTTGTCCGGAAAGTAATAGGGCTGATTTTCTTCCGCCGCGACTGTACTTCGGAGCGTGCGCGCACCGACTGGATTCGGTAGAGGGCGTTCCTACCTCACGAACGAGCACCTATAGAGTGAGTGATGCAAGCCAAAAATGCAGTGTTCGTTAGAGCAGAGGTTCGCGATTGAGTTCTGTGTGAAACTCGGTAAATCTGCCACAGAGACGTTTAATAAGATCAAGCAGGCTTACCCATAGATCATCCGAGTGGCACACGCTGGCGTCTTCCCGCCCAAAAAAGGGAAGAATGAGCAAATTCAAAGTGAAAACGATGCTCATTGTCCTTTTTTCACATTAAAGGCATCGTTCACCATGCATTTCTTCCTCCTGGACAAACCATCAACGCCAAGTGGAAGTGCTCAAGAAACTCAGACGAAGGCTCCGACAAGACATCGCTGCGGACTGGAAGTTGCACGGATCTTGTGAACAGCTATCTGACCTAGGCCGGCATCCCATCGCTTCCGCAGCCGCCCTATAGCCCAAATGTGGCCCCCCCTGGACTCTTTTTTGTTTCTCCGCCTGAAAGGCAAACATTTTGAGACGACAGAGGGGATCCAAGCAGCGTGCACCGCTGGCTATTCTGGAGAATGCCTTCCGTGACGCCTTTAATATTTGAAAATCACACTGGCAGCGCTGCATCGACGCAGAAGGTGCCTATTTTAAAAGTTTTTAAAGCATTGTAACGATTGCCTCAATAAATTTTTTTTAAGTCGACTTAGTCCTATTACTTTCCGGACAAACCCTGTATATATTCTTGATCAGCATCAACAGCCGAGTCGATTTAGCTATGTCGGTCTGTCTGTCTGTATAAACGCGGCGATATCAAAGTCTATAGATAATAGTAAGAGCCACAATTTTTTTACCAGTATGTAGCTGTTAACCCCATCGAGTTTGATTTCTTCTTCTTCTTTATTGGCCATTACAACCGTTTGACGGTCTGGGCCTCTGCGATTAACGCTTTTCATTCGCTTCTGTTCTGTGCGAGCTGCCACCAGTTGGTCACACCAAGCTTGGCAATGTCTTCCTGCACCTGGTCTTCCCATCTTAGTGGAGGTCTTCCCTGCTTGCCGCCTCCATAGTCAACCACCCTCGATTTATACGCTTTTTTTGCTGGAGCTTCTTCCTTCATTCTGGCGACATGTCCTAACCAGCGCAGCCGCTGCTGCGTCGTTATTTCGAATGCGGAAATCATCGCCGACTTTGAAAGGTCCATAAATCCTCCGAAGAATTTTTCGTTCAAACACGCCAATCGCCGCTTCATCCGCTGCTGTCATTGTCCATGCTTCTGCGCCATATTGCAGGACCGGGATGATAAGCGACTTGTAAAGATAAGCTATTTTTGTTCTTCGCTTGAGGTCTTTGCTCTTGAACTCCCTACTTAGCCCATAGTAGCATCGGATTTCCAGACTGATGTTGTTCTTGCTGGTTATCATCGTTCCGAGGTAGACGAAATCCTCCACAACATTAAAGTTGTACTCCTCCATTGTAACAGATTGTCCAAGTCGCAATGACTTTCTGTCCGCGGATACTAGGTACTTCGTCTTGTCCTCATTTACCGCTAAACCCATTAATTTAGACTCCTTCTCAATCTCTGAAAACGCCTTGCTTATCCAGTTAGTTTTAGATTTAGAAAATTTTCCCTCCTCCATCTTTATACACCGCAAAACTGTCTCTTTCTCTGTATGAACGCGTTTATCTCACAGACTATATGATATAGAGCCATACATTTCTTCAAGTATGTAGGTGTATACAGTACCCAGATCAAGTTTGCTTCAGACTTCTCTATCTATTACACTGTGACACATTTTTGAACTCAAAAAAGTTGATACGGTCGAGACCAAAAAATTCTGAAAGGGTGTGATGGTAGTATAAAAACGCTGCATGGGTTTGCTTGTGAAAAATTGATTTTTTTGGACATCTTTTGTAATTTTAAGTACCAAGACGTAATATTTTTCATTTGCTACTAAGAAATGTTTTGTAAACCAAGTCAAGAGCAACAACTTCTTTTCAGACGTCAAAGCAAAATTCCAAATAGTTTACGAGATAGGGAGTTACAAGTCCCAATCAAATGATTAAAACTTCAAAGTGCTATAAAAAGAAATCGGCAGCTAACCAGACCAAACCCATTGAAGGTTTTTGTGCAACTATCATACCCTTTCAGAATTTTTTGGTCTCGACCGTATCAACTTTTTAGTGTTGCACAGTGTTATGTATACCATAACAAGATCAGAGCAAAAATTCCAAATTATGAGAAGCATATCAGGCCGCACGAAAATATATTCAGTCGAAGAAGTTAACTCAATATTAACTTAGGCCGTAGGAACCACATTACTTGGTACAGGCTATTTTGCAGTAGAGGCAGTCGACTCCAACACTCTTACTTGTTTATATTTCATTTTTCGACGTCCTTCCTTCATCCTTTCATCTTCTGTTTATCTTCTATCTTATCTCTTTGATTTTTCATATTTATGTATTATCTTTCATCTTTTAAATTTCATCTTCCATTTTTCATATTTTATCTTCCATCTATCTTCTATCTTTCTTCTTTTATCTTTAATCATTTATCTCTCATCTTACTTCTTTCATACTATATCTAATATCTGTTATTTTTCATCGCTCATCATAAATCTTTCATCTTTTATCTTACTTCTTGGATCTTTTATTTTCCATCTATCTTCTTTCATCTTCTTCTTTCATATTTTATCTTCCATCTGATATCTTCTTGATTGCACATTTTATCTACATTTTTATTTTAAACTCTTTTTCTCTGTTCTTTAATATTTGTTAAACTTTTATACAACCGGGCGCCTACATCAGCTATTGGTATTATGGTTGAGTAACAGGATGAGAAAAGGTCCCAATGCTTTAAGCTAAGAAGAAAAGCTCATGCTGAAGAGGTCATATAGTCTCACTCTTCGTAGATCATGCATACTGAATCGTACTTCGGTTTCCGCAACCTATATTTCGCTCTGTGCCGGTACGATGATTCGTTTTCTTTCGGTCAAATCGGTTCTTAAATAAGCAATATTTAGATTCCGCTTCCATTTCAGGTGCTAAGTATTAATGGGTTCCGGTCTGATTCCCTGATTATCAAACGCAAAAAAGATCAGAAGCTCAAAAGTATCGCTGTCTCTGTCACAAGTTTTAGCATCCTTTCGTCGCATTTGCATTGCTTTGCGTGCTTCCATCGAGGGCTTTGAGGGTGGTTTCTTAACACTTTTCCTGCTGCCGATGCGCAGCACCACCAACACCAACACCAACCCAGCAGCAGCAGCACGGCACAGCATGGCACACACCCACCTCTGGCTAAACTGAGGCAGTCAGGCTCACTGGCTCACTGGCTGACTGGCTGGCGGCTTCTGCTTACGCCTCGTTTCATTTACAACAATTCATAATTTTAAAATCGTACCGAACGCACTCGCTCGCTCGGTCCCTGGTCCTGGTCCTGGCACAGGGACTGAAACTGAAACTGCCACTGCCACTGGCTCTGGTGCCGGTGCTTGCTCGGGCTCGCTTTCGCGCGGCTGCTGCGACTGCTGCGACTTCTGTTGGCGTTCATTTCATTTGATTTTTAACTGTCATCGACGGCAGTCCTCAGTTCAGCCAGAGAGCAACACAACCGATGCAATTTCAATTCCGTGGAGTGCGTTTTCAAAAATTTTGATTAACAATTTTTTTTCTTGTGGTGACTTTGGAAAAAAATTAATGTAAATAATTACAAATAAAACAGATCTCAAGTGTGTGAAATTTCGGATCAAGTTTTGAAAGGTGAGGATCTAAGAAAGATGAACTAGTTTTGATCGCTTAAAAGGATTATTTAAAATGGATTTACGGGAAAAACTCTGGATCGCCCATAAGTATATCGGGTGTTGTTATCAAAGCAAAAGTTTCGATCAAATTTGAGTTGGATCATGTTCATACTTATGTTCAGCATTTCAAATTAAGTAAATCGCGCACTTATAACAGAAATGTATACAGAAATTAACTCCAACGTGTTCCAAAATTTTCCTATTAATTACTTTAAGACAAAATGTTGTTCAACTTGAAACCTCAAAACGGAGAATCCCGCAGAATCCGAGAGCTCTGAAATAAGGCGGAACGAAAATCATTAAATACGTTGGGTTCTGGAATGGGTTCTCTTTTTTATTATTCCAAAATCCCTGCAGACTTCGAAATTTGTGTTGAGTCCTCAATTTTTCATCAAGAATACCTAATGACATCTATTTAGAACCGCGTTTCAAAAATAAACTGCGGGATCTTCCAATTCGGGCAAGGTCCAAAATTATCATTTAATTTGTAAAAGAAAGCTTTTTCTAGAGGTATTAATGTGGAAACCGAAATCCGAAAAGGGCAAAATTTTCCAAACTTCAAATTAGACATGACGGTAAATCCTGTTTTAAAGAAGCTTGTGTTTTAGTTGTTAATTCCGTCCCGATCCAATTTCAACTACACCTTTATATTCCGAGAGCTACTTGGGCCCCAAAGACAATTGGAATCATTTATTTACTCCGTTCCGTTCTGATTCCGAACCCAAATTTTAGCTCAGGTTCCGTTCCGAATTGCTAAAGCTCGAAAATAGTCGGTATTAAGCATTAATACCGTTCCGTCTTGATTCCGACACGAAATGAACCCGTCAAGTTCTTATCACGACCTCAAATACTAAGTTTAGCCCCGTCCCTTAACGATCCAACGAAATTGTCCTAGCAGAAACCTACTGGAGTTCCGACAAAATCTCTGTCGGTAACGCATTACCTTACCTTATTAGCCCCTCTTTATCACTGGAAGAAATCCTTGCCAAAATCTGCTATTAGACATTTAACTATAACATATTTGTTAATGTTGTCCTTAAAGCTATCTTTTTTACAGGACGGTTGGGCTTATTGAAACAAAAAATAAATCTAGACATTTGGGATCAACTCAAGCAAAAGTGGTCACAAAAATGGCTTGATGAATTTCTAAAACCAAACCCTACAGAATTCAGTCAAGTCCGTAATTTCAAAATTTTAATCATGGTTTGGACTTTAAGCGTGACCAGGTGAAACCAGGTTACCAAAGGTTCACAGAGTATATTAGAGTATAGGAATAATTTCCGACCCTATAAAGTATATATAATATATTCTAGATCAGCATCAATAGTCGAGTCGATATAGATATGTCCTGAATTTACAGATCTCAGAGATGGTAAGAGATAGAGGTTTGACTTGATAAATGATTGCCACCTTCTAGGGATATTTAGTAATCCAGAATCCAGAGCGCTAGCTTGCAGGGTTTCCAAATGTTTGTGGCTGATGATGATGAAGAGGTGAGGTTTAAGTCCAGTTTATTGGAGACGGCGTGTTGCCGGTAAGAATGAGTATTACACAAGTGTGTGTGTGTGTTAGAGATGTATATAAAAAGGCGGGAGCATCAATCGTAGTTAGTGATATGTGAACCAGATAGATGAACTGGATCAGTGATTGGAGCTGGATGAACTGGGACCGTCGCATGTTCTCTGTAGTGTCGCCATCTATTGGTCTTCTTTGAAAATCCTTCAACCAGCATTGTTCAAAGCTAATAGTGGTGCCATCGATTGGTCAACTTATGACCTAATGAAAGTCCGCTGCCGCAGCTTCAGTTGTCTTATGATGAAGACATTCGTTGAAAACTTTTCAGATTCTTAAGCTTTAGAATAACCGATATATCGATGTTTTTGGAATGGATATATCAAATATCGATTTGATTTTTGATTTAATCTATACTTATATTTTGCGAAATATCGACATCCCTAGAGCCGAGTACAAATAACCGAGTGTACGACAATTAAGTTCTCGTTGCAGGTCATTGGTATACACTTTCGAGAAATTAGGGCAAACTAAACGAAAAAGAAAATTTCTTTTTTTTTGGATATACATATTAGAAAGCCTTTTCAGGTTGCCTGTTTAGTTCTTTCGGTCCCAGCATCAGTAGACTTTGCTTTTGAGTTCAGTTGAGAACCATGAAACAATAACTACACAAAAAAAGAGATCAAATGCATTTTGATATTCATCAGATTAAAATAAACTTTTCAAAAATATCAATATCTTCATTTCATTTAAACAAGAAAATAATATATTTCTGATTCAAATTAATAGTTCCAAAACAATAGTAAAAATGTTATAATGATATGTAAAACATATTGATTTGAAATTTTTAGCATATCAATTTGATATTTTTTCATATCAATTTTACTTCGATTTTTTTCGGTATAAAATAATATTTAAGGGACATTCAGTCGTTGCTACCTTATTGACACCAACCATATCAGTTCGATATACCAGAATTGCCACCTTACATCATCGAATCAAGGCCGACTAAGAAGAAGAGAAAGCTGAGTGATAAGCCGTCATTGGTTATGGTAGGGAACGACAAGTTCATTTAACAATCGTTAGTTTTTTAGAGCTTTCCAATCTTTAAATTCTATCCGAACCAGTAAGAAGATTCTCTTTTTGCTTTAGAAACCGAAGATTTACTCTAATTTATGTGTTTCGCTTGACTTTTCAGCGGCTGCTTCCTTTTGGTTAATTAGGCGGTAGGTGGTCTGTCAGTTTGCTTGTAACCAGCTTCGACTGCGCCACAAACAATACCATTTGCGTTTCCTAATACTTTCACTATTACGGAAATGGAAATACAACCAACTGAAGCTGTTTTCTGTGAAGATTCGCCAATTGTGCCAAACTCTCTGTCAAGTTCCATTCTCCATTTGGCAAATATGTCTATCAAATTCGACTCAACTTTGACTCTAACCAAAATTATTTAACCATAATTTATACGCATAAAAATGCGCTCAGTCAAGGGTTGCACACGTACGCACACCCCACACACACACACACATCAATCACCACTCAGACAAACCTGACACACACACAGACGAAAAAAAGGGTTCAAATCAAATTCGATTAGGGTAACGATGTGCGATGTGCGTTGTACCAACGACCAACTTGCAAATGAAATTTTGTCAAATTTTCAGACGGACCAGGCAGGGCAGGTCCTGGTCCTGGTCCACACACTCACACACACATGGCAAAGAGCCACAAGTGGCACATTATTTTAATTTGCAGTCAAACGTTGTAACGTTAACACCACCAACGACATGTCGGCAACAAATTGTGAGTGTGCGTGTGGGAAGGATAAGCATGAAGTCAGGACAGGTCGCAGCCAAAGGCCCCCCAAAATGGGACTTGGCAATTTTATTTGGTGATTACAGGAGAGTTGAAGAAAACTAATTGCCGATTTCTCATCATCTATGGACTTGTTCGATGTAAGTAACAAATAACGGAGTAAAATGTAAATTAAGAGAAATCGGAGCTAAGTCCAATAATTGATAAAATTTCGGCCCTGTCGGACTTTGATGTTGTGTTTCTAAGGGTGAAAGCCGAAAAGTATGCTACTATTCTTTATTATCTTATTGAAAATTTAAGGAATTATAAATATTGCGAATATAAATTTAAGTTGAAAACTTGAGAACGATATTTTAAAAATTGTGGGAGTTATCCAGCATTATTTATTGTGCGCCACTACTGCGTCCATTTGGCAAGACAGATCATTAACAAAAGTCTGCTTTAGGAATTTTGTTTGGTTTTTTATTAACTTTCTAAACTTCCCAATATTTAAATCATACTAAAACAATTTCATGCATTTCCAATTCTATGAACTACAACTTTGAGAAGAAAATAAAGCACAATACTAATGCTGACCTCGAGCCGGCTAAAACTTAATAGTTTGATTATCATTAAGGACAGCCACGGCGGTCTAAACTTAACATTAATAGTTTCATTTGAAAAGACTTAAAAACGTAAATAATAGAATAATGCAGGAACCTAAGAAATTCCAATCACTCACATACGTAACTAAACTAT
This sequence comes from Lordiphosa clarofinis, assembly GCA_018904275.1. Lineage (NCBI taxonomy): Eukaryota > Metazoa > Arthropoda > Insecta > Diptera > Drosophilidae > Lordiphosa > Lordiphosa clarofinis. The sequence goes on from JAEIGQ010000018.1 coordinate 930,298, forward strand.
CAGAACGATTCGCACGATCAAATTGCTAAGACAAAAACAAAATACAAATAGCGCATAAACCTTTAAACACAATGAAAGAATTTTTTAACAGGACCAGATCAAAAATAGACAAAGCGAATGTCAAGAATGTCATCTACAAGATACCAAGCGAAGGATCTAAAGACAATAGTTGCAAAAAAATCTCCGTAGGAACGACAAAATCCAAGTTGAAGTTACAAGCTAAACGCTTTACATTAGAAATGCTACACATTTTAAGCGTGCCAACAGAGAGGAGACTCAATTATAAGACGAACACTGAGAACTGGGCTCACTTATACAGACACTTACTCGAAAACAGAAAATTAGATGAAGAATTTTGTTCAACGATTGTTTGTTTAATATTGGTGTATAATTTTTGTAGTTTTTCCCTGAAGACAAATATCGGATAAAAGAAACATAAATCGTTTTTTCTATTAACCTGACTTCGAGCCACATTAATAGTTTCATTTAAGGAACATACACCCCGGTTTAAATGCAATTCTGCACTCAGACTTATTGGTCTCTGCATTAGCAGTGGGGAGGAAGTCTCTTTCACTAATACAGAAAGACCATTTGGGAACACGCACACAAAGGCTACTGGCAACTGACAAAAATCACCGTGAAGAGTGATTTTCGAACTCTGTTGATGATTAAAAAGAGCGATTTAGGAAGACTCGTTAATGAGCCATGCATTTGGTCAAAGTGTGATTTATTAAAATACAACTCGAAGAAGACTCAGAAACGGTTGGAAATATGATAAGTAACTGATCAGAAAACGGGGTAGCAATGACACTTTAAGAAGAGACAAAAGTATTATTTATGATCAGACATTTAGCACTTAAATGGCTATATTAATCAGACGGAGGATTCGAATGTGATCACAAATTGCTTGAAATGCTGAATGGGTTAGTGTTGTCTCGTAGTTGTTGTTGTAAGGGTTGGGAAGATTCTTGTTGAGGTTGTAACTATTGACTTCCCAATGACAGGGGTTGGCAAACCTTGGGCAATGTACTGCGTCGGTTCCAGGACGAAGAACCGATTGCTTTGGGAGCCGGTTGCCTCGTAGTGCTAAGGTGCAGTATATACACTAAGAAAAAACTAGAACGAATAATTTAACTACAAACGCATCTGAATAAAATTTATTTAAATATTCAAGAATTTTGCTCTTGGAATCGAGCTAAATTCGTTCTCAATGTGATTCTAATTGGCAAGGCGAGTGAGGGGAAGATAACTTTGAAAGAATAGCGTTGGATGCGCTCTCACATAGAGAGAAAGCGCATGCGCAGTCTGTTGTTTTCAGATGTGAGCGGTTGGTCGGTAATTTATTTTATGTTGAACATTTCGAGGATTGTATAAAATTAAGACAATGTTAAATACACCTCATTTAAAAATAAATAATCATTACAAAGAAGAAACATTGAATAAAGTAAAAAACTACGCTCCTAAGGAATCTTAATCCACGGCCTCTACGTTTTCTTAGCGAATAAGAACTTGCTAGTCGGCAAAATATCAACTGCGTTCATTCTTAAATATGGTTTCTCCGCAACTTGTAGCTTTTGGAGAATAGTCTAGTGAGCTAAGCTGCCCTTCCACTGTGTGTGTTTCAATCTTCGAGTTCCCAAGTTCAAGTTCCAGTAAAGTATATAGATAAAACAAATGGTTATCTATCTCAAAATCAATCACTGAGTAATCACTGGATCACTGAGAGAAAAATCAAGAATTTTCGTACTTCAATCAAGAATTTTCAGTTTCAAAACCTCAATACACCAATAAACCAGAAAATTCTTGATTTAAGCACGAAAATTCTTGATTTTTCTCTCAGTGAGCCAGTCAGTGATTGATTGACGGTGTCTCTTACACCCAACCTCCCATCCACTTCAAATATTTTTCAAGTCAATAATATTAAGAACTATTCGTACTTGGGTCAAGTACTGAAACTCTCAAATCAAGAATTCCGGGAACAAAAATTCACTCTTGGATCAAGAATTTTCACTTTAATCGTACTTTTAAGAACGATTGCACTTGATTTAAAAGTTAAATTCTGTATTTTGTTCTCTGGTTGTGGGCAAAGACCGTTAATGATGGAAGTGGGAGGTTTCTGAAACAGCTGCACGGTCTACCAGTCTCCTTTGTGGTGTGTGATGTGTTTCTGTTTTAAAGTTATGTGCATAGTAATATATTTTAAAGTAAGCATACTTTGTGAAAACAAAATGAATCTATAAACCAGATTCTAAGTCTTTTTTCACGAAGCTTGATATACATACCTTCAAATTATCTGTCATCTGTCAACCTAATAACCTTCTTACAATTCTCTGTAAAGCTCCAGCTAAAAAATCTTATCGACAAAAGACTGAACAAAAATTGATTTTGGTCGAATATGTTTTTAAGTTGGTAAAACTAAGTTGTTTATCCACAGATTTGGTAAGGAAATAAACTCAATGTTTAAAATATCACAAAGAAAATCCAAAGTTTTGGGGATTTGAAATCACAACCTTGCAGTTTTAGGACAATAGTCTGATCATCAGCACCATCGTGATTGTTGCATGCTGAAAGCTTAACAGTTCATTAATCGGTTGCCTGTTAGCCTTAACCGACTTTCAAGCCTCTACAAGAAAGAATATTCCTATGCGAATTGCCGAATTTAAACCAAATCGGATTCACTTAATACAAAATTTATCTATTTTCTAAGGAATCAAAGAAATAGTTCCCAAAAGCTGATAAAAACTTGGTTTCGCCAAACTAAGCCGGATCACATGGCATTGAAATCGTCAAAGGGGGTGGCTTAACTCACAATATTACCTCTGGCGGCGTCAGTCCACTCCCACCCTGATTTACACGTGGTTGGTGGTCGGCTTAGCGTTGTTTGATATGCTGTAATTATGTTATAAGGTTGCCCAGGCAAAGTGCCAGTTAAGTGTGTGTGTGTGTGTGTGTCAGTGTCTGTGTGTAAGGGGTGGCATTCATTTGGGTGGTGGTTTTGATTTATGGCATATCAATCAGTTGGGCACTCCAGTTTTCAGTAATTTTTGTTGTGTCTGTTTTGAACCCCGTCTGGGATTTTTAATTGTCGCTGTTTGCGAAGAGCAAACCATGTTTCAGGCAAAAGTTGCTCTTGGCAAAAATAAAGGCAAGTGGAGTGATTAGACTTTCCCAATACCCTTTACTTTAACTTTTGAAGCAGAACTTTTTTAGTTCTCGTGTTTTCTTCTCCGATTTTTTGCAGAATTTTATTATATATAGAGAAAAATATGCGTTCGAATAGTAACTAAGTAAATCATGAACTTTTGTTGACGAAAGTCTTCTAAGCAAGCTTTTTCGGTAATTGAGTATTTGAATTTCGATGAACGATTTGAGCTTGTCCTATAAACATTTTGTGCTGAGTTTACGAAAACCTCGGATATGTCCTAGGAACAATTTGAGCTTGGTTTAAAAACGATTTAGGCAGAGGAACTATTTAACTTTTGCATTTAAATATTATTTTCTTACAATTTTAAATACATTGAACCATATTAAATTTAAACAATGCAATAAAATTTAACTTCTAGTGGTTAGCGGGTTGAATCGAAAACTGTAAAACTCACAAAGATGAATAACGGCCTTACAAGTGAATACATGTGTGTGCACCAGAGATTTGCACGATGGCACCGCATCTACAAGTTCACCGCTCGTACTTAATATTTTTCACCCTCGAGTGTCTCCAACCACTAATATACATACACTAATGTCTTTACTTATGTGTGTGTGCCTTCATACAGAATCAACTACTTTGATAGATGTTCAACCGAGACTCTCAGTTGCAAAAATACCAATAACAGAAAGAGTGTGTTTCTGACCCGACAGTAAAATTTTGAGTGTCAGTCACACAGCATACTCATTTAAAGCGAGTATTGATGCAGTCAAAGAAACAGGCACTCTTGCAGATCTCTGGTGTGCACAGTTTTTTCGGACGACTTCGCCCACATACACACAGGACAAACATTTTAAATCATTTAAGCTAATCACTAGGGTTGTAGAAATATAAATATCGAATAACTTTTGACGATATTTTTATGAATACTTTTTTTTGTGTTTTTGGACAAAAAGAAAAGTTTCCCAAGGGCATTCTCTTGGATATTAGTAATATCAGTAATAATAGTCATATCCAAAAGAATGTCTTCAGAAAATCATTCTTTTTGTGGCCGAAACTAACAAAAATACACACTAAAAATTTATTCAGCAAATATTCGATATCGATACTTCGACATCCCTACTAATCACAGACCAGCACGTGCTGCAATACTGTCATCCAAATCGTAGATTTCACAAATCTTTTTTACGAAATGCGTCCATCACAAGAACGCAAAAAAAGTAAAAACGAGACCGCCAGAAAAAAAGCAGCGCTGCTGCAGACTTATTTGCTGCCAACCGAATTACCGGCAGTCGCATGGGAAAGAAAACATTTGAGTAAAACGCGTTGCCCTTATCTTTCCCCTCTAGTGCGTTCTCTTCGCTTATATGAAATACAAAGATTTTATTTTTTGGTCATAACTTGAGAACCGCTCATCCGATCTTTATCATTTCTTCGGCAAATAGATACATATTACGAATTACTATCTATCTCTAAAGGTAACGAATCATCTATCTACAAAACTGCGGGAGATATGACTTCAAAATTACGGGGGTGGGAGGGGGCGTGGCGAAAATTGAAAATATTCTTGATCTGCCTGCAAGTATAAGAAGCATTTGTCCTATACATGTCAAACCTCTATCTCTTACTATCTCTGAGATCTGTTTGTTCATACGGACGGACGGACGGACAGACAGACGGACAGACAGACAGACGGACACGGACACTATATCTACTCGGCTGTTGATGCTGATCAAGAATATATATACTTTATAGGGTCGAAAATGATTCCTTCTTCCTGTTACATACTTTTGCACAAACTTAATATACTCTATGTACCTTCGGTACTTTGTGTACCTTTTCTGCACGCCGCGTGTAGCTTTCTGAATTGTACACGTAGCGTGTGCAATTTACCTGGGCGAAATACTTTTCGTTTAGGATTGACGTTTCTACACGCGCCGTGCAGCCAATTTTGTTTTCTCGGTGACCATAGCCTATGCGCACAACACGCATTCGTTGTTGTTATGCTCATAGCAAAAGGCGAGTGAATATGCACATGATTGCAGTCAAAGCAACTCCAATAAATTTATTTTAATGAGAATGCGTGGAATATGGACCATATTCTGCAGAGAAGTGCGCCACATGCACCTTACCAACTCCTCGCCGTCAGTCTTAAGCAATTCAGCAGTCGGCTCCGGCTGCTTTGTTATTCTTTAGCATTTTTATGACTAAACACCTTCGTGTTGGTTCGGTGGTTTCACTTCATCAATCAGTACGCCTTGCATATTCATTCATTTGCACACATTTAATGTGACTCAATGCTATAGAGGAACTCATTCAGTTGAGTTTCTTATATTCATATTCTTGAGTACTCATTGTTGCTTACACCAGGCAGTGCAGAGCACAAGCCGAAGTAAACTGCAAGAGCAACTTTGTAAGTTTTCTTTTTCTTGCAAAATCGAGTGCAACAACAAATATGTATGGGTGGTTTTCACCGTAGATTTTGTTGTTGGAGACGAATGGCATTCTTAGAACAAAAATTCCAGTAATAATCAGTTTTCTCTTACTATTTCCTGTGGTTGTTGTTGCTTTAAAAATTCTTTCTTCATTAGTTGGCTTCAGCTTTTTCCTTCTGCTCCTCATCATCATACCCTTTTCTACCCATTTTTTTAATGATATAAAAATAAAGACAAACCCAAACCAAAACCCAACCAAGACAAATCCCGGACAAGTTGGTTGCACTTTTCGCATTAATCTCAGCGGCGCCATTTCTCCAGTTGTAAAAAAGTTTTTGGACCATAAACGAAAGTTTCTTCTGCTGTTTGCCAGCTGCTGATTGAATATTAAAATAATGCTGCCCCGCAGACTACACAAAAACAACAATTAAAGCTGTGCTGCGTGGGGACATCAATCAGTGGCCACGCCCCCCAGCGTCCCAAGCACGCCTTAATTAGCATAATCTAATCTAATTTTAACTTTGTGGCAAAAATTTCCTTTTTGGCTGCCAAAAAATGCAAATCACAAACCCCCCCCCCAGCCGCCCCACCACAAATGAAAACTTTATATTTTTACAACGAAATGAAAAAACAATAAAAATAAAAAATGTAAAAGATGACGGCTGCGGTTTCATTCCACACACACACACAGAAAAACTTTTTTTTTTATTTTATGTAATGCGAAAATGAAAGAGCAACAAGAAGCATCCCCCTGTTCCTGGTTAGAATTGACAGGGACAGGATACAGCCCAGGCGTCAAGTGCCTCAACAGTTTGGCAACACAACAATTGAGTTTTGTCCTCCGCCACTGACAGGAGTTGGAGTCCGGGTGGAGGTCTGTTGGAACATTTAATTTGCTGGAATTTGTGCGCGACGTGTAAGCTTATTAACAGCTGCCACCAAGAAGATGGAGTCGGGGAGCAAGGTATGTGGCATAGGTAGGCAGCAGCAGCAGGTGTGGGGAGTGTGCAGCATTTCATGCCACATCTTGTTTTTCTATGCAAATTTCAGTTGCGCCAAGTGGCAGCATAATAAAGCCAGCAAAACAGCAGAACCAACCAAACCAAAACAACAAGTTGAACCAAATTGAACATCAAAAGTATTCAACAACTTTGGAATGAACAAAAATTAGTCAACTTTTTAGGAGGACTTAACCCAAACGGTGCTGGAGAGGCGATCAAAACTTGAACTTGGCCCTGGTGGGCATTAAGCTAATGAGGAGTGTTGGGTAAAGTTGGTTTATTATATTTGAGATTACTCTAATTGTTCACTTGATCACACTGAAGGTGCTTCTTTAAAACGAAATCTGGAGACTTCCTATTTCAAATGTAGTTATAAAAATTTTTAAGCTCGATTTGCGTATGGTATTTAAATTTAGCTGTCAAAACCCGACTCGTGCTTTGTCGTTTTCCTGAAATCTACCCACTTTTTCGTAGTTTTAGATCGGAACTAGCGGAAACAATATCCATACAATCGACTGTTAACCAGAGAACAAAAAACACTATCTTAAGCCAAAAAAATCAAGACCAAAAAATATATGAATGCTAACCCTGAAAGCTAAAGGTTTTGAATGATTTTCCTTGAACAATGTTAGTTGGATGATTTCCCAAGCTTACCAATAGATGGAGCCACATTCGTGTGGATTTTAGTTATCTTTATTACTAACTTTATTGAATAATAATATTCCTTGCTAATACAAAGAATAGAATTCGATCGAAGCGGCGCTGACAGAAGTTCGCGGGAGAGTCACTTGCTCAGCGATGGGACACGCATCATGTTGATAGCATGCAATTAATATCATAAGGGGCTATAGCTATCGCAGTATTCAACAGTATTCAATAACAAAACGTTCGCTCGGAGAGAACGAGAAGAGATTACAAATTTAAAATTGTTGTTGCTCTACGCAGTCAAATGCTTTAAGTGACGGACTGTACTCGACTGTAACAAAAAAACCTTCGTTCGGAAAGAAAGAGCAGAGAGATCGCATATATTGTTACTCTATGACTTAGGGCCGTTTTCTCATGTTCCTTTTTATGCTCAAATATCGCAACTAGGTGGTTTTTGTGCAATCAGTTGTCTCATGTAGATTGATTATAAATTTGGGCATTTGCGCTATGGTCACACCGAGAGTGTGACTTCACAGAGGAAGAAAAGGATTTTCTTTTGGAACGACTAGTTGCTAAATATGATGGCAGATGAAGCAATAGACCTAAAGCTAAGTGCACACAGTCAAATAATTTGGACAAATGTTGACAAAATTTGTGTGGGATGCTTGGTTTACTTTTTTACTCATAACTTGAGAACCGTTTATCCGATCTTTATCATTTCTTCGGCAAATCGATCGACTAACTATCTCTAGAAGATACGAATCGTCTATCTTCAAAACTGTAGGAGATATAACGTTTTTTTCAAATTGCGGGGGCGGGAGGGGGCGTGGCCAACTTTTGAAACAAACTTGATCTGCGTGCAGATAAAAGAAGCTTTTGCCCCACATGTCAAACCTCTATCTCTTACCATCTCTGAGATCTAGGTGTTCATACAGACGGACGGACGGACAGACGGACAAGTCTATATCGACTCGGCTGTTGATGCTGATCAAGAATATATATACTTTATATGGTCGGAAATGATTCCTTCTGCCTGTTACATACATTTGCACGACTTTAGTATACCCCTTTTACTCTACGAGTAACGGGTATAAAAATAGATCACTTGCTTAAACATGTTGATGGTTTTGAAATCAATCAGAATGAAGTAGATGGCAACAGTTAACAAAGTGCAGGGTTTGTCCTAAAGTTAATAGGACTGATTTTCTTCCGCTGTACTTCGGAGCGTGCGCGCACCGACTGGATTTGGTAGAGGGCGTTCCTAGCTAACGAACGAGCGGCTGGTCAGTTGTCTCCAAGCACACGGAGAGTAAGGACAGGCATTTTTGCGCGACGTAATTCTGTGCTTCATGGTTGACGATGCCTTTGATGAAATTACAATGAGCATCGTTTTTACTTTGGATTTGTTCCTTTCGCTGCATTTTCTGCTTGAACCACTCAGATTATTATTAATTATCAAAAGATTTTTCTCACTGAAACCGATTTTCCGATAAATCGGTCCTATGGCAGCTACAAGATCCGGGCAGTTCCGACATATAATGCAGAATTGTAATTAATTGGAAATATATTCTTGGGCAAAGATCTTTTTAAACCCTTGCAGGGTATTTTAAAATGACGCAGATGTTTGTAAAGCATCTCTTACCACATACAGTATATATTCTTGATTAGCATGACGAGCTAAGTTGATTTTCGTGTGTCCTTCTCTTTCTATGTTATTTTTTGCTCGAAAAAATTGTATTGTTTTTAATGCAATCGTCCCCAAAACTTGAATATATAAATTTTCTTAGCTATTTTATAATTTCACCAAGATTTCTAAAAATCGGACAACTATATGGTATAGCTGCCATACAAAAGATTGGTAGGAAAAACATTCTGAGTTTGAAAAAGACTCAATAAACTCAATATTTATTAATACTATAGGCTTTTAACACTGAGCACTTCTTACATCTAACATCCAACATCCTGAGTTTAAATGCTTAATAACCATTTGCTATGCCAACATTTTTTAACTTTTGTTCCAAATTGCGGGGGCGTGGCCAAAATTTGAAATAAACTTGATCTGCGTGCAGATAAAAGAAGCATTTGTCCCATACATGTCAAACCTCTATCACTTACTATCTCTGAGATCTAGGTGTTCATACAGACGGACGGACAGACGGACATGTCTATATCGACTCGGCTGTTGATGCTGATCAAGAATATATATACTTTATATGGTCGGAAATGATTCCTTCTGCCTGTTACATACATTTGCACGACTTTAGTATACCCTTTTTACTTTACGAGTAACGGGTATAAAAAGTTGTCTAATAGGTAAGTGCTGTGGTAAATATTTATGACTCAGGATGTTGGATGTTAGATGTTAGAAGTGCTCAGTGTAAAAAGTCTATTTTATGCGATACTCATTCTTACCGGCAGCACGCCGTTTCCAATTAACCGAACCAAAACCAAATCTGAGTTGTAAACTAAATAGATAACGTGGCATCCCCGACCAACGTTTCTCGCCTCTCCTCAAACTGTCTCGAGATCCTGCCCTTCATATCGGTTTTTTCATGCTTCCTTGGGACTTTCATATGGTCAACCACCGGCTGAGGCCCACCAGTGGCAAGGCTTCTTAGAACAGGCGGATGCCACTTGCCTGAGCTCACCGTTTGAGACTGCTCGATTTGTTTCCCGGGGGCCTCAAGCTAGGCTGCCTCTCGGTCCGAATTACATCTTAGTCCGGCCTGAGTTGAGATGTGAGAAATGAGAAAGGGGAAGGTATTGTGTAGGAATTGGGTGTATATGAGGCTGCTACTTACAGCAGGCGGCAATACAAGCAACCCGTCGGTGCACTGCAGCATGACCCCCGCTGGCGCCTAAAAACCATCCAACAGGTTCTTCGGAAATCGGATTGGTTCATTTAAGACTTTTAGAAAAACAATGAACAATTTTTTCTGGCTTATCTGGTAATGGAATACTGCACCTTATGCAGTTAACAAACAAACGTATGAAATGGTGTGCTAGCGCATTGAGCTATTGCACACTTTTAAAGCTTCACGTCTAGAGGGCTACTTATACTTTTCTGTGTGCGGCTTGAGCTGGGTTAAATTGTGCTCAATTCAAGCACTTTTAGAATGTTTTATTCGTTACTTGAGTTGAAGTTTAGTTATCTTTAGGTGCACACAAATGAATAGTGAGATTTTCTGGAGGAATTGTATGGGTTTCAAAGAGTTCTACGAGTCCATATGGGCAGCTCTCCTGAAGTCTAAGACATCCGACGATTGAGTCAAAAACTTTTTGTCTTATGATTTTTTAGATCTCGCAAGATGCATGGATTGATGATGTTTCTGCCGCTTTCCAATTAATTCTATTCTCGAAAGAGCGCTTTTGTCAGCTGAATATTTTTCTTTGCCTTTATTTAAGTTCACTGAGAGAAAAATCAAGAGTTTTCAGTTTCAATACTTCAATAAGCCAGGAAATTCTTGATTTAAGCAGGAAATTTCTTGATTTAGAGCGCTTTTACAAATCTTTAAGTTCTTAATTGTAAGAACGTTTTGAATATGTTAAGCATAATTCGGGATTTTTTGAAAAATTTTTAGATTTCAAAATAAGCATACTCTGGAAAAAAGTAGAGAATATCAGTCTTGAATTAAGAGCATTCGTTCTCGAAAGTACAGTAAGAGTGTTGTTTAGAGACACGACCGACTTGACCGAGCGACGCGTGGTGTTGTTCTTCCTCCCCCACTTACTATCTTCTAAGCAAAATGATTTTAAGGTAGCCACATATTAATAACATTTTGTTACTGGGACTTGAATTCGGAACCTCCAAGACTGAATTTACGGAGGATGTCGATTTAACTCACTGGGATATTTGGCATCAGCGAAACCTCTTGTCCAAATCATATTTAAGAATATACTCTGTTTGAATTTGTACGCATCTAACACAACGACGCTATTCTCTCTTAGTTTGCTTCCCCTTCCTTGATTTGCCTCTAAGAACCAAATTGAGAACGAATTTATCTCGATTTCAAGAGCAAAATTCCTGAAATTTAATTTTTGAATTTTTAACGGTCCATTACGAATTGAAGAACGAAATGATCTTTAATTAAAACTTTTTTTTTTAAATCTAAAATTCTATTTTTATTTTATTTTTCAATTTGGAATTCAGCAACGATTCGTACTCAAAGTAAGAATTTTGAAAAGCGAACTCTAGACCGAAACAGGATAAAATCAAGAGCGTTTTATATGTTTTATATGTATGGAAGCAGCTACTAATCGATGTTTAGATAAGCCCCTCCTGGTACGGCTTAAGTAAGCTGAGAGCCTAATCCCCACCAATCGAGGACTAAAGAACTCTTAAGTCTAGTTAAGAGTTATCTTACTCTAACCCTAGTTTAAAATTATTAAATGCTCTAGGCAAATAACAACCAATTTCCGGATTTGTAATTGCCATTAACGCTCCGCCCCCTCTTCTGCCCCTGACAACTGAGTAGCAAGAAAAAGGTGGAGCACCCAAAGACGAAAGACAATGCAAATATACATCAAGAAATAAATCTTAAGTGCTCCTGTGTCTCTGGCAGACAAGGCAAAGCTCTAGAGGAGTTGCTGATGGGAAAGGGATTTCTTTTGTTTGTGTTTTAATAGAAAACTTTGTGCCTTTTGCCTTCCATTTGCAGGCATGATGAAGGACAACACGGGCAGCAGCTGTGGCAGCAGTACAAGTACCGGAGTTAGGAATGAGAATCCTGGCAATGCATCAGCAGGTGGTGCAATGGATACAACTGCGGGACAGCTAGCGATGGCAACGTCAACAGGAACAACAGCAGCAACAGCAGCCACCTCACCAACAACACAGCCAGCCACTCAGTCGGCTCAGACCAGCACACGCAAGAGCAATATACACGAGTTGCGCAACCAGGACTATGTCAGTCGCTTGATGGCCGCCACTCCTCCTTACCTGTACTCGGCTCCAGTGGGACCAAATAACTTTTTCTTCAGCGACATGTTGCGTTCCCTGGTTCAGGCGCGTAACAATGAAACGGCACGTGTGCTTCAGCTACAACAGCAGCAGCAGCAACAGCAGCAACAGCAACAGCAGCAACAGCAACAACAACAGCAACTCCCCACTTCCTCCTTGGTTAGACGTCCTCGTAAGCGTTCCTGGTCACATCGTCCCTACTACGAACAATTGCGTGAACGTCGCGAAACTGAAACCCTGCCCGTGGTCACCACCACCTCGGAGAAACCTTTGGAGTTGACCAACAAGGCCGTTACCCCCTCCTCACCCTATGCCTACAACAAACTCGAACCCAAATCCTCAACGCATCAAAAACTGCCCTCTCTGGGTGGTGCCGTAGACAACTCCTTGCAGGACAATACACCGCCAGCAGCTTCTTTGCCGCCACAGGATTTGGTCTTACCACCACCACCGCCCGTCTGGTATCCCCCTCTATACGCTCCCTATGGCATCGATCCCTTACATTTCTTTATCGATTTGCGTGTCTCGGGACACATTTACGATCGCAAGAAGGAGAACGTGTCACCCAACAGCTCCAGCCAAATGGCCACCGTGAATGAGGAGGCAGCCCAAACTACCACCAACACCACCTCCAGTTCCACTTTGGCCAGCAATTTGTTAAGCAAACAGCGACATGGCTCCGCCTTTACCGTGCCCATACCCAAGTCAGCCCAAAACGATGCCATCAATTTGTGCTCGAACAATGCTCCTGCTCCCGCTTTGGGCAAATTCGAACACTATGCCAAGTACTATGATCTGGGTGAAAGTAAGGAGAATCAGCCCACGGCCAGTACGGCAGCAGCAGCTGCTGCTGCTGCAGCTGCAGCGGCCAATCTATCAAATCTCTCCAAGTCGGGTGCCACCTATATGCTCCAACACTTGCCACGCCTCTACAGTCAATTTGCGGCCCAACAGCAACAGCAGCAGCAGGCTCAGCAGGTAGACTTGGATGCCAAGTCGGAGTCAGCTTCGGCCACGGATCTGTGCGATGAGGACTCGCTGGGTCGTGGATCGAGTGATACGACCACAGCCGTGGGACTGGATTGCGGCGGGGGAATGCAGAACAGTTGTGACATCGATGTGGAGATTATTGATTCCATCAAATATCGCACTGATGGTGAGAGTAGTCGCTGCTCCAGCAATGATGAGGCCTCCGTTACGCAAATCGATTGAGTTGGAGGATTAAGCTAGAGACTTTTTTTGTAATAAAGTCCTGAAATGGCCTGAATAAAGATATCAAAATGGGACAAAGAGTTTTTGTTAATAAAGGGTGGGACATCATATCTCTTACAGTTTTATAGGTAGAATAGCATATTACCAGTTCGCTGCGCCTTATGATTCAGAATCAGTGTGAAGTCAATCGTGAGAGTTGATGTGAAACTTGCCCTGGGAGAACCACGACCTTTATCTTTTAAAGATAATTGTACATTACAATTTAATAAAACCGCTTTGTTTTTCGCAAGCCAATCAGAATGCATTTTCAAAACTGTAGTCCTTTTACGACTGCACTCTCGCCAAATTGGTAAAATTATCTTGCAGTAATAATGAACGCGTTCTTCCATTTGTTTAAAATTTTCAGTTCCAAGTACATAGTATTTTATTTACATTACATTTCGCAAATCTGAAACAAACTTGATCTGCGTACGGCCTATACCTATATTCATGCAAAATTTGTATCTCTATCTTTTATAGTCTCTGAGATCTACGCGTTCATACAGACAGACGGACGGACGGACGGACGGACGGACGGACAGACGGACAGACGGACATGCCTAAGTCGACTCGGCTGTTGATGCTGATCAAGAATATATATATATAAAAAACAAGTGAGAAAGTCGGTCAAGCCCGACTATAACATACTCTGTACCTGGAGTAGAAGCTGAATGCAATGCTGGTGCTGCGCTCATCTCAAAGTCTCTCTCTCTCACCCTTTCTCTCTCTCTCTCTCTCTCTCTAAGATTGTGTGGTGTTAGTTGTGAATGGGTGGGAGGGGGTGGGGCAAGGGCGAAGTACTTTTTTGCTCATAACTTGAGAACCGCTGATCCGATCTTTATCATTTCTTCGGCAAATCGATACATTTTGCTAATTACTAACTATCTCTAGAAGGTACGAAACGTCTATCTTCAAAACTGTAGGAGATATAACGTTTTTTCCGAATTGCGGGGGCGGGAGGGGGCGTGGCAAAAATTGAAAATAAACTTGATCTGCCTGCAGCTATAAGAAACATTTGTCCCATACATGTCAAACCTCTATCTCTTACCATCTCCGAGATCTGTTTGTTCATACGGACGGACGGACAGACGGACAGACGGACGGACAGACGGACGGACAGACGGACAGACGGACATGGCTATATCGACTCGGCTGTTGATGCTGATCAAGAATATATATACTTTATATAGTCGGAAATGATTCCTTCTCCCTGTTACATACTTTTGCACAAACTTAATATACTCTATGTACCTTCGGTACAGAGTATAATAAATAAAAACGCTGCATGGGTTTGGTCTGATTAGCTGCCGTTTTCTTTTTATTGACCTTTGAACTTTTCAGCTTCAGTGTAGGATTAATGATTCCATATCTCGTAAGCTATATTGAATTTTGCTTTTATGTCTTTAGCAAAGTTGTTGTTTTTAGCTTGGCCTTCAAAGCATTTCTTAGTAGCAAATCAAAAAAATTACGTCTTGGTACTTAAAATTACAAAAGATGTCCAAAAAAATCAATTTTTCACAACTTTTTTCAGTTTTTGAACTTTTTCCCGAAATCCGTTACAAATTTGGACAAGTAATGTAGGTAAAAGTTGTTGCTTAGACCAAAATAAACAAACCGTTAGTACGAACACACTTCATTTAAGTACTCTTTGATATAGTAAAAAGACCAAAAGCATGAAAAACTGTCAAAAAAATTCGAAAAAACCGAATTTTATCGGTAAAAAAGTAAATAAATTAAATTTCTTTAGCTAAATTTTTTAAGTTATATTTTTTGACAATTTTATTGATTTAATACAAAACAATCAAAATTTTTGATAGTGTCAGTTAATTTCTACCAAAAACTGTACTTTTTCGAGTTTTGGTTGAAATTATTCATCTTTTAGGGTCTTTAACTATATGAAGGACCATTCGAATGAAGTTGGTATGTTCCAACCGATTGTTTACGTAAGTCTATGCTACTTTTTCGTCCTTCATTGCTTGGTCAAATTCGTTATAGTTTTCAAGAAAAAGTTGAAAAACAGTACAAAATGAAGGGAAAACATGATGAATTTACGACATTTTTGCAATTTTGAGTTTAAAGAAGTGACTATTTTGACTTGTTACTTAGAAATGTTTTGTAAATTAAGTCAAGAGCAACAACTTCTTTTCAGACGTCAAAGCGAAATTCCAAATAGTTAACGAGATAGAGTGTTACAAGTCCCAATCATATGCTTAAAACTTCAAAGTGCTATAAAAGAAAACCCTTTCAGAATTTTTTGGTCTCGACCGTATCAACTTTTTAGTGTTGCACAGTGTAATCGGTCTCTCTCGTGCTTGTTGTCAGAAAACAACCGCTCATTCACTGACACGATGCGTAACTGTTGCGAAAAAACACACAAACTTCGTTCTTCTTTGGCTTGCTCTTCGCTCAACCGCCGACCGCTTTTGGTCGCTCGCTCGGCTCAGTGTTCACTCGAGACCTTTTCGGTCGTAAAAACTCGGCAAATGGTCTTTGGCGCATGTATGTATGCATGCGGCAAATCTATCTAATCTATATAGGTACAAATCGTATATATTCAAAATTGTAGGAGATATAACGTTTTTTCCAAATTGCGGGGGCGGGAGGGGGCATGGCAAAAATTGAAAATAAACTTGATCTGCCTGCAAGTATAAGAAGCATTTGTACCATACATATCAAACCTCTATCTCTTACCATCTCTGTGATCTGTTTGTTCATGCGACGGACGGACGGACAGACAGACGGACATGGCTATATCGACTCGGCTGTTGATGCTGATCAAGAATATATATACTTTATCTGGTCGGAAATGATTCCTTCTCCCTGTTACATACTTTTGCACAAACTTAATACATATACTCTACGTACCTTTGGTAGTGGCCGTATGTGGCCCAGTGGTTAGTGTGCTGGACTGCTGGGCGGGAGGTCGTGGGTTCGATTCCGCCTCTGAACATCTAATAATAAAAGTTTTTTATTTCTTTAGAAAATAGCTTTTACACATACGGTCACCTTCACCAGCTATTGGCGCCAGCTGTGAAGTAACTAGCCATGAAAAAGCAAATTCTCAAACTTTGCCGTTCGGATCCGGCTGTAAGCTGTCTCTTGTGCGAAAAATTTAAAGCACACACGCCAAGAGATCGTGAGAAGCTTGGCTTGGCCCCGTTGTAGGAGCTGTATAGCCAACATTTTTTTTACCTACAGTACAGAGTATAATTATACTTTGCACACGAATTTATACTTAAACAGATACCAATGTTGCTTCATCTTTGAACATTAACACAACACGTTAACTACCCGCAAATTATCACAAGACATAGTTAATACCTTTTTTACAATATTAATTGCTTTCATTGGACTAGCAGTCCGTTTAAAACGCGATTTTATATTTTATTTGCCACGGTAACTTGCAAGTTGTTGATGCTATTCTTTGACAGGACGGTTCGTTAAATACAAAAACAAGAATGCATTTAAATAGCTAGATCTATTGTGAGTAAGTGTTGACTTGGATTTTTTTATTTTTGGCCCATGGGAGCGACCACTTTACATCGCCTTGAAATCAACTTTTTACTACTTTCCTTCTCTCCGTTACGACTTTGCTGGTGGGTTTTCCCTCGATCTTCCACCCACTGCCAACCACTTCCCAACCACTACCCACCCAATATCCACCCATTTCCCGCCCATAACACACCTACGTCCCACCCACTACTGGTTTGTGTCGCCATATTTTCGCACACCAATACTCTCTTACTTTTGTTGACAAATCATGCTTTAGACTAGAGCCGGCCAGCCATCGCTACCAGGAACCGAAGTCAGTCGGCAATTCACACCGAATGCTTGCCGAAACCATGCATTACTGAGTGTCAGAGAGAGAGAGAAAGATATATTGTATTTGTGCACTTCATTTGGCTCTCCGGGTGTAGAAGTTATTCGTGCTTTCACGATTGTGTATAACGGAAAATCTTTGGAGAGGGCTCTTTTGGCAACCAATACAAAAACCTTTTCCAGCTTTTGACCTAGACAATAGTTCACTCTCATTCGGTATTTTAGATTCAGAATAAGTAACTGAAAGAAGAGAGAGAACAAGTAGAGCTGGAGGGTAAGCGTTCAAATCTCTTGGATCAAGAAATTTGGAATGAAAATTTAATTCTTCGATCAAGAATATTCATTCTTCAATACTTTATTTTTTTCCTGTGTGTACATTTAGTCGTATAGAAAGTACACATATTCTTAATCAGCAACAGAAGTGACCGTCTGTTAATCTGTCCGCACATCCGTCTTTGCGAATACCTAGACCTTAGAGAATAGAAGAGCTAGAGCCACCATCTGCACGTAGATCAAGCTGTGTTTTGCCATCATGAAGATCTTGATCTAAAATTTTAATCTGAGTTATAGGAATATCAACTTCAGTCAAATGTACACTGTGAAAAAAATAGGTTAGTTTTTGATGATCCTTAGGATGTATTCGGTATCCATTTTGACTGGATAGTTAACTATCCTTTTTTGGGATCCATTGGATATTTTCGAAGTCGGTTTATTTCGCTTAAAAAGGATATATCAGAAAAAAAATATTTCATGTCCAAAGGAGCTGAAGAATGTGAAATGGCTAACAAAGTTTTTGATTATACTGCAACAATCGCTGAAAATAAAGAAAGTGTATGTTGATTTTTAATATGATTTCCCATTTGTTTAACGTACGAAAGGCAACTAAATCGAGCATTATTTCTTTATTAAAGCAAGCTGACCAAAATGTTTTTCCATGATTTAAAAGTTATCTCCAGCGCTATGTACCACTATGTTTAGCTGGAGGATTTATCGCTTAAATCGCCAGAATCGGTATTAAGCTAAAAGCATTATTCTGCTTACCTTAAAAAGGTTCGAAATGTACTACAAACTTATCCAAAAATACATTTCAGTCTTAAAACCAGAATTTGGTACTTAAATTGACACCGTTTGTACTTTCAGATCCCCTATTTTTGCTTTGGAAAAGCCGTAAACCGTAAATCTATCAATTAGGGGAAAAGCTTTAAGCTGTCAACACGCCCCCAGGCACTCTTTCCGCCGTTCGCCCCCTTCCCTTAAGGGATGTGGGCTGCATTTATTGTTTGTACAAATTCTCTACCCCCACCCCATACACCCACTCTTCCCCCTTTCTATGCCAACCAACAGCAAGTGGTGGGGTTTTTTTTCTTCTTATTTTCCACTTTTCCTTGGCTGCTGCTTGTCATTGGCAAAAAAGTTGAGCTCCGGCTCCAACCGCTGCCAATCGTCGGACTGCTGCATGAATTATGAGAGTCTGCCAAGATTTATGAATCCCTGAATCCAGGCTAAGGATAACAAAAGTAACCAAAGTATTCATGTCAAAGGAGAAAAGAAAAAGGGAAGAATCTGTCAGCTGTTAAGTTGCCTTATAAATTTCCTGCAATTAGGTTGAAATTTCAATTTTGGAGCATTCCGCTTTGGCTACTTACTTTGATTACTAACGGGGGGAGGGGGAGGCATAAATCAAAAAACAGCTACTTTTATCGACAGTGTTTTGTGCAGACTGTACCTTTTGCGCTGTTTTGTTTTCTATGGATTGGCTTCCACTGCAGTTTTTCTGCCTCAATGCGTTACCCAATTTTTCGCCAACTCATGGAAATTCCATACGTTTGATAAAAAAACAGAAAAAAAAGAGAACAAAAATCGGAAACGGAAACAAGCCCGAGGCGGGCTCCAAACGCCACGCCCACTACCGCCGACTGTTCATTACAAACAAAACCAATGAATGGTGTAAAAATTAATATCCTGTGCGAAAATGCACAAAAAAAAAACAGAAAAATATAAAACAATATTTCAAGAAATTACTCGTCGTCAGCGCCGGCAGCAGTTTTAATTTACACAAAGCGTAGTCAGGCGTGTAATGCGCGGGGGTGGGGGAGGGTAAAAAAGAGGGGGAGACGACATTTAAAAAATGCCTTGAGGCAGCGACGATGGCGTCAAATGATTTATGAAATTGCTTTTGCTGTTGCATACTTTGCGGCTGACGAGGGGAATTGGAGAAGCTGATGAAGATGATGTGGCTGATGCCTGATGCCGACTCTGACTGTAATGTCAATTAACGCAGATGAATGGAGCACAAATTGAAGCTGAATGTGGGGAAGGCAATTGACTGAGTCGGGACTGATGATTAACACGTACAAAAAATTAATTCTATTTAAGAAAAAATGGAAACTTCAAACTTGGTTAAATGAAGTCAAAATGCAGAAAAAAAACACCACAATATTAAGAATCCATCTGGTATTTTGTAGTGCCAAATTGGCCTTCATTAAAAAAGTACCCACATGATATCGAGCCCTAACCGCGAAAATAACGTAAGAGCCATTTTTTCGAAATTTTGTTTTTAAGTCCCCCTTAGCCCAAAAAATTCCTTTTGCTGAACCGCGAACTATCAAGAACTAACATGCAATAAAGTCTCAGCGGTCAGCCATGGTTTCTTTTTAAATCTTTCAGGCCTGTTTCCATATCCGAATCTGATTAATCGGAGTCGGTAAGAGTTGTGATTTCTAAGAAACTTAAAGATCGAAGGGATTGAATGATGGTAATTGGGACTTTGAACTTTAAAATCGTATAGCATATTCGGTTTTTTTGGAAGCGAGAACATTAAACAATTCCGATTCCGCATGATTTGATCGAAATCGAAAGCGAGTACAGGCCTGTTTATCTTTAAATCAAAATTTTATTTAGTCCATTTTCGGCCATATTTCTTGGTTCAGTATTTTAAATAATTGGAAACTCCTTCGCTTTGCTTTGATGCTCATGTGCTGTTAGAAAGGGCTTCTATCTATGTAAAGCAGGGATGCCCAGAACGAGCTTACCCGCGCGCGAGAACAATACACATACGCCAAATATATTTCAAGCAATAAAAATCAAATGAGATAGAGAGAGAGAACCGATTCTTGTTTGTGTGTATGTGTGGTCGTTGCTACGCAAATCATACTCGATAGCGCGACAAGCGTTCAGCCGTACGCATAAGCAATTTGTTGTTGGGTTTGAGTTTGCGAGAGACATAGGAGAGAGAGAAGAGAGACACATATGATGTTGTTGTTGCAGGTCAGAGCGCGACAACAACAAAACACAGCGCAGGCATAGAATTTGTTTTTGTTTTTTGCTGGCTTATGGCATGCGCAAATCGAATGCGCGCAGGCTTTTCCTTTGCGTAGAACAACAACACATGCGTGTCATGCGCAATAAGCTTGGGCGCCCCTGATGTAAAGCACTGTGGCGAAGGGAGGCTTAAGTCATTACAAAATTGCTATTTTCATTATTTATTTGAAACCATGTACATATGTATGTATTTTGTTTTGTTTTTTGTTTTTGCTCTTTTTTTGGTTTATTTTGTTTTTTTTTTTTGTCTTTTTATCTGTTTTGTCTTATAAAATATTCAGTTAGCTGAGTTTTAAATTGCGTTGCGTTACGAGTGTCTTTTAGGTAATAAGGGAGTTCATTCCAGCAGCGAGCAGCATAAATATAAAAATGTTTCTCTGCACCAGCTAATTTAATCCGCGGAGTTATTAAATTTTTAGTTCTCGAAGATGATGCGAATTTAAGTTTGTCAAAAAGATATTTCGGCTGACACGTAAAAATTATTTTGTGAAGGAAGATGAGAGTTTTCAGTTTTATCCATGATTCAAGAGTCAAGTTAAAAATTGTGTATGCAAATATAGAAATGTGGTCAGTACGTGTACGGTTAAAGATGTATCTCGCTATCGAATTAAACGCTACATTAAGGGCCGTTTTCTCATGTTCCTGTTTTTGCTCAAATCGAAATCCACCTAGATTTCGCAACTAGGCGGATTTTGTGCAATCGGTTGTCTCATGTAGATTGATTATGAATTTGGGCATTTGCGTCACGGTCACACCGGCTGGGCTGCCATGGCACTAAAAGAAAGTTAGCAGCCCCTGTGCCATCGCTAATTTGTTGATACGTCTATTGCGCGCCAATTTTGAAAATGAAAGCAATTTTTTTTGTTCGGAAACACTTGTTACTGTGATTGGAGATTAAGTAAAAGGTCTATAGCTAAGTTGACACAGGCAAATAATTTGGCCAAATTTTGATATAAATTTGAACAAATTTTGATATAAATTTGGCTATATAGGCCAAATAAAGGAACTTTGATCAAATTTATTGCGTATGAAACCATAGTTAATGTTTTAAATACAGTAAAATTATTAATCAAGGCTATTTTAATCACAATTTGGCCAAATTAGTTACCTGTGTGAACTCGGCTTAAGCAATGACCTAGGGGAATTAGTAAGCGCATCTGTCTCTTCAGCAATGTCTGCAGGTGTCTTGTATACCAAAGGCACATACAATATTTTCAATTTTTGGTTTATTTATTAACAATTCAAACTTAACTGTTTCTAGCAGCAGTTGTTTAAAGTTTTCAAATATTTTTCAGTGTGACCATATGCGTGCACACATAAAAATACCTAATATTAATTGTCGTGTACATTGTTTTCAAATCAATGAGGATGAAGTACATTGCTACGAAATTCATCTAGATGGTCAGCCATAAACATAAGCAAACGAAATGCAGCAAATCCACCTAGATTTGCAAAAACAGCAACATGAGAAAACGGCCCTAAGTCTTTGCATTCTGAGCGAGTCACAGCTGCCGAAAATTTCGAAACCGTAGAATAAGGTTGGAGTCAGGCAGGCTTTTGTCACAAGCATTCTTAGATTTTCAGGTATAAACTTCTGAGATAACGACAGCTGCCTAAGCGAACCATATAACTTTCCAGTTGCGTTAACTATATGGTCGCTCCACGAAAGAGTACCATTAAGGACTATACCTAGATTTGTAGCTTTGTTGACATATTCAATAACTGAGTCATTAATAGTAAGGTTAGGCAGCTGTCTAAGGTCTACAGATTTTTTATAAACTACTAGACATTTGGACTTTGAGGCATTTAGGCTCAACGCGTTAGCTTTGGCCCAGTCAGATACTGCGGATAGGTTATTGTTACATATACGAACACACTTACAAATATCGTTTGACGGTCGACTTACATATACGTCATCAGCATACATATGGACTGCACAATTGGCAAATTATCAGGAAGATCATTGATATAAACAGAGAACAAAAATGGACCAAGAACAGAGCCTTGGGGGACACCACGTGTAGTTGAGAGTTACCCAGAACCACGGCTTGCTGTCGACCAGTTAAGTAGTAGTTTTGTTGCGGTTGAAGAAAAATTATATAGCTTTCTTAATTTAGTGCAAAGAATAGTATAGTCGACAGTATCAAAGGCTTTGCTAAAATCTAATAACGCCAATAATGTTATGTGATTGTCGTCTACTTTTTTGCGGACATCTTCGACTATATTTGTGATGGCTGATATGCAACCATGATTCTTTCGAAAACCAAATTGCACCTGGCTCAGAAGGCAATTGCTGTCAAAAAACAGTTTCATCTGCTTTGCCATAATGTGCTCAAACGCTTTAGAGAGAAAAGGGAGAATTGTAATTGGTCTAAACTCATTATTTGTTTTGGGTATAGGAAGTACTTTGCCGATTTTCCAAATATATGGGTAGGCTGAAGTGGTTAGTGCCGTATTGAAAATGTGAGTGATATAATTGAGAATGAGTGGTAAAACAATTTTAAGGAATCTGGGATTCAAGTTATCAGATCCCTCGGCATCCGATTTGACTAACAAAATACATTCTAAAACATCACAAGGACGTGCACACATAAAACTAAAACTATTATCACAGCGAGATTCCACAGACAGGTACTTATTTTCTGTTGGTGCAGAAAATATTCTTTATTAAATGGAAAAATTTACAATTTAAGTTAAAATAGATTGACGGCAGGCTTATTTTCTTTTATATACGAGCACTTTTTGCTTTTGTTTGCCTTTTTTATTGCGCATCATTGCAACATTTCCTTTGGAAGTCAAAACCGACTCTTGGGCAAAGTGGCTCCCAACCCCCCATATCTCACTTTTTGATGTGAAACATCTTTAATTTCGGTACGGACGATTTTAGTAGAAGTAAAATTTGATTTCAGCGTCACGTGATGCTGACGACATTCATATCTTGTGTTATTGTTTTGTGGAGTTTCCGGCAAACACACACACAAGAGAATGGGCAGAGGGGGGAAGCGAAGATTAAGGAAAGATGCTGAAGAGGGGCAACTGGTTGGGCTCTGGGAAAGATCTGGGTGTGATCTTGGTGGGATCTGGTGGTATGTGGGGGGGATTTGGGTGGAATCTTATCTGGGATCTGGGAGCGATGTGGGTGGGATCTGGGAGGGTTCTGGTGGGATTTGGGAGGGATAAGGGTGGTAATGGGGGTAAGATCTGGAAGGAATCTGAGCGGGATCTGGAAGGGATCTAGAAGGGATTTAGGCGGGATCTGAAAGGGATCTAGGCGGGATCTGGAAGGTATCTGGGTGGGATCTAGAAGGCTTCTAGGCGGGATCTGGATGGGATCTGGGTGGGATCTGGATTGGATCTAGGCGGGATATGGAAGGGATCCGGGTGGAATCTGGAAGGATTCTGGGTAGCATCCGTGGGTGGGATCTGGGAGCGATATGAGTGGGATCTTGGATCTTACGTTGGTGGTATCTTGGGGGGTGAAACATCATCATTTATCTATGGATCAACACAAAAAACTTCCTGAAAAACTGAAAGAACACTGCAGCAAGTGATCTTGTTTCTGGTATTTCTACTCCCAGTTAAACTTCTTCTTTCGAAAGAGTGCCCTCTCTGATATATATACCATTGAGAGAGCTTGTGATTTGAAAATAATCTTTTAAGCTTAGGATCATGTTTCACATCCAAGAACCGTGAGTGCTAGCGACACTCACACCTTTTTTTATTAAATTCATATTACTATCAAAAAGGCATTTGACCAAAGATATTTCTTTTATACTTACTTTTTTCATTACGTAAAAAGTTTTGATTACCATTCACAAGCTAGAAATGAAAAATAAAAACCTTTTGAACTAAAAAAAATCACGTTATGGTGCACAAACTTAAAGAACGTTTTGACTGATCGTTTGCTTGTCAGATGGAGACACTTGACATAAGCAAAAGCTGTAATTTTTTTGGTGGCCAATATTCGCGTGTCTCAGAACCCCCCATCTTTCCCTATTCTGACGTACAGACCAAAAATTAGTTGAACTTGTCCAGAGATTTGTTTCCTTTGGTATGTTTTATACCAAAATGCAACTTAATATTTTCATAAGATTGCATTTGGGCATAAGCTGAAACTTTTACGTTAATATTTGAATTCAAATTTAAATTCAGTTATTGGCAGCACTGTTTGTGTGGCCGCACTTGCACATCGATAACAAAAAAGTTGTTATCGCTCACGAGTAACGAGTCTCAGTCTCACTTGTGAGTACCCGTAACGAGTCACGAGTAGCCAGAGTGTTGATGCAGCCGCATAAACAGAATTTTTTGTTCTTTAACCACAAATTGAAAGCAAATCTTGGCTAGCGGAATGAGCACACCGGCTAAGAACAATGGGACAGGCTTGGAGGAGGTCAACATACCGGGACAGGCGTATTTGCGCGAGGCGTTAACATCCTGCACGGATCCGCTTAAGGCCATAGAGAGTTTTCAGGTTTGTTTACGTTAAGGCTCAAAGAGGAAAAAACAGAAATAATTTCTTGACTTTTTCAGCTGGAGAATGGCGTGTTGTTGCCCTCGCTGCGTCCCATGTTGCCGCTGTTGGATTTGCATGGTGTACGCCGGCTGGATTTCCACACTTCACTGATGGAGGAGCTGAGGGACAAGCTAATTGCTCACATTAATGAGCTGGGCCAGAAGGAGCCGCGCGAGCGTGACAAGAAGCTGAAGGAGCTGCTGGTGAAAAGTTTTCCGGTGGTGCGGGTGAAGTCTTTGAGGCCGGTGGTGATGGCCATATTGAGGAATACCCAGCACATTGATGACAAATATTTGAGGATATTGGTGCGTGATAGGGAGCTGTATGCGGATACGGATACGGAGGTGAAGCGACAGATTTGGCGGGACAATCAGTCGCTGTTTGGGGACGAGGTGTCGCCGTTGTTGAGTCAATATATACGAGAGAAGGAGCACATACTGTTTGATCATACGAATTTGAACAATTTGTTCTTCCATCCCACGCCGAAGGTGCGCCGGCAGGGCGAGGTGGTGCAAAAGCTGGCCAACATGATAGGGACCAGCGTCAAGTTGTACGACATGGTTCTGCAGTTTCTGAGGACTCTGTTCCTGCGCACGAGGAATGTGCATTACTGCACGCTGAGGGCGGAGCTGTTGATGGCTTTGCACGATCTGGAGGTGCAGGAGATTATATCGATAGATCCGTGTCACAAGTTCACCTGGTGTCTGGATGCCTGCATAAGGGAGAAGAATGTGGATATTAAGAGATCGCGAGAGCTGCAGGGTTTTCTGGATAATATAAAGCGCGGGCAGGAGCAGGTTTTGGGAGATTTGTCCATGACACTGTGTGATCCTTATGCCATTAACTTTTTGGCCACTTCGGCCATAAAGATTTTGCATCATTTGATCAACAACGAGGGCATGCCCAGGGATAATCAAATTCTGATTCTCTTGCTCCGAATGTTGGCTCTGGGATTGAGTGCCTGGGTAATGATTGATTCGCAGGACTTTAAGGAGCCCAAATTGGATAGCCAGGTGGTGACCAAATTCCTGCCGGCTTTGATGTCCCTCATGGTGGATGACCAGTGTCGCAGTTTGCATGCCAAGCTGCCGCCGGACGAAAGAGAGTCGGCCTTGACCACCATAGAGCATTCGGGTCCGGCTCCGGATGCAGTGGAGGCGTATATTCAAGAGAGTTCGGTGGCCAGCATATTGGCCATGTATTACACTTTGCACACGGCCAGGCTTAAGGATCGCGTGGGAGTCTTAAGGGTCTTGGCCATACTCTCCTCCTGCAAGGATGATCGCGCCTACGAAGATCCCTTCCTGCATTCCCTGGTAAGCTTGAAATCTAAAATAAAACCCAGGAAATTTCACCCTCCATTTTCATCATAGATTGCTTTGCTGATACCCATGAGCGAGGAGTTTGCCACCGAGGATTTCTGTACCACACTTTTCGATGAGTTCATCTTTGCCGGTCTCACCCGTGAGAATGTCACCTCCCGGCATATGCTGAAACTGTTGTGGTATGTCCACAACAAATTGCCCGCTGGCCGTTTGGCCACCCTAATGAAGGCCATGCAACCGACCACGGCCCACAATGAGCACATCCATAAGCTGTATGAGACACTGCAGGAGAGAATTGGTGCCGGGGCACCGGAAACCCCCGTCTTGGAGGCCCCACCCGTGGACTTTGACTCGCCTCTCAAAAGTGTACCCACCCCAGGACCACACTACAATGCCCAATAGCCCGAGGCCACGGTAGTCGTGGCCCCAGCTTCGTCTGCCGTCGGATGAGAGACTAAATGACAGTCATTGGTTAGAGCGAGACGGACATATTAATCTTAATCTTAAGCATTAAAGTGCATGCGCAATCTATTTTAGTTCTTTAAGTTGTGTTCCCTAGACTAAACATAAAATCTCTTACAAATTTTTGTTTTCTCCTTTTTTGTTTTTTGTGTAAATCGTGTGTCGAAAATTAGTTGTAAGGGGCAAACAGAAGCAACCAACCAATCAACCAAGCGATAACAATGATAATAATAAATCAACTTAGAGTACAAAAGACAAGCGGAATTTCACCTAAACTAAGAAAAGGACCGAGCTCACTCCGCTCTCTACGTGTAACCATTTCGAAAGTCTTTGGCAATGTTCAAACTTTATCCTTATTTTTAGTAAACGAAACTTGGATCCAGAAAAGCATTAGAAAGGTTTGGCTACTTTCCAACTTCAAAGACTATAGACGAATAAGGAATTTGTTTGTTGTGTTTGACAGATATATCTGCAGAAGAATTTGCATATCACTTCCAAACAATTTTGAGTCCCAGGCAACTAGCGAATAGCATAGAATATGCGCCGTTTCTTATTGAGAATGCTGAACTGGATGCGCCGATTACTAAAGATGAGTTCAAGAAAGCGAAACCAAATAAAGCGCCAGGAGCTGACCAAGTCCCCTATGACCACCTGATATATTCCACGGAATCATTCCAAGAGAAACTTGTCGGTGTATATAACCGAATGTTAGCAACGGGTGAAGTTGATAATGCGTTTGTAGAAACTGTAATCTTCCCGATTAACAGAAAGGGCTGTCATCATGAGCCTAGCAACTATAGAGGACTAGCTTCTATGAACTGTGTGGCCAAATTACTGATGGGTATAATTGCCAACAGATTAACACAAGCTTATTTGTGAGTATCAAGCAGGTTTCCGGTCTGAGTACTCTACTTCGGGCAACGTCTACATCCTGGCAGCAGCAGTACATCTTAAACTGGTTGACAAGAAAAAAGTATATGCTTATTTTGTAGCATAACTACTTTTCTATAAATTGCATCAACTGGGTATTTCATCAAAACTACAAAATCTCGTGCAAAATATATATTGCAATACATCTTCCTTAAGTGTGGACTAGGAGTGAGCTGTCACAATCTTTCCGCACACACAGAGGCGTAAAACAAGGATGTCATCTTTCCCCATTGTTGTTCATATTATTTCTCAAAGATCTACTTGATGAAATAAAAGGAGGACTATGGATCGGTGATATTAACCTCCGAGTACTTTTGTATGCAGACGATGTCGATATGATGCAACGAATGATCAACAAGCTCGAGCAGTACTGCAAAAAGTGCAATATGGAGGTGAACATGATGGTATTCAGAAAAGGTGGCCGGAATTCGGAACCAATACCGATTGCTTCAGAGTTCACCTGTGGAGTGGTATTTACACCAACCTTATCCTTCACAAAACATGTTGAGCAGCAAAACAGGTCAGCGAAAAATTATTTTTGCAATCAAAGAGTACCCCTAAGCTCCAAATGGGACTTATTCCATGCGGTGTGCCGCTCCACACAATCTTATGCAGCACAAGTATGGGGATCACATCATTTTGAAGAGGTAGACAAACTTCAGCGATATTTTGTTAAAAGGATTCTAAGGTTGCCGGACAATACCCGGACAATACTTGGCATGGAAGACAACCACTTTTTCACACTGATGACCCACTTCAACTATATAGGGAAAACCTTATTTGATTTGGTTGATACGAAAGCTTTCCACGTACATCATCCAAAAGAACGTTTTCTGGTCAAAGCGGTTGAACTTCCTAAAAGATGGCCGCGATTTTGAGAGGCAATTGGGAAATGGATCTACATAGACTGTGTATATGCATATTAACTGGCAGACATCTGCAGGAAATGTAAGGAACCTGGAGAAGCAGAAACTTTAGAACACCTCATCTGCAGCTGCCCAGCAATCGTTACGACAAGACTAAAATATCTGCACTCTCCAAATTTCATCTCTCAGGAAGGGCCGGCCAAGAGTTCCCCCAAACAACTATTGGCATTTGCCAAAACGTCAAAGATCCTCCGGGATTTCTAAAGAAAATGGTTCCCCAAAAAAGCACCCGGCCTCACTAAGGACCCCTATATGGGGGTCAGCCGGAAATACCCACCTACCAGCGTCGAGGCTCGTTACTGGCAAAGTCCAACTAAATTGAATTCAAATTGAAGCTCCAAGCAGGCGTTGCTTTCTATTCATAAGACAGCTCCGACATAATTTCCGATTCATTTCACATCGAACCGCCTGGCAGTGAGGTTCGGTTCATATTTTTCTTATTTCTTTTTTATTTAATACTTCAATAGATTTTATAAGCCAGTTTGTAGACTTGAATTTACTGGCCAATTCATATTTCTTACTTTTTGTTCCCTGAAGTATTCGACTTATTGTTGTTATTATTATTATTAATATTATCAACATGCTTCGGGTTTTCTTTGGTATCAAGATAAATATTTTTATATATTTACACCAGAATTTTGGTATTTTATTCTCATTTTAAAATTTTAAGCATTATCCGTCCACTAATGCTGTCGCATCTTCCCTCTTGTAATATAAATTTATATGAACAATTTACGAAGTTCTAGTTGAACAGATGGAGCAAGTGCTGCATGTAGAAGCTATTGATTTGTTCCTACTATTTCTTGTATTCCTCTGCGTCTTAAACTTGTGTATGTTTTTCAATAAAGAAGTTGTGTTTTCAATTTGCTCTAACTTTTTATTAAGGTTTTAAAATCATCTTTTAAAACAAGCAGATCCGACCAAAATAAATAAACAAGTTAGAGGGACGCTAACTTCGGTTCGTCCGATGATGATATATGCCTTCTAGTTAGTGATATGGCAGCTGTACGATATGTTCATCTGATTTCGATCAAACTCTCAAACATTTTGTTAAAACATATATTTATTTTATAAGATCATAATGGATAATAATATTATAAGAATTGTTCAGATGTTTGCATAGCAAGAAGCATCTGCGACCACATAAAGTATATATAATATATATTCTTGATCAGAACGACCAGCTGAGAGATATAGCCTCCTTCGTCAGTTTTAAAGCTATCTTTACCAAACTTTGCACGAAGGATTATTGTAGTAATGCGCCGCACATTTGTCGGAACAGGCCGGATCGGATGACTATAGCTGCCATGGAAACGATCGGTCGAATTACTAGTATTTATAAGTTTTCAATGCTTTCACATAATTTTACTTAGTGCATAGAGCTCACAGAGTTAGCAGGCCCTAAAATAGCTGTCCAATAGTTCATTGACATTTACTTCCAAATCCAGTTTTGGCCACAGCGACTTTAAAAATCCAATAGCTTCATTTTTCTGTGAATCCGTAAGAACATGCTGAAATCTTGGGTCCAAAAATAGGCAAGCGTCAATGCTTGCGTTTGATAATAATTTATTTATTTCGATTAAACTCTGACCAATTCTGCTCATAATACAAACATTCGTCGTAGGACTTGATGCTAAAATTTTTGTTTGCAAGAGTTTCCACAATGTTATTGCTCTGCTTGAAATTTTACAATGGTGTTCTGGCCATGGCTTGAGAATGGTCGAATTCCCATAAAGCATCACTTGAGTCAAAATTTTTGTCTTCTGATTTTCTTTGGTTCTATGTCTTTAGCTTTGGTCAGATGGTCAAGCATTTGATAAGTTGATCCCCATCTTGTAGGACAATTCAATTTCATAAATTTGAATAGCACTCGATATCGATTAGATGACTTACGAATAAACTTTGCCATATTTCGACATTGAAGAAAGTATGATTTAAGTTTCATATATTTTGTGACGTCGTGAATATTTAAATTTCTCCAAACAGGATATCTGCAGGTTTTTAAAAAAGTTAAACATTTCTGGAGTACTCGTTGTCGTTTTCTTCTACATTATGCTCATCAACATCTATTTAAGCGAATGTTGATAGAGTTTCTTTAGCTAGATTCTTGAATGTTGTGGCATAATCTCCCTTGAGCAGCATCATGCATACTGCCATCACTTTTCCGATATATCGTTGAGATCACGTACCACCATCTCTAACAAAAGACGGACGATAAAAGCAATTACATATTGGCATATTGACCAAAAAGTCCACCAAGACCAAAAAATTAAAAGTGCTTGAAAACACTCTGTTTATCATATTTACAAGGGGAAACAAATAAATTGAACTAATGTAAGCTAATCTTACATTTATTCATAACCCATTTCGAAATATTCGGTTTAACGACCTCGCTAGATGAATTTTCTCATTTGGTATATGGCCATTAACGTGGGGGCCAGCCGGAATTACCTACCTATCCTGATGGTCATGCCTGTATTGTTTTACATGACCCATTTTGCTCCTGGTTTTTGTGTGTCTTTTTCAGCCCTGGGTATATTTATTAAACTAACAGAAGATATTCATTTTGTATTTCATTTTTAAAATAAATGCAAACGTATTTACGAATTAAAATTTATGCTTTTCAAATTCTTCACATTTCACTTTCACTAGAGCATTCGAACTACAAAGAAAACGAGAGCGCAGGTTAAGGTCGGCTCTAACCGACTTCGATAAACCCGTTACTCATGTTAAACATGTTGTTTAACAGTGTTCCAGCGTTCCTTAGGGTGAACATCTGAAAAGTATGCAACACTTTTTTAACTCGGCTATTTTTTCACATTTTTGCTCATAACTTGAGAACCGCTCATCCGATCCTTATCTTTTCTTCGGCAAATTTATTTATTATTTTGCCAATTACTAACTATCTCTAGAAAGTACAAATCGTCTATCTTTAAAACTGTAGGAGATATAACGTTTTTTCCGAATTGCGGGGGCGGGAGGGGGCGTGGCCAAAATTTGAAATAAACTTGTCCTGCGTGCAGATAAAAGAAGCATTTGTCTCATACATGTCAAACCTCTATCTCTTACCATCTCTGAGATCTAGGTGTTCATACAGACGGACGGACAGACGGACATGTCTATATCGACTGGGCTGTTGATGCTGATCAAGAATATATATACTTTATATGGTCGGAAATGATTCCTTCTGCCTGTTACATACATTTCCACGACTTGAGTGTACCCTTTTTACTCTACGAGTAACGGGTATAAAAACTTTTTAAAAATCTTTTTCTTAGTCAAAATTACAAAAGTAGCCCACTTTTTTTTTAGTTTTTCAACGTCATCTTGAAAGGCTGTTACTTTTTCAAAGAAGAGAGAATCCAGCGAGAGTAATAAAAGTTTAGCAAGTTTTGCTGTGTGAACGACTGGCAATCGCAGACGAAAACATAGAGCAGTACCTCTCAAAGCTGGAACCAACACGTTGACAGAGGAACAACCAAGACACTTATTCGAAAAATTACCAATAAGACAATGAGTGTGTATTTAACTGGACTGCACAATTTCGAGCGTTAGCCACATCGCATGCGCGCTTAAAGCAGTCAAAAATCATGTAGATTAATCCATCTAAAAAATCACAAATTTTGCGAATTGTTCGAATATGTTTAGAATATCATGAAGACGTTTCATTTCACGGGTGGTGAAACCCAAAGCGGCAGAAAAAGCTGAGAAATTGGCCAATTATTATGAAGATATTTAAAATCGAAGTAGGCAATTTGACTATTTTGATTAAGCTCTATTTTCACGACCTAATCACTCAGCTGAGTATTGCTGTCAGACCGTGTTAAAAGGCGTCGGAGTAGATATGAATGAAGCTACTCAGTCGATCGATTACCCCAAATTGAACCGGTTCTATACTTCATAGTTTTGCAACTGGCTCTTCTGAGCTTCTCGGGCATGTGTAGAAGCGAAACCGAGTTGATCAGATGAGTTTAGGTCTGACGAAAACTCATCTGAGTGATCAGGTTGTGTAAATGGAGCTTTAGTTTAGATCAGAGATGCCAAGAGCCAGCTTACGGCCGAGCTTATTGCCTGCTGATGTGTTTGTCTGCTCGTGGCTGTCTGTTGCACACAAAATTATTCGTCCCCCAACATTAAAATCTACAAAGCGTTAGAAAAGAAAGCGAAGAGAGTGGCAAATAACGAAAGCGCGGCGTGCGCAAAGGGTCTGGGCACTCGAAGATTTAATAGATGGCAACTATTGACGCTTTAATAGTTACCCCAACAACCTAACCCGCTCTTTCAGTTTCATATTTAATCCAATAATCCATTTTCTCTTATAAAAAGAGTTTCTTGTTGCGCCGTCTGCTTGTGCAGGCTGGCGCCGAAGCGAAGCCTTGAGTTTGGGTGGACATTTAAAACACATTTTTGGATTTCATTTTCACTTGGGGGGATTATGGTTGACCCCTTAAAATTCACATAAAATTTATTGAACATTAGTTCCGCTTGCACAAAAGAAGAATTAGCATTTAAGATTTAGCAGAGATTTGTAAAGACTAGTTTGGGAAAGTGCTTCAAGTGAAAGCACCGCGAGTACGGGCAAGTGTGGGTGATGCGACACAATTGGTTTAAGTTGACTGATATAGCTGGGAATGGAGAACGACAGGCGATTCATCTTTACTCCGGCTGCGCCGATGCACGGCTCATCACCTGGTCATGAATGGCATTGCTCAGGGCCTCCAGAGTGGGCAAGTCCATTTCACGTATAAGAGCAAAGGCGGAGGACAATAGATTCGCATTTCGGCGTGTGCGACGTTCATAGTCGGAATGTGGCTGGACAGCCGCATGGGGTGGTCGGGCTTGGCGCATGTAATCGCCGCCGTCTCTGGCATTACGTTGATTGATGGAATCAATGATTTCCTGACGTTCCTGCACGGCCACAGCGCCAGCGGCCGCAGCTGCAGCTACAAGAGCTGCGGTAACGCGCCGATCTGTAGGCGAGTCGGGCAACATTCCGCGACGGTTGTCATATGGATTGGTGCGGGGCAGTGAGGAAGTGCGCTGGTCGTTGGGTGGAGGAGGTGGTGGTGGCGGTGGGGCCGCTCCTGCTGCCTGGGGATGCACTGGAGCGCGGGGCGAATGTACTACCCTGCTGGGTGAGTCGCCACCAGCCCGAGGCGATGTTTGATCTTGATCCTGGTCCAAAGGGAACGGAGACTCTGCGGTGCTGTAACTGATGTGACGTCTTTGGGTGTTTCTAGCCACGTTGCTGGCACCACCTATATTGGAAATGCCCACACCATCGCGTCCCATTTCCAGCTGGTGCTCCCTCTCACGTTCGCGCTCCAGTTCCTCGCGGCGTGCTTGGGCCGCCGCCCGTTTGGGATTCACCGGTGGCTCAACGGGTTGTGCTTGTGCTGCGCTCACGGGTGGCTCATAGTATTCAAAGCGCAGGGCAGCTTCCACTTCCAAATTGCTCACCTCAATCTCATCCAGCTTTTTTAGATTGGGGAGCATACGCAAAACTATGGCACGGTAGTCTTTGCCGGCTGCTTCGGCACAAGGATTACCTTCAAATCTTAGCGAGAACAACTGCGTACAACCCTTCAAATGTTTTAGCTCATCCAAATGAGGCACGGCATTATTCCGTAAGTAGAGCTCCTTAAGTCTGTGGCAGTTCTGTAGACTGCTCAGCGTGCTAACACGGTTAATGCTAAGGGACAAAATCTCCAACTTAGTCATGTGTGCACAAATCGATATGTCGTCAATGTCATTTCCCCATGCGTTCAAGTTAACTACGGTTCGGTAATCCGAACACTTAGATCTAGCTTCAACCATCTGAGCTGTAAGTACAACCATGTTGAATCTAAGTGAACGAAGGGATACTAAGTGAACGGGATATATCAGGGGGATACGTTGAGACAAGTTGGGTCACGGGAGCTCGTTGAATAAAAATTTAAATTTGAACAGCCAACGGATCTGTTCTAGCGCTGCCACACAGTTGACGTTTGGTTCTATCAGGCCAAGGTTGCCACACTGTTGATTATCGAATGAACTATCGAACGATCTGAAGTGAGAATGAGAATAGATGAAATATTTAATTATTGTACAAAATATTTAAATATCAAATGTAAATTGAAGCTTACCAAATATCGCAAAGTTTTTACTAGGAGACGGAATGTACCTTCTTTTAACAATTTGAGTCGCGGTCTTTTCAAATTGAAATTGTTGAGCTGTAAAAAAAAAATAACTTAGTATGATGTAAGAGCTGGAAATATGTAGACTAAACAATTTTTAGTTACGACGAGCGAGTAACAATTTTTGTCCTCAACGTTTTAAAGTAGAAATATAGAAGGTAGTTTAAAAATTTCACAATTTTACCTCTGTCCTTGAAGTTTTGTACCAAATTGAGTCGCGCCCTGTTCAAACTAAAATTTGCACCAGTTCTTTTTCAATTGAAATTCTGTTTTATTCCTGTAAAAAAATAAAAACTTAGTACGATGTGCTTTGTGTTAGAGCTGGAAATATAATGAACAATTTTGTGTTAAATGAACAAAGAACAATTTTTGTCCCCAAGAAGTTTAGTTCAAAGCCTACTTGGATACGATTTTAAACAGATAAAAGCGTACTAAGCCCACTAGATGGCAGTTTAAAAATTTCACCATCTTACCTTTGTCCTTGAAGTTTTGCACCAAATTGAGTCGCGCCCTGTTTAAACTGAAATTTGCACCAGTTTTTATTTTGAAAATTTTCAAATTGAAATTCAATTGAAATTGTTGAGCTGTAAAAAAATAAAAACTTTTAGTATGATCTGCTTTGTGCAAGAGCTGGAAATATAATGAAAAATTTTGTGCTCAATGAAAGAAGAACAATTTTTGTCCCCAAGAAGTTTAGTTCAGAGCCTACTTGGATAAGATTTTATGCCAGACAAATGTATATTAAAGCGTACTAAGCCCACTAGATGGGAGTTTGAAAAGTTTTACTAAACGTACCTTTTTTCGAGTTTTGCACCAAATTGAGTCGCGCCCTTTTTAAACTGAAATTTGCAGTCTTTATTTTGAAAATGTGTTGCGTTATTTTCAAAGTGAAATTCAGTGTTTTTTTTTGTTTAGCTGTGTTGTATATCCGTAGAAAATTAGAAACTTGTAGTACGATGTGCTTTGTGTAAGAGCTGGAAATATTCTGAACATATTTGAGTTCAGCAAAGGAATAACAATTTTTGCCCCCAAGAAGTTTAGATCAGAGCCTACTTTGATAAGGTTTTTTTTAGATTTAATGTAAAAATTTACCTGATTTAAAAAAAGGGAAAGGGCATAGCTGAATAAGCCTGGGAAAACTACCCCAGAAGATTTTACAACAATACCACAGAAATTTAAAAGCTGATGTGTTTTTTAACCATCTAAATAATAAAAAAATTTCAAAATTTTTAAGAGTGCAACAAGGTAAAATTCATAAAAAACAAAAATATAAATACCATCAATTTTGAATGTCGGGTCTTGCTGGTGGGACTTGGTATTGGAAATAAATTTTCAAAAAAATTTGGTGAAGCAAATGAGCCAACGCATAAAAATTGCGGCACGAAGAGATATGAAGCTATTCATTTTCTGAAAATCGAATCATTGAGCTAACCCTCTTCTCTGCTTTTCCCTCGCGTCATGAAAAACCAACACATATTTAAAAAAATATGAGATGTTGAATCTTAGTATTCATGTTCGCTGCTTTCACCACTAAGTGTATAATAATCACTTTATATGTTTTTCTGTTCGCAATAATCTGTGCCTTTCTTTAAAGCATTCCATATAAATACTATTGTCTGTACTCCACAACTCCGCGTTTCGGATCGAGTATCATTTATGTACATTAGGTAGGACTTTTTATATATGGAAAAATGTAACGTCATACTGATACCCGCTTAAACGATGTATATTTGTGTATAAAACACATAGCGAAAAAAATTTTTGAGAAAAAATAAGGTTTACACAACACAAATGTAGTGAATATTTGTATGTGTGTGTAGTTTCTTGCAAAATAAACAGACTCCTTGAAGACGGCAGCAAAGCTCCCGAAACGCCTAGTAAAACATCTGAGATAAGCATGGTTTAACTGCAGCAAGAAAAACGTCCTTACACAACCCCCTGGGAGTATCATTTTAATTTAAACTTACTTCAAACAAATTCAGCCTTAGACTTGGTATACCCGCAGGAGTTAGGCGCCGATTCCTGGAACCTTAAATGGCAATGGCTTCAATATATTGATACTTGAGGGATGACTGCAGTAGCTGGATTTACGCGACGATAGAATTTACACTAAAACAAATGATTTTCTCTAATATAAACAGTAAAAATACTAAAACTTGAATTGTTTTGTGTTGTTTTGTTTGTAGTGCTTCACACGAGGGGTAAAATTGTACTGAATAAATAGAGATTGAGACGAGGCTAGTTGAGAATTTTCCACTGAAGTTAAATTCAGGGCCTACTGGGAAAATTTTTGAAATGAAGTTAACCAAAAGCCTGCTAGTATATATTTTAAAAATTACGTTGCTTTTTAGAAAGGAATAAACGCCCTTTAGAAAAGACTCTAGAACTTACAAAAAAACTGTATCTCACCTTATATTATTTATTTCATTCAATTTAATGTTTTTCAGTCGTCGTGACACACTCACGAGTTTGTCTAAAAATTTGCTCATCTCTAATTATAACTGTTAAGCCTAGTACGGAGGGCGTTCGAATTTTCCTTCAGCTGTCAAACTCCATATAAAAAAAATTGCTTAAGGAATTTTTCCTTGCGTCATTCTGTTGTTTGGTACGCAGAAAGCCAAGGAATACACACAAGGAATTTTGAGAGTTGCCATATCGATGAAGCGTGTGGACTGTATCAAACAGCTGATATTCCTTCCAGAGATATTGTGCAGTCATTTATTCCTTGTGTCAATTGTCAAAAGGCAAGGCAAAAGTACAAAAATTTTAGTTATGACGACTAAAATGCATTAATTGATGCAGTAAAAAACAATGCATGATTGTGGGACATCACGAATGACAAGCAACTGGACACCGCATTTACAAGAAGTGTTTGGGAAGCAGTTGAGCCATGTTGGAATCGTGTCATGTTGGAGGGCACGTCCCAGTGCATAAATTGAGACATCTTTCGTTGCAGCGATATGTGCACCTGAGTGGGGTCCTCGCCCGGAATGATGTTCCAAATGGAAATAAAACAATTATAATTGGACTTATCCGGCCTCGTGATGACCATTAGATTCTTGGCAACAGGCGAATCCAATTCTGAAGTCTTGCTAACATTCTTCAGCTTAACAGCTGCCACTGCAATTGCAACTTCATCCATGTTGTGCCTCATTTTATTTAAATCTTATAGTTATGTCAAAACACAAGTCAGCTGGCCAATTTATTAATTTTCCGATTTCGGTAAATTTTTTAATGTTATCTGGTCACACTGCCTCTTACATTCCACAAAAAGGAATATCAGGCAAATTTCTGGAAGGAAAATTCGAACGCCCTCCGTACTAGGCTTTAGCTGGCAATCAGCTGGTAGTAAAATATGCTTAGGCCGATATCAACGTATTAGCTTTAGTTGTGAAATTTCACTTACATATATATATATATATACGAGTGAAGAGCTGGCCCATCTAAAACCACAACTTCAGCCATGGACGAATCCTCTAGACAACATCTGGACGACTGCTTTCTGCGTGCTCCCAACGATGCCCGCACCACGTGAGTATCTTAAATGAAGCCATCTGTTGGTGGGTCATCTCAAGCTAAACGTTTCTCTTGGTCCTCAGTAATGTTCAAGCTCCAGCCAAATCTTTGGCTGACAACAAATCGCGCAAAACGGAGCTGCATGTGTTGCGTCTTAGCGAAGAGTCCCAACAGATGACCATGGACACATTACGCTCCATACATGGGCCCGATTTCAAGCTGGATGACATAAGCAAGTACAAGGATCGGGGGAAGGGAGGACATGGCATTAAGCATGGCTACTGGGAGGATCGGGGTACTTTGATGGTGCAAAGCGTGCAGGGTGTCAGCTCCACCGGTGGCAGCAATGGTGGCTCCGATGATGACCGCATGCGTCGCTTTGCCTTGCTCAAGCTAGAGAACTATGGTTTCCCAGCCGTTCACTGCCTAGAGGCCTATGAGCATTGTCAGCATGATACCGAGGCGGCTTTGTTGCTGCTCTACAAACGTTATATGCGTGTGCCTGACCAGGAGCAGCTGCCGGTAGAGACGCCCAGCGAGTCTGAGCTGCTGGATATGCGCCAAGATGAAAAGGAGGCCTTGCAGAGCATCTACGATCGTGCCTATGAGGAACGGGAGCGTGATCGTGTGTGGAATTTGAAATTTAAAATTGATCATCTGCTGGCACACAGTCCCTCCGAGGTGAGAAAGGCCAGGGAGGCGGCTGCGGCGGCGGTGGCAGCTGCACAGGCGGCAGCGTTGGAAAAGAAGAAGAAAGCACCGCAACGATGTAGGAATTTCGATAGGGATGGCAGCTGCAAATATGGCAGCAAGTGTCGCTATGCACATGTGCCTGCTGCCCAGCAGTCCGAGCAGTCCACTACGCCCAAAAGGCAGCAGGGTGAGTGTGGATTGGTTAAGCCTGTGTTTTCACTTTAGATTTACTTTCCTTCCCTAGATAATCTGGACGAGAACGACAACGAGCTGTGGTTTCATGTGGAGGTACGCTTCCCCCAAGGCAGTCGTTATCCCTATGAGGCTCCCTACATTTACCTGAAGACCACTTGTCATGATATACCCCATGAGTTGCGCCTGCGTTATGCCCGCCATTTGTACCGCGAGGCCAGAGAAATTTGTCGCGAGGGCATTCCCTGTGTATTCAGCATTTGTGATTTGTTGCAGTCCAATGAGCAGTTGGCCAACAGCCTGGACACCACCAGATTCCCCTCGCCCAAGCGTTCTCTGTTCTATGACGAACCCGAAGGCGGTCTGGGATCAGACGCCAATGGTGTTAATAAACTGGAGGCCAAGCCCACGCACTATTTACGCGGGCAGACGGCACGCAATATCGAGGGCACGGGGCAAAAGAACCTGGAGGCGGCAGCTCGAGAGAATCGCCGTCTGCTGCAGCAGTTCAATGAGCGACGACGAGATGAGCGCTATCAAAAAATAATCCAAGGTCGCAAAGACTTGCCCGCCTTTGCTGAGATGGAAAGGATTCTGGCTTTAATCGACAGCTCACCCGTGGTGGTTATTTCCGGCGAGACTGGTTGCGGCAAGAGCACCCAGGTGCCGCAGTTTATCCTAGACAATTGGTTCTTTCAAGCCATGCAAAA
Source organism: Lordiphosa clarofinis (assembly GCA_018904275.1). Taxonomy (NCBI): domain Eukaryota; kingdom Metazoa; phylum Arthropoda; class Insecta; order Diptera; family Drosophilidae; genus Lordiphosa; species Lordiphosa clarofinis. The sequence continues at coordinate 970,318 of JAEIGQ010000018.1, forward strand.
GGATGCCAAAATGCCGCATGTGGAGATCATTTGTACGCAACCGCGTCGTCTGTCGGCCATTGGTGTGGCCGAGCGTGTGGCCTCTGAGCGTTTGGATCGCATTGGCCAGCTGGTGGGCTATCAGATTCGTTTGGAGAACAAAGTTTCGCAGAGCACGCGCTTGAGTTTCTGTACCACTGGCATTTTGCTGCGTCGCCTGGCCTCTGATCCTTTGCTGGGCAGTGTTACGCATGTGATAGTCGATGAGGTGCACGAACGTTCCGAGGAATCAGACTTTCTGTTGCTCATACTCAAGCATATTCTAAAAGAGCGAAAGGATTTAAAGGTAATACTCATGTCAGCCACTTTGAATGCAGCCCTCTTCTCGGACTATTTTGGAGGGGCTCCCGTATTGGACATACCGGGACGCACCTTTCCGGTGCAACAGCTATTTCTGGAAGACATACTGGAGGTGAGTGATTTTGTGATGGAATACGACACCAAGTTTTGCCGCAAGCTCAAGAAGCAAGAGCAGGAGGTGTTGCTAAACGAATTGGAATATGCCGATGTGCAGGCAACGGGTCAGTTGCCGGGCAAGAAAATCAAAGACGAGAAGTTAACCCTAGCGGAGACCTATCAGCGCTATGCAGGTGAGTTCAAACTGGGGTTGTCGAACAATTTTAACATATCGTATCGATGATGATTTCTGATTTGAAAAAATATTTAATATATCACATAGAAAATATTGATATATTTGATGTAATTGATATTTTTATTTTTTTTCCCAAAAAAGGTAATACTCTGCCCCAAAATAAAAAGATCTATATGAGGCAAACATAACAATATTTTTCATGAGATTCGAATTTGAACGAATAAAGGCTTGAGTTACGGTAACAGTTTTGGCCGATCGCATTTTTCCGGTTACGTTTATATTACGGTTTCGAAATTTTTAGCCTTATTCTGTTTCGGGTTTCGGTTACGTTTACGGTTATTATTATAAAATATTCAGGTCTGTTCTCCATTCCACTTCGGCTTAAAGTGTCACTTTCCATACAATCTTATTAACATAGAGTTCAAAGCACAAACGTTTATACGAAAACCGAAGTGCATTTGAGAACAGTCCTGATTACTTTGACGAAACTTGCCCCATTTAGATGCTCATTTCTTCAGTAAATGTACTAAGTACAGAAATGACATCTTAATCAAGATTGTAATTTCATCGAAATATCATAATAGCATATAGAGTTTGACTCTACAAACAAAAACAACGATTTTTTCCCAAATTTGGGAAATATAAATAATATTTCAGAATGAAATAAGTCCCCAAAAGAAGAAATGAAATAAGACCCCAAATCTTATTTTTGGGGCCTTTTTTCATTTTTATCACGAAATAAAAAGACAGTTGGTAATATGATTTTTTTGGGATCCTTTTAAATTTTTTTTGCTTAAATATAAAAAAAAAATCCAAGAACTTCAATAACTCTTAATTTTCTTCTCTGCAGGTGTTCTTAGACTAAGAATTTAATGTGCAGAATTTTTGTACAGACGTGAAAGTAACGTTTAAAAAAAAGTGCAGTGATAAGCTTTTGAGTATGTTGATTAGTTTACTGATTTCCATTGTGCTAAGTAGACCTAAAAGTGAATGTTAAAATTATGGAGTCCAAAAAACATTGTTGGACTACGCAGGGCTGAAAGTTTGTTTTACGTTAAGGAACAGAAAATTTAATCTATAACAGGGAATCAAACCGAATCGAATTTCGGTTCCGGTACCGGTACCTAGATTTTTATTTCGGTATTCGGTATTTTTGAACCGGCAAAATTAACAGATCATTTTAAACGATGGTCCAAACGAAGTGGGTAAGCAAGCTATACAAATGTATGTGTACATAAAATATCAAGTTTATTTTCGTGTTTGTCATACAAAACAATTCATAAGATGATTAAAGTAAAAGAAAATGAATAAAACCTTAGTTACAAGGAAGAACAATAGCGGTTAATATATTTCCGTCCATCTGTTTTTTTTTGCGGGGACATGATTAACTTCACACCGGGGAATTATTATTCTGCGGAACAGCAAAAATTACTTTTGTTAGTTCATGCAATTCTAGAAAGTTTGTCGAGTTTTACGACCACCATAAGTTATTTCTCAATTTTATTTTGTAAACGTTTATTGCTCAGTAAAACTTTTAATTGATGCAATGAAACTTCTTTGTGAAAATACTAAAGTAATTGTATTGTCCTCTACTTAAATCGACTTCCGCTCCACTTTCAGACAAAATATTTGGGACAGAGCTGCTTTCCTTATTTAGTTGCTATTGCACAGAAGTCAATCAAATTCTTGAATATATTTATAATTATATCTGTCTAAGAAAATGCCACATAGCATTATATATATGCATATCATATTTCACTATTTCTTAAAGTTATTGATAGTTTATTTTACTAAAAATCCAAATTTAAAAATATTTACAAAAATTGGGGTGTTATTTCATTTTTGAAATTGGTAAATTATTTCTTATGAAATAACACCCCGAATTTGGGGCCTTTTTTCATTTTTTGTAGACTTTATTTCATTCCAGTAGGGCCGGGCCTTATTTCATACTTCACATTGAGGTATTATTTCCATATGAAATAGCTTCCCAAATTTGGGGCCTTATTTAATTTTATCGTTTGGGGACTTATTGCCTGCTGCCCTTTTGATAACTCAAAAAGATCTGGAAATATTTTTTTCCCCACCATTCCAATATGTCTACCTTCTTTTGTTTTAGAAACATATTAAATGAGGAAGTGAGATAGTTAATTAGAACTGTTTTATTTTAAGATTTTTTGTACGTGATACCGTGATCATATACTTGTACACTGCACTGCAAATTTAAGTCAAACTTAAACTGGGGCTTTTTCCCAGGATAAACTAATGAAATTAACCCGCAAGTGCGAGTGTGTGTGTGATACTTTTAACAATCAAACATGTATTTAACTAAGCACGCACCATGAGCAATTATCAAGGCGAAAACGTCAGCCTCTGCTGACGTTGCTGCTCTGCTAGCTATGTATGCCTAGCTTCACCTTATTAATTCCACCATAAACACGCATAGGACAAAGTGAGACAAACTGGCAATGGCCTTCGCACTTGTGATAGGGAATTGAAAAACGCCCGTGTCGAAATTAAACACAAAGGTAATGATTCTTTGCTAAAAAAAATTAGCAACACACTACTAGTACACAAAAATATTTTATTTTACAAACATTTCCGCCTTCAGTACATGGATCTGGCTGTAGAGGCAAAAACCGAAATTAATCCATATATGTATTTGATTCGGTTACGGTACTGATAACCGGTTATGTAAATAAAGGTTATACGGTTAGGGTTATACAAAATTTTTTTTTTTTTGTTATGGTTACGGTGTTGGTTTCAAAATTTAAAGTGTTTTTAGCGGTTACGGGTTACGGTTTCGGTTACGGTTTTAATCTCTGCAAATTACACTTTACTTTTTCAAATTTGAACCCTGTTTTCTCTTTGCTTCTCCTAATTGCGTTTGCTCTCGCTACAACGCACAAATATCATAAAATATTCAAAAAAAAAGTATCGCATATTTGATATTTGGACAAAAAAAATATCACGATATAAATATATCAGTTTAAAAAATATTATCGATATATTCATATATTTTCGACAACCCTAATTTAAGCGGCGGGATTGGGGCCCAAGTTTCAAGCTAATGTTTTTATTTCTCTCCACAGAGTACAGCAAAACCACCTGTAAAAGTATCTACCTCATGGAGCCCATGACCATTAATCCGGAGCTCATTGAATCCGTGCTCAAGTACATAGTAGAGGGTGCCCATGAATGGCCCAGGGAGGGCACCATTTTGATTTTTCTGCCCGGCTTTCAGGAAATACAAACCGTGCACGATGCTTTGCTAGATCATTCGCTCTTCTCGCCCCGTGCAGGCAAATTTATTTTGGTGCCTTTGCACTCGTCGCTTTCGGGTGAGGATCAGGCCTTGGTGTTTAAACGTGCTCCAGCTGGCAAGCGCAAAATTGTTTTAAGTACCAACATAGCTGAGACTTCGCTGACCATCGATGATTGTGTGTTTGTGGTGGACTGTGGCCTGATGAAGGAGAAATGCTTTGACTCAAATCGAAACATGGAGTCCTTAGATCTGGTGTGGGTCTCTCGAGCAAATGCCAAGCAGCGCAAGGGTCGTGCGGGTCGTGTGATGCCTGGCGTGTGCATTCATTTGTTCACAAGTCATCGCTTTTATCAGCACATGTTGGCCCAGCCGGTGCCAGAGATACAGCGTGTGCCCCTCGAGCAGATTGTGTTGCGCATTAAAACCCTACAGACCTTTTCCTCACGCAATACTTTGGCTGTTTTGCTGGAAACGCTGGAGGCGCCCACCGAGGATAGTGTTTTGGGTGCTTTAACACGCTTAAGGGATGTGGGAGCTTTGGATGCAGATGATCAGTTGACACCGTTGGGTCATCATTTGGCTGCCCTGCCGGTGGATGTGCGTATTGGCAAGTTAATGTTGTATGGAGCCATTTTCCAGTGTCTGGACAGTGTGTTGACCATAGCAGCTTGCCTAAGCAACAAATCTCCCTTTGTCAGTCCCTTAAATAAGCGAACCGAGGCGGACAAGTGCAAGCGTATGTTTGCTTTGGGTAACAGTGATCATCTCACTGTGCTGCAGGCCTACCGGGTAAGACTCTTGATCAGCTCCACCCAGATCTGTTTTTAATTCTTACCTTTAACAGAAATGGCTGGATGTGGCTAAACGTGGCAATTATGCGGCCAGCAGGAACTATGCCAGTGAACACTTTCTCTCACTCAACACTTTGGAGACCATTGCGGATCTTAAGTATCAGTACCTGGAGCTTTTGGTGTCCATTGGCTTTGTACCCATCAATGTCCCACGTCGAAGAAAAAATACCAGCGATAATATTCTTCAGCTAACGGGTGAGTTTTTTACCCTTTTCCCTCAACATGTCCACTTATCATTTACCTTCTCCTCCTTCAGGCGCCGAACAGAATCACAATGGCGACAACAATCGTCTGCTCACCTCGCTTCTGTGTGCGGCTCTCTATCCCAATATTGTCAAAATAATGACACCGGAACGTGTTTACATACAAACCGCTGGCGGTGCCGTACCCCGCGAACCGGGCCATCAGGACATACGCTTCAAGACGCGCGGCGATGGCTATGTCCGTATCCATCCCTCGTCCGTCAACTCTCAGGTGGCCGTCTTCCAGGCCCCCTTTTTGGTCTATCAGGAGAAAGTGCGCACCTCTTCCATTTATATACGCGACTGCTCCATGCTGCCACTAATTGCCTTAGTCCTGTTCGCTGGCAGCGATTTCAAAGTGGAGCTGCACGATGGCGATTTTCTGTTTCTACTCGAGAGCGGTTGGATTATATTGAAGGCACACGATCATGAGACAGCCGAAATGGTGCAGTGTCTGCGTTCCGAATTGATTAAGCTGCTGGAGGAGAAGATACGTGATCCGTGCCTGAATTTATTGCACCACAAGAATGGTTGTCGCATGATTGCCAATATTGTGCATTTGATCAGTAAAAATAGTTGAAATTTGTCATTATGTGTAAATGTTTCGAATGTCCCATAGGCAAACAACAAATTATTAAATATAAATTGTAATATACTCTGACCAAATGGAGAACTAATAATAAAATACAAGAATTTTAAAAGAGGAACTCACCTTGACACACTTTTCTGGCTTGTCAATCAAAAAAATAAAAAAATATTTGGGTGGATCTGTTTTGGTTTTAATGAAATTATATACTTTTTACATTTATAATGGTTAACACATTAAAAATCGTCCAAATACAAAGCTCTGATAGAGAAGAAATGGTTCCTGTTTGGTTGTGGCTGGTATTCCAGGCTAAACCTCAAACTGCGCTTTCCAACTGACTTCCTTATTCCTCTTAAAGTCTTTAGCTTAACTACTTATTGTCGGGAGAGTGCAAATTAATTGCCTTCTTCCAACTGAAAGCAGTTCTAAGCTAGGTAACAAAACATTCTAAAGATCTACAGAAGGTTCCTTCCATCGAGAAGTCTTAAGTCTCGATTCGCCGGTTTTAAACCTTGTCAACGACCATTTAATATCTCGAATGTCCGTTTACTCAGTCCATATTCTCTGTCAGCTGTGCTGCTACGGCGCTCAGGTTTGATCCTTGCTCTGTCTTTCTCTGTCGCAGTTGCATTTTGTTAGCCCCATGGCAGGGCTGATGGATGGTAGGGAAACAGGGATCAGTTTGGGACGAAGACGGTTCGAGTTGGAGACATAGACGGTTGCCGTTCCAAACGGAACCTGGTTCGACCGAGAAAACGGAGTGTTTAGATCAGCGATGTCCAGCGAGAGCGAGGCCAAAAAGTGAGAGTGTATTAGTATGCAAAAACAAACCTCCGTGAATTTGCTTCGACCTAATCGCTTCGAACTCTGTCAAGCGAATGACGATTATTCGCTCTTTAATTCTCAGCTTCGGCAAGCGTTCGGGTCATGTATGTGTGAAAAGCGAAATGTTGTCGCCCCCGTTAGATCTCGTTAAGTATTTTCGTCCTATTTGTGACAAACTTGATCAGGGATGTTCAAACCAAGGCTGCAAACCGGTTCGGAGTCGAACCGCTTCAGTGTCGAAGGCTCTGGCACGCCCGAACCTGAACTGGACCAGAAAAAAAATGTTCATAACTTGACCAATAGATGGCACCACTACTTTATTTTCAAAACTAACCAATATATGGCGCCACTACGGCTCCAATCACAGTCCAAGTAGATCCAGTTCCAATTACAGAACCAGTTCATCTTACTAGACTATCGATGCTTGATACTCCCACCTAGTTATATACCTTACATCTCTAACTCACACACATACACTTATCTCTCCGCCTTTCTGTGACATTCATTCTTACCGGCAACACGCCGAACTTAAGCCTCATTTGTGTTTCAAACTAAATAGTTAACATGGCGTAGTCATATCATTTAAAGACTGATCTTTAATTGGAACTGAATTGAGTATTGTGGAAGATATGCCGTTTTTTTTCCAAATGGCGGTGGCCGGAGTGGGCGTAGACGGATAGACGGACAGACAGACAGACGGACATGGCAATACCGACTTGGCTGTTTATGCTGATCAAGAATATATTTACTTCATAGGATCGGTAATGATTCCTTCTCCCTGTTATATATTTTTGCACAAACTTAATATACTCTATGTAGCTTTAGCACAGAATATATCAAGTAAGTTTTGCCGCCCACTGCTCTATACCAAGTAAGGTGGTTCCTATGTCTTTGACTTCTTTTTGTTTTTTTTTTGGTTTAAGTTACTCTTGACCCTTGGGCATGTTTTTAATAATTACGCAAAAGGCTGCATATTAAAAATTTAGATTATAATAATCAGTCAAATATAAAAACAACAAAAAACCTTTTTTTGTTCAGCGAGTCAGCTATAAATACATAATTACATCATTTCAGATCATGTGAATATTAAAAATATTAGTTGCATTATAAACTTGAACGCATTCCGTAGACATTTGCCTTTTTGTGAAAGTAGACAAAAGTCAGTTCCGTATTCTGTCAAGTTGTTTTTTTGTTTGCCTGTATCTTGCCACCTTACTGTCTACAACTCCCAGCTTTTACACCCAGTAAAGTGCTATCCAAAAACCAATACGCCAAGATTTATTATAATGTTTTTCTTAATAGTAAAAACTAAAAAATTCGTACGATTGTCACGTTCGTAGCTGTGGAAATGCCCATATACGTAAATGCGAACGTACAGGTTTTTATTTCTTTCATATTTAGAAAGTGCTCAGAAAAACGTTCTCACATTCATTATTCGTTCTTATATTGCTGAATTGTATTATCATCAAAAGGAAGAAATGAATAAAAACATCAATGATGATTCTGTACCATGTTCATCTTCTGATGAAGATGAAAGGAATCTTTGCTTAGGAGCAAGAAAATAATGAAAAAGTGTCAAATTAAATTGGTAAGCGACTAAATTGCTGTCATTTAAAGATGAAGGCAAAACCTAACTGAACACTAAGACCACAAAAAAAATCTGTAAAACTTGCAACAAAAAATACTCTCACATACTTTAATTAATTATTGTAATGAATGTATTTCATTATAATTTTTATTATTTACCAATTTTATTTTATATTTGTTAACATAAAATAATTAGATCAAGATGCATTTGCAGCTTCGGATTGAATAAAATAAATTTATATTTTTATTTTGTGGTTTTATGTATTGAATCTAAAGAGGAGGTAAAATAGAAGGAAAAATCGGTGAGAGTAGTCAGATTGACTGAAAATCCTCGGCAGGGTGGGCAGTCATGCTTAAAAACTGCTTGGGTCAATATCTTTTAAACCATTAGACATATCAAGACATATTGGGGCCTGTTTCGAATTCCGACTCGATTTTCGTGTAAACTTTAGTATTTTGCAGTCAAATTTGAAAAAGTTGTGTAGAATTCGACAAATATACCTGCGGCTACTAGATCAGAAAGTACAAAACTCGGAATTGTGGCAGCAGCTGAAACCGATTGCTTAATCCCAAATGAATTTTAATCGAGAGAAAATTGCGACGGGATCTAGTAGCTTGAAATTAACTTGACACTTACGTTTAAATGTATTCAAATTTCATTGAAAATTCACATGTTTACACGAAAATCGAGTCGAAATTCGGAACAGGCCCCATTAATTTATTTTTTTAGAGCGAAGTTCTTTTACGGACGTCAGACTGAGGGGGTAAATCTTGAAAAATTTTGTCTTTGCGACAGGTTCTTTTGGGGTATGTCTTTGATTTTGTATTTTGTATGGAGTGGGATAGTGTGAGGTGGAAGTGGGGGGAATTGATGGGTATTTGGTAGAGACTTGGTGAGGATCAGGTGAAGACTTGGTGAGGATCTGGCGGGGATTTGGTGCTGATCTGGTGGGGTTCTGGTGGATATCTGGTGGGGATATGGTGGGTATGCGGGGAGTTGGGGTGCAAAGAGTGGCTGCATTAAGGTCAAGTTGTGAATTCTGTGCTAAAAACTATAATGTTCTTTGTTTTACAGTGCCTTAACAGTGATTTGACAGTGACTTGAGAGACTTAACAGTGACTTAACAGCGACTTAACAGTGAATTAACAGTGACTTGAAAGTGACCTAATATTTGATAATTTAACATTTATTTATACAGAATCCAAATGTGTCTTTTTCCATTACTTAAATCGGATTCATCGTAAAGAGCTTCGCTCGTACCGTGCGTCTCATGACACACACTCTTTTTTTTATATACAAACTTTTATGCAAGAATTGGGTCAAATCCAATTAGAAGTTTTTTTTCTATAAATAAAAAACCAAATAGTTGAAATATTTTTTGACTTTGATTTGGATTATCAATAAATCCTATAAATTTTTGTTTTGTTGCTTTTTAAATTATGTCTATTACGTCTGCGTGTGCGCCCAGTGACGCCAGAGTAACGCCAGTTACCAAAAAATAACGCTCGGAGCGATTGGTATAGATCAGGGCCTTCCAAGTGGAGATAACAGGGAGAAGAGGTAAAATTAAAAAAAATCAAATTTTGCATTGTTTCACAGGTTCCATTTCCATTCTGCCAACATTTTTCCGATCGGTGGGGTCATGGTCTAATTAGGGGGAGAGGGGGTAAAAAAAATCATGCATATAGCCAAAAGAAGACTTTTGGAAATTTAAAATCGTCATTTTATTACCAATCCATCTGGAATTTCATTGCCCTGTCTGTTTGTTTATCTATTCATCATTTATCCACACATTGTGGGAGTTGTGGGGGGCGCCTCCATTCTCATTACTCTTCATCATCAGCCGAACTCACTAATCACCGGCCCAACTCATATCGATCACTTCAAAGTTGTTACTATTTACTTGAACATTCATAACTTGTACGATTTGTCGGCCTGGTGACTAGTCGAAACCCGAGCTCCATCAATTACAATTCATTTGAATTTATTTAAATACACTTGGATTTGTTTTGGCACTTTTCCTCGATTGGGGGGTGTCTCAGTGCCGCCGATACATCAAAGTTCGTACTCGTATGCACTCCGATAGTAATTAATTATACTTATCAATGATAAGCAGCGGCAAACCTCAACTTAATGCCAGACCATGAATCAGATGGGAATTTAAATACGCGATACGGTCTCCTCTCTCTATATCTCTCTCTCTCTCTCTCTGTTGCTCTCCATGAAATTTCACACTTCTTGAGGCTTATCATGTCCATTTGTTAAATTTTAGCACCTCATTGGAGCTATTTGTGTGCTCTGATTTGTGGGGCGGCTTAGTCTAATGGGGAGTACCCCTGCAATTAAATCTAGGGTTTGGCCCTAACGACCATTTGAACTTCACAATGTAGAGTGACTTATTGTTTGAATTGAGTCCCATTTTCAGGTGAAAAAAAACTAACAAAATTATGAAAGTCATTCCGTGTGATAATCGTGTAGTGGCTCTTTGCCTATTTGCAATCGCCTTTTAAAGATACTCAGTAATTAGCATTTCTGATCGATTTGCTGAAGAAATTATGAAGATCGATTGAATGATTCTCAAATTATGACCAAAAGAAAGTTACTTTCCATGGGCTATGGCGGTTCCGGTTCATCCAGCTCCAACCACAGATCCAGGTTATCTAAATAGTTTGACATCAGTAACAACTATCGATGCTCGATACTACCGTCTTTTTTATATTTTTATCCATTCTTTTTCTTTAAAATCACTTTTTTCACTTTCGATTAGCTTGAGAGGACAAAAATATATTAAATTGATCCGCAGCAATAACTAATACTAATTGGTGCAACGTTTAAGGATTCTCATCCAGGAAATCTCTCTGTCCTGGAAATCTCTAGAGATTGGTTTGCAAAACTCTCTAAAAATCCGTCGGAGTCACAGAACTTTAAGAGATTTCATTTGAAGTTAGAAGGTTTGTGTCCAAGATAATATTATATCTCCGCAAACAGGGTTTCATCTGTCGCAAATTATTTTTTTCCCATTTTCTAGTTATGAGTTAATTTGATAATTGGCACTAGAAACGGGCCCAATGCTGGACAACTTTATTCTCTAGATCTGCATCTTGGCTATATAGAAAAAGTTTTGAATAAGTACGATGATTAGCGTCTGCCCATTTACCTAATAGGCAAACTATGTAGACCTTTGGGACTAGACTGGCAAAGTGCTATAAGAACGGCAAGACAATGGAACACTTTTCGCGCGACCGAACTTAGTACACTCAAACACAAGAACCCACCGACAATGCTATAGCACCTCGAGGATATAAGTATTTCGACCACACAGTATCAAATAAATATAACCTAGTCAACTATTTGAGAAGCTCACTGACATTTAAGTCAGCATGGGTAGGAGTTAGAGTTTTCGATATTTCTCAAAATATAATAATATCCAAAATTAAAATTTTTAATACCGATTTGTGATATATAGTTATTTTTTAAAGCTTAAGAAAACAGAAAAGTTGTTAAAGAACGTCCTCACTACCAAATGATCATTTCTAGTGGCCGTTATATCTTATCCTTCTAATGGGATATCTTTAGGATTAACATGGTTTAATTTTCTGAAACTAGATTATTGTTTTTGGGGGGTTTGATTTGAATAGGCAGAAAAAAATTAACGTATAGTATAAGCGAAGTCTATGGAAAGTTCTAAGAAAATGTCACCAAAAACCCATGGGTCTGAAACGAATTCGTAACCTGCGAAAGTCGATATCAAATAATAAAGATATTGAGGGGTTTTTCTTTTCGAACAGGACTTAAAATAACAATTTTTCTTTATTCTACTTAGAAATTGCACTTCTACAAAGAAAATAAGGTATATGTGAAGCAAATCTCACCAATAATAAATAATAAAGACATTTAAGAATTTTTTCCTTACGAAAATGTCGAAATACCGTACCTGGATCAAGTTGAACGGAAGAATTCATTTTAGACCCATGATTTCAGAGCGAAATTTTTGCAGAACAAAATTGACTGTCTTGCTATGACAATTTACTTCTGCAATTACAATAGTAATTTTTCTTGATTTATCATTTATAAAAATATCGATATCAATTTTGGGTTTAATTTAGTTGGTAGAGATACCCGTGACACCTCCAAATGTGGAGTACTTTCAGACAGCAAGCTGTCTGGGTTTTAGTGTTTCCATCTCCTGCAGTTATCTCTCTCTTTTTTAAATAAACCGTACACCATTTTGCATTATTTCTTAGAAAGTTACAAAATTTGTGCGATTTTTATTTTAAATATTTTCTACTATGAATGTATTATGCTAAACATTTAATTCGCGTAAAATTTGCACCAACAGATAGTTATATTCCAGCCTCCTTAAGTTCTGAAATTTATTTCGAGTCTAAGCGTCAAAATGTACTTATTAGGTCGAAGAATTATAGTGATCCGGTGTTCTTTTGTGGTTAAGGTTGTCTATTATGGCCTACACTTGCCTTGGTTCCGTGGTGCTTACCCAAAAGGTTGTTCTAAGCGAAGTCCTTTTATGATGGGTCTTGAACCTATCCATGTATCCTGTATCCAGCGCCCATTTAATATATTGAATTGGATTTACTAAATTTTAGGGGAGGCTAATTGTTGTCATTATTTTGTAATATTAATTTTATGAATTTACAATAATTTTACCTATGCCTTTCTGCTTACCTCTTTTCTTTTTTAAGAATCCTTTCTCTTTTTGGGTTTTCTCCACCTTGCTTCTTAAAATACTATTTCCGTTCTTCTTCCTTTCACATTCTTTAATCGTTGCTTCCTTTTATATGCCTTGATAATTTCTAACTTAATTCTTACTTCATCCTTAAATTTTTTTTGTGTACCTTTTTTTCTTTCTTTTCCTATCTTTTTGTGCTATCACTTTCCATCATTACCCTTTATTTCTGCCATACTTTTTTTTTATTTTTTACTTAACTTTTTCTTCCCACACATTTTAAATAATAACTCAGTAACAGCAGCACCAAAAGTCAAATCCCTTAGGCGGATTTATTATTCTATTTAATAATGTTGTTCTATCTTTTCTTTTAAGTGGACATAATTCTTAGCAGGATGAAACATCTGGAACCCTAGATATCTGTTTTACCGAAACGCCATTTAAAATGCAGTTTCAAAAGGCTCTGATGAAATATTTACCAGAAACGTAAGCCCTAACGTATTAAAATATATACACTAAATACTTGTTTTGTTATTATTTCCATGTTTCAACTGCAACGCAAAAGAAAAAGACAATGGATTGAAACCCAATGATGGATGGGAGTCCGTTGAGCACCTGCCAAAAAGAACCTTGAAAATAATTTATGCAACTGGAAAATTTTATTTTGATGAAGAGAAGGAGTGGTTAATGCAAATAAGTAGATCGGTCTTTAGATAGCGCAAAGTCGGACATTAATAATTAATACAGTATAATAAATAATACATTTGTATATAGAAAGATAAGCGTTTCTAAGTCGATACACCGGATGTTCATCCAACACTTATCTTACGTTTAAAATAGACGGAAGCTAAGTGCGGGTCCAACGCATTTTTTATACCCTTGCAGTTTTTATAATGGATTTAAATATTACTTAGATATACTATATAGATGTCCGATTTTGATCAATTTGAATGTATTTAAAAATAATAAATGAACAGTTTCAAAATAGGTTTTTTTACGTAAGCTAGTTTTCCGACCAATCGTTCTAACGACAGCTTTACTCAACAGATTCTTAAGGATTCGACAAATGTGCAGCCTTTATATGACGCCTTCACGACTTTGTACTTACAAAGTTAGATCTAGGACTTAAAACTGACTGATCTGGCTATATTCACTTAGCTTATCATGCTGATAGAGGGTATAAAAACTATTTTCTTTAAATGTTTCAAAATTGGTATTAGGATCGTTTTTAAATTATACAAAAATGAGGGTATTTTACTAAATCATATCTCTGCTTAGCCTGCTGGTGGTCAGTTTGGATCTCTGTTTGCTGCTCCACTTAAGCGTGAGTTCTCTTATGCTGTGTGTGTGTGTGTGTATTAAGCTAAAGCTGACTGCGCAGCGACCGACCTGGGCTTCGGCTGTGCTTATCCGATGTCGGTGTCGACACTCTCGAGTGCTTGTTATCATCAACACTATCATTGTTGTTGCTGTTGCTATTGCTGCTGCTACCGTTAATGATGCCCAAAGCACTTGCCTGCTCTCTGCGTCTTAAATGAGCTTTCTTTGCAATTTGAGTAGCAATCTGAGCAAAAAGTCTCAAGTCAATTGGCGGAGAGCAAAAGGTAAAGGGAATACCAAATCTCACTTTTTCTTCCCTTCGTCATCCCCTCTATACACAGTAACTGTTTTACTATTAACCGTTTTACAGTGTGACCGGGATACGCATGCGCACAGGATCATTAGAGTTATCCCTTCTGGCTGGTAACTTGCAAAGATCTGGTTACGGTGCTGCCGTTTTCGTTTACAGTTTGCTCTCCATTACGGGGCACCTTGTCGTAAAGCACTAAATCCGTAGACAAAACATTTGCGCTCAGCCAACGCACGATTGGGTGTGTTTGGGTTTGGAGCGGGAGGAGGGAGGTGCGAATAGAGGTGAAGGTGCGGGTGGCATGGAGAGGAAGTGCGGGCACATGCTTTGCCCCCGGTGACAAATTCAGCTGCAAAACCAAAAAAAAAAAAAAAAACCGAAATCAATGCGCACAGTGGTTCAATGATGCGAGGGAGAGCAAGAAAAATGTTCATGGCTCAAAGTAATTGTTGTTAAGTGAGCAATATGACTCTGTATATTAGATAAGATTGCGATTTTAAATTTTTTCTTGAAGAAAGAAAATTTAATGGGAAACAATTTACCAAATATTCCTAGTCTTACAATCAAAAAAAAAAAAAAGTCAATCCATATGGGATCACATTAATCCCAAGCTGTAATGAAAACAACGTAATCCTGGATATGCTTGACCCAATCAGATAAAAGATCAAGTTGATTCCACTTGTTTAATCCTAAGGAAGATTACAAATATCCCAGGATAATCTTATAAAAGATTGAATTGAGCAAAAAATTCGAGCACAATTTAATCCCAAAGCTGAATCATTTTATGCATGTTCTAGATTAACTGAAGCTTAATATGTAATATTGATTTGATCCCTGGATAGAGAACACTTTTGCCCTTCTCCTTCCATTGTGCTTTTCAGCAACGCCAAAGTGTCTTTGGCCACACATCGATTGAAGTGCTCAAACAATGCCCACAGACGAATTTTGTTTACTGACGAGAAAACTTTTAGCATAGAGGAATTGTTCAACAAACAGAACGATGTTCATCAAAACAAGCGTCCGAACTCATAACGAGAGTTCAGAGACGTAACCATTCGGCTTATGTGATGGTTTGGTGGGGAGTCGTCTATGAGGGGCTCACCAATGGAACACAGAAAAAAGGGTCAAAAAATAATTGTAGGCAACTTAAAATACTAAAAATCCAGACGATCAAGACGATCCATTATGGAAATTAGATTCATGTTCAGTTCACCACCAACATTTCGCTATACTATAAAATAGTACATTTTGTTGCCCTGTGTCAAACCGAATCAAACCGAATCGTATTTCGGTTACGGTTCTGGTACGTACCGAAACTTATGTTTTGGTTAAAGGTTCAGTATTGGTTCTAATGTAATTTCGGTATTCTGTTCCGTACCGGTAATGATCCGTTATTGGTTTTGCGTATATCCAAATTTTTAGAGATAACATAATAATTACTTGCCCTTCTCAAAGTTAAGTGTTGAAAACTTTGTCGAGTTTTCATCAGCTTTATTTTGGGAACGTTTTTCATGAATAATTATGATGTTTGATGAAATTAAAGTGCTTGGGGAAAAAACTGATCTATTTGAATTGTCCACTTTCTT
Source organism: Lordiphosa clarofinis (assembly GCA_018904275.1). NCBI lineage: Eukaryota > Metazoa > Arthropoda > Insecta > Diptera > Drosophilidae > Lordiphosa > Lordiphosa clarofinis. Next base: position 986,203 of record JAEIGQ010000018.1, read on the forward strand.
TTCATACAAATACTTGTATGTATGAATCCACTTAGCCTCCACTTTCAACCGGTCCTGAACTGAACCCGCAGTACCAATTCCGGACCCACAAACGAACCTTTTAAACTTTATCCTCCCGAAGCTGGACGATACGAAAGGGATCTTGAACATCAAAAATTATCACAATATTTTGACCGTTTAAAAATTAATTTGGGCATTTCAAAATAATATCCAAATTGCATATTACGACTTTAAAACGGAAATAAAGTCAAGTTCTTAAATGGCAAATAAAATCCGTTTATTAAATTACATAAAGTCCAAGCACATTTGTAAGCCATGCTAGAGAATAAATCATTCGGGTATTGATAAACGTTTTTCGATAGCTTCGTTAGCTGAAATCTTCATTATCAACAAAAAAAAACTTTTCAACGATATCTGAATTCATGAACCAAGCTTTGAACCAAAATTTAAGGTTCGAAAAGTAAAGGAACCGGTTTAAGAACGAACCTAACAATTTTCAAGGGGTTTGAATCCCCCGAGCAAATCTTCTTTAGAATTTCAGAGGTTTACAGTCTTGGTCACAGCTGCATTCCTTATTCAATTTTACTTGAAGACTAATGGATAACACAGGAACTTTTTTTGTTTAAAGGTTATCATGATATTATAATGCGGATCTAAGGAGCAACATTTTCAAAGAGACTGGTGTTGTGTTTTTCTATATTAAAATACTACAGATTTGCTTAGTCGAGCTTTTTTCTAAAAACATACGACTTAACCAAATGACGTAAAAGTCGCCCAAATCTAAGTGCTAGCTTTGAGGTTCTTTTGGGTCTTTTCGGTTCCAAGAATATCGGTTCCCGAATACCGGTACACATAAGTTTTAAAATACAGGTTCTGGTTCTGGTTCTGAGTTTTCATCGGCTCTTTTCGGTTTACGGCTCCGGTTTTGGTTCCGAATGAAGCATAAAATCTCAACTCTTGCCCCACTGTGCCAACGCATTGAATTGGTAGCAGCCTACTACTCGAATATCTCTTGTTATTACGATCAAGGGAAGGTGTAGGTGGAGGGGTAAGGTGCTGGGGGACGTTGTGTTTTTTTTTTGGGGGGAGGGGGGAGGTGGTCGGTGGAGCTAACAAAAAGTGCTCGCGATTTTCGTAGTTGTCTTTTAACGATCGACATCGACAACGTTTACACACCGACTTTAGTTTAGTAGCAAGGCGCCAGACAGCAGACACTGGCGCATAGGCCTGGGGATGTGCACAGCGGTGCGAATGGGCGGGTGGGTGGGTGGTGGTGGTGGTGTTGTCGACGACGCCGCTTGTCACAAACCACTCACTCAAAGTGAGTCTTTTTCCCTCCGTTCGCGTCGCGGCGGTGTCTTCTTGAGTGATTTCGGGCTGTCGTCGGGCAGCTCAAAGTGAGCGAGCGCGGGATTAGAGATCTCACACATTTCGCCGTGCGCCGGCAGTTAAAGGAGTTGCTGAAACAGTTGCTTATTGTGCGTCGTGGGCGGATGTTTGCCTTCCTGCGATCATCTGAGAGCGCGTCTGGAACTGAACTGAATCGCCGGGCATACGATTGCCCCGGATAGAACCGTGCAAAAGCGCCGCACCCGGCCAAAGCAGCGCTGCAGCCGAGCCTCAGCGACTGAGTGGCTAAGGCAGAGACAGAGAGAGAGACACACAGACGTGAGCTTGGAGCAGTTTTGATTTAAATCAACGGTCAGAGACGCCACCGTCAACAAAAAGTGTCAACCCGTCGCCTGCAGCGCTTCAATTGAGTGTGCGCCGTATAACGGTAACGGTCCTGGCAGCGCGATCGTAACGGAAAATCGGAAAATAACGGTGCATCGAATTCGTGTTGTGTTTTTTATATTTTTTTGATTTAATTTTTTTTTACGAGTGTGAGTAACTTGAAATCCTGTCCAGAAAGCACGCAAATTGTTCAACCCTCACTTTCGATTAAATGGAATCGCGTTCCACTTACCCACAATGCGGGTAAACAATGGCATTATCAGGAATTGGTCTAGTGGTCACTTCAACGACCTGCACCATCTTATCAGAGTGCAAAAACAAGAGCAAATTGCGATCGTACATTCGATCACACGGAAGTGATTACATCCCCCCTCCTCCCCACATCCCCCAATTATCGATGCGATCTGGGTGAAATGTGTGCGCTCCCATTTAGATTGTACAGAGATTCGGGTCAGGTGAATGAATGCATTTAATTAACGGTATTGTCTCAAATATACGCAAAATACCGTTAAACCGTTATCAATCAATCGACAAATAAGTGGGCAAAATTCCCTGGGATTTAACCTTCATCCATCATGTGTTAAGTACTTAGCCTCCGGATCATTCGGAGTGTTATAGCTACTTCTTGTCACTTTTCCGGCACAAATATTTTGGTTCTTAATTGTCGTTGTAATGCGGCGGGGCTACCTTAGGTGTTATCAGTGACGAGAGACCCAAGAGACATTGATAGATCGAAACTTAATTAATCATCTCGGAGTGTTTTTACTTTTTCCTGACAGACAATGTCTTCTCATTAGAGAGTGGATGTGGTGGGTGAAGCCAAAACAAAGACTGCAATTCTTAAGCTGAAATTGAAGGAGTGCTGCAATAATTACGAGGGCAGTAAGAAAAGTAAAAAGGTGTTATTTTTGAATCTGAACCGAATCTTTTTGATTCCTGAACCCGGACTAGTGGTGGTCTTCCCGAAATTTATACAACTACGTCTTGATATTTTGGAAATTTTCCGTCGGGCTTATTTTTAAGCTCGCTCTTGACCCCAATTTTGATTTTTTTTCGTTCCGAAGAACGATTAAGTAGTTGAACCTAAACCTTCCAAAAAAGGACAGAATGAGTTCTAGTCCAATCGGGCTAAAACTTTAACTGTTTTGTACTGAAAATGTCAAGTAAGTTATGTTTTTGGTTGCTCAAAGCATTCCAAGGTTAAAAAACCAATGGGTTTTTTATATTAAAAAATGAACAAACATTCCTGACTCAACGAAAGTTGAAAAATTCTATAATTCTTAATTCAAATAAATAGACCTACAAAGTATTTGAACAAGACTCTGGGCTAAAAACTTACTCTTTAAACTCTAAAGTGATAGCAGATTTCTGACCTACCTTACCTTCTTGGTCTTTGGTAAATTCATACAATACAGATACCTTGTTTCAAGAACAAATTGGGACTAGCTTAAGAAATTAAACGGTTTTAGACAAACGTAAACGGAGCCAACTAAAGGCGGCGTAGAAATCAACCGCAAGAAATTGAAAGAGAAACCCGTTAATTTCCTGGTGTTGTGTGTGTGTGTGCTCGTGACTGTCTGATGCTCACGAAATCATTAGTCGCCTACAACAAATTCTACGGTGAAAAGCACCAAAACGTTCGATTTTGCAAGAGGCAGAGTAAAGAAAGAGAAGGGCGAAGACATTGGTTTGTGCTATAAGCTGCTACATTTTTGTACTTTAATAATTTACACTTGACTTGAGAATTTATTAGTCTTCAAGCCTTCTTTAAATATGCAAAAACTTCTTTAAAAAGTTCATTGGGATTGACTTAAGACTTAAATCGTAAAGACATTACACAACATATCCCAAAAGAGTCTATAATTAAGTATTTCGGGACTGAAGACAAACTAAACTTGAAATAAAAATTTCTTACTTGAATGGAGTATGACTTAAGTATAAAAGTTCTCACTTATTATTCTGAATGAACCTCAACCAGATTTAACTGAATGACTCTCCTTACTAAAGCCGGAACCGAACTTTATAGAAGCATTGCCGTTCGGTCTCAACAAGTTTGTGTAAAAAAAACCATGAGCTTGGAACCATCCAGTGAGTCTACACAGATCCATTTGGGATTGATAGCTTTTTCACATCATTTAAACGATTTTCAAAAACATTGGAATGGATATTATTAATATCCTTTTTACAATATTTTAACCAAGGCTGCAAACCTCTACCATTTTGCAAAAAGTTCGGTCCGAGGGTTCCAACCCGTTCGGTTCGCGGACCGGTTACGGAAACCCCTGAACCAAAGGTAGTATCCCTTTATTAATACTTATTGTTTAAAATGATATTTTTCATTTCAATAATGCAATTTTCATTATTACATTTATTAGCTGACATTTACAACATTTCAGATCTGCTTAGTTGAAGTTAATAAGCATTATATCATATAGAAGCTATTCATCTATACGAGCTCTTAGATCAGAAAGAGCTAACTTTAGTGTTAAAAAGGCTCGTTCAACTGTTATCTGAGTTGCTTAAACAGCAAGTATAGTCAAAGCAGTATATATTAAGTCCTCCTTTTTTTTTTTTTTGACCTTTTTAAAATTTGAAAATTTTTCTCTCGTACGAATCACTGTCGGCAATGTGACTTAAAAAAAAAAGACTGTCATAAGGAACTCACAAGGGTGTGAAGTTAAACAAGTACATATGTTCGTTTACTTGGTCAAGTGGCTCACATTAAACGAATTGAACCTTATGTTTAAAGCAGTGTCAATTTCATTCAAACTGTTTCTTTCCAAATCTAGTAACCAATTTACATAATTACAGAGCTCCAATATTTCCCTGTTCATGTATATGAAAAAACCATTTAATTTTGTGAGCCGAACCTAATTTTTCGAAAAAGTGTTCCGGTTCGGGTTCAGGTTAAGGAGTCAGAAATTTTAGGGGTTCGGTTAATGGTCCGGTTCGTCGTCCCAAAAATCCCGAACCGAAGTGGTTCGAAGGGGTTCGGCTATCCAGTTCAAATGGATACCCAAATTATCCAATGGATCAAGCGAGTATCCAATGTTTTCACAGAAGATTGACTTGGCTATCAATGCTGTTAAGAAATAAGTATATTAGTTTAACTAAAATCTACAACTTTCTATTTGAGTTTGATAAGCATTCTTTAGAATCAAATCACAAGAAGTTTAAGCGATTAATCTGTGAATCGAAAACTGCTAGAAAGTAAATTCTTAAATTCAGTGTCTAACAATATCCGAATTCAACTTTTGTTTCCGTGTTGTTTCTAAAAACCTTTTTCCTAAAAATTTAGCTTAATTACTGTAAAGCATCCTACTACGAAAAAAATGATTAAATCCAACTGTTTTTTTTACCAACATTGACGGTCTTCCCATACCATTCTGTAGATTTTCTTGATTCTTTCTGTCTTCTTTTTCTCTTTTGTTGGTCGTTCGCTATTTCGATTAAGCTTTGTCAAGCAACATTTTAACTTTCAAATGAAAGTCACATATTAAGTGCCACACACTTTTTGAGGCTATGGTCCATCTCTGTCACCTTCCACCACGATCACTCGTGGCAATCGACCAAGACCAAGCTCCGTCTTAAACAACAATGTATGCTTTTGTTTATCAGGTCGTTTATTGCTGGGACCACCCTCGTACATACAGAAACGTTGCCTCTGACTCGCTCGTCTATGATTATTTACTAAACGTGCTATTTCGTTATTGATTATACGACTATTTAGCGTTGGTTATATGTAAATATTTTTTATTTATTAATATTTTGTTCCACATAATACAAGTATATTGCAATATTAGTATATAGAAAGCTCTGCACGTAACTTGAGCTGCTGCTGCTGCTGAGGTCAGCACCTGATGACGACGAAGACAAGGGTTCACATTTGTTTGGCCCTGATCGGTTGTATCCTTCCTTCTTACCGCCAAATCGTGCTCCAATTTCGCGACTGTTGGTTATCAATTAGTAACCTTTTTATGACCATATTAAATGTTCTGTTGTCTACAAAAACCAACCCACTTGACGTCAAATATTGATTAAATTAATTTACATGATCATTGAAATTTTTGATAATTTTCGTTTGTGTTTTTATTTTTATGATGGGGTGGGGTGTGGGTGATTAGAGGTAAATTTTCCAGTCAAGTTGAAGGTTTCCTTGTGTAGATTAACATGGGCCTAATCACTTTCACAAAATGGAACTCTTATCTGAAATCAAAACTTTTAGAAAGAGAGGTACACCACTTAGCTTCCCCAATGGTTTTGAGATTGAAAATCTATCTCATTTCAGGCTCTTTAGGTATGTAAATCTTTAAGCCCAAATAATACTTAAGAAAGCAACTCAGCTTTTTTCTCTGTAAATTGTTGATGATTTGGTATAGACGGTCAAGGCTGTTTACCAAAATAGTTACTGTCTTTGAACTCAAAGCTTTGGTGCTGCCCAGAAGAAGCTCGACGAACAGAAAGTCATTTTCGTTCTCTAGTTTGAATTCAATATTTTCCTAGAAGATCGGATTACTTTTCATTTTTGTCATAACTAAATTAAAGTGGTTTTGTATCATCACCTTCATAAGATAGGGTTTCTTCGATAGTTTTAGAGAAAATACCGATGGCTTTGTGTGATTTCAACCGAAAAAATAAAACACTTGCAATTTCATAGGTTTATTCCGTCAGTGTAATAGTCCCCTTTAGTAAAAATCATCAACGTTGAGATTGTCTTAAAGTCTTCACATTTCTGGACTATAATTGCAAGATTGGTTTTTCCTTTGTTTGAAATTTGAGGTTTAAAATTTTGGGCGAAAGCATGCAGGTGTGCCCAAGCCCATTCCGCAAGCAAAGCATTCGTTGTGGTTTTGGGCAAAAGGAATAGCTGATGCATGTCTTATAGCTACGTGTTCTGATGTGTCTTTAAGATATAGTTAGAGTACCTAAAGACCATGCCAATGGTTTAAGTTCAGAAATTTAAGGTTCGAGGTTTTGGGCGACGGCATTCTCTTCGTAGAGGCAAAAATTGTATTTAAAATAGGGGTGCCGAGCTGATTTTGGTTTTACGCAAAGGGAGCCTTACCTAGCCTTATGGCTCCGTAGAACAACAACAAATTCATATGCGTTCTGTTGTTTGCTCTTAAAGAGCTTTCTTCAAAAACGTCCCACATTCAGAAAATAAAACAAAGAATTTTGTATTTAAATCAAGTACGAACGGTGTCAATAGTACGTTAATTGCGAAAATACTTAATTCAAGTACAAAATCCTTATATATAGTACGATTTGTTCAAACCCGAAATACTTGCTCTAAGAACGTTTCGGAATATTATAAGTACATTTCGAACTAGTTTTAAGTCTCATACTATTAGTTTGTTATTTTCTTAAGTACAGCCCGATTTACTCTCAAAATAGGTGCAAAAGGATTCTTCTTCGAAGTCTAATAAATTCTAAAGTTAACCCCAAACCATTTATAAAGCAAAATAATATTGAATATAATAAGTCCAAAGTGTTCTTGGCTTAAGCCTATTAAATTCTGAGCTTTCCCAATTTCTTTTTGAAACTAGTCTCTGAATAGTATCAAAACCCAAAAAAATGAATTAACCAAATACCAAGATGTTTATACTGTAGGTCAAAGAACTAACCTCACTCCATAACCAAGTTCTTAGAACCAGGAGGGAATTTCAAGAACGGATTCAACTGAAAATAATTTTCATTTTTCGTTGAACACTTTTTGGAGCTTGAATTGCTTGAACTCAGTACGATCTTTTCTTAAATTTTAAGGCTAATTGTAAGTACGAAATATTCTTGATTCAAGAACGTTTGTTCTCATTTAAATATTTTTAACAGTCGTTTTTCTATTTTTAAATGTTTCTTACTTTATTTAGGAGCATCTAAGAACAAACCAAGCCTCAAGCTTCTTGCTTTTGAGAATCATTTAACAAACTTTGTAAACAGAAAAAGTCTCTATATACTCTACATATATATATATAGTATATAGTAATTAAGATTTCTAAATTAGAAATTTAGGTTCGTAAAAAGGTTACGGCTCAGCTATTATTTTAAAAATGGTTTGGCTTAAGGTTCGGTTCCCATACAGACAAAAATGGATCCATTAGGTTCCCTTATACGATTTTGAATAATTTTTCCATGGCATTTGGACAACTTTCAGATACAACGAATGATTTCTGTAATATTGTAACTATCCAGTCCAAAAAGATAACAAAAAAATTATCCAATATATCACCAACAAATATCTTTCTTTTTCTGTGCAGTAAATTTAAAGATTGCTTAAAAACCAGTCTACAGCCCTTGTTTGTCTTTGTAGTAAAAAACTAACAAACAATGCGAACTGTTTGTGTTCTTAAATTTTATAAGAGTTCCCGATTTCTATCAAATCGGGCGGAATTGCAATTGTTGAATGTTCCCGCTTTATCCCCATTAATCTACATTCGAACCTCTTGATGGGAAAACATTTCTGCCGAAATTTTTAAACGTTTCTTAGAGCTCACATCTCTATACACATTTCGAATAATCGAATGCGGAAACTAGAACTGACTTTCCTGAGAAATTAAGGCAAATATTTCCACTTTTGATTATGTGTTCTTTTATGTTTACCTTATCAAGTACCAGGAAAATGAGGCATCCAACAAAGATTCACTAAATATAAATGGGAAAGAGGAAAATAATTGTCGCTTCTCTTTCGGCCTCAGGTCTCATGTAAATTAAATAAAATCCGGAACCATGTTTGAGGTTAGGTTAACTCCAAGATATTCCCATTGTATGTTATCAAATTTTAAAATTTTAATCGCTTTCTCGTCCATTACGGATAACTTTTGCGATTTTTTGTTTAATTTCAGTCCAAAAACCAATTTGAAATCAGAAAAGTTTTGTATATTTGCATATTTTTATGAAATATGAGCAAGCAGAACGAATAAAATAAGTGTGACCGTATCTTTGTAAGAACAATATCCCAAGGTTTAATATGGAACCAATGCCCGTTCGTAAAATATCAGGGACTAAAACCAAAACGAATAAGGGTAAAGCTATCTCTAATAATTTGGGCAAATAGCTACTAAGCTATATATAATCCTCCTAAAACCTTATCCAAAATAAAGCTAACTTTATACGTATACAGTAACCGTAAATGGTTTCGTTTTTAGTCAACTTTGTGAGTATAGCTTCAAAAAGTGATTTCAATTCAGTTTTGGAACTAAAAACTTTATGTCAAATGAAGTTCAGTTTCGACTCTAAAACCTTGCTTTTGCTCTGTTGAAAACCCTTCCTAGAGGTGGGGCCAAAACTGCAAACATCTCCACCTCTTGCCGAATACAGTAGATGCATATTCATGACTTATGTTTGCATTTCCTGAAATACATTTGCCCAATTCTTCACCCACCCAACCACTCAACACATATTTCGTCAGAATTTTCCATTTCATAGAATTTCAGGGCAAGCCCAGAAAAAAAAACAACAAGCAAACGAAATAGCGTCATCAAATATGTTTGTTTAAAATAAACAACAAATAAAATAAAATCAAATACCAAAATACAATAAAATGACAAAAAGAAAAGGGGAACGCGCCCCAAAGTCGATTTGGTTTGTTAACTGAATTGGTTGTGGTTGGTTTTTTTTTTTTTTCTTACCCAAAACTACTTCATCGATTCGAAATGAAATCACGGGAGTTGCGAATCAGAAGACAAGATATCGTACCTCCGGTGATTCCTGGGCCTAAAGTCCGCCGTACGAACTACCTCAATGTGTACTAATTAAGGCGCAACAACAAGCAATTATCTTTATGTTATTGTTCTTGTTGTTGTTGTTGCTCGAAATCGAATCGCTAGTAGTCAGCCGCTTTATCAGGCGGGACTGACTAAGATTGAGGAAGAAGTGGCACAAGTTTTGCATTTGCCATTGCTAATTGAATGCCACCAAAAAGCGGTACATTTCCCCAGTGACACCCATCATCTCCGTCGAAGATAGCGGGAGATAACTGCTAATCGTTAGCATACTACTTTGCACCGCTACGTCTTACCAATTAGCAGTAATACGCCTGGGCGATATGATTAGAAGTGTCAATAGGTGCTAGCTTTTGGAACAGAAACGTCTCCAAATGACGTAGCCGTCAAAATTCTCAACAAATCCCCATCATGACGTCGACGTCAACTGGCCAAGAGACCCACCCGATTTCGGGTAGCGCTCCTATCTTTTATATTTAGACAACAACTAACCCGGCGAACACATACTTGAGTAATCGTAATCAAGCTTCGATTAGTGGAGCGATACAATTATAAATAATGGCCCCGGGACGACAGACAACACAACTGGGGAGAAGTGCACCTTCACGATCGTCCGCGAATCCGTGCGGGACTTGAACAATTTGCGTGCTTTTGCCAGAGTGTGTGCGGAGTGTGTGTACAATATGTTTCGTCCTTGCAGTGCAGCGACAATTTCGAGCATGTCGCCCAACCGTTGGATTCTACTGCTCATCTTTTACATTTCGTACCTAATGTTCGGTGCGGCCATCTACTATCACATCGAGCATGGCGAAGAGAAGGAGGCACGAGCCGATGAGCTTAAGGAACGGATTGAGATCAATGGTAAAACCCCTAGACCTAGTAATAAACAAAAAAGAAGAATTCCTAGACAATGTTTGTAGTTCTTATCTTATCTTTCACAAATAGGTTAGTTTCTATAAGATCAGAAGGGTAGGCTATATCGACTCGGCAGGGATGCCCACACAATGCTTATGGCAAAGCACTTAAAGAAAATAGTAGGTCGAATAACAACAACCATGAGGAACTGAAGTAAGACCTCTTTATTCTCTCTTTGTAAGCCAAAGAGGTTGGTACTTGAAACATCTCTTCCACTGAAAGCACCCCTGATTCCTCTCCTATCTACGAGGGGAAGTTGGTTTGATTATTTCTACTGCCAAGTTGGTAAAACATGACCAATTTGTTTGCGTTCTAAGAAGAATATCCATCAAGTAATAAGCTATCAAAGGTGTTCCAATCTCTAGGCTTAGCTCTATCTCTATCAACAAGGGGGATCTAAGGCAGCGATGGGCTGCCAATGGCCCGACCCAGTATACCTCTTACAATAACCGCGACTTCAAATGAAGCCAAAAATCAGATTATTGTTTTAGCGCCGTTTGAGAAATGAACTCAGATCACCCACGGTTCTATGTCCGTCTGGTATCATTGCTTCCCTTACTCCGAAAGTTGTTTATTGTAAACTGGTGTCTCTCTCAGCAATCACTCACAAGCGATTGTCACTTTACCACAACAAAATTCATGCTTACCGGCGCCGGCATGGTGCACAAGCAATCAAGCAACGCTAGTCTAGTCTATTGACCGTTTGCTAAGATTAGGGCTTTCTTCCGATGAAGACAAGGTTTCTTCGGCCTGCTGCTTTTGAGTGTAGATATAATGCAAGCTAGGACCAGTGCAGTGTTTTGGGAGATTGCGCAACTGCAATATGCAGATCAGCAGTCCCGTCTGTATTAGAGTGTAAAGCATTCATGACATTGTTGTGGTTCGGCTATGAGTGCCAATAATACCGTGCTGCTAAATTTGTTTACTTCCACAAGAAAACAGCGAGTGTTGATGAAATCACCCCAAAAACGCTTTTTGAATTTCCCTCTCTTTCTCTCTCTGTCTCTTCAGATGAAAACAACAACTAAACGGGATTTGACGTTGTTTTTTCAAAGAAGAGAGGAAAGAGAAGAGAGTGAAAGGCATAAAACAAAAAGCAGATCTATAAAATCCGTGAGATGTATGATGCCCTATGTCCCACACGGGATTGGAACTAGAAGAGAAGAAGATAAAATCCGTATTATAAACCAAGCCGGTGGCTTGAACTCTCTCTAATCCACTGAACCCTCGTCCATGCCTGCTTGAAGGTTAACCTCTGTTGGTACTAAATGCCAGGCTTAGATCTGAACCAGCAGCCCAATTTCCATATTTTCTACTACTGACTAGCAAACGTCTTCTTTTTGTGGGCTGCCAAGCTTGAAACTGATTTGAGTGACTGAGCGGACTGCAATGTCATCAGCAAATCCCATAGGGTAGTCCTAGTTACTTTACGTTCCAGTTTATTGGAGCTGTGGCCATCTCTGCATTAAAGGGACAAGGTTCCAAATTGTCATTACTTCTCTTTTATTCCAGTTTTAATACCTTCCCCTGATGCACTTAAGCAATAACTAATCATCGTCTTTCGTCCTTCAACGGTATAGATAAATACCGTTTTAAGTGCAATCGCCCTATCGCCGCCGAGACACTGTCGAAATACTAACGAAATCTCGTGCAGCGTTTGCGTTCGACCCCCATAAATGTATTTCACTAGTACGCGCAATCTTAGATTATCATACATACTCAAGGGTTGTTCATTATGAATCAGATGGCGGTACAATAAGCTGATTAAAGTGGTAAAACTATTCTGATCCATTGATATAAGTATATTTATAAAAGAGTTGGGTCTTATAAATAGCCAACAGATAGCTGTTGTACTAGATTCTATAGTGGAATTTTATGAATATCTGCTGGGTATGGACCATCTTTGACTAAACGCAAGTACGGAGTGAGGAATCTTTTCAAAAATTACTACTTGAGTTCATTAAAAAACATTTTTGAAACATTTCTGTGTGGAAATTCTGATCTGGAGTCTAAATACAGATTTAGAAAAATGCAATATAGATTAAGGGCCGATCTCAGATCTCCTACATAGCACTATCAGTCACATGTTAGTTTATGTGTAGAGTAAATTGTTAGTTTATCTGACACATAGAAGCTATATAGGAGAGCAGGAGTTGGCCTTTAATGAGTTGTTGAAAGAAAACTGTTCAAAGAGACTTTATTGAGATATTAGCTGTCCAGGCGCACGTTGCCTTGTCCCCTTTAGTATGTGAAACACGAAACGAAGAAGAGAACCTTACATTACCTTTGCCATATATTAAATCTTCATGATATTCTAAACTGAATTAAATATTTAGCAAATTTCGCAATTATGTGGACGCCTCGATCTTCACCATCTATCTATTCACCCGTTTTCATAATAATCTAAGCTCATACGTTTGATTAATTTTTGGATATTTTGTATCATTTTCGACGAACAAATCTTCATACTAATCAAAACTCATTATAAAATTTTTAAAAATTCCCTATTTTTTGGCCATTTGATTTATAACTACTATTTACCCATCTTGTTACCCGTATGTTTACCCTTCTACGTACCCTTCTATGTAACCGTTTTTATGACAATCTAAACTCCTATATAAAGTTAGCAAATGTCGAGATTTTTCGGACCGTGCGATGTTTGCTGGGTGTCCCAAAAAAAAATTTTATTTTCACAGTTGCCATGGCATTTTCTAAAAGCTTATAGAGTAAATTATTTTTGAGATTTTTTTTCAGAATTTTTCAAAAGACCTTTAAAGGACGCGAATTTTCCCCAAACTTACTTACTACTTTTTAACTTTACTTATAACTTGCTCAATAACCACGATTTTCTAAGTTTTCTACTCAATATTTTTAAGAAAAATGTCCAAATCTTATTTCTATGTGCATAAACCATAAGTTTTATCTATGCTTTTGCTCGATTAGATACCATATACTACATTTTTACGTCAATTTTGCAGAAATTTTGGAAAAAGTTGCAAAAAAACTAGTGATGTAGTTTAAAAGATGGTAAAAGTAAAAAAAAAGTTTAATTAACTCATACCGTTCGTTTTAGCGTCTTTCTAAACTTATTATAGAATTTTGGCCCACGCCTTCTATTTACCCGTCAAAAAACGCGAACTATTAAATCATTGGCCGTGTTTACCACCACAAATCGACGACGAAAAAATCTATGAATCTAGTTCGATTGTTGTGGTGAACAAATTTGATGTGCAATCATGATTGACAATTTTAATGATTGTGATGGATGGAAAAAGCAGAAAATTTTAAGCTGTTACTTAAAACTAAACAGTAATGATACTCTGACGCATACTATTTTTACCTAAAAAGTTCATTAAAGCGTCCAATCAACTTTTTTTTGTTGGATGATGTTGGATGTAAGCTGGTGAATACGGCCATTGAAACTGATATAGTTTTTGTTTTTAATTAAAGTTTAAAAAAGTATTTGTCAGTTCGTTGAGAATGAGTTTAATGGCCGATTTCTCTTCTACCAGATAGCACAATTTATTCTGATATTTGTAAGTTTATGTGACATATAGCCAGTGGCGTATCGTGTAGTTATGCCGCCCGGGGCGGAAGTCGACTTTGCCGCCCCCCTTCCCCCTTGAATAGTCCTAAATTTTAACCTTTTTTCTATAATTACAATCAAGTTTTTCTAATTCTTTCCATCAAAAACTTCTCTGTAACATAAAGGGACGTACGCTGGATTTTGATTAGGAATGACGAAGGCCTTAATTGTGAGGGGAGTATTATTTTGCAAAAGTTGCTATCATTATTGGAAAAAATTCTTGGGGATGTATAATAAAGGTTTTTTTTCGCAAAATCCGCGGAAACGTATTTTACATATCTTCTTAACCAAATTTAAATACAAATTGACTTCGATGGGCCGAAAAAACATTGTTTTGAGGTCGATCATGGTTTTCTAGTTTGATGGCAAATGCGTTTCGAAATTAGTTTTTTACTCCAAAAAAACGTTCCTTGTAGGGTGCCTGCAGAGGTTTTTACTGGAGGCTGATTTAATTGGATGAGTTGGACCACGTTTTTTGGAAACATAACTCAATGGCAGTATAGAATTGTAAGCTCCAAAAATTCGGAAAATATCGCGAAATAGATGGACGCGAACTATGATAAATCTTGCAGAATCTTGCAACGTTCTCCATATTGAAATGACAGCAAAGTCTAAATCACTTTCAGAAATACCACTATTTCTTAATTTAAGAGAATAATCAATATACATTTTGTAATTATTTACCGCCCCTGAAATTTGCTGCCCCTAAATTTTGCCGCCCCAAAAACTTCCCGCCCCTGAAACTCACAGCCCTCAAAAATTGCCGCCCCTAAAAATTTGCCGCCCGGGGCGGGCCGCCCCCCCTCGGAACGCCACTGCATATAGCTCTATGTAAAAGGTGAGAAATCGTCCCCTAGTTGAGTAAAGTGATGTATTTGACAGTACATCGATTTATGAAAAAATTTTCGCTTTTCAATGTTTCGGATCTTAGAACTTATGACTGTAGCAAACTGTAGCTGTGATATTCGTTTTAATTTATGTAGACGTCTATAGTAATACTTAAAAACCAAATATTAGCAACCTTTACCTGCCCTAACTCTTAAGAACAATGTTATACGCGTTTATTGGAAATTCGTTAGCCTTTCGATTGTTATCTTGCTTGACTCCATCTCAAGACTATAAATTACACTAGTTTACAGCCAAAAAGACCCATTTCTACTGAAAATTTTTTTTAGTGTAGTTTGGAATGGTGATCTCAAAAATCAATTTCAAAAATTTTTTCATGGCTCCGTTTTTGAAATATAATTGTTTTTTATTTTTTGGTAGGGGCACTTACATTTTAAGCCATATCTCACTTTATAAATGTCAGATAGAGTCAAACAAGATAAGAATCGAAAGGTTATTTCGCTGCCGGTAATCGAGTAAAACATTGTTTTTAAATCGATTCGTTAGTTTGACTACAATATCCAAAAATATTTGGAAAAAATCGATTTTTGCTCGAAAATTAATTTTTGGTCGCCTGGAAAAAATATAAAAAAATCCAAAAAAAACTATTTTTATTTTTTCTACAAAAGAACCGCACTTCTACGAAAAAAAACAGATATCGATGATCAAAATCTGTGAACAAACACAGGAGCTGTAAGCAATTTAGTGCAAAAAAATGTGATATTTTCCTGAATATTTTAAAATAAATTTTCGTTTGCTTCGACTTTTGTTCCGTTTTTAATTTTTATTTTTGTTCTGGCTTTTCGTTCACTTCATAATTTGACCAAAAAACGAAGAAAAGTACAATGTTAATTTTTGGAAACACCCAATATACTCAAATTCGACTGTTAGTTCCTCTACTCAATTTGATCCATCTATGGTACGTGTTACACGATTTTCCTCACAAATACCGTATTTTCTTCGTAAAAGTGCGATTCTTAAGTAGAAAAAATAAAAATAATTTTTTTGTATTTTTTTATATTTTTTCTAGTCGTTTAAAAATTAAATTTCTTGGATTTTCGAGCAAAAAATCGATTTTTTTGAAATATTCTTGCTTGTTGAATTCAAACTACTGAACCGATTTACAAACAATGCGTCACGCAATTATTGGCAGCTCCATTACCTTGCGATTTATTTCTTACTTGACTCTATCTGACAATTATGAACTGAGATATGGCTTAAAATGTAAGAGTACCTACCAAAAAAATTTAAAAAATTAATATTTCAAAAACGGAGCCATGAAAAAATTTTTGAAATCGATTTTTTAGATCACCATTCCAAACTATACTAAGAAAAATTTTCAGCTGAAATGGGTCATTTTTTTTTTTATTTTTGTAAACTAGTGTTATTATATGGCTTAAAATACTCACATGAAGAATGAAGAAATTGAAAAAAAGGTATAAGTGTTGTTAACACTCACGAGGCTTTGATGTGAAACATGATGCCAAATTTAAAAGCTGTTTAGGGGCTGTTCAGTCACTGGCAAGTCACTACTTTGTCACTGTCAAGTCACTGTATAGACACTGCTTAGTCGCTGTTAAGACACAGTAAAGTCACTGATTAGTCACCGTTAAGTTACTGTCGAGTCACTGCTTAGTCACTGTTTAGTTACTGTTTAGTCACTGCCAAGACACTGGCAAATCACAGTTTAGGCACTGTCAAGACACTTCCATGACACTGTTAAGTCAATGTCAAGTCACTGCTTAGTAATTGTCTTGTCACTGCTAAGTCACTGTTTACTCACTATCAAGTTACTGCTTAGTCACTGTCAAGTCACTGCTTAGTCACTGTTTAGTCACTGTCAATTCACTGTGAAGTCACTGTTAAGTCAATATCAAGTCACTGTTCAGTCACTCCTCTTTCTCGGCCCACTTTAACTCCTCGTCACTCTTCCATACCGAAATTAAAGGTGTGAAACATAAAAAATATATTTTAAACACGTTCCAGCTCCAAAGGGGCCGAGCCAAGCTCTCTCTATGTTCTAGTGTGAAAATTCAAAACAAACACAAAAGTATAAAACTAAAAATAAATATTTATTTGTATAAAAAATTAAATTTTGAAATAAAAATTTGGGTCCAAAAATATATTTTTGTGTTTTATCTTATGTAAAAAATTTCATACCAGTGATTTCATTCTTTTAAACCTGAAATATACATTAATTCCACCTTAATGTAAGAAAACTCCCACTGTGTAATGGTTTTAAGTTCCTATTTACCCGTCGGCACTTTCCAACTATTAAATCCTGATAATAATCTAGACTAATTTTACATTTGGCAAATTTTCGGAATGTTGTTGGACCGAATTTGGAAAAACAAACCCAACGTATCAAAAATGTGCAAAATCTGTTCAGCGGTTTTGGAAATCTTAGTTATATATCTAGATATTAAGATTTATGGAAGTCGTGTCTCCATTCTCTCTTTTCAACTATCAATGTTAATAAATAAATAAAGAAAACTATCTAGCTTGTTTTTTTTTTTTATCTTCTATCAGGTTCATTACACCCTACTTAAACCTCCCCCCTGCGACTGTGTCCCCTCCACCTGCCCACGTATTTACTCATAAACTGTCGCTAACTGCAGCCTGCAATCATTCAATAAAAAAAACCTTAAGCCTTAAGCAAATCACAACAATTTGAGAGCAGTAATCTTTTAACGAATTGCATAATTCAATCATGGCTTCATGTCAACAAAAGGGACCTGGACGGGCACTCATCATCATCATCATCATCTCATCAACACTCGCCACTGGGTCCAATTGCGGGCAATTCACGATAGACAAGTGCACTCTTCATGCCAGAAATGTCCCTCAACTGACGCTGTTCGCCTTGATTGCCGGCAATTTGTTCATACAATTCTCCGATTATTATCTCCGAATTCTATTTGTAAATCCTCCGAGTTGAAATTGAATTAAAGTCCTCTCCGTCCCGGACTGCGACTTCGGCCACTTATCATTATGGGGAAATGTTATTACCTGTGAAATGCCATCATCACATGTTTGTGGACACTTGAAAGTCATAGTCTTAGGTGCTTGTCCAAAGTTGTCAAGTGTTCAGTGTTTCAGAGATTAAAGTGATATTGTCCAGTGACTTTGGTTGGGACAGGGCAGGCATTAGTCACCTAAGACCCACAAATACCCACAGTACGAGCCAGAGCTTAGGGCCAACATGATATATATGTACGAGTGTCCGGGCAATACCTTGACAGTTCGTTTACCCAACTCTTGCGATCGTAATCGATTCGCATCCGTTCCACGTCTTGGGTCGATGGTGGCTAATTAGAGTGTTTATAGGTTTATTTATTTGTTAAATTAGCGCATTTTATGTGCTATTTAAAATCGGATTTATTGCAATTGAAGTGGCATAATTATAAATACGCGATATCGATTTAGCATCGATATATACTAGCTACGGCTCGATGTATGTATGTTTGAGTGTATGCGTTTCACATTTCCCATAGACCTGTAAAATCATAATGCTCACACTTTTGTCAAATTTACGCACGTTTTGGCAAAAGTAGTGAAATGTGTATACTAAATACACGGGGAGAAAAAATTCGAGTGGGTAGATTGAGTAAAGTTTACTAACTTGAAGCGGACCTTGTAGTCGGGGTCCAGACCCCGTCAAAACCAACTTGATTCAGGACCCTGAACCCAACCTTATAAGTATAATAACCTCCTGAACAGTGTTTAGTTTTTCATGAGTAATTGAACAAAATTTAGTTATTCTTTTAACTGAACAAGTCAACATGTTTTTCTTCAGTTGTTCAACTGTTCAAATTTGGCAGATGACAATGTGGTAAAAAAATCGAGAAATTTACTAATTTTTCATAGGACCTAATAACTATATGTTTAACTATAAGAGTTGTAGAACAAAAACCGCGAAATTTTTCCAAATTTTCATTTGAATATTTAAATTAAATATCGGTGTTGATTTAACAGTCCAAAATATTGCGAAATTGGTATATTACGGAACAAAAACTGCAAAATTTCCAACCTTCTCATTTTAGTTTAAACTTATAAAGGCTTTAAGATTGCTATGAAGGTTTGATTTGAAGCGAAATTTCAAAAATTCCTTTTTGAGCAAATATGAGAAGTAGATTAATTGCTCAAGAAAATCTCGAACTTTGCAAAATTTTTAAAGGACCGAAGGTAATTATGGAGATTGGATAGATATATAGACCGAACTGTCAAAAAAAATCGCGAAAATTTCCCAAATTGTCATTGAGCTTCGATTTTTCGCGAAATTTGTAAAGTTTTAAGATTTGATAGATGGCAATTGTACACACGTTAATGTTTAAATCGAACGATCCAAAAAGTTGCGAAATTGCGAAAGCATAAGTAGCCCTCTACATGTGAATCTGCAAAACTGTACAACGGCTGAATGTGCTGGCGGGTTATTCCATAGGTTAAGTGCATGAAGTACCGGGATCAAATCCCAGTCAAGCCCGAAATAATTTTTCTGTAAAACTTTAATGAAACGAGTCAGGTGGAATGGGTCGTTGAGGCGATGTTTCTGATTCTTATGGAATATATTTATGATGGTGGAGGAAGAAGACGCAGGGCGCATATCCAGGAGTCTTGCCTGCCTTCACTTCCAATCAAAAGAGGTATATCCCTGTTCCCTATTCCACCCAAATGAGAGGAGTCCGCTCGGACCTGGTCTAATATCTATCACATTTTTTTCCCAGTTAAGCTTAAAATGTTCGGACCGATATCAACTCAAATCAAAGTTCTTGAAAATGGAACAATATTAACACAATTTGAGTTTCTGCGTTCTCGAAAAATTGTTCTTGGAGTGAAAACACTGTACTACAAATGAGAAAAGCTGTTCACGCACAGTTTTTGGTAACGTGCTCCTATTGAGTCCAATGTTATCGGTTTTTTCCCTCTGTGCATAAGAAGAAAAACATCACAAACTATGTCTTGGCCATAAATTTGCGACACATTTAAAATATTTTATACCATCATTAGTTAAGAAGAGCGAGGGCATCCAATAGTGGGTGTATTGGTGTGCAATAATATCGCGCCGTGAACTAGCTTCGCCCTGACCTCATCAAACGCTGGCTAGCGAGTGAAGTGATGGCTCTTAAGTCAAGTCCCGGCATGAGTACGGCTTGTGTGGTAGTTTTAGAAGTTTTCTAAAAAAGTCGCAAAGTTTGGTCGAAATTGGATTACGATCTTTCGAAAAGTGGGATTAGTAAAAATCTGATATTTCATAACGCACACATTGGCTCAGATGAAGTAAGCTTTGCCTTTTCATTTATCAATATTTTTATCTCTTGTGTGACACAAAGCTCTTTAGTTTGAATAAAAACTCTATATCTTCCACAATTTTGTGGATGTTTCTGTGCAATTTAACCGCCACAGCGATAATCATCACTTCGCACAGTTCGTCTGGCCCTACACTTACAAACTATTAGAATATTTCAGTCGGGCTCTACTGACTTTCTACTTGTTAAAGGTATGGAAACAGAAACTAGTCGCAGGGGCTTAAACCTGGAAAATATGCTGGATGGATTAACAGTTTGTAGACCAACTCAAGGTCAAACCCTTCTTTGTTCAGTTATCTCAGGCTCTTTCATTGTCCCATATTTATATCCATGCACTCAACGAAAAAGAACAGTACGATTCTGTCTTAAAAAACGCTGTTGATTTTATCCTACTTCGGTCTAGAGTTTGGTAAGAATGACTTACTCTTGAAAATTCTTATTTTGAGTACTAACCGTTCTTAAATTCGAAATTATAAATAAGAAATAAAACTCTTCATTCAAGAAAAAAAAGTTTTAATTTAAGATCATTTCGTTCTAGATGTAAGAACGAGCTCTTACTATTAGTACCAATTGCTCTTAGTTGACATAAATAAGTCTAGATCATGCTTATTTTGAGATCTAAAAGTTTTTTAAGAAATCCCAAATCGTCCTTTTCCAAATCGTTTTTGAGATCAAGAATTTTGTGATTTATAAAAACGCTCTTGAATCAAGAAATTCCGTACTTAAAACAAGAACTTTCTGGCTTATTGAAGTTTTGAAACGGAAAATTGTGTGGATTTTAAATGCAATTTTATGGATCGTTGAGAGTTCTTCCAGCCCATTCCAAGGTTCTTGGATGCAAATTGACAAGATTGTCCCTAACCTTTACATTCCTGGCATTTTCCAAATGAGTTGACTCAGACATCAATCTACATAAGACCCAGACATCCGTATTCCTATGCCCATTAGACCCGATGTAGATCTTAATTGGATGGACAACGCACAACGCAACAAAATGAGCGTTAATCACAACAGCGACTGGGCATATTCCAAGTCTAATCACAAGTCGATCAAAGCTGCGCTTTGTTGACCTACGATGAGTAGCAAGTGCCCCCCGCTCGGATCTCAATTAATTTGTTTTGATAAGCATCGCCAGGGCAGTTGGCCCGTCTGGCGGGAGTAAAGCTTGCGTCGGCGCATTTCAATCAACCGGATCATGATCATGATCAGCGTGATTGATCATTGCCTAGTGTAAAAAGTCGCACGAGGGCCAGGGTTAAAAACGGTAACGGTGGTGGCCTCCCCCTCCCCCCGTCACGTTGACAGCTGACAGTTTGGGCTTTTCGGAAAGGCGGAAGGTTAAATGGCGATGGCATACCGCCCGCGCATTTGGCTTCCGGAACACGTGTAGTAATGGGGCCAATTAAGTTTGATTTGATTTCACGCTTCACTGGAATGGTTTCGCTTTTGTTTCTCTCTCTTTAGCCTATCTGCTGGATCAGCTGGCGGACAAGAATGCCACTACCCAGAATGAGATACTCGAGCGGATCACCGACTATTGCGGCAAACCGGTTACGGACTACACCAAGGATGAGTACGAGATTCCGTACACGTGGACGTTCTATCATGCCTTCTTCTTTGCCTTTACCGTTTGCTCCACGGTGGGTTATGGCAACATATCGCCCACCACATTCGCGGGGCGCATGATCATGATAGTCTACTCGGTGATTGGAATACCGGTGAATGGTATACTCTTTGCGGGCCTGGGCGAGTACTTTGGGCGCACGGTAAGTGGCGGGGTGCCAGGGTGATCCATATGCAGTTTGATTTTCAAGAATCTCCCGTGTTTAGTTCGAGGCCATTTATCGTCGTTACAAGAAGTACAAAATGACCATGGACATGCACTATGTGCCACCACAATTGGGACTGATTACCACTGTGGTCATAGCTCTGGTGCCAGGCATAGCTTTATTCCTGCTGCTACCCGCCTGGGTGTTTACCTACTTTGAGAGTTGGCCCTATTCCATATCGCTATACTACAGCTATGTGACGACCACCACCATTGGGTTTGGTGACTTTGTGCCCACCTTTGGTCCCAATCAGGTGAGTTTAAGGGACTAAAGCTCTTGAACCCCGCCTGACTCTCCCTCTCTGTCTGTTAGCCTCGTGAGTTTGGCGGCTGGTTTGTGGTCTACCAAATTTTTGTCATTGTCTGGTTTATCTTCTCCTTGGGTTATCTGGTCATGATCATGACTTTTATAACACGGTAAGTCGTACAAGATGTTTTAGAGCATGCCACGGGAACTGTTTTTTGTTGTTCGTTTTGCATGATCCTCATTTCATCTACCCATCCATTCGTTTCTACAGCGGATTGCAGAGCAAGAAACTGGCCCATCTGGAACAGCAGCTTTCCTCAAATCTGAAGGCTACACAGAATCGCATCTGGACGGGTGTTACCAAGGATGTGGGCTATCTGAGACGATTGCTCAACGAGTTGTATATACTCAAGGTCAAGGTAAGCGTCTGGCATCTCATAATCCTCTCAAATCTGGGCTAGCACTGAAAACAAAGTAAAAATGGCACAAAATCGAAAAACTAACCTGATCTTATGTATTAGTCTAATCTGGGAACTTTAACCTAATCAATTTGGATTGTAAGTGAAGCGGTTTGAGTATAGATTATTTATAAATGAAAGCAAGTTTGACAGCGCTGCACTTTGTTATACAGGTAAGACACACAATAATTGCATTCAAGCAGTGGTGCCCAAAAGGCCAAAAGCCTATCCTAAGGGATAAGAACTCATTATTCTGCCGATGTAGCAGCCGACACACACATAGAGAGAGATAATACGTTTGTTCCATAAATAGCATTTGTTTGTGTGATTGTTGCTCATGTTTGACGTCATCACGTTTAGCTTGTGTTTTGCTGCTACGCACACAAGCGCAAAGCATGATTGTGTGAGTTTGGGCACCACTGCTTTAAAGTAAATTCTTACCTCGGATTTTTAAGATAAAGCGAAGCGTAGCGCTAGAGATAGAGTATATTTCGTTTGGTTTGCTTTAGCTTATCTAAATCTTAACCCTTAAGCCTTGTCGGATTCCTCTAGGGCCTTACTTCAAGTTTACAAAAGATAGAGCCACCCGAAATATTGCCAAAATTAATATCCACTCCAGGCTAATGGCAGTCCTGATGGAGTATTCTCTCTAATACTCATTCTCCATGGTGAAATGCCAACATGTTGCTTCTCTGTTGACAACCAGCTAAGCTGACAATACAATGGACCATCTTAAACTAATTTCTTCTTGGTTGAATGTATGTGTCTTGGCTCTGTGAGACACATGATAGCTGCTATGAGAGACATGTGTTAGAAAGATTTAGCAATTAACAAGAGGAGGAAAAAAAGGAAGTACACACAGAACGAAATGAATGGGCGGGGGTGGGGAGGAATGATAGGGACCGGAAAGAGTGGAGAGCGCAGGAAGAGGGAAGGGGGGGGTTGGAGCGTTGGACGAGGGGAAAGATTCGAGAGCAACGGAGGAGGGGGTAACGAAAAAGGGGGCAAAATCAAATTGAATTGAATTTAATTGAACAGCGGCTGTCATGAGGTCAATTTGATTTGATATTTAGTTCGGTTGAACGAAACGAGAAGTTTTATACAAAGATATTGTTTCTTTAATTTTTGGGAAAGACTTAGGAAGCTATACGTTCCCAATAATGGGCAAGCAGTGCTATTTACTTGATATGGGCGCGGTATAAAAATATCGCTAGACCCAAAATTCACATCCACTTGAGGAAAGGAAATAATAGGTAAATAACTGCAGAATTTTCGAGCGCATAGAAAATTTGATTTGGGTTCTTTAAGACGGGATGGTGTACAGGCCAGCTGGGAATTGGAAACTGTCTACAAGATAAAACAACAAAATTTCTATAATTTCTAAAAATCTTGGACGCGGTCAAAGTCGCGGAGGGTTCAGCTTATATTTTATACATTCCATCCAGGAAATATTTCCAAAAACTTCTTTCGCCTATTAAAATGGTTTGAATGGCATCGAGAATTGGTTTTTAGTTTTGTGATATCTGTGTTCTCTGCTTTTTCCAAAAAGATTGAAATATGTAAGAGTTTAGGTCACAGCCGAACCGTTTCTACGGGGCTTAGCTCTGGAAGGGTTAAGGTCGGTGGCCGAAGCGTACTTCTATCAGACTTACCAAGCAGACACAGGTACCATACCTGGGAACAGTTCGGAAAATTGAATTCGAAACATTGTTCTCTTGGAAATGCTAAACTAAAGCAAAGACTACTAACTGAAACGGTTTCGAAAATGCTTAACCTAACGGAAAACTTAAAAGAAACATTGCGAACCCATCCAAAAACCGCGATCCCTCGCCAAAGAGAACGATAACCAAACCGTTGTGTCTTTGGAAATTCGGAAATTCTCTTGGTCCTTCGAAAATGCTGATCCAAACACAAAAACCACAAAGAAAACAGCGAACCAAGCTGGTGTTCTATCGAAAATGCGAAACCGAACCATTATGAATTTGATTCTTCCATTTACTTGATCTCTAATAAAGTTATATAAGGAATCCGACTGAGCGAAAGAACCAATTTTGGATTAGCTGATTAGCCTTTTCTTTTATGGGCCCAAACTAACTTGACTTAACCCAACTCAGCTCTAAATTGTTCCCTTACTTAATTATAAGCGGGAATGCCTCATCAAGCGTCGTTTTGTCTCCGTGTATCTGTGTATCTCCAATGTTTGACTAAGCGGGCGTTCATTAAATCTCTCTAACTTTTGGAGTAAAATTTAATTCAGGAACATATATTTTCTATACTTTTAATCTAGCTTTGTCGAAAGGGAAATAGAACATGCACAAAGGTTAAGATTAAGAAGGAGACGAAGAAGAGCCAGCGTAAGTAATTCCACAGATCTTTCTCCCAGTGCCAGTGCTCAAAGCCCAGTTAACCCAACTACTTTGACAAAAAACAGACGCTAACCCCTGCTAATCCCTCTCTTTACATGTACACCACCACCTACCACACACACACACATACACACGTTCTAATCCCTCTCAGCCCGTCTACACCGATGCAGATTTCGCCTACACTCTGCCCCGCTCGGCCAGCTGTCCGGAACTCAGCATGTACCGCGTGGAACCGGCTCCGATTCCCAGTCGCAAGCGCGCCTTCTCCATGTGTGCGGATGTGGCTGGCTTGGATCAGTCGGGCATGTTGATACATGCCAGCTCCGATACGGAGCTCAGCAAATTCGATCGCGAGAAGACTTTCGAGACAGCGGAGGCATATCGCCAGACCACAGATCTTTTGGCCAAGGTGGTAACGGCTCTGGCCACGGTCAAGCCCCCGCCGCCGGAGGCTGATGATGCTGCCCTGTATGGTGGCTATCACGGCTTCTCTGATTCTCAGATCTTGGCCAGCGAATGGTCCTTCTCCACAGTAAATGAGTTTTCGGCACCACCGCGTCGTCCACGTGGACGCGCCTGTTCGGACTTTAACATAGAGCCACCACGTTGGCGGGCCCAGCGTCCTTTGAGGGCTCCGCATAACGAGTGGACGTGGAGTGGCGATAACCAGCAGATCCAGGAGGCTTTCAATAAACGCTACAATGGCGGTGAGTCCTACGTGGTGCACCTGGAGCCCGATGCAGGGGACGAGCAACTCAAGAAGGAGACAGCTACAGCAGGGGGACGCGTTAAGAAGTTCTCCATGCCGGATGGCCTGCGTCGTCTGTTTCCGTTTCATCGCAAGCGCCCCTCGCAGGATGTGGAGCGCAAACTGTCGGTGGTTTCAGTGCCAGAGGGAGCGGGTGCACTGCCACCGCGTTCCCCGTTGGACTACTACAGCAACACAGTCACAGGAGGAGCCAGTCAGTCATATCTACGCAATGGGCGTGGTCCCCCGCCGCCCTTCGATGCGTCCTCCGGGCTAACCAATATGGGATTCCAGCTAGACGACTCGGAACAGGCTACCTTCAATTCGAACGCCACCAATGCCACAGCAGCCACAGCTGCAGGAGGAGGAGGAGCAGGCGGCGCTTACCAGCGTAGAGTAGCAGCTGCAGCCAAGCGACGCCGCGAATCCATTTACACTCAAAATCCGGCCCTATCCGCTCGCCGTGGTAGTATGTTCTCACCCACCGCTTCGGCTCTGTCCCAAATGCAAATGCGTCGCGGCAGCTTGGCCACCAGCGGTTCCGGCTCCGCGGCCATGGCTGCAGTGGCCGCACGTCGTGGCAGCCTCTTCCCAGCCACAGCCGCCACCACCAACTCCTCATCCTCAGCCGCCTCCATGCCACGTCGCTCAAGCATTTTCTCCGTGACCTCCGACAAGGATATGGATGTGCTGGAGCAGACCACCATAGCGGATCTCATACGCGCTTTGGAGGTGGTGCACACGCATGCGGTGCTGGATGAACAGCAGCAGGCTGCCCAGGTGAGCACCAAGATGGGAGGCAAGAAACAGCGCAAAATGGGCAACGCCGGTCTTGATCCACCGCAGTTGCCGCCCATTCTGTCCCTCTTTGCCGGGGATCAGACCCGCTCGCTGCAGGCGGCTGCGGCCAATCGTCTGTACGCACGTCGCTCTACCATTGTGGGCACCATGTCGCCCAGTTCGGTTGCTAATTCCACCATGCTCGAACCGCCGCCCAGCTACACGGAACGAGCCCTGGGACAGAGTCCAAGTCCAGCTATGGCCACCTCGGTGACACCGGTGTTGGCTCAAAGCAAATTCCGTCGTCGTTTCAGTGTGCGTCCCACCGCTCTACAAATACCACCCGGACAGGCCCCCCCACCGGGTGCCAGTCTCAGCGAGAGCAACTCTTCACAAACCGCTCTCCAGCGTCGTCTGTCGCTGCGTCCCTCGCCCTTGGCGCGTGAACTGTCCACCACCTCGTCCAGTGGTGCTGCCCTGGCTGGCGATGAGGGCGGAGCCTCGGCCACACGTCTTTTGCCACTCACCTCACCCACACGACCCAGCACCAGCAGCACCCACTCGCCGCTATCGAGGATTGTGCAAATATCACAGGCCCAGCGCAAGAGCAGCATGCCCAGCATGGCACCAGGCGGGCCAGCGTCGTCCGGGGACAAGCCGTAGTTGTCTCAGTTGTGATTACACTAGGTTAACTCGTCTTATCTAATTCAATTGTTGTAGCTTGTAGTTTATCCACCTTAAATCTAATCCTTAAGGCTGCCAATAGAAAGGAATATGTTTAGCTTAAGTATGTTACGTTATGTTTTCTTTCCTTTATTTTTTGTTATACTATTTATGATCAACCTAATCCTAATCCTACTCTTAATCCTTATACATATATTTACACTGAGCAGATGCCAAAAGTTGCCAAGCAAAGGGCTTTACATGAACAAAATTCCATATCTTTCCTAGGCTGTATTCAGCAGTATATCAAATATTAATTACCAATTTTACCTATACGCTATATACATACATATATTTTATCAATTAAAGATTATTTAAGTAGAAACCAGAGTTCTAAAGTGAGTTTCATTTTTTTTAATAGAGCGCTCTTCGAAACACTTAATAAAACAATTTTGAAAAAAAAAGCCAAAGCTGGTTCTCTTGCATACAAATTTGCTCTGTTACTAAATAAAGGATGGAGTTGTACTTAAATTGTATAATACTAAAAGTTAAAAGAAAATGGCAACGCCAGCACACTGCAGTTAGGCAACACTGTAACTCGATAAATGCCACTCAGATGAGTGCTCAGGCCAAATAGACCCGGTTCTATTTCGTACTATTTCTACTCAGACGCCTTTTTACACGGTCAGACGGCAAATCAGAAGAAAACTCAGATGAGTGATCAGGTCGTGTAAATAGAGCTTAAGGACCATTCTTCAGATATAGCCTGGTCGCTGTCTTTCCTTCTCTCAGTTGAAAGTTAAACTGTTTTTGCATCATTTCTCCAACTCCAAATGGGGGTAGGTTGCTCATTACTTGAGAACTGCTTATCCGATCTTTATCATTTATTCGGCAAATCGATACATTTTGCTAAATACTAACTATCTCTAAAAGGTACGAAACGTCTATCTTTAAAACTGTAGGAGATATAACGTTTTTTCCGAATTGCGAGGGCGGGAGGGGGCGTGGCAAAAATTGAAATTAAACTTGATCTGCCTGCAAGTATAAGAAGCATTTGTCCCATACATGTCAAACCTCTATCTCTTACCATCTCTGAGATCTGTTTGTTCATTCGGACGGACGGACAGACAGACGGACATGGCTATATCAACTCGGCTGTTCAAGAATATACATACTTTATATGGTCGGAAATGATTCCTTCTTCCTGTTACATACTTTTGCACAAACTTAATATACTCTATGTACCTTCGGTACAGAGTATAAAAAAAACTTCTCGTAGCTGTGTCAAATGGCATTGAATGGTACAGGGAAGAAAAAATATCAATAAAATATTTGATCCTGATATTTTCTTTTTAAGCGAAAATAAATCGACTTCGAAAATATCCCATGGATTCCAAAATACGATAGTTAACTATCCAGGTCAAATGGACACCAAAAATGTCCTAAGGATCATCAATAACTATCCTTTTTTCCCAGTGTAGGATTTAGGAAAAAATCAAGTAAAAATTTGCAGGTGTAAAGTTAAATTAATAAAGATAGTGCAAAAAATAACCGAAAAAACGGGAATAAGTAGTGAGGAATTGTTTACCAGGTAAGAAAATGTTTGCTTTTATAATTATTTGCATATAATTAATTTTGCTTTCTTGCAGGTTGGGTGAAATGGATAAATTAGTAGGAGAACACGAATATTTTGATATTTCGGCAATAAGCAATTTAAATTTGCAGTCGGCTTATGTGCTACAAGTCGATGATGGATTTCTGCAACAACTGCCCGGTGGTCGAAATGTGCGATACCTCTTAATTGGTAATTAAATAATTAATAAAATTTTTTTTTTTTATTTCAATTTCCTTTTTTTTAAGGTTTAAAAGAATTAGACCTGAAAAATTTTGAACATGACGTTATCTCTAGCTTTTCATTCAAAACCGTATGCATAAAAATGTGGAATATAAAGAAAATCAAAACTCCACCTGAACTGCAAGAGTTCCTGGACGGGGAAGAAAGCAATGAAGATGAAGAAGACGAGGATGAAAAAGACGAGCGGGACTATGTGATAAAAATACTCAGATTGATTTTGACATTTTGCAAACAGCATACTCAAATTGTGGGTATTATCTCCGACCGCTACTACACTTTTCCACGTACATTAATTCCGCATAATATGAATATCGCTCTGGTTCCGGACTTAACCCACATGCAGAAGCATTTAGTGAAAGTAAATTATCCATATGCAAGCATTTCACTTAACCACATACGAACGGGTTTCTTTTGTAAGGAGGATTATGTTGAAAAAATTGATAAAATTCTCGCTAAATGCCATCATGCAAAAATACAAGGGTCAAAAGATAATTATGAAGTACTCTTAACTGCATTTAATGAGCTCATGAGCAACACATTTCGCATATTGCCTGCTTCTAATCTCTGTAATTTTAAGGATGCAACAAATGATGCTATAGAATTATTTATTACTTCAGCGCAAGCATTTTCAGCTAAGCACAGATATAGAACGTGCAAAAAAAATAATGAAGAAATCAAAAGTGTTGCTCTCGCCAACTTATGTTTATTAATAATATTTGAAAATGAATCTAAATAAAATACAACTAATCGAGTATAATTGGAAATTAAAAAAATCATAGGGTATATGGAGTTTTTTTGTTTTGCATACTTTTTGGCATTTTTGGTGTAAAGCATACTCTTAAGCTTAATTGTTTTGTCAACTGCCTACTTTTCGGCATTTTTATTAAAAGCTGGTAATTTAATTAGTATAGCATACTTTTAAGTGGCCTACTTTCAAACAGTACTGGTTGAGACAGTACTGGTTGAGACCATATGGGTTGAAACAGTATGGGTTGAGACAGTACTGGTTGAGACAGTATGGGTTGAGACAGTACTGGTTGAGACAGTACTGGTTGAGACCATATGGGTTGAGACAGTACTGGTTGAGACAGTATGGGTTGAGACAGTACTGGTTGAGACAAGCAATTTTCGAATTCAAATTTGAATTATTACCCGAATTTAAATTCATAATTGCGAATGTATCCATATAAAAAAAGCCCTTTGGCGATCCCTTAACCCAGGGATTAAACTTATTGGGGTGAAATAAATAAATGGCAATGAAGCTTATTTACTTTACAAATCGTAGATTAATCAAGACAATTTTACTAAACTAACATAAAAGTCACAATTCACAACCAAACAATTTGCCTTTCAACGGTTGGTACGGTTCGGCAGAGTATTCCCATCATCAAATTCATGGTCTGTCTTCTACTTGGCCTCATAGGAGCCATGCTTTTGTTTGATTACCCAAAATGAGTCCACTATTTCACCCTGTTTGTCATCAGAAACCTGCTCAAAGTGCAGATGCGTGCCATTGTGTGCCTTGAGGCGTGTATAACCATAGTCCTGCAAGAGATTATCACATTAGTTTATCATTTAAGGACATTATTCTGTTACTCACATTACTGTGATAGGCATTCCATTCGGGTAGATCCTTTGAGAACGGTTCACGTTCCTCTTTACAACCAGCCGATCCTGTTATAATCTGTATGGGCGCCTTGGCATTCGTATAGGGTTGCTCCCGACTGCCGTTGTACACCTTAAAGTCATAAATGGGCCAGAGACGTGTATAGAAGTGCTCATGGGCAAAGATTTCCACATCCACGCCATGCTTATAAAAGAGATCCTCCAGTCCAAACCATTTGAGCAGTGGTAAACCCTGACGTATGTATGTTTCCAGCTTGCCATCACAGTCGTATTCCTTCTCATCGCTACAGTACATGGGCCGATGGCCGTAGGTAATAATCCAGGGACGTTTGGCACGATTCTCGGGCAGATTGGCCTCGCTCAGATCACGTTCAAGCCATTCGAATTGTTTGGTCAGCAATTTGAGGCCATAATTGAGAAAGTAATAGACCTCTGTCGAAAAGGACACAAAGTGCACGGGCCCCAAATTGAAGCTATACCACAAGCTGTCCGTGCCGCCAGGCATGCTGAACCGAGCACGATAGTTGGAGAAGTTGCTAAGTAAATGACCAAGAAATGACATGTTAGAAAAACAGTTGGAACACCCCTTCCCACTGGCTTACTATTTCTCCTCATGATTGCCCGGACACACCATATATGGAACATAGGCGGCCACCGTTTCAATCTGCCGCATAAAAGCATCTCCCACTGCCGCATTCGAGGTGTCCATATCATAGGCAAAGTCACCCACATGTATGATAGCATCGTACATGCCCCGCTCCGTATCCTGTTGCAGGCGACCCAACGACTGGGCATTCTCATTGCCCATATCTCCGAAAATGGCCAACGAGGGTGACCAGTTCTCACCAGCGGGCGGTGTTTTAAAGCCAAAGACAGGCGACCAACCGAGATCACTGCCACAGCTATACTCGTAACGTGTGTCCGGCTGAAGATTCTTTAAAGTCACTCGATGCATGTACTGGGTACGCGCCCTATGTCCACCATCCACAAACCGGCTCCAGCTACCGCTTACAGTGTTGAGTTTATCATGGACATAGTTTTGGGCATAGTTGACCAGCGAAGCATTGGGTGAGCCACGTGTAGACCAGGTAACCACAATATCGGTGAGGCTATCTGTAAGGCAGGAATAGCAAAGGGTTGGAAATGATGTGGAATGCATAATTGACTGTTTATTTCGATGATTAAATCAAATGAGGTTAGCTTAAGGTTAATAAAATACAAAGTAATAAGTACATAAGATATAGAAGGTATAGAGTTGTGGCACACAGCATTAAATCGGTCTTATACAAAGTCTTTTACTGTGAATTTAAAGAGCCAAATATATCTTTAAGCATGAGACTTTATATGGGAAGGTGAGGTCGGTCTTTATACAAGATTTTTTATTTTGTGACAGTTTTTGTTATCAGGTCTGTTTCCATTTTTGAGTGGATTTAAAAAGAAAAACAATTGGAATTATAATTCTTTTTCATAATGATGTAATCTGGGATTTCAATGGGGCTCCTCAATTCGTTCAATGAAAGTAAAAGCAATTGACAATTTAGGATACTTTTTTTCTAAATTTTCTTACACCGACGTTTTCCAGAAATCTCTAGAGTTTTAGGGGTCAGTTGTTTTTGAAAACAACCAATAAAAATGTCGGTGTTCAAATGTCTTGGACTTCATTTTTCACAGTTAAGTTTGGACAAGGGAAACAAAAATCGTGACAAGAGTTTTTGAAATAATCCAATCCACTTTTGATTTCTGATGAAGCGAAAGCCTTAGATCAGGTTATATTTTATTGTACCGTCGCTCTGGAAGCTTAGAGCTGATCACATCGTTCGAGGGAGGGCTCCAAGTATGCCTTTTCCAAAGCGCACGTGTTTGACATGCTAGAATTTTTCAAGGTTCTTCCGGTCTTAACCTAAGATTTGATTTGTAAACTAATTAAGACTAATTAACACGGTGAAGCAAACTTCATTAAGTTTATCGTGAAGTTTTTGTTTGTAGAGAAGAGTTATAGGGGGCAGTCAAAGCAGCCAAAGCTTCATGGCCTCTGCTGACGATTAAGTTTTTGGATAGTTCCTCTTTGCCAGGGTTGAGTTTTTGGTCCATCGATAACATGAACTGAATTTTGCATACATGCGTGAATTTTGCCAAAAGGGTCTCTCCTCTCACAATCAATGAGAGACAGAGAGCGTAGTTGAAGGTAGTTTCGGTACCTCAATTCAATGTGGTCGCACGAACATGATTGTTTTCTTACACAGGCAAACGGTGGACTGTTTTTTGCGACCTCTGGTCTCACAGCAGTTCAATAAATTTACAATGATTTGCACTTCATTCGCAGCCTCAAAGTCTGAGATTCCTGGAGTCCTTTTTGTGACTTCAATTGTGGCCTTTATTCAATTTTATTCATTTTTACTATTGTTAAATAACAGAAAAGAACACACGCTGTCGATTACTCTCTACCGATTGCTGGCCAAAAAAAGGGTTACAGTGTGATAGTTATCGGAATGTACGAACAAGAGGAAAAACTTCATGAGGCACATTTCATGGTGTAAATGCAAGCGCAGTTTTGAAGATGCTTCATTCAAAATCAAAGAGAGTTTAATGAAGCAATTAAGCACGGACTAAAACATCATCATCAAAAAACGGTCAATGACCAACAATATTCTTTTAACACAAACATTTAAGTCTAAAATACTGCTTATTGTTGCGAACAATAGCGTGATAGTTTGATTGAACATTTCATTTTTGTATTACCAATTGATTGTATCGCGCACAAAAATTTATCCACATAATTTTGTTAAATTTATAGGTACTATAAATAAAAATGTTCATAAAGCAACATAAACTGCATATGCGTGCTATCCTGTCTATATTTTCTAGCTAAAATTTGTTGTTGGCGAGTGCAGACCTGCCACAACAACATCATATATGTCTCTCTTCTCTGTCTCAGATGTCTTTCGCAAGCTCGAACGCAACAACAAAGTTGCTTAGCGTAGGTTGCACTCGCACACATACACAGAATTTTATTGTAGTTGCTCTTGCTTAAAATATATTTAGTGCATTAGTATTTCATTTCACGCGGGCGTATGTTCAGTTTGGGCACCCCTGCTGTAAGCAGTCTCGGTATGTGAGGCCAATTACTGACTTTGTAGTACAAATTCTTGTTCCCTAGGAATTGGTGAGATTGCCCCAGATCAGCACCATTAAAGAAGACATGACATAGTTTCGGAATGTCCTCTTTGTTTTAATTGGAATGTTAAAATCGAAAGAAACGCAAATAAGAGAGGCTTTAAGTCTGATACGCTTACGCTACATTGTGCGGATTAAGACCGTGAAATTGTCAAATATAAGGTAAAAATACACTCTAAGATCTTACATTTTCCTTGTAGGAATTGCTAGATCCTAACTGTATTTAATTGGAAAAATTAATTAAAATTGGAAATACTTAAGCATGATTCTCGAAATTCTATATAGATTTTAATACCTGGATGCAAAAAATCCATTATAAGACCCATAGTATAAATATTTTTAGTATTTGAGTATAAGACAAAGTATATAAAAACCATAAAAGACCCAGTTGACTCAACTCTGTTCTTAAAATAGCCATTGAACTGCTTGAATTAGGTAAAACTTGTCATCAAAATGTAACTTGTAACTTTAATTTTAGAACTTCACTTAGGTTTTCCTCTCGTATAAGACTTTGTATAAGAGCAAAAATGTCACTTTAGTTTAGTTTTCTCCCCGCATTTGTGCCTCTTTTCCGTTACAATTAGAGATGTTTCCTTTCAATTGGTCGCCTTATACGGTCCATGGCGGTCCTTTATCACCCAAAAGCTGTCAATCACTTGACCATTCTTGTCATCCGACACCTGTTCAAAGTACAAATGACTCGCATTGTGCGCCTTCAAGCGTAAATAGCCAAAGTCCTGACTATGAAATGCACTCCAGGGTGGCATCTTCTTAAAGAACGGTTCACGTCCCTCCTTATTGCCGGCTGCACCCGATATTATGTGTACGGGTGCACCGGGATTCACATATGGCTCCGCCAGTGACCCATTGAACACGGTATAATTGTACATGGGCCACATTCGTTCATAGCAATGCTCGTGGGCCCAGATCTCCACATCCACGCCATAGTTATAGAAGAGCGGCTCCAATCCGAAATAGTTAAACACGGGCAGGCCCTTCCTAACCACCGTCTCATGGTTGGCACAATCATCGCCATTGTCATTGCTGCAGTACATGGGTCGGTGACCGAACGTAATGATCCAGGGTCGCTTGGCCCGATTCTCCGGTTTGCTGGCCTCCATTAGGTCCCGCTCCAGCCACTCGTACTGCATCACAATCTGCTTAAGACCGAACTGGGTGAAGTAATAGAACTCGGTGCTAAAGCCAATAAAGTGCACGGGACCCAGATCGAAGCTATAGAACATGTTCTCGCTGCCCCCCGGCATGCTGAAGCGATTGATGTAGTGCGAGAAGTTGCTGGGAGTTGGATGGAGGAAGGATTAGCGGGATGTACGCACGTCTGGGGCAACTGCTGGCACTTACTACTTCTCCTCGTGATTGCCCACACACACCATATAGGGCACATAGGCGGCTATGGTCTCCACCTGACGCATAAACTCATCACCCACCTCGCCATTCTCGTTGGCCAAATCATAGGCAAAGTCACCCACATGTATGATGGCATCGTACAGGCCCATCTGTGTCTCGCGCTGCAGGGAAGGCAGGGAGGCGGCATTGGTCACGCCCATGTCGCCATAGATGGCCAGCGAGGGTGACCAATTGCTGTGATTGAAATTGGTGCGAAACCAGTAGGTGGCCGACCAGCCCAAATGGCTGCCACAATGATAAAGGTATGTGGTATTTGCCTTCAAATGTGGTAGAGTCACCTGGGGGGATCGCAATGATGATTTGGAGTGCAGTTGATGGATGGGCGGCTACTTACACGATGAATATACTGAGTGGCCTTCTTGGGACCGCCATCAACAAATTTAGTGGGCCCAGAGGGAGATTTAGCCAGCTGATGTAGCCCATTGAAGCCATATTCGCAAATGGATGCATTGGTATTATCACGAGTGTTCCAGGTCACCACAATATCAAGCACCGTTTCTGCAGGCGGCAGGGTTAAGGGTTGTTTTTATATTTGTCTTTAAAAATCTATTTTGATTTACTGTTATAAGAGTTCCCATTCAATTTTGCACCTTTTTCTATTTTTAAAGCGGTTCGAAAATCCGGAAAATCTGAGATATGTTTCTGAATCACTTTTCTTTTTTTAACTTGGGCTATAAGCGAGGAAGATATATAGTTTTTTTTCCAGGTTCGAATTAAGAACCAAAAAAAATGTATTAGAAATTGTTGTCAAATTTTTCATACTAATATTTTTGAGATTACAAAAATGGCCATAACTTCCTCAATCTTCAAGCTACAGATATGTTCGAGCACTCAAAATGTTTGGAAAATATGGCCTTTCACATATATATATTTTTTGAGAATTTTTTAAGGATGGGTCTTTTTTTGCGTAAGAACTAAAAGTTTTTGAAAATTGAAAAACTTTGTTTTTCAAGAAAGGTAAAAAATAAAAAAATTTTCAAAAAGGGCTTTTTAATCCTGCACATTTGGAAAAAAATTGCCTAGCTCTATCTTAAACCGTTTTCGAGTTATTGAAAATTTAAAAAATTTACAATATAACACTTTTAAGCGTAGAACTTCCGCAAAAGAGCTCCAAAAAAGCTCACATTTTGGGGTTAAGCTTCTCTCATAATAAGCTTCCTTTGGGCCAATTATCATTCAATTCGGAGACATCATCCCAGAAAAAAGTTTTTTTTGTATGGAATGCCCCATATATAGTTTATAGTGTCGGAAATGAATATTTCTATGCGTTGCAAACTTCTGGGCAAAATTATAATACCCCTTGCAAAGGTATAAAAACGGCAAGGTAATCAACACAATTTCTTAAAATCTTGAATGCTGACAAAGTCGCGGCGGGTTCAGCTAGTAAATAAATATATCAAGTTGAGCCACACGAATGCAATTGAAATGCTGGCTCTAAAGCAGCGATGGCCAGGGAGTGCGAGGCCGAATGGTGAGAGAGTATTGTGTGCGAAAATAAAGCGCTGAGAATTTGCTTTGACCTTATCGTTTCGAACTTTGGCGAGCGAATGACGGTTTTCTGCTCTTTTGGTCTCAGCATCGGCAAGCGTTCGGGTCGTGTACGTGTGAATAGCGAAATTAAATTTTGTTTGCGTGTGGGACCTTAGCGTTAATCTGTATTTTCTTGTCTTGGGAATTATTTGAAAATGACTGCAATGACGTGAATATGTACAGATTTAACGCTCTATTTAGTGCTAAGCTAATTTTAAGATACCGAATGAAGGTCACACCGCAGACCCTGTAATTAAAATGTTCGAGACACAAGGATAGAAAAAGCTGTATCGACAAACCATGTAGAGATATTGTAAATAGGAACCAGTGTGTAAATAGTAGTAAAAAATAGTATAATAGTAGTAAATAGTAAAACCTTCGTGTGCAATTCCCGAATTGTGAGTGCATAGCTTTAATAACTTTAGAAATTTGGATTTGGACCTAACTGTTTTGGACACAAAAACAACCCAATTTGTAGGGGAATTGCGTATAACACCATATGTGTTTCTGTCCTTCCTTTTTTTCTTTTAAAACGGTTTAAAGAAATGAGGCTCTCTTTTCTGATCCACATTCTGCATAGCGAGGGCATAAGGTGAAAATAAAACCACTTGTTCTTGTTTTTGGTGTTTTGGGTAATTTTCTAAAAGGAATTTTCGTTCAGGTTGTTACACAGAAAGAGACACATTTTAAAATGAGATTCACATAAATGCTTAGTTTAAGGCTTCGTCACCAACCAATTGGCTAATTAAAATTACAATTACAGAGAAAATGTGCGAATGTGCGCTAGTAATACTGCCAGTTGCCATCCCCATTCTACTGGGTTACAGCTTAGCATAGCTTCCATGCTGGGATTTGATTAACCAAAATCTATCAATGATGGCTCCCTGTTGATCATCGGACACTTGCTCAAAATACAAGTGCGTACGATTGTGTGCCTTTAGCCGGGTATATCCATAATCCTGACTATGGAATGCACTCCATTCGGGTATTTTACCCTTGAACGGTTCACGTCCTTCCTTGCAGCCGGCCGAGCCTGTTACCAAATGCACGGGAGCACCCGGATTCTCATACGGTGCGCCGAGCGAGCCATTTCTGACACGATAATCATAGATGGGCCATAAACGCTCATAGGAATGCTCATGGGCCCAAATGGCCACATCCACGCCATATTCATACAGCAGCGGTTCCAATCCAAACATATGCACAAAGGGCCAACCGACGCGTGTCAATGTCTCCGAGTGTGTGCAATCGTTATCATTCTCATTGCTACAGTACATGGGACGATGGCCATAGATGATGATCCAGGGACGTTTTGCACGATTCTCCGGACGATTGGCCTTCTCCAAATCCTGCTTAAGCCATTCGTATTGAAAGACTAAAGACTTGACGCCGTAATTGAGGAAATAGTACACTTCTGTGGAGATGCCAATAAAATGCACGGGTCCCAAATCAAAGCTGTAGAACATGTTGTCCGTGCCACCCGGCATACTGAAGCGTGCACGATAATTGGAGAAGTTGCTGCAAGTTGGAGCAGTAAAGATCAAAAGTTCTTTTGATTTCTAAACAGGATTGTTGACAGTTCGAATGGAAGATAAATTGTGCATTTCCGAAAATAAATAAGGCTCTACCAACTACCTTTCTATATCGAAACTTGAATCTTTTTCGTTAACACCTCAAACACCCATACACTTTATAACGAGTCGTTCAACTCCTTGTTATTGACCTTTACTTTCAAGAATATAAATTCTGCCTTACAAGTTGTTGAAATGGCAATTTTCCCAGCAACTGCCTTCTTCAATGAAGGGTGTTAATATATACCCCAAGCTTACTCATATGCCGAACAGCGCAATGGCAAGCGAATTAGTCGCTGTGATATCAGACCAGCGTCATCTTTAAAAGAAGAACTTAAAAAATTGATCGTGAGTATTTATTTATAAATTTGTCACATATTACTTGTAAGAATCCTGAACAGTTGGAACTATTCCCATTTCAAAATAAATAGTGCTCAAACTCATCCTGGCGTACCATTGGATTTGGCACATGCTGCGTTGGACCTCTCTGCTTCTTTCGCTTTAGTCTATTTCGAAGAATATTTCCAGCTTTGATTTAGTGTCCAATTTTCTTTATCACATATGCGATAGTATTGTCTGATACATTTGCCTATTGTAAACTCTTACACAAAAGCCAAGCTTTGCTCACTTTCAATTCCAGTAAGTGTTAAAACATTCTAACTGGCCAAAGTCTTTTTCAATCAAAGTTTTTATCTTCCGACTACGCGGACAATTAGATCAACGCCTCCCATACAGCAAATGGTTTAATTTGAGAGCAGAGCCTTTGGGAACAGCTCCACCGTAGTTGGATTTTTTCTAAGGTCGTTTTTGCTACAAACAGTGCTATTTAAAACACTGGGGCGTTCAGTTCGATCTTCAATGTTCTCGTCATCTATGGTATTAAGATGTGTTTCATAGAAATAGATAGAAACCGCTTTCGGCATCAGTACAAAAATCGAGTTCGTCTTCGCTATCCACAGCTTCAAAAATTCTAGAGATTTGTGAAAGCGTTAGTCCCTAATCGGTCTGAGAGCAGCCCCACACCCGGGCCCGTATCAGCCAATTGCTCATAAAATGCGGTCTTCGCGAAGATCGAACGCCGAAGGTTAGCATAAGCAGTGAGCGAGTCAGTGGGAGAGAGAACGAGAGAAGGCATATAGATTGTCTAGTACATAGTTCCCCAGTGATAGCCCCGGGAGCACGAACTTACTTGCCGAATGTTTGCCGAAGTCACACTTCATTGTGTGTTAGAGAGAGACACAGTCACGTTCAAGCGCTCTCTGCTTGGGGAACCCTGGTCTAATACATTCATATTGTTGTCTCACAAACAAAGAGAGGCAGAGAGCGTAGTTGAAAGTTTTTTCGGTACCTCAATTCAAAGTGGTCGCACGAACATGGTTCATTTCTGACACAGACCCGATTTTTGCGACCTCCGCTATAAACACATAAAAACCAAACTCAAACATGTTCATCAAAATATCAACTGCACAGCTCAACTCACAAAAGCTGTTTCATGCATTTTTGCAATACTCTCAATTTACTCGGAATATACACCAAGAAACATTAGAACTTGACTGCACATGCCTTATGGTTATAATTAACTATTGTATTGTGAGCTTTTT
Organism: Lordiphosa clarofinis; assembly: GCA_018904275.1. Lineage (NCBI taxonomy): Eukaryota > Metazoa > Arthropoda > Insecta > Diptera > Drosophilidae > Lordiphosa > Lordiphosa clarofinis. The sequence continues at coordinate 1,026,222 of JAEIGQ010000018.1, forward strand.
CTTTTCAAAATAAATTTCTTAATAAAACAACTTGGCAAAACAACATTTTGATCAAAATTGGCGGGAAGAAAGAAAAATTGTTGTCTAAAGCACATGGGGGATAGTGTGACTTAATTACAAAAACTTAAAAATGTTTATTAAAGATGCACATGAAATAAACATATGTCACTTTCTTTTTATAGTTTACGAAATAGTCGGATTCAAAGGGATTTATGCGAAGGGCAGATATGCGTCACGGTCAAATAAAGGGTTAAGTTCATACGCATCGACTTTTAATAGTGCTTACTACTTTTTAATATCGTAGACGTAGAAACAGTTTTCCACCTTTTCTTAATATCGTTAGCATCGCATACTTTATATTAATATCAGAAACACCGTCTCCAATCACCTCTCAACCTTTTCTTTTAAAATCTCTCAATTTCATAAGCACCATTTATGATATCGTAAACAAAAACTGTCACTGTCTTACTCTTGCATTGCAGACAGACGTTATTATATGACTATACCATTAATGACAAATGTCTAGAACGCATTTACAAGGTTGATGACTTCGACATACGCTTTGTCACCAGTTTAAGCTACAATAGTCATATTTATGGTTATCTCTAACAAAGCGATGGGTGTTTTAGGATAAGTTCAAAGATGGTCCAAGGAATTTAACAATCCGTTTCTCACTAAACTACTAAATTTAGAAGGTATATTTTACAAGAAATGTAGTCAGGTACGACAGGACCGATTCTTGAATGTAAGTCGTCACCTTATGACCAAAAATATCAGAACCAACTTAAATCGGTTCGAAAGCATCTTGTTCATCTTCGCCCTCCGTGGTTTAAACTGGGATCTACCACATAACGAACAAAGACTACACTTGATCGATCTCCTAAGAACTAACTTTGTTATCAACTCCACAGCTGACTTAGCGGACGCTGTGCCTTAAGCACGTTGAAAACATCGACCTTGAGCCAGCTAAAAAATCCCAAATAAAAGAAATTTATCTCCGATCTATTCTGACCCAACATCATTATGAAACTTTTCCTTTGTCAAACTATTAATTAATAAATAAAATAAAAAAAACTAAGAAAGTCGATTAAAAGATTAACAGACTGGCTAAAATTATCGTACACAATATCTTTTAAAGAGTGTAAGTTACTCCTACAGCGTACTGTATGCAGAAATATATGCTAAAAAGCGGTGTTTATTTGCCGGTAATGTCCCTTTAGATGCTCTTCGAGGCTCTTTCCTAGATTTCTTGATTGGGCTTCCTCTTCTCACTAAACCAAAATATTTTATGCCAAGAAATACTACTAATCTAAGGGAAGTGCGCTGTAACAATAACTATTTTGTTATTCCTTATCAATTCCAATTCTAAAATTTTAACCTTGCCTTATCGTTTTGAAATTCAAAAGCCCATAAAAGCCATATCTTTGCCAATTTCTTGCACATTCATTTGCTATATCAACAATCCCTCCATAATTTTCCAACTACTCACAACTTCTCCTCATGATTGCCGGGTACCACCATGTAGGGCAAATAGGCGGCCACTGTTTCAATTTGACGCATAAACTCATCTCCCACGCGTGCCTCCTGCGTGTTCATATCGTAGGCAAAGTCACCCACATGGATAATGGCATCGTACATGCCCTGTTGTGTCTCCTGCTGTAGTCGCGCCAGAGATTGAGCATTCTCATTACCCATATCACCATAAAGGGCCAACGTGGGTGACCAATCCGAGTCAGCTGAGGCTACGGTACGGAATTGAAATAAGGCTGACCAGCCCAAGGAGCTGCCGCAGTGATACTCGTAAGTGGAATTTGGCTGAAGCTGGCTAAGTGTGACCTAAGTGAGGGAGAAACCAACCATCAATCTCTGTCCCTGCTGGCCTTGAACCATTTTGTTACTTGCCCTATGGATATATTGTGTGGCCTGTTTTCGACCGCCATCTACAAATTTGATGGCCTTGCCCTGGGCCCGCTGTTTAAGATGCCCCGCTGATCCGGCGTTTAGCAGGCTGTACTCAACCACGCTGGTCACTTCCGGTTCCGGAGGCAGGCTACGCGTCGACCAGGTGACCACAATTTCGCTAGCAGTGATCTCTAATGTGGGCGATAGGAAACGAAAAGAATACAAAGAACAAATTTGAGCAGTTTTTTTCCAAAAAGAAAGAATACACTTGTCCAACATGCACATTCAAGATCCAATTTTGCCAACTCAGAAATTTGTTTTCGTTTTTCTAAATCTATTGTTTATTTTATTTTTCGAGGCTCGTTTGTTATTGTTTTCTTATCGCTTCTACTGAATGTGGAACACAAGACCACTTTACCCCATTCCCGCCCCCCGCACACACACAATAAACACAATGAATCCGACTTCGTTGGGTGTCGAGTGACGTTTTTGGCGTTATCGCGTGAAATGATGGGGAATAAATGTACTGTAAGGTCTAATTTCTATATAACAAATATTTGTTTAATTGTAGAATTTTGTTTTATTATTTTAGAAAGTGATTTGTGGCTTCCGCTTTTATGAATATTCAAAGGAAAGATATATGAAGCCAATTTGGATTAATTAATTGAGCTTATACTAGAAGTTAAGCTTATGAAATAAGTGTTAGTAATTTGGAATGTATTGAATTATCACTCAGTTTAGGTACTTAAGTTTAAAAGTAAATGAATATAGATTACAGCCCTGCATTAACTGAATCAAAGTTCCCCTTGCCTTTGTTTTTGAATTGATCTGTCTATGATTTTCTACTCACAGCTCACAAAATTATGGATTCATGACATGAGCCATAAGCTATTTAATCTGTTTGAAATGGTACAACTCAGATCAGCTGAAGAAAGCAACTAGGTCAATCATGCTAAACTCAAGTAGCTCATAGGGTTCGTAGCACAACCGAAGTTAGCTTAGCCTTCTTGTTTGTAATTCAACTTCAGCACATTGAGTGAAAACAATGTAGCGTCAGCTGCTTAAGGCTACATTGGGTCCAGAGCCTATTTACATAGACTCCACAAATATGAAGTTAATTTGTCTACGCGCCGAATAGCAGAATAACTATTTATAACTCTTAAATGGTCCAAACACCGCGAAATTTACAAATTTGTCATAAGAAGATTTGATTGTAGACGGGTAAATGGGAAATGAAAGTAAATCGGTCCAAAAAAAAACGCGAAAATTGCCAAAATGTCATAATGTTTTAAGATTTTCGTAAAGATTTAATAGTTGGACATTGTTAAAGGAGAAATAGGAGATGTAGGCCAGCCGGTATAAAAAAATTGCGCAAAATTTTATAATATGATGAGTTTAACTTGTCATGAAGACGGGTAAATAGATAGATAGTGAAGATTGAAAGGTTCCAAAAAGGCGAAATTTTTTTAAAGTAATCACTTAAGCTCGGTTTTGTTTCCATGGAGTTCCTCAAGGTGTTCTATATTCTTTGCCATTGGTCATCCATGGTACATGAGCTTGATCTGTTTGAACCTTGTTCTCCTTAAGCTTGATCTGTTTGGAGTTTGATCTGTTTGGAGTTTGATCTGTTTGGATTTACTGGGAATTTGAGTTGACCAACTTGAACCAAAACAATTTCTGACATGAATTACTTCAACCGATTATTTCAAACATGAATTAAAGGGCAATTTGACTCCACTCATGCAGGGCTCTAATGGCTCTTATACTAGATCATATTGTGGAATGGTTACATTTTGGTAACAAAATTTAAAAGGAATTAAATTATTTTCGGATTATAATACACATTTGTAGGTATATTATATTTGAAAATAAAAAATTTTTCTTTACCCTTTCTGTCATTTTTGCTGCGATATTTATCTCTGTCTGCACTCTACGTATGCGTGTTGGTGGTTTAATTTCCAATTATGTAAATTTAGTGCGATATTTAGTCACAAAATTCCGCATAGCCGCCTCTGAAAATCGCCCAAAATTTTACCATAAAATGGAAAAAGTGTACGATGCACTTTCTTAACCAAGTATGAATTTTGATAAAAATAAAGTTCAATAATATTCTAGCGTTATTCGTTTGTAAACTGCTGAGATGCTAAATAATCACCCATAATTAAGTTAAAAAGAGCGAAAATTTTTGTAGTAAAAAGCTCGTTTATTAGAAAAATATCTCGTAAAAAAGATTTATTGTTGTTTTTTTTTTTCAGCAGAAATTATTAGGAATATTTTAAACTTGGGAAAAACAGAGATTTTTCTCGTTAAATCATTCCATTTTTTAATTAAAATTCAAAATAATTGATTTCATTGGTATCTTCATGCCAATCTTTAGGACAAAACACAACCTTTTTATTGTCATAAAATCGAGTGTAGTTAAATTCAATTCAGCTCCTATAAATATATGAAGAAATGTCGATATCTTATCTGGTTTAAAAGCTTACAAACTTGTGTACAGAATAAATATTTCGATTCCGCAATTTTCATTTCAAAAGTCGGACTAAAGATCGAATCTTCTTTGTAGCCTATGTACTCGCATATGAACGAAATTGCAAAATAAAATTATACTTCTCATTCTCAAAACGGACTTTAAACTCCATTTTGAATTTTTGTTCACGTATTTATCAAATATTAACCGGGTAGGAACGTAAGCCGAGTCTTACCTGCTAGGGACAGGTACGAGATAACCGCTTTGGCAGGTAATTTTGTTAATCACATTAAATGCATGGAAAAGTACCCAATTTAACATGCGAATACTATTTAAAGTTCCTTTCTCCTGGAATGATATACTCCTCACTGTCAGGCGGAATGACTGTGCAACCACATCTTCTAATCAGATTAAAGTGCAATCCTCATTTAATATTTATTACGGCGCACGCACACTCTCAGACACACTCACACAGTTAATTCTTAATTGTATTAATTTATTTACATAATAAAATACTCACCACCAAATGATAGATGCACTTGCTCCGGTTGATAGTGCACAATTTGCGAGGGTTCTTCAGTGAGGAGAGCCTGAGCCTGGTTAAAGCTGTTGCCGGTGAGGGCCAGCAGTGATAGAAGCAGCCAAGGCAAGTGCATTGCGAACGTTGTGTGTACTTTAATTTACAGCTACAATAACATTGCCAAATCGCAACTGCGTCGTGGTTACTACTTTGTTATAGCTTTTATTGTTGTTATTGTTGTGTTGGTGATTAGTTATATCGACTGCACTTGGAACGAGCAGCTGCTGGTGGCTCCGGGGAGTAGAAATACAATAATGATGATAATAAAAATATACAGCAATTTATAGCTGACTTCCACCTCTAAGCAATGTGTAATCGACTGCGCGACCTATCGATAGTTTTTATTATCGATAAGCAAATACGAGCAAGGTGGCCGGATCTCTTTAAAAATGTGGGTTGGCTCCAATTTTATTTAAAAAACGAGTGCGTTAAATCCCCGTCCTTGTTCGATCCAATGGATTCCCACCCAAAGTGATTATTCATTATTCTTGTTGCATATTTTAATAAAAATTAAATTAGAAAAAAAAATTTGATGAAAAAAATAAATTCAGCTAGGCTTGAACGTGTTTGGGTGCTTCTCTAGTAGACCGTTCCCGAGATGCCGGCTCCATAATTATAGCCACCACCTATAGGTGGCACACCGCCTAAGGCCCCTAAACCGCCACCCACCACACTGTTGCCATAGTTGCTTGTGTAGTAGCTGGAAGGATATCCGCCAGCACCGAAGCGGGTGTTGTAATAGGGATATCCTGTGCCGCCCACGCGGCCATTGTAGTAGGACAAGGCATAGGGATTTGAGTTGTAGGAGCCATAGCCTCCTAAGCTCGAACCATAGCCTCCTAGGCTGGAACCATAGCCGCCCAAGCTGGAGCCATAGCCTCCCAAGGCAGATCCATAGCCACCCAAGGCCGAGCCGTAGCCGCCCAAAGCGGAGCCATAGCCGGCACCCAATCCAGAGCTGTAGCCTCCATATCCTCCATATCCGCCCACTGCTGCACCATCTAACCCAAAGAAGAAAAATAAATATCATCAAGTCCATTTAGTTCCTATTTTGTCACCCTCACCTAAGCCTCCAATTCCACGAGATCCGTACGGATTGTAGTAGCTATCCACTCCCAGACCACTGCCGTAGCCTGCACCGCCATAACCAGCTCCCAATGAACCATAGCCTCCTCCATAACCATAACCACCAACATAACGCTTCTCCTGCTTCTTGTCCTGCAGTGGTGCATAACTGCTGGCCGAGCTAATCTGATCCTGATCGGCCGTCACCTGCTCCACTGCCGTCGGTACCTCATCGGCCCGGGCACCTAGCACCAAGCTGGTCGCTATCAAGACGAGCTGCAAACAGTTAAGAAATTAGGTAATCCATGTATAATCCTGGGGCTGGGCGCCTTACTAAGCACTTCATGTTGTGGACGCCTGTGTGTATGAATGTGTGGTCTGTGGGGGAGTGTGGTGGTTCACTTAGCTACTGCGCACGCGTCGCTTGACACTTGTCTAATGCTCCACAGAGCTCCACCAACGACTTTTATACCCAACACCAAAGCAGCGGCTGCCGCAAGATAGACAGAGAGAGGGAGTGGCTGAGAGTGAACCCGCTGACTAGGTGAAGTTCAAGCTTAGGCAAAGCCGAACTGTACGGAGAGAGTGGTGACACATGACACGAACTGATCAAGCGATGCTTTACATAAGATGTTGCTGATCATTTAAGGAAGGGGAAGGAAAAGTAAAAGAAGAGCACTAACATCGAGATCATCTCAAGATATTCTCGTTTAAAACTGAACGAGAAGGCTAAAGGGAGGAAAGAACTCGTACCGAAAGGAATATTTTAGCTCTCAACTTATTACGGTTTTGTTTCCAGATATAGACATGCGATCAAGGAGTTTCCGATTTTTGTACAGTATTGTAGTTTGCTGATTGTGCAATTTTGAGAGGGTTAAGTAAATAGTGGTTTAGTCCCAATAAAGCTATCTAGTCAAAGAATTAGCAATATGTGTATTTCGGAGCAACATCTTTTGAAGCGAAAATGGGAAAATGGGATCTGGACGTCCGTCTGCCCTAAAACTCAGAAACTAAATATAAGAGCTAAGCCACCAAATTTGGATTTTAGACTTCTATTGTCTGCACCCTGTCGTCTTTTATATAACAGAACACACGGTCACACTTTTTTATTAGTTCCATTTATTAAAATTGGAAATACAAGGATTTTCGAGTTTGTGCCAGGCTCCCATTTTGACGATGAAGAAAAAACTATTAGAAGAGGACGTATTGTTTGAAGTGTAGCCTTCTTTGGTTTTGATAAAGTGATTATAATACTGGAATTTTATTTTCCTGAAACTTGAAGCTTATCTTTATAGCTAAAAATTTCATCACAAAATCATTAAGCAGCATCTTTAATCATTCATTTTCAATGGATACTTCACTGAAAAGAATTTTACACTTGAAACACAGTTGGAAAACAATTACGAAACCAAACCTCTTTATACTCGAACGTATCGTAAGATTGTATGGAAGGTGAAACTTATATCTACGGCTACTAAATCCGCTTTCAGTAAAAGTGGAATTGCTCAAGTAGTTGAAAACGACAGGTCAATGTCAAGTGGATTCAATTCGTAGAAAAATAAGTCCTAATCCAGTAACCACAGATTTTCCTTACACCTTCCTTTATACGAAAACCGAAGTGGAAATGAGAGCAGAACTGATAGTTCAATAAATTCTTATTTCATTATGCGAATCTGTTTCAATTGTAAAGGTGTGTGATTTGCATTTGCCGAATCCAAGGCACCCAAAGAAGGTTAATTTTATAACAGCCAAAACTACAAAGCAAAACATCCGAGTCCTAATCATTCAAGCATTCAAAGAAGCTGATGAGCCTGCAGTTGCATTTCTACCAACTATAAAAATATGAGCAATATGAATAATATTTATTTGTAGACAATTAACTTACAATACATACATACTTAATAAATGGTACGATAAATTGAAATGCTTTTGCAGGTTTCTTTTTTATAGTGTTCTGAAACATACCACAAATATTAAATCGTATTGGGAAAAATGCAAAATCCGAAATCCAAAATACTGTAGACAAAATCGCTCGATCCAAAAGGATTTTAGATTTTCCTAAATTTTTTTGTCCTTCCCAATTTTTTTCCTCAATTTCGCTTGACTTCCTAATGTTTTATTTCCCAATTTTTTCCTAGTTTTTGACTTCTCCATATTTTGTCCTCATTTTCATTTCCAAATTACTAATTTCTCAGTTTTGTTTTCCTTATTTTTATTTCCGAGTTTTGGTATTGGGAATCTTATTGAAATTTAAAAAATAGATATATATAAGAAGAAGAAGAGCTAGTTTTTTTCAGAACTTATCTATTTTTCTTATCTTATCTTTGACCGAATAAAAATAATTTTTTTGTGATTAGTTTTGTATATATAATACGTTAGAATTATACCAGATGATGAGCTAGTGGATTTAGCACTAATTTGCATCAAAATCTCAATGTCGTTAAAAATGGTACATACGATATTTTCGAGCACAGGTGGCGGTATAGTTTATAATATCTACTACTAAACTGAACCTGCCCAAACTCTCTACTGGGTTTCATTATATATCTCTAATCAATTTGGAATCGTCTTGCTAAGTGTATTATTTTGAAAACTGCAAGCCTTTTAATTTTTTTTATAATTCTTCTTACCAAAGATTTAAACTCAAACGAGTAACGGTTAGCGTTACGTTTACAGTTTTGCTCAATCGCCAGAAATATTTTTCTCTCACATAAGCATGTTTAATACTTTTTTTTTTCATTCACATTCAGAGGAAGACAGTAACTTGAAAAAGGCAACAACAATATATGTGTGAATACTTACGTTTTCTTAGAAACATATTGGCATAACAAACAAAGGGAAAGATAAAGAAGAAGAAAGAGACAACGCAGCCAACTAAAATCTTTACCTACTTTTTCTTTCCTTTTATTTGTTCATCAAATACATTTAAAAATATCGAAATTTTTACCAGTGGAGAAAAAACGAAAAGTTACCCAGATATCTGATTCCGTTTCGGTACTGATAACCAGTTATATTAATAAAAGTCATTATAAGAAAGAAGAGAAGCTTGGCTTGGCCCCGTAGGAGGAGCTGTATAGCCAACATTTTTTTACATTTTATTATAAGAAACACATTTTTTTCAGCTACAAATTTAAAAGTGTTTTTAGTGGTTAAAAGTTATTATAAAATATGTTTATAAGGAAATCGGCTGAAATGGGTAAAGTGAAATATATCAAATTCAACAGAAAAATCGACCAATTTGCTCAAGTTCTATTCTAGTTACGATATGAAATCAATCATTTATTTAAGGGGAGGGGCCGTCATCAGCATGAACTACTTATGTATACATAGATCAATATTCCCACGATCTACGACAATTATCCAACACCCTCCCCCTTCCACCTTCCCCCTTGACCATTTGCCACAACAATAGGCAATGATGACAAATGCTAATTGAATCATTAACTTGACCCTGGGTATAACTAATTGCCCAACATAAAATAAAAACAAAGCGATCATATATCCCAAACCAAGTCCAGTTCAACGATTTACTTAGATAAATATTGGGGCTAAGTTGAAAAGTACGTGAGTCATTTTGACGTGCCGCCCACTGACACACTGGCAGGTACACACAAATGTACGTACACACGTTTTGGGTTTTCACTTTTCAAGCCAAAACTTATAAAAATCTGAGAAAAAAGAAAATACATTTTGTTTCGCACAAATTCGGGAGAAACTAGCGGGGTTTTTTTTTGGCAAATAGGATAACAAAGAGGCCAATTGTGAAGAGTAGATGGCAGCGGAGCGTAGAGAGTTGACACAGACTGAGTAGAAGGGTTCAGCTGGCATCTCCGGTTGTGACTCATTTGATGAATTAAGGGAATGAGAGTAATGGTCCGCTTCGAAGGACCGTTTCGTTAGAGCTTCGTACTTGTCTCTAAGATCCCGATACAGTTTCAACAACAGATACTGAGTAAGCGAGCGAGTGTGTGGAAATGGCAATATTGTAGTCGATAGTTACCCACATGTCGATCTTGTCATCATCTTGCCCTCCCCCCATATGCACATACTGATAGATTACATATATGAGTGGGGCCACATTGTTCGTCTTGTGGGCATGTGAAAAGTGTTAACTAACTGAGAGAGCTTGGCAACTGGCAACTGGCGGTGGCCCTGGTGGCCATGGTGGCTGAGAGTTTCACAGACAATGATTCTTTAAAGCTTATTACCAAAGCAGCTCGTGAATTTAGCCTCCAAAGCGGCGACATAATTTCTTAGCCAAATAAACACACACAGAAGACCGTTGGCCCAACCAACGTTCGAGTGGACACCATAAAGTCTAATGGAAGATGTGCCGTTCGAGAAGCTGGGCGTAGTTCTAATTTACAAAAACAACAATGTTGCATCATTCATCCCATTCACACGCCCCCCAATTATATTTACAAACAGATTTAATTATAATTGCACAAAAACTGAGTAAACTAGAAAATGAACGTTAAACCGCAAACGCAAGCCAGCCGGAGCAAATGAAGCAGCAAAATGTGCACCAAGCTGGGGGACACCACACACACACACACACACGCACATGGAGCTAGTGGGAATGAATACAGAATACAAAGCAAAACCATGGCCTTTTCCGTTGAACTTGCACTTTGCATAATTGCATATTACTTATCCGATCCCAAGACCACGGAAAGATTCACACAATTAGCCCAACATCTATGCAAGTCTGGTGCGAGCCACCATCAAGATCCGATCCCTGGGCGAGACAGACGTATGAGTATGCAAGACTGACCCTGACATTAGACAAAATAATGTTTTGATTTACCTTCAGTTGAAGTCGTTGTAAATCGATCAAATGTTAGTTAGTTAATGAAAGCATTCACAGGATCAACTCAGTTATTAAACAGCATACTTTTTGGGAGTTTACTACAATTGAAAGGGACCGAGACCAGCTCTTTATTGGTTCCTCATTATTTGAGCGCATCTTCAAAGGAAGCTTGTTCTTTATCCAACACTTTTAACAGTTCTTCTCTTCGGTAACCTATAAGCACCTTTCCTCTTTAGCAAAGATCATCAATAGTATTCATGTTCTGCGTCTATAGCCAATTGTATATTAAACAATTTTCATTACTCACAAGCAATACCTAACCTTCGACGGTTTTCTCCCCTATCACGAAATGGAGAGACTGAAATCGGCTTGAGTTTTGATTTTTTTCTTCTTGATTTTTGAAGACGAAAAGTGCTCGAATTTTAAAAGACAATAGATCTCGATTTCGAACTTTCGTGCGTTATTGCTAAGCAGCAAAATGCTAACTGCTAAAATTCTTAAGTATGATTTTGACGCCAGGTCGTGGTTATGCCTCATAGTCGTGTGGGCTAAGGTGCCGTCTACCGTGTGTGTGTCTAGTCTTCGAGGTCTCGAGTTCAAGTCCCAGTAAAGAATGTACAACAAAAAAAATAGAGGCAAGCTAACTTTGACTCGACCGAAGTTTATATACCCTTGGAGCTTGATATATGCCTGGCAGTTTGTATGGCACCTATAATATATAGTGGTCCGATTTCGACAAATCTTGTTGAAATTATGTAAAATCATTGAAAACTTATAAATACGAGCGTTGGGAGCGATAACATTGAAAACAAAAAAAATTTTCTCATTAAGACTAGTTTTCAGACCTAACTTTTGTATGGCAGCTATACTATATAGTTTTCCGATTTCGACAAGCCTTGGTGAAATTATGTGAAATCATTAAAAACTTATAAATACGAGCGTTGGGAGCGATAGCATTCAAAACAAAAAAGTTTTTCTCACTAAAACTAGTTTTTCGACCGATCGTTCCTATGACAGCTATATGCTATAGTCATCCGATCCGGTCGGTTCCGACAAATGTGCAGCGTATTTATACCAATAGACTTTGTGCAAAGTTTGGTTAAGCTAGCTTTAAAACTGACGGAGGAGATAGCATAGAAACAGACGGAGGTGGGATTGTGGCGCTGGTCAATCGTGTCTCCCTATTCCCCCCTTCCATATCAGGATACTTACTCAAGAGTGTATGGCAGCATTATCTTGCTGAAATGTGGTAGCTGGGTCCGGCTTTTGCAACAAAAAGTCTGCTAAGGCATCATCCTAAAAGTTTAATTAACTTTCTGAATTCAATCGACCAGTATTCTTGCTTATCGCCAAAGATTCGGGAGCTGGTTCTCATCCGCGAATACAACATTTTTTACTCCTCCCTCCAAGACATGTGCCGTTTCGGAAAATCTCTTCTGGCTTATTTATGAGATGCCGTCAATGCAGACTTTGTCTTCATATTTTTTAAGATTACAGGACGAATGAATTCGTTGGACAAAATCGGTCCAGTAGTTTTGGATGAATCGTGGCCACCATTTTAAAAAACGTGGTTAAGAGAAAGAAGAAGAAAGTTTTAAGTCAATATTTAAAGAAAGTGAAAAGAGCAAGAAAGAAAGTGAGTATGCAAAACTTACATGTTACTAATCAGCAATGCCTGCGCCGTAAAAAACTATCCTTCTTCTCTTCGAAAAAGTAATTTTTTCTTTTTTTGAAAGATGTCGCTGCTCTCATTTCAGAGCGACTAACTCGCTCGCCATGGTGCTTTTCATCATATGAATAATCTTGGGGGCCTATATAAACCCGCATAACACTCAGTATTTGTAAAATTGGGAAAAATCCTTCATTGAATATAGCAGTTGTTGGGAAGTTTGCAATTTCAACAGCTCGCAAGCCGGAATGTACATGGATGGGAGGGAATGTCCAAACGAAACGATGTCTGAACTACTCGTTATTTTTCTGCATATCCAAGCATAGACGTCTTTGAAGTAATTCCTCTAACAATAAGGCTTAGTGTATTGGCTTTAACGAAAACCTTGGGTCACTAAATGGGCTAAGCTTCCTTTAACTAATTCGAATTTTTGAAAATCCTTTTGGGGAAATATTTTTTTTAATATCCGAGCTATGCAAAACGAAATCGATTTTGCAACTTGTACTACCTTATTCCGTTTTTATCATTAAACTAACGTTTGTCAGATCTTATAGATCATGAGATATAAGCTTGGTGTATTAGCTGGCAAATATAGAACTTTTTTAAAAAGAGAAGTTGGATCCTATCGACTTCTGTAAAGTGTCCTCCTGCCCAGATTTCTGCTCCATATCTTTGGATTATACGGCTTACTGCATTAAATAGTTTCCATTTTGCATTTATGTGTATCTCTCTTTTTCCCAAGAAGTTATTCCAGGTCATGTTGATACTAGTCTTAGCCTCAATACTCCTTCTAAGCACATGCTCTGTAAATGACACGGTCGGCGTCAAAAGGACTCCTAGGTACCTAAAGATGAAATTTTTACTACTTCTCTCCTGTAGGTCCATCTTTCATACGCTAATAGTCTGCCTCCTTTCCTGAATACCATAATTTCAGACTTATTAAATTAATAATTTTATAAACTTTTTCATTCGAGTCAAAGCTTTGAAATTATTTTCATTAGTTTGAATGCGACTTATATAAAAATCGTTATAAGAAAAGAATAAGTAGGCGACTGCTAACCAAAAGGGAAAGCCTTAGGTCCGATAAGATTCGCACCGAACCGTTGACGTCTACATAGGTTCGATCCTCCGGACCGAATCTTTATATTTTTGCAGCCTTGGCATATACACCTTCGTTGGTAATATAGGTTTGTAATTTTTTTGGCGAACTTTTAAATGTTTAATTAGCGAGTTGAACTGGTTCAAGGTCCGAATTCCTTTGCAAAAAGCCTATTGATGGTTGTATCGGGAGGCTTACGAAACAGTACTGTATAGGCAATCACCTCTTTTTGGATCAAGATACCATATCAATTACAGACGCTTCATAAATTCCCCTTTTTAACAGAATTACAACTGGTCTCCAAATATTCTTAAATTGAGAAATGTTTTCAAAGGTAATATATACAAATAGAGTTCGAGTTCTTCGGCAACCACAGCGATCTTGATGAAGATTTGATTAGACAGCATTTTCAGCACTTCAATTTCAAAGTTTCTTGGAAGAATTGGAAAATGATTAAAAAATCTCCTTTGCTACGGAGAATAGTTATTCCATAACTCAAGGAATATTTTTCATTATGATTTTGAATTTTGTATTTCTTGGTGATTCACTTAACCAGCAGCCCAGTGGAATAATTATTGTTGTGACAATGAATCATGATCATGATCCGGCATCAATCAGTTGCTCATCTACTCATATTTCGCCTATTCTGCGATTCTCTCATCGATCACTGGCAATTGCAATTGCAGTGCAATTTTCATAAATCTTACCGAGCACAGGGCATTGTGTTGACAACATCGTCAGTTAACCAGCCAGCCATGGATGAACCATTGACCCACCATTGATGAGAAAATGAAAACACAATTTCAATTTGAATGCTGTAAAAAATATACACATACATATACTGTCTGTATATATGCATATATATATAGATCTTTGATTTTATTTAGTCTTCTTCAAAAATGTTCTTTTAGCGAGTTGTCCGTGGAACTGTGTGCGTCCCTCTTTATTGGAATGGAGGACACTCTGGACTCGCTTTAACTAACTAAATATGGTTGTTTAATTTTTTTTTGTTGGATTTTTTGTTTCATTCTTTTCGTTTTTCTTTTTTTTTCTTGTGTTTTGTACGTTTTTTCATCGGTTTTTTTTTTGTTGTACAGAAATTTGTGCTGAAAGAAAATTATTTTTTATATCTTTTGTTTTTTAAAATTAACCTAAATATGGAACAGAAAGGGACAGAGCCTAGAGAGAGAGATAGATAGAGTTAAACGAGACAGAGTGAAAGAGTTAGAGTTAGAGAGAGATAGACAGAAGGATAGTGTGTGTGTGTGGGTCGGGGCACAACAATTAAAACTGAAAATGGTTTACAAATTATAACAACTAAAGCTTAAAATTAAAAAAGAAACGTGCAAACATCGAGAATAAGTGCCGGAGGAGGGTAGGGGGTAAAGTCTACCGAATACATAAGTAACATTGAGTTTGCATCTTACATTCCTAAACTATACACAGGATCAAATATCGAATCGGTTGATGAAGAGAGCGCGAATAAAAACGGGGCGAATGTGGATTATACGAGGGTGGAGAGTGTATGATAGCCGGGGTTAAGCTGCTGTATAGGATACAATTTGAAGGGGCCAGGCATGTGTCTAGATTAGTTAGAGCTACTTACACTTAAGATTCAACTAGAGTTTTATCACATTGATAAATTATTAAATGTAAATGTAAATGTAATATGTACGATGAATGATAAATAATGGCCAATAACTAGGTAGATCGATGGATAGTTAAGGTGTGTCTGTGTGTGTGTGTGTGATCGGGTGCTGCGGCTGTTTGTTATAAAATACTTAGAAGCTAGTTTCAGTTGTTCTTGTTGTTTCTTAAGAAAGAAATTATAAACTAACGCAAAAATAAAACGAAGTGTGTGTGTGTGTGTGTAAGAATAATAATAATATCAAAATAATCACAGACTGGATTTAGCTTTCCACTACTTTTTGTTGTTTGTTTTTGTTTTTTTGTTCATATTTAAAGCTAAAATCACTTGGAATTATCATACAAATTTTAGGTGTAGATATATATAGTAGATATTTAGTTATATCCGCTTGATTTTTTATTCATTCATAATATATAGATAGGTAGTAGCGTTTATATATTTATATATATATATATATTATTTATATAATTAAGAATTTTGTTGTTGCTGTTCTTGTGTATTGGTATTTAAGAGCTGGCAGGCATATATGGTATATAGAATATATATATGTGTATCTATACGCGTATGTGTACGTATGTTTAAAGTGCCTTAGAATCGTTTGTAACACATGAGGCGTTGCCCATAGATTGGATTATCAAAGACTTGTCTCCCTATAACACTGAGAGTCAAGCTTACAATATGTGTAAGAGAAAAAGTAACTGCAGAGAAAAAAGACTATGTTCTCTTCGATACACGCTATCATAATATCGGCTCGCGTCTTTGTGAAAACTATATGAGTAACTTCGGCCTTCGTTTTGCTTGTCTTTATGCACGCAACGCTACTAGGGCAAACTATTTTCTAAGACATGATCTCACCAGAACCTTCGACATGCCGTCCCTTAGAAGCTATACCATAGAATTTTTTACACAAACATAAACATTCTGCTACCTTCTGGTAATCAAGTAACAAGGATATTAAAGGAAATCAAGTTTTCAAAACCTTGTAAAAGGTAAAATGATTGTTAAGAAGGTAGCATCTGGTTGAACAAGGTATTTCGGATAAACCAAGGTATAATGAACAAGGTAGAGCCATCAGAAATTCACCAAGCGAGAGAGTTACCCGTTAATATGAACATGTAAGATCGCTTTGCCATCCCCCCTTTTCATCATTCAACTGGTACCCCCTACTTCAATGACTTCAGCTTGTATAATTCCACCATGGAATGAACCTCATTTATAGCTCCTGAAACTACCTTACTTTTTTTTTATGTTCAAATCTACAGAGAGAAATCAGATCACAATGCATAATTAAGTGAATTAAAACCGACTGCTCTCTGAACTTATTTTTGTCACTTTCCTTGTTAAAATCCTACTCCCTACTTCAATTACTTCACCTTGTATAATTCCACCACGGAAAGAACCTTATTCATTAGCCCTTGAAATTTGAATTATTTCTATTTATTACGAAATTTTATATCTATAAATCTAAAGAGATTTTCTGCAAATCAGATCACAATACAAAATTAAGTGAATTAAAACTGACTGCTCTCCGAACTTATTTTTGTCACTTTCCTTGTTAAAATCCTATCAAATTAAGAATTATTAAGAATTTGAATGTGATTTGTAAATCCAAATGCTGAAGTTGTATTTTCACTTTTCTGATAACTCATTTAGTGTAAAAAATGTTCTGATAATATGAAAAAAATGTTATCATAGTTTTTAAGTCATAAGACAACTCAGACAAGTAAAAAATACAGCTTAAGTTTGAGCTCAGAAATATAGAAAATTAGGATCAGGGTCGAGGGACCCAAAGTTTGCTCAAACTAAAGTGGTGTTTGGTTTTAGATTGGTTTGGTACCCAAAAGACCATTGCCAGAACTCAAAAACAATGCATTGGACCAACCGATCCTTTTACTTGGGTCTGTTTGATTATACATAGTGAATCGGCTATGTGGTCAAGTTTAAGAACACAACCCGCTTCGCATTTCAACTTAGCTAGTCGCACTTGGTCCCAATCACCAAAAAGCTGGCCAAAAGTCGAAAAAAAATATTATTTTAGGGACTTTTAATAGTTCGAGTAGTTGTAGTGATACATCTAGTTTGTATTGTGGTCGTCAATATGGGAGAAGTGTCCATACCTGGCTTAGGTATGAACTCCGTTCGCGGGCGTAAAGCGTTCCTTATCACAACGTTCTGAAGCAAATAGTATAGTAGAGAAAAGTTAAACGATTTGGATTCTAGTAAAATGGATTCTACTCCAGAAAGTAAGTACAATTTGAATGAATTGCTCAAAATTATTATCAACAATGCAGGAAATAGTGAGTACTTAATAAACAAAAAAGTTTTTCTTGATTTTCATTCTAAAAAGTCGTGCTAGAAAAAGCAACAAGTCAAAACTCTCATCAGATCCCGCTTTTAAACAAAATGGACATTGTTGTCTAGATACTTCTTCAAAACATATCAAAAAAATTTGCTGCGGATGGCTGCAGATTCAGTCTCGCTGATGGTTTTTGTACTACAATTGTTGCTACATAATATATATGGGCACTTTCATTCTGTAGAACGGGACCATCGAACACATTTCAAGCAAATAAATATCTTAATAGGTTTAACTTATAACTTGTAATAAGCCCTATTATTGGTGTTAAGGCTGATTTTGAACAATTTTTCGTTTTCAAGATAATTACATTCGATCGTCACAAAAAGTGGAACTTTTTTGGGAAATGCCCATACACTGCTCTACAGCACTCTCCCCCAATTCACCGAACCAACTTTTTCTAAAGTATTTTGGCTCGCTGAGCACGAAAATCGACATGAAAATTAAACTGTCGAATAGTTTTCAATGTTTTAGCCAAATCAAAGACGTTTTTGAACAAATTGTAAGCCATACTGGATCCATCATTTTGTTTTTCTAAATTTAATCTTCGAATTCGTAATTAGCGACACCGAAAACCCCTGAGTACTGACATTCAGCCAAATCAAAAGGTTTTTAAAAAAATTTTCGCCATATTTTATCCGATCTTATGATTTTTTGAGTTTTGACTTTGAATTCGTCATCAGCGAACCCGAAAATTAGGATTGACGAAATATCGATATCGATTAACTTTTGACGATATTTTTATGAATACATTTTTCTGGTTTTTGAACAAAAAGGAAGGTATCCCGAGGGTAATCTCTTGGATATTAGTAAGATAAGTAATACTAGTAATATCTAACAGAAGGCCTTCAGAAAACCTTACTTTATGCGAACGAAACTAACAAAAACACACATTAAAAATATATTCAACAAGTAATCGATTTCGATATTTTGACATCCCTACCAAAAACACCCCCGGGAACAAAATTTCAGATAAATCAAACACGATTTTCTGCTATTGGCCAGCTATTTGGGATTTGGGATTTGAGACCACCCGAATATATCGCTCACTTTTAAACTGTCATAACTCAAAATAAAGTTCAGAGAGAGTAAATCTTTTAGAATCGAGTTAATCTAATAAAATATTGTATATTTTAAAATGTTCAGGCTGGAATGACATTTTCAATTTTTAGAGACAATTATTGTCGCAATTTTTAATTAATAGACAAAAGTTTCTGTTGTAGATTATCTCAGCCTCTTTGGGAACATTTTGCGTCTACATCAAACTAGACTAGAATTTCCTCATAGACTAAAAATTGTGACTAAAATTGTTATAATTCCAGTCTTTTTAAAGAAATTCGAAAATATAATGTTTTAAACAGAAATCCGAAGTATCTTAGGACATGAAAATGAACCTGTAATATGAAATAGTTACATATTCTAATCTAGTGTCCGGCACCGTTCAATGTTCTGTGTATACAAGTAGCGACGTCCATCCTCTGTACACACTATAAGAGCGTACACTGCTCTTTTTTGCACTAACAAACATGTGCTAACTGAGAGCGCTCTCGCGTGTCTGAACGCACACATGCAAAGGCAAAATAAGCATGTGTGTTTTGCCAGACACAGTTCTAATCTCACAAAAAGAGTATATAAGATATCCACATACAAATTTTGCACATTTCTGACTTATTAATTTGAAAAACGTAATTATTTGGCTTTGACAGTCTAGAAATATGTGAGCCATATATATTGGAAAATAAAAAAAAACTCTGCGCCGATATTTTCTGAAAGCTTATCGAGTAACGTATTTTTGAGATTTTTTTCAGATTTTTCGAAAGACGTTTAAAGCTCGAACAAGGGTAAAAAAGCAAAAGAATCCAATCATGCGAAATTGAAAATTGAAATGAGAAACAAATGGGCCCCATGCAGCAGATAATTTCAATTTGCGACTTGAGGTTTATTTGAATAAAGTGAACAGATAGACAACTGCAAATTGATCAAAAATATTGATATTGAGCTGGGTTTGCCTACTTTTGTACAAGACTTCACCTGAATCTTTGATTTATTAGCCCTAAATAAAGAAAATCTAACATAGAAGTACACTTTTGCCTCTCTTTTTGGGTTGATGTTAACTCCATCCTGACAAGGAGAACATTCATTGTGACAACTCAAAATATTACTCAACCTAGGCGAACAAGTTGGTTAGAGGGAGACGGACATACTTAGTCACAAAAATTACTCAAAGAGTCAAAAAATGATCCAGAGAGAAAAACAGCTGACTAATATCTGAGTGAAATGTTGACGACTTAGCAAAATGTGCAACTATGTAAGATTCTTAAATCTTAATCGAAAATCTGCTAAATGGGCCAATTTTGTATTTCTTAGGCAAAAACTTTGTGATTTAGGGCCGATTTCTGTTCTCCCAGATAGCTGCTATGTGTCAGATAGTCATCGATTTTACTTTGTTAGATGTGAAATCGTCCCTTGGAGACCATCTAATCTAATTAAATATATAAATTTCTTTCGTTCAACTAATGCGGTAACGAGAACAGTTCAAAATAAGCGTAATCCACTGAACCGAAACCATTCACAAATTATCATATAAACCATTTGTCAACTCTTTAACAAATTAGTTCAGTTCTTTAAAATGTACGGGCTCAACACTCGCATGAAACAAACTTTCCTAAGAGCGCTTCACTTAAGGTTTAAGCACATATATATAGTATATGTATATATACTCTGTCTGCCTGTTATAAATCTCAAATGTTATATATATGAATTATACAATTATTACAATTACAATTAAATATAATTTTAAATTAACAATTTGTTTTCTTTTTTTTTGTTTTGTCACTTGATAACTTAAAAAAAAAAACGTTTAGAATAAGCTAGTTTGTAGTTAAATTTTTTTGTATGCGGTTTCATTTTGAGAACAATTACTTGGATACATATACATATATATATATAATATATATATATGGGATACATATGTATAATTTGTGTAATAATTTAACATTTTTTGTTGTTGTTAGTATTGAAATAATTTAATAAATGTTGTTTGTTTAGTTTTAAATATATATAAATGTATGTATGGCTGTTCGATCGTAGTGCTTCTCTGTGTTTGACTTTATTATTGAAGATTTTTTGTGGGTATATATACAATTACTGCTGCTCTGCTTGAAAGAATCTTACAATTTGTGGGTTAAACAGCTCATTTAAGTGAGAGGGATAAGACTTTCTTTAACATTTAGGGCCGTTTTCTCATGTTGCTGTTTTTGCAAATCTAGGTGGATTTGCTGCATTTCGTTACATGTATGTGTAAGAAATCCACCTAGATTTGCAAAAACAGCAACATGAGAAAACGGCCCTTAGACCATAATTTGGGGCATCAATTTGAGCTATTTTTGTACGTATACAACAAAAGATTGAAAACAATTGAAGCACATAAAAATGGAGCTGGAGATGGAGTAAATCGAGAGAAAAAAGACACTAACAATACAATTGAAAACGGGGGCACAGTTTAAATTTAGTTTTTAGTTTATAGTTAAAGTATGTATGTATATATTTTGTATGCTACACATGCAACTGTATTATATATCTCTATATATATTTTATGTGCTGCTGCTGCTGTTGATTGGCTGTAGAAGTTGTGTGTGTGAGTCTGTGTGTGTGTTTGTCAAGAGAGGCTTTTAGCTTCCCACTTAGATCTAAGGACTTAAATACAATTGTTAAGAAAACGACGCACGTTCTTTAGTCATAATCGAGAGAAATCAGTTTGTACACTTAAAAATATAATTATAATATAGCTAGACTTTCAATTTTATAAGCGAATTTTGGGGTGGGGAGCGGTGAGGGGGGAGGGGAGTTAAACTTAGGTTTCTACAAATCAACACACATTTCAAGTGCCTGCAACTTTTATCACTTAAGACTAAGACTTCGTTTGCTCTTCTCTTGCTAGTTTGTTTGTTTGTTTGTTATATATATATATATACATATATGTATCTGTATAGCTGTGTTCACATCTATCGCCATCTAATTCTAATCGTGCTTGAGTACTATGCGTGATGGTGCCTTGCTGCGCTGCTTGTTGCCACCACTGCTGCCGCCACTGGCTGTCGAGGATGCCGCCTGCCGCTTCTCCAGACGATCAAATATGCCCTGTCCTCCTTTCCGCTGCAGTAGCTGCTGCTCCTCACGCTGTCTTCTCTCCCGGTGACGACCGCCTTCACCAGTTCCCGCTCCCGTACTGCCGCCATTACTGCTGCTGGTGGTGGTTGGCTTTAGCACCACTCGCCGTTGGCCTGTGCCAAATGTGGAGCCGCCACCTGTGCGCACTATTTTATGATTACGCTTCACTACCACCAATTCTGGTGTGGCCGAACGCTTGCTGCTCGCCTGTGCGGGCGGCTGTGGCGGCGGTGAGGGTGTGGCCAGCAAACGTTCCTCCTCGTCCAGCAATAGATCATCATCGTCATAGTCCAGCTCGACCTCATCATCGCTGGGTGTGCCCAGACGCAGCATATCGCGTGATTTGGGCGGTGTACCGCCTGCTGCCATACGCACAGGAGCCGTTGCTATTGCAGTTACCGCCGGCTGGTGGTGATGATGATGATGCGTGTGTTGTAGCAAATGCTGCTGCTGCTGCTGTTTGGTAGAGGGTGCCAAATGGTCGGTTATACTCCTCTTAGCCTCTGGTGCTATTTTGGCTGCCGTTAGTTGTTTACGTTGCACGGGCGGCTGCTGCACAGGCTGCAGTATTAAAGCCGCTTGAGGCTGTTGATTGGCCCGATTGCGTACATTACTCGTTTCCTGATCTTCGCGACGTTTCAGTGAAATTACTTTGCGTTCGTTACTTACAGGTGGACGTAGTTTCGGAGCTCCCACAGGTGCAGCAGCGCCTCCTCCGGTGGCCATTGATTCCTGTTCATCACGTGACGGTGAATTGTGCTGCTCGGCGCGTTTCTCCTAAAAAGAAAATATTACGAAATTTGGGTTAAATCTACACATCTATACATATATGTATATAAAAGTGAAAGTATGTTTGAAAGATCAGAAAAGAGTCATAGGAGGCTATATCTTAAGTCCGTGAATGATCAAAAAAACCGCGAAGTTCGCAACATTATTTATAAAAACCCTTTCACGCAGATAAAACTCTGCATGCTACATATATGCTATATATGGTCCAAAAACCGCGAAATTTGCAAACTTATTGTAAGACTATTAATTAAAGCGCTTACTGTTTAGATGACAATACAGAAGGTGTAGATCCAATGAATAAGGATTGAAGGATAAAGACCAAAATCCGCGAAATTTTCCAAATTGTCATTTAAGTATTAATTGTGTGTAGATGGAAGAGACCAAAATATATGGCGAAACTTGCACATAACGGGCCAAAAAATAGCGAATTTGAATAAATTGTAATCTGAGTTTAGGGTATCATATCATATTATAAAGACGTAAATAGGAGGAGCAGATCAAATGCTAAAGAAAATAGCGAAATTTGCGAGAAGCGATAATATTTCTTGCTATGAGCAAACCGAGAAGATGACATATACTACGTTTATGCTAAGCTCATTTTGCAAAATCATTTCATGAAATGCCTCCGAAAGTGCGTGCATAAACTCCATTTCATGAAATCGATTACACACGAAAGTTGACTATGAATTCGCGGTCAATTCATGAAATGCAGCGTCGCAAAAGCTTTTCGTTGCGTTGGTGTTGCCAGATCTTTTGTTTTGCCATATGTGTGCTGGTCATTTTGTGAATTTACAAAAGCTGCATAAACAGGAACAAATTTGATTTTGCAAATTGAAGAAATCATGAATTTCGTAGCATAAACGTAGTAATAGTAAATTCAAAATTAGTATATTTTCAGTATATTGAAGGGATGGAGGTTAGGTTAGGTTAGGTTGCGATGGCTGAGAGCGTCAGACGCTCTCCCACTTAGGCTACTTTGGGCCCCTTGAGAAGCCATTTTTATTCCCTGTTAACCCTTTTTAGTACTGAGGGGGGTCCTCGTTACTGAACCATTGTGTGGACAGAATAAATTTTCGCAGAGCTGGGATCTCTAGATCGGATGTCTTCGAGAGGTTAAGTAAGAATGGTTGCTCTGAGTCTCCTTCTACTCAGAGCGGGGCAGTGACAGAGAAGGCGTTGTAACGTTTCCTCCTCTTCTTCATATCTGCAACTTTGACAGAAGTCCTGGTGAGTGATACCTAGATGTGCTGCGTGTCTGCCAATAAGACAGTGACCCGTGAGGGTGCCCACCAGAAGTGATATGTGGTTCCTTCTGTGACGTAAAAGTGTGTTAGTACGTTTTTGGTTGAATGTAGTCCACGTAAGTCTTGCTTTAGTACAGGAAGAAAGGTTTTTCCACCGATTCGTAGCGAGACTAAGGGCCGTTTTCTCATGTTGCTGTTTTTGCAAATCTAGGTGGATTTGGTGCATTTTGAAATACGAAATGCACCAAATCCACCTAGATTTGCAAAAACAGCAACATGAGAAAACGGCCCTTAGTGTTTCAACTTTTATGTGGAGCTTAAAAGTCGCCATAGGCATACCTATCGTACTCTTCTCTGAAAGAAGCTCGATGGTGGTTCCTATTCAGGCCAGTTGGTCCGCAGGCTCGTTTCCTTCTATGTTGCGGTGTCCAGGCACCCATATTAGGTGTATATAGTGAAATGCCGTGCGATCAAGGGATGGGGGTGATTCTATATGATTTTCGTATGCTGAACACGAATCTGTGCTCAGAAATGGTTTACCAATTTGAGATTTTTAGTAATTTGAGCATAAAGCTCCAAAAAATGCCTTTTTAAACTCTTTTTAGACTTATTTCGTGGGAAACTGATACTTCTGTTTTGACTCTCGGATTTTCCTTAACTTTGAAATAAACAATCCCAAACAATTCTGCGATTTTTTTCAATAAAGATATACTATTTTTAGTAATTGTATACGTTTTCACAAAATATTAAATATTTTATTGCTGCCTTAAAGTAAACAATGGGTTTTGTTGAACATTTTTTTGAAATGCTATACATATTACTGCTGTACAGTTTTTGCAGGGTATACCTTTGGGCAGGAGACAATTTTGTTATTTTATTTTTATCGGGACTGTCTATTCAAAATGGACTGTCTAAATCGGTAAAAAAAATCGAAAATTTCTTTGGAATATTTTTTTAAGTTAAGAAATAGTAATTACGAAAATATTAAAAGGAGCCAAAACAAAACTATAATTTCCAAAGGGCACTTTTTGCAACTTTAAGCACAAATTACTAAAAATCTCGATGTGATGGTCCATTTCTGAAAAATAAATTTGTGTTGAGCACACGAAAATCATCTAGAAGCACCACCAACCATTCTATATACTGTGTCTTGTTGCCTAGTGTAGATTATATTATATAATGATTTACGGAATCATCCAGAAATGTTTTTTAATTATTTTCGGATGTCAATTTGGACATTTGATTATATATTCCAAAAAATTAGCAGTAGATTGCAAAAACGTTGCCTTGTCAAAAATTAATAATAATATTAATACGCATGATTTACAAATGGAAGAAGCTAAGAATGCAACAAAAATTACGTTTAAATTTGGAAGGGATGAAAAATAATAATATAGATAGCTGAAATCCTACTGCACTCTTTACAGTTTAATTAAAATATTACAATTTGTAGCCTCAAGGCGGCTTTGACTTAAATGTTAAATTGAAAAAAGGCATAGACCTACAACAGCTTCCATTTTATTCAGTACAAAACAATACTTCCACCAAACAGCACGTGTATCAGTAAATATCTAAGTAAAATATTTAAATATATTTTTTTAACTTTTACACATATCTTCATACTATGGAGTTCACAGGTAAGTAAAATAATAACAAAATCAAATCCTTGGCCTATAATTCTAATCCTTAGTATTTGCTTACTATACAATGTAGAAAACTCACGGCGACCAAACGTTCATACAAATATGCCACGTAAGCCCCACCTAAGAAGACTAAGGACATTTGGAATCAACTACTCCCTGAAGTACAGAACGAGGAGATTCGCAACCAGGCCGAAGAAAAACAAACCATATTGGATCACGCCAAGGAAAAAAAGGTGAAGAAAAGTAAACGCAAAACGGATGTAGACCAGGCCGTCCCAGAAGGGAGGAAAAAGACAACCAGGATGCCTACCCCTAGGGTGAGATTATGAATTATGATTATGCATGCAGCCAAAAACCACTCAGCTGCCTTGAAGGTGCGGCAATCTGTCTCCAAGTCCCACCAAACTTCCGCGCATGGCTGGGGCTCGCATCGGAGTACCACAGAAAAGGAGGTCCAGACGGATGGATTGGATATATGTAATTCTGATCAGTATGAATGTTCCAACTGATGATGTAGATGAACCAAATACGCTGTCGGTTAACACATCTGAAACCATCGCGGCCCTCAGTGCTGAAGAACTGTAGGTAACAGAGCAACCGCCACTGCGTCAAAGAGTTGTTACCCGATCATTTTAAAGTCTGGGCTTTGCTATTATACCAATTGGCGCAAAAGAATCTGCGCCATGGAGAACACCACTCTGGCTGCTTTCTTGCTTTCTTAGCGGGCAAATATTTGGCGGAGAATTCTTGGGAGCTTAATCAAAATGTTCTTCTGGTCAGGTTAGACGAAGCACACCAAACTGAAAACAGACCAATACAAACTATTCGGAAACAAAGCAATAACGAAATTTTCATGTTCTTGTTCGATAAAGACTAATTGTGACGTCGGAGTGTTGGCATTTATTTTAAACAAGGTTTGTCTTTTTTTATGGGACCGGGATTTGGGATGAAATCTTGAAATCTTTCATCCTTTCGACCGGAGCGCTACAGGCTCTAGGCATATCGTGATTTAATAGGGATTATAGTGTAGACCCGAATGGTTTTTGTTTGGGATATCGCTCCGTTTTGTGCTATCTCAAAGGTTCTGTCCGTCAAGAAGCTCTTGATTAGTAGATACAGTGGGGCGGGAGGAGTTTCTTGATCTTCGAAAACAGATCACTCCGTCAAAGGTCTGATGTATGTCTTTCCCCTCATACCGTTCGAGGATGTAGTTGACCACTCGATGTAATTGTTCGGAAGTTTTAATGGCGTCAGTCGGAAGCAAAACTGGAAATCTGCTATAGCTTTTCGAATAGATCGTACATCTTTGCACTAGCTTTGCCGATTTTCTCTTGCATCATTCCTCATTCCACACTACATATACAGATACCGCATCTCATAGAAACTTTTTTTTGGGGATTCAATGTCAGCTCCCAATAACAATCGTAGCGTCAGATGTGTCATCTATGTATCTATAAATCTTTGGTCACAGTCACTTGATTAGGTTCAACATTTTTCCGTTCTTTATTCGTATCTCTTTACCAATCCAGTGAAAGGTAATAGTTGTCTTTATTTAAAAAGACAGTTTTAATGTTCAATGGAAAAAACTAACCGCAACAAGTAAAGGGTTATTTCTAAGTTTGCTTTGAATTTATTCATCACTTGAATAGGTTCATTTGTTACAGTCTTTGTTATTGTCAAATTATCTGGTGGAATCGATCGCTAGTTCACAAATAATTTGGTAAATTAAGACAATCATTTTAGAAAAGAAGGTCAAGTTTCTGACAGAGATGGTAAATCCATCCATATATTGACGTTGACGTACAATGCGTAGTACGTTCAATTAGGCCACCCAACCAACCGAGAGGCTCAGCCACTAACGTGTGACACAAAATCACGAAGGAAAAACATAAATTGATGTTAACAAGGAGCTAAATACGTTAAAATATTTAATATTGGAAAATGTTCATCTACTCTCAAAGAGATACTAAAGTGAGGCACAGAAGCCGGACTTAGCATCATTGCGGAGAAGACGGACCAAGAGGTACAAGGTACCGCAATGGACTCTGCCGGCGATAAATGGAACACCGCAGCATAGCGGGTAGAGAAATAAAAAGTAGCATGGACTACATGATCCTAAAAACCAATTTCAAAGGTGTATTTAGACTGGCGTACAGGACAGAAGAGTCGATCAAGCCAGAGTATAATATAAACACTCTGTACCTGCAGTAGCAGCGCTGCGGCAGCAAAGGAAAAGTTTTGAGATGGCGATCCAACGCGAACTACTTAAACCATCACACACCTATAGTTTTCTTTTATTAATACCAAAAAATGTTTTCAGTGCATGTCACCAACTTTTCCATTTTCAAAATCTTTGATTCTGTATCATTGGCAATTTATTTCACGTCTCTAGCTACTTTAGTTTCCGAGATATTGCAATTTAAAAAAAGGCCTATAAAGGATTTTTTACGATTTCTCAAGGATATATATATATTAGGCCAAATCAGTTTTTTTTAAAAGGAAATTTCCAAATCCCAGATCCGCACCCGTTTCCTTATCGGACTAGACCCTCGAAATTCTAGGTCGGTATCTATGGCGGGATTTAAATCTTCTTCTGGGACTCACCTCATGTTGCTTCTCTTCGGCCGCGCGCCTTCGTTTCAGCTCCTTGTCGCGCATAATCTTTTCGCGCAGTTGTTTCTGTTTCTCGATCTCCAGGCGATAAATGCGCGTCTCCTCGTCCTCATCGCTGGGCTAAGGGGCACATGGACGACATGTAGTGTTAATATCAGTTGATTAAATGAAACCCCCTTTCCCCCCCTCACTTACAACAGTCCGTGTGCCACCTTCCAGCACACGTCCACGCGGTTCACCCGAGAAGGGATTTCGAGTGGCAGATCCCGGTGAGCCACTGCGTCGCCGTTTGGGTGCAGCAGCTGCACGGGCCGATGCAGGAGCAGCAACTCCACTTCCACTGGCACTTGCACTGGCTCCACCTGCTCCGCTACTGCTTGCCCCGCCACGATTCTCATCGCGTTCCCGACTAGAGGCACGTCGAACTCCACGATGACTTGCTACTGGCCGACGCTCTCTCTCGCGTTCTCTTTCCCGTTCTCGTTCCCTTTCTCGCTCCCGTTCCCGGTCGCGTTCTCGTTCCCTTTCTGTGCGTTTTACAGGCGAATAGCTGCGTCCTCGAGGCGAGCGACTGCGACTCCGGCTGCGTCTCCTCTCGCTGGATGGCGCTGCCACCGATCCAATGGGCGGCGGCGAGCGTTCCATGCGCCGCTTTTCGAAATATTGACGATTTTTGTTAATGAACTCCTCCTGCTGGCGCAGTAGCTCCGCCTCGCTATTGATGGCGGGCATAAAGTGCGTCTCCTTGATGAACTTATTGGTGGCCGCCTCGACGCCGCCTTTGAAATTCGGATTGATGAGCACCTTACTGACGCGTGGAACCGAAGAGCCACCACTACCACTTGACTGGGGTGGGCCAGCATTGGGCGGTTGTTGTTGGGACTGCTGCTGCTGTTGCTGCTGCTGGAGCGGATGCGGCTGGGGTGGCGGCGGCTGTTGCTGCTGCTGCTGCGGCGATGGAGCTCGGATGCCCATGCCATTGGCATAGTTAGGTGGTGCTCCCGGCATCATGTGTGGCGGCAAGGCTTGCAGCGGTGGCCGTTGCATACGACTGACATCACCCTGGGGTCGCCAGCCATTGTGCGGCCTCATGAAGTGCGCCGGATGCGGCTGCTGTGGCGGATGATGACCAACCTGATCGTAGCCATAGGGCGAAGGCGGGATATTGCGATAGGGCGGCGGCGGGCGCATGCCAGGAGGCGGCTGCTGCTGCTGCTGCGGAGGACCCTGACCCAGCAAGGCGACTCCGGCTCCTCCGCCATTGCGATAGCCAGGCGGGGCATAGGACATGGGTGGCTGGAGCAGGCCCACTCGCACTTGCTCATGAGGATGCGGCAGAAGATGAGGTGGTGGTGGAGGACCATTGGGATTGGGATGGTGGTGCATCATGTGATGAGTGGAGGAGGCGGGTAGCTGTTGTTGTGTGTTTGGTGACTGTTGCTGTTGCTGCGGTGAGGTCAGAGCCTGGCCTGGAATGGGAATGAATGTGGATTTGTTGAGTGCTTGAGGTGGAAGGCAAACACCAGGCGGAGGCCCCAGAAGGGTCACAGTGTTTGTTGGCGGAGGAGGAGCAGGCACAAGGGCCAAATGGGCTGGAGCATTACCCGGCATGCCGTAGCGTTGCTGCTGCGAAGGAGGCGGCGGCATGCCCACCATGCGCTGTTGCTGCTGGAACATGGGTGAAGGTGAGCGCAGCAGATGATGGCGTGCTCCTCCACCCATGCCGCGTATGGGCTTGTTATGGCCCTGAAGAAGATTCTGCGGCACGAAGCGTCCTAGTCCCATGCGGGATTTGTCTGTGGGAGAACAACAGGATTAGTTGGGCTCACGCCGAGACTAGCCATGGACTCACCTTGATGCATGTGATTGTGTCGCCTCTGCATTTGCTGCTGCTGTTGGTAGGGACTCATGTGGGGAGAGTGCTCCTGTTGCTTTAAAATGTGGTTGCTATCTGCTCTCTCGCTGCCTGTTTTGTAATTGGTGCGCTCCTCGCGTTCCTCCTCATCCTCACGCGGATCCGGCAACTCTGAGGCGGAGACTGAAGTGGAACTGGCACTGGGCAGACTCTCCTGCGAGGAAGCCAACTGAGAGTTGAGTTGGCCTGAGGCTACCACCGAAGCTTCTTCACCTCCGACCTCTTCATTTTGAATCGTTTGGCCAGCATTATTATCTGGCTGCATGTCCGGATGCACTTCGATTGCCTCATCAGGCTCCACATTTGAACTGGTAGTAGAGGTAGCCGCTGCCAGTTCAGTGACCGGTTCCGTTGGCTCCACAACTAATGCAGCAGTGGTGGTTTCCGCTGCTGCCACCACAGTGTCATTGGCTGGACCGCTTAACACTGCCACCGGCTCCTTGTGCTTTCGTTCATGCTGACGCAATTGCTCCTGGGCCCATTCCTCGGCCTCAGCGCGCATTTGTTGTTTCACCTCGCTGGTGACATCCTTCTCTAGCTCTGTCGAATAAATTGTGGTGACTTTATTTTTTTCTGGTATGGGGGGTTACTTACCTTCATCTGAGAGCAGCAACTCATCCTCATCGGCTCCTAAAAGTGCCTGATCATCAATGTCGTCACCCAGTTCATAGTTAAGCAGATCATCGCTTTGAGGACACAAAAAAAAAAAAACAAACGAAAATTTTATTTTCATGAACCACCCTTCTCACCCCCCTCTCCACCCCTTGAAGACGTTGGCTTATGCCACTTTCATGGTGCACCAACTGCATTTTCAATTCAACTAAACTTACTTAATGTCCGACATTTTGACTGCGGGTGTCTCTGTGTTATTAAGAACAAATTTTGGCGTATGCTTATAACATTTTTAATTGATTTACTAACTTCTCTTTGCACATTCCGCCATCTTGAAACTGGCCAGCCAAACCAGGGCTGGAGTATGTAAAAAATAATAATTGAAATGGGCAAAACAGTGTTGACACCCTGGTAGAAGAGGAGAGTTGGAGTGGAATCGGAAGGCGAATGAGAGGAGAAACTGGCAGGATTATTGAATAAAGTAAAGTGAAAAGTAATTGCGGTCGCAATTACAACTGCTCTGCTTGCCGGACGGTCACACTGGCCATGCTAGACGGTTACACTGTAGTGCTGCCAGAATGTCCGAAGCAAAAATAGCTAGCTTTGGGAAAAAAAAGGTTGCTAAAAATTGCTCAAAATTATGTGGAAATTGCCAAAATAAATTGCTAAAACATTAAAATTTTCGTTTTCAACAAATTTATGTATGTATTTTAAGAAAAAAAAAATTTAATACCTAAATGAATAAGGAACATGATTTCTCTATCTACTAGCCTATTTCCACTACAGCAAATATATATGTACATATTTTCACATATTATCACGTATATAATAATATGTATTCTCCATAGAAAAACAACTTACATATTTCAAATATGTGTCCATTAGACCTCACTTTTCTTCATACGATTTTCAACATGTAAAGATCTTAGCGCAACATGGCTCAAAAAACTCAGTATATTATATAGAAAATAGGTCAAAAATCCAAAATCCCATATATTGAGGTTTGATGGCCTCGCCTAGGCATTAAAAGTTCTAACTTCCCCTTAATTTATCTTTGAACTGTCAATGTAGCTGCAAAAATGCTGAAGAAAAGTAAAAAATTTTAGGTTTTGTAATAAAGTTGCTCAAATTTAAAAAAAAAAAATATTAAAAATTGCTAGAATTGTGGCTAATAGCATATAAAAATAATAGTTGCAAGAATTTTTTAAATTATTTAAATTGCCAAAGTGGCAGCACTGCATACGGTTACACTGGCTATGCCATTCTGCTCTGCCTGACCCACGGTCACACTGCCACACACACACACGCGCCGCCATTACAATTTTGAATTTACCGAAATTTTCAGCTGGCGTCATTTTCATTCCGTCGGAGTAAAACAAGAAAAAAAATACACAAATGTAACACAAACCGTACTTAGCCGTAAACTTCACACAAAACACAAGAAATTAATCATAAAATAAAAAAATACTCCACAACAATGAGCTCAGTAAGATCACAAATTCTGGAGGAGACCGTCGAGCAGGTGGATCGTCTGCATTCAATGTGGGTGGACATGTTCGAGCCCAAAACATGCGAAGAATTTCTACACAAGCTAAAGGATCATGTGCACAATTTCTACAATGACTTATTGGCCGAATCCACCGAGAAGCAACAATTCATTTTAGACGAAATTGCTTCACTGCGTTCAGAGGCGGATGAGCTAAAGCGTCTGCTGCACCAGGAAGTGGTCATGGGTGAGAAGCCAGACGATATGCCGCTGCTCATTTGGCAACTAAAGTTGGACAAAAGCATAGAGCATCTGCGCGAAGAGCTGCGCCAGCGTCGTGCCGAGATATGTGAGCTGTTGCTGCAGCAGGAGCAACTATGCGATGAGCTGGGCGAACTGCCGCTCCCTCTGCTGGCTGATCCGCTGCCCAAGCCTTTGGAAATGGAAACGTTTCGTGATCATTTGGCTCAGCTGAGGGCACAGCGGGACGCCCGTCTCAAAGAGTTGTTCGAGCTGCGGCAACAGATCAAGCAGGACATGAAATTGCTCGAGATCTCAGTTCACACGGATGCCGAACGCGATCTGCTCAATCAGGCCAATAATAATCTGACCCCCGAGACTCTGGAGAAGCTAAAGGAGATGCAAATCTGCTATGCCGAACAGGTGCAAGAGCTGGTCCAGCGCATCGATGAGATGCGTGAGAAGATTCGGGTTTTGTGGGAACGCCTGGAGGAGGAGGTCGACGACTTTGCCAAGCGGCGCGTAAATGAGTCCACAAAGTACAATCAACGCACCTATGACATACTCAGGGAGGAGCTGCAACGTTGTCAAGCCCTTAGACGCCAGAACCTGAAGCGTTTCATAGAACAGTTGCGCCTGGAAATCAAAGAATGGTGGGATCTGACGCTTAAAAGTGACCAGGAGCGCAAGCGCTTCTCCAATTACTACAACGAGTGGTACAACGAGGATCTGCTGGAGCTGCACGAGCTGGAGCTGGATGACCTCAAGACTTTCTACAACAATAACAAGGAAATCTTCGAGCTCTATGCCAGCCGCATGGAGTTGTGGGCTCGCATGGAGGCCTTGGAGGCAAAGGCCAGTGAACCGGGGCGTTTCAATAATCGCGGTGGCCAACTGCTTAAGGAGGAGCGCGAGCGCAAGGCCATCACCTCCAAGTTGCCCAAAATAGAGCAGCAAATCACCGAATTGGTGCAAGCCTACGAGCAGCGTGTCAATGGTCCCTTCCTGGTACATGGTGAAAATATTCTAGAGCGTTTGGCTGGCGATTGGGAGCGTAAACGGGCCAGCAAGCAGCAGAATTCGGCTCGCAAAAAGGGTGGAATGATGCCGCCACCCACACCAGGCACCACAGCTCCACGCACACCCATGTCCCTCCGGAATATGTCCGCCATGTCCAGCTCTACCATGTCACTTAGGAAGATACCATCACAGCCACAACTGGTCACCGCCCACAGCACAGGTAATCACAAACGTCGCCATCCCACAGCCACGAGTGGACAGTCTGGTCACCTGACTCCGCATGCCAAACGTAGTCTCATGTCCAGCCTTAATTCCATCAAAGCTTCGCCCACAGCCAGGCGTCAGCCCGTGCAGCGTCTATTGGCCGACCGAAGCGGCCATTCCAAGTCGGGCAAATCCCCACTGAAGCGAGTGCGTGTACTGGACAGCACTTTGCGTCGCAGTGGCGGCTTGGGCAGACGCAGTCTGGGTAAATCTCGACCCAAGGTCACCGTCCAGGTTCAACCGCCCACAGATGATGAGTATACAACGGATGAGAATGCTGGCACAGCCCCTGGAGACGCTGATCATGAGGATACGTATCAGGAGTTTGCCCCAGCGGCACGCTCTTCCGTCTTGCCCCGTACTCTACGTAAACCACGTGCATTAAATACGCCGCGCAAGCGTCCCAACATTGTCAGCAACAATAACAACCATCTGGAGCACACTCTGAAGCAGAATCAGGAGCCGACTTTGAATCAAATCGATTCCCGCACTCCCTGCTAATGGCACGCTGGACGAAGTTGTTTGAAATTAAAAATGTACCTTCTCCCTAATGTCTCCTAGATTAAGTTTCGCTTTTTAATGGAAATTAATGACAACTTTTTATGTTTGTTTTGAGTTTATTTTTTTTTCCGCCCTTCAATTTATGTTTGTTTGAATTTCTTGAGAAATAAACCTTAAATGATGCATTACGCAGCTATGAACCAGCAGCTCTGGAAGAGTTTTAGATTAAAGGAGCAAAGGGAGCTATTATAAGCGGATTCGATTCGTCGAATCTTTTAGGAAATTTCAATATACAAAACTGGATTAAGGGATTTCAGCAAAGCTACTCTTCTAAGGCGATGCGGGTTAGGAAATATGATGTGGGCATTTTCTTGACACCTGCCCTGCAGTTTGAAGTGAATGACCCAATGGTATTCTTAAGCACAGACCCCTAGGAAACCAACAAACATTCATTCAGCGGCAATTCAATACGATCCCAAAACAGAAAAGTACTTTGTGGACAGATTTCAAAGAATCAAAGGATCACTTGCTGCAGAGTTCTTTAATTTTTTCAGGAAGTTTAATGCGCTGCTCGAAAAATAAATGATGATTTTTCACCCCCCCAGAATCCATTAGATCCGACCCAGATCTCACCCATGTCTTGCCCAGATCCCTTCCAGATCCCATACAAATCCCACCCAGATTCCATCCAGATCCCACCCAGATTCCGCCCAGATCCCGCCCAAATCCCGCCCAGATCCACATACCACCCGGATCTCACCCAGATCCCGCCCACATTTCACCCCGATCCTACCCAGATACCACCCAGATCCCACCCACATCTCGCCCAGATCCCTTCCAGATACCACCCAGATCCCTTCCAGATCCCACCCACATCCTACCCAGATCCCACCCCGATCCTTTTCAGATCCCACCCAGATCTTGCCCAGATCCGTTCCAGATCCCACCCAGATCCCATCCTGATCCATCCCAGATCCCACCCAGAACCCACCCAGATCCCGCCCAGATCCCTTCCACATCCCACCCAGATACCGCCAGGATCCCACTTAAAAACCACCCAGATCTTACCCCATTCCCACCCAGAACCCTCCCAGATCCCACCCAAAACTCAGCCAGATCTCGCCCAGCTCCCACCCAGATCCTCATCCAGATCCCACCCAGAAACCACCCAGATACTACTCAGATCCCACCCAGATCTTACCCCCATTCCCACCCAGATACTCTGCCAGATCTCGCCCAGCTCCCACCCAGATCCTCATCTAAGTCCCACACAGATCCCACCCATATCGCTCCCAGATCCCGCCCAGATATGATTCCACCCAAATCTCTCCCACATACCACATGATCGCACCAAGATCACAGCCAGATCTTTTCCAGAATCCACCCAGTTGCCCCTCTTCAACATCTCTCCTACCTCTTCACTTCCCCCTTCTGCCCATCCTCTTGTGTGTGTGTTTGCCGGGAAACTGCACAAATCAAAACAACACAAAATATGAATGACGTCAGCGTCACGCGACGCAGAAATCAAATTTTACTCTACTGAAATGAAAGATGTTTCACATCATAAAGAAGCTCTCACCTTGGTATACAAATCAGCAATGGAAGTTTGTCAGAAGAAGAAAACCATGATACAACTAAAACGGTTTGATGCTGCTTTCAGTGCCCTGTCTTTTCAGTACTTACCCTGCAGGGAAAGTGTCTGGTTTACAAACACCCCCATCAGTCTCTAAAAACTTGCAACTGGTGGCACTTCCTAACCAAATCCATGTATTGAAGTTGTCCATTTTACACAGGCATGTCATAGGAATGTGACATTTGTCCCCTGCAGCAGCCATTTGAAACCAGTTTAATGGCATAGGCGAGAGAGAATAATCCCATCCAGCAGACATTTGCAACCAGTTAAATACCAGTTGACCCTTATATGCACCTTAAGACAGCCTGTTTATGTTGCTGTATTAGTACATATATCGACAACTGTCGGTCAATTCACTCATTACCGATTCGTTTCAAACCAGCTCAATTACAACCTAATTACAACTGGCTCAAATTAGTACTTTGAACGAGCGTTTCTTTGGAAGCTAATGTTTGTTGTTGCCCAACTCACCCGAATTCAGCAATATTACTACCAGTTTAATTCTACTTGTATTGCAACTAGTTGTACGACAGTATTTTTTTTGTTACTAGTTGACAATTTCACTGCAGGGAAGTTGTAGGAGTACGCTCTATATTGTTCTCTTGTTGTTGTTGTGGTAGTTTTCTCTGTTTTGATTTTTTGTGTGCCGCGCCACTGCACAAAGCGAACACAGCAACATAATATGGTTGGCGTCAGAGTCACGTGACGCTCAAATCAAATTTTACTCCTACTAAAATCGTCCGTACCGAAATTAAAGATGTGAAACATCAATAAATTTTTGTTTGCTTTGACTTTTGTTCCGTTCTTGATTATTATATTCATTTATTTTTTGTATTTTTGTAAACTAGTGTAATTTTTCTATTTGCATGTAACACAATTCAATCACATTGGCGACGTGAACACAGGCTGATGATATCTGAAGCTCTGGAGTCTGAAATCACTGACTCAGTAGGACTCCTCAGAATTGCAGCATTGACGGCAGTAAAAACATGCAAAGAGATCAGAAACTCCGTTTTTTCAATCGTTTTTTCATGAGATGTGCCGCCTTTGATGATGTCTCGCTGTCTCTATAATTCTTAAACTTTTCTAGTGCTCCAATAATGTAAAGCAGCAACTTGCCGAATGTGTACAGACATTCATGTTTTTCAAGCATACAATCGTTCTCATCAAGCGAAAACTGTTCGCTCAGTGACGCAATGTTAAGAGATTAGAATGAATCTTCGGATTCCTCCGGATTTTCAACGATCGGTCGTAACATTTCAATCCATATTCCAACGTTCTTCGTTTGTAGATACTTTTCACTGCTGAAGGACTTTTTAAAATAATCTAAATATTTGCATCTTTTTCTAAAATTCTTGATTACTAGAAATATTTTGCTGTTTGCATATACTGGAGGAATTTAGATATTTGGACTTTGAGGGGTGGGCTTCAGCCCTATAGCCCCTTCCCTGGATCCGCTACTGTTCGCATGATGCCCACGAGATGGCCCACAGGTTAACCAGTAAAAAAGTCAAGCGTTTTTTTTGTTTGAGATTGTTGTGTGTTTTGTTGTATGCAGGCGCTGGTTTAGTGTCTGGCTATTTCCCAAATTTAAAACTAAATTACAAAGATTCGGAAAATCTAAAACTAAGCGCCATTTATGTACAGTAGGTCAAGAAAGTGTTTTGACACAGCAAACAAAATCACATTATTCAGTTATATTGCAAAAAAAAGAAAAAATTTATAAATAATATATTCTAGTTCTGTATTGTAATTAAAACTAATATGCGAAAGAAAGTAAACCAAATCTAGGACTAACCAATGTAAAAGTTTGACGCCTGCCTTACACTACTTCACAACTCTGTATGGGGGCTTAAGTGGAATATGTGAATTTGTTGCCTGTGTCAAAACCTAAGCCCAAATTTGAGAGTATTGCAGCCTGGGTCCAAACACTTTCTTGACCCACTGTATATGTTATGGGCTGCTCATTGCGTTGGCCGACACACAATATACAATTTACATGCACTGCAAGTAGATCCTTAAGTAGAGTTTTACGAAAACGTGTGTGTGTGTCCTTAAAGAAATAAACAAGCTAAAAATCCTGGTTGGGCCACTGGGGGTGTGGGTGATGTACAAAATTGTAACGCTAAAAACTGGAATCGGCTATTTCCCGGACTCACTGCCGCTGGCGTTGCTCTGTTGACTATGCTGGCTGCTGCCACCGGTTCCGGCTCCCGCTCCGCCATGATTGTACATGAGATGGGCTGCAAGAAATATCTTAAAGTTCCCCTCTTCAATCTCTTTTTCGTCTCTAATAATTACCCATGACCACTGGAGGAAAGTTGAAGGCCCCAAATGGGGCTGTTGTATTAGGAGCAAAGGCGGCTCCATCTTCTAGATTTGCGGCCACTGCGGTGGCTGGTGCCAGAGGTCCTGTGGTGGTGGTAACAACTGGTGGATTATTGTAAGTAGCTGAAGGAGAGTTTAATATGGTAGCTGCGGGCAATTGTTGCTGCTGCTGCTGCTGCGGATTATCCTGATATCGTCCCGGTGGCATGACCACAGTGGTCAAATGCGATTGGTTGCTTTCGTCCAAAAGACCAGTGCGTTGCAGGCGTCCGGTCTTGGTCTCTATGTGTTTGTTATGCGCACTAAGGCAATGATTCCTCATGTTGTACAGCTGCAGGAAATAGGCATCGCAGTGTGGACACTTGTAACGCTCGCCGGTGTGACGACGTATGTGGGCCTTGAGATCATTGCTCTGGGTGAAGCTTTTGGGACACTGATCGCACTTGTAGGGACGCTCACCCGTGTGGGTGCGCATGTGTATGGTGAGATTGTAGGCGCGATGGAAACTCTTGCCGCAGGTATTGCATAAATTGGGCTTGGTGCCGGTGTGATAGCTGGGGGGTGGGCGGAGGGAAAATGGTTACAAGACTCAACTTTTGTTTTATTTCAAACCTACCGCTCGTGCACCTTGAGATCCGTGGCCCGGGGAAAGGCCTTGATACAGTAGCGACATTTGTACGGTTTCTCTCCATTATGACGACGCATATGCACTCGGAGGTAATCGTTGCGTGCAAAACTATCACCACAAATGCAGCACAGAAAATTCCTTTGGCCCGTGTGGGTCTTCTCGTGCTCTCGGAGTTGCTGGCGCTCCTTGAATGTCTCCTCGCAACTTTTACACGCATAGAGAAAGTCCGTGTGGAGTAGAGTGTGCTTGCGCAGGTAGGTTTTGCTGGAGAAACGCTTGGAGCAGTACTCGCAGGTGTGCTCGGCCAGATGGAGTTTTAGTTCGCTGCCCGCCTGCAGACCCTCGCCATTGTGCTTGCTCAGCTTGTGCCTTTCGAGAGCCTCGGAGCGGGCAAATGCCGCCTGACAGAGTTCACATTTGTGCTCCTTGTTGCTATGCAGACTCTGGACATGAGCCTTGAGATGGTCACTGCGGGCAAAAGCCTTGGGACAGTGCGGACAACTGTGCGGTTTCTTTTCTAAATGGGAGAGCTTGTGACGTAGAAGATGACAATGGCGGGAGAAGGTGCGCTGGCAAACGTCACAGCGATTCTCGGGATTCGGTTCGCTTTGTTTGTTTCGGCGTCGACGACGCTTGGGTTTGGAATTTTGCAAATACTCGCGTACGATTTCCACCTTGGGCTTACCCTCGCCCTCCTCATCATCGAACTCTTCGTC
Organism: Lordiphosa clarofinis; assembly: GCA_018904275.1. Classification (NCBI taxonomy): domain Eukaryota; kingdom Metazoa; phylum Arthropoda; class Insecta; order Diptera; family Drosophilidae; genus Lordiphosa; species Lordiphosa clarofinis. The sequence continues at coordinate 1,065,623 of JAEIGQ010000018.1, forward strand.
GCTGTCATCCTCCAAAGCGCTTTCCTCGTCTATGAACTCAAAGGGTTCATCATCATCGTCATCATCATCATCGCTAGGTGGCACATCTCCTCTTACAGTTATATCCTTTTCATCCTCTTCGTCCTCCTCTTCTTCCTCGGCGCTGTTTACTGCATGATCCTCCTGCTTAATGTTTAGCTCCGTTTCCAGCTGTGTCAGCGGTTCATCTGTGGGTATCCGTTTATAAAATGGTTACTTTCACTTATCAGTTTCTACCTACCCTTGACCAAAGCCTGCGTCTCTTGTAACTCCGGCTCTGCTTTTCTTCTGCGCTTCTTTTCCGGTTTAACATCCTCCTCCAGTTCCAAACTAGGCTCCGGTTTGATATTTAGCCACAGTGACTGCTTGGCCTCATCGTTATCCGCATTGTCCTCCTCATTACTAGAAATAGGATTTGTATTGCACTCCTCCGGGCCCGTTTCGCCCGCTTCCACCTCGTTAAGCAGAACCTCAGCGGATTCCAGCATTTCTTCCTGCGCTTCCTCTGCCGTCTCTTGATCGGATTTGTGCATATTTCGCATATGTCGCAGCAGATGATCTCTTCGGCTGAAGGCACGCTGGCAGTAGCGACACTGCAGACGCTCCACTTGATCATGACATCGCGCCAAATGACTGCGCAGTTGACGTAGCTGTTGAAAATGCTCTGGGCAAAACTTGCACTTGAACTCCTCGGCTCCCTTGCCGTGCACCCGATTCCGATGCAAACGCAGCTCCAGGCTGTTGAGGAACTGATCGTGACACATTTCGCAGGGTAACAAAGCCACCTGCTCTGTCTGGGTGCACACATCACTGCCACTCGATTTCATTTTGGGTTTGTGACCCAGCAGCGACATCAGTGAGCAATAAGATTTCTCGGCCTCGCGTTTGAAGCGGTAGGCGTGGCAGGCCGCATTCAGGCACAGCTCGCACATGTGATGGGGCATCTTTTGGTCGTCGCTGGCCCGCTCACACATAAAGCTGAGGCATTCGTTCAAAATTTGCGACAGGTTGGCTCCCTGCTCCACGGGTGCCTCATTGTAGATGAAATGCAGCGGCTGCTCCTCGCCCACCTGGCGCAGGCAGATGCGACACAAGCGCTGACAGTTGGTGGAATCGTTGAGTGTGAGGGACAAACTGCTGGTGCTTATGGTGGCCATGGCTAGGTGAGTTGGTTTGTTAAAACCAAAAGTGGATGTTTATTAATTATTTTGGCATAGCCCTAAATGCTTGACACTAATGCATTAATAGTACCGTTCAATGTTTTGATTATTTGTTACTAACGCATTTGCAACAAGAGGCCTATCGATAGACGATTAACAGTGCTGCCACTTGGCCCAATGTTCTTTGGCGTTCTGTGGCAGCTACAAGAAGCGTTCACATCACAAGTACTCTTTTGGATTGTCACAGCGCTGTGATATGTAATTTCTGTGACGCCAATGTAAATACTTTAGACTTACTGAGTTTTGACAAGGCTGGGTTTACATTATGACCAAAGTACTCGGAAGTCGAATGATAGTATAGTAGTGTCTTCGATATGCTTGTCACAGTAAAAATAGTTCATATGAGCTAATTTTGACCTATTTCATTGGAATCAGCTCTTTAATTAATTGTTGTCACAAACGTGCTTCGCACCGGCACAGAAGCACTGTGACGCAAAATAAGTACTGGTGTTCACATTAAAAAGTACGCATTCCTGTGACACACGATTTCTGTGACAAGCCATTTGCGGTTCACATTGCGCTGTGACACTGAAATGTGACGCTCTGTGCCCCAATATAAACCAAGCCTTAGGATCTAGGGCAGACATAACTTTCGTCATCTTGTGAACGTGTAATTAAGAAAATTGAATTCAGTTTGCATAGTACAAGGTTTTATTTGATATAACATATTTCTGTACGTTTAATAAATAATTTATTAGACTTTGTATATCTATTGTAAACCACACAACAGCCAGGCTTCTTCCAATTTGTTTAATGCCGACACAAGGGTTAATCTATTTGCTGCATTGTTCAACACTGTGGCCACTTTTGTAACTGAAATTTAAACTCGACGTGTTATGCCACCGAACCGCAGAGTCCACAATTGCTTACAGGACACATTTTCATTTCCATATCCTCACCCACTCTTACCACCGCCGCCATGCCATTCTCCGAGTGGGGCGAGATGTGACAGTGAAACATCCAATAGCCCGGACTGTTTGAATTGAAACGTATAATGGTATAGCCAAAGGCAGGTACCTGTACCGAGTCCTTAAGTGGGGCACCGCGTCCCCTGCGGGCCAGCGGTGTCTTGCGATCGATTTCCTCTATCTGACCAATGCGTGCCTCACCCAACACACCCATGCCCACCACCCGGAATGTGTAGCCGTGCAAATGAATGGGATGTGGTGTGTTCGATTTGCTGGAGATGACGAATTCCACATTCTTGTTGGCCGGCACATGGATGACATTGGAGCACTTGCAGTGTCGCTGGCGGCAATTGAATCCTAATTCCGCCTGCTGCGAGCTGTTGCAGAAGAAACGGCCAATGCCCAAATTGCGGGTCTGCAGCAAGGACATTTTGGGCATGCTGAAGCTAATGTCGTCCATTTGGAAGCGGAAACCCTCATCACGTAGCTCGTAGGCATTCATGCTGGTGTAATAGGTCAACGCGGGTGTGATTTGGGGTTCCATGCGCTGCGAGTTCAGTGTGACCAGGGAGATGCTTTGGGTATTGCTGCCCCCTAAATCATCGCCCAGCTCGTTAAGCATTATACCGGGCGGATCATAGGCATAGCTTAGCGTGCGTGTGTCCAAAGAACGGGGATTGGCATCCTGGTAATGTAAAATGGCCTCCTGATGCAGCTGGTTCTTGGCACAGAAACTGTAACCCTTGATGCGTAGCCAATAGTTGTTCACCTCCTGATTGGCATGGAGCACAAAGTCGAATCTCTCGGCCCCATGGAACATAATCTTTTGCACCTGCACAGGCTCAATGTCATTGCCATCGCTGGCAATGACCACCAGATCGTGCTGGTCAATGCTCAAGCTAATGGGACAGTTGGACACTCCATTGAAAATGGCCCGGAAGCGATAGCGTCCGCCTCGAATGACCGAGAAATGGGCATAGAGAGTGGGTTTCAGTTTGCTGTCCTTCTTCATGTTGCGTCCACGGCCATTGATTAGAATATTCTCCGCCACACTCTCATCGAAATTATGCACCCAGTCCTGAATCATGATCACATGCTCCGACTGATCAAAGTCATAGAGATGGGCATGAGGATTAAGCTTAAAAGGCTGGCGGACTATCAAAGCTCCCGCCAGGCCAAAGGCACGCTGATGCTCGGTATGACTGTGCCACCAATTGGTGCCCAAATGATCCACCTCGAAGCGATACCGAAACGCTTGACCCGCCTCAATGGGATACTGGGTGACATGGGGCACCCCATCCATATGAGGAGTAAGACGCTGATGAATGCCATGCCAGTGGATGGTGGTGGTCTCGTGCATGCTATTGATGACATCCGCCACAATGGTATCACCAAAGCACACCTCAATAGGCTGACCCGGCAAACGACCATTCACCACCATGACCTGGGATTCCAAACCATCCGCGTATTTGCAGTCATCCGACGGGGGTTCCTGATCGGCCACCATGAAACCATCTATAAACTCCTTTCCATTCAGCTTGAATCTGTATTTGGACTAAAGCAGGGACTAACAAAGATCACAAAGGAGGCTTACTTCAGTCAGGTACCCACCTGCAGGTAACGCTTGCAGGTCTCCGTCATGGTGTCATCATAGTGTACCACCATATAATAGTAGCAGGTCATGGGCTGCTGTTCCGCACAATCCCTAAGGCAGGGATGACGCATATTCTTATCGGCGGCACGCCACTGCGAGGATTCGCTGCCCGCCGCCAGTTGGGGATACATTTGCATGATGCGCTCGTATTTGCTTATAATCCTCTTCCCACTGGCATCTAATGGAGGCAATGAAACATTAACCCTGACACCTCACCTACTACCCCCCCAAATCTCTCACCCTGTATCCCATAGATCTGCATCATGATGAGACTGTTGATCAACAGGATTGCTGGCCAAGCTAAACTAAATCGCATTTTGTTGGTAATTGAATTCTCAATGCCAAAATCGTAACTGTTCCAGAATTTCCTCGCACTGTTTGCTTTTGTATGCCACAGCAGCACAGAAATTATGCCCCATGTTCATGTCGAACCACTCGTAATGGTTAATTGAAGATTGCGACAAAAGACAAGACAACCAACCAACCACCAACTACCCGTCGCCTCGGAAGATACAAATATTGTACATGACATTGCCAAGATAGAAGTCTAATTTTCCCATGTTCTCTTTGGGGTGGGGGAGGACTTGACGTAGTTACCAACGAGCGGGGGACTTACTCTCCATGAGTTGGCCCATTTTTTTTTGTGATTGTTAAACCTTGAAATTTTAAATTTGAATTTGCATTTGCCGTTAAGGTGTTGCCATTTGCTCGTGTGGCTTAGTAAGCACAGTGGTAGCAAAGTATATTTTTTTTGGGACTTAAATAAATAGAGGAAAACTAACTTCCCCTCCCTCCACCACCAACAACAGGGTATATTTTCACTTGTTTGTTGTTGAGGTCGATGGAAAATATAGACGAGACTTGACCAGGCATTGGTCGCCAGTTAACGAACCCGTCAAATTGCTGCTGTTGCTGATCCTTTACTGAATGCGAGCTTGTGCTGATCGAGCTGAGCCCCCTCCGTGGTCATGTTGTGGGCCACTTCATGGTGATGTTGGTGGTTGTGCTGGATGGAGGCAAATAGAAAGAAATTTTGGGCATTTATCGACCACTTTAGAGTTTATCAGGGCAAGGTCGTTGTTTAGGAAGCTCCTCTTACCGGAGCGGAGCTGGGCCAGAGTTGTCCTTTGGTGTCTAGGGAGGGTCTCTTCGGCAGGGTTTATGGGAGCTGGTTTGCCTCTTAGGACAATAGTGTCTTGATGGCGACCATGCTAGTGTGGGCTTCCTTTTTAGCGTCCGCGCAGATTGCTGCCGTGATCGCTCCTGTTCCTAGGAGTGGTAGAATGTTTGCCATCTCTGCTCGCAGGTCGTGGTTTGGTTGGGTCTCCTTTTGGCACCCTTGAAGGTATTGCTGGGTTAGGAGCTTATGGTGATTTCTGACACATGGCACCCTGTGTCATCACATGGCACCCTTTGGCCATCCTCCATTCCTCCACTGGATGTTGCTAATGGAAGGTGACCAGAGATGGTTGTTGTTGTTGTAGCGGCTTCGTTTTTCGGCTTGTACAAAGGGGATAAGAGAGAAGAAAGTAAGTTAGAGGTGGATAGTGAGTTTGAAAGGTGGGAAAGTATAGAGAGTGGGATTATATAGTGGATAGGTTGGATGTCGAATCAGCTAGGGCTAGCCCTAGAAAGGCTGCGCACTCGGTGGGGTGCGTCCAGAGTTCTTCAGTGGTCAGATTAGTGGGTGCGTTGGGGCAGTTGAAGAGGTGTTCCTTTGCAGTCAGGGCACTCATCTGCTACCTCAGGGTGGATCCTGGAGAGGTAGCTGTTTAGGAAGCATGAGTATCCTGACCTTAGTTGGGCAAGGGTCGTGCGCGTGGTTCTGGGCAGCTGTTTCTCCGTATCACTGATGGGTGGTGGGCGACCACCAAGAACTACGTTGCTCTTGAGCCCATTGATCGTATTTTCAACTGTCCTCTTACTCAGAGCCTCGGAAATCGACAGGTTGGTGGCATTGTTAGTCATCTGTCTGATTTCCGGCATGAAGATGCGGACATCTTGTCTGCTGGTGCGATTTGGAGCGAGCTATGGTTCGCGTGCTCGACCATAAGGCTGCTGGCGAGGAATTGCTTGTCCAGCATGCAGTAGTGGGCTTTCACTCCTAGCATTTGGACTTCCTCGTGGAGGTGGTCCTCATGGGTCATGGAGTGACATCCAGCAGCATTTTGGGACCTCTGCAGGTTTCCCCACTGTGTATCACTAATAGCAACCAGAGATGGTTGCAATGGTCTCTTTGTCCTTGCCCCAGGTGCTTCTTGAAATGGCTTAAAGGTCTCTATTTCGACTACGCTCCTTTTTTGTGACATCTTCTGAATGTTTGGAAAAGGTCAGAAAGGGGTCGAAGGCTACTCCTAGTATCTGTGGGTATTTGACTGTGGGTTTTTTATGCGGATGTCCAGGGACATAGTGACTAGTGAATTGAATAGTATGGGGGAGAGAACTTCGCCTTGGGGGACTCCTAGCTTTATAATCCTTGTAGATTTTGCTCCTCTAAACTCTACTTGGGCTTGCCTGCCCGCAAGGTAATTGGAGATCCATCTTTTTTACCCTGTTCGGGAGGTTGCAGTGTAGTAGATCTTCAAGGACTAAGTTGTGGTTGACCATATCAAAGGAGAGGTCAAGGGCCACAATTATGAATCTTTCGTGAGGCCTTACTGAATTTAGTCCAGCTGTGACCGCTGTGGTGCGTGAAAGCCGTGTTGGGACGCAGAAGGGATTGGGTGATCTTGGAGTAGGACCTCTAGGATTTTTATCACTGACGATAGTCGTGTGATGGGGCGCTTAGAGGAGCCTTGGTCTGCTGGTTTATCGGGTTTTGGGATAGGAATAATTTTTACTGGCTTCCAAATGTTGGGAATGACTAATGCTTGCGGGCTCAAGTTAAATAAATGCGTCAGGTATCTAAGACCTACCGGTCCTATGTGCTTGAGCATAATTGCAGCACGTCCGTTATCGGTTAAACGCAGATGCGTGGCTCCATCAAAGCATACTGTGACGCGATTGTTGCTTGATTGTACTCCAGAGCTTTCTTTGAGCCGTTGTCCAGTCGAGTGATTTGTGTTTCTTGCCGTGTGCGCCTTGGTGACTGCCACCGGCGTAATTGTGGTACACTCGAGGACGAGAAAATAGAATCATTGTTGCGTTCGTGTTTGTGTTGGCGCCGACAGCTGCTGCTGACGTTGTCGTTGGTGCCAGTGAGATAATTTTGTTTACAATACAACAACAAATTGGGTGCGTGAGTGCGTTGCGTATGCGCTGTCGTATGCATGTGCCTGTTGAGTGTCGTGGTGATGTTCCCAGGCTTCGGGTTTGGATGTGACCAGCTTTTGTTGTTGCTGTGGTTGAGGCACATGATGCTGCATGGCCAAATGTGATTGTTGTTGAAGCTGAGGTGGATGGAGTCTGCAGTTGCTGTTTCTGGGCGCTGCTGCGGTAACGCCGTCTTGGCAGCACCCGTGAATATGTGCGTCGTGGGTACAGTATTTTGCTCGCGAGCTAAAACTATTTTAATGATTAATTGACAAATTTTCTTTCAGATGGAGTAAAAAATTACCACTGTTAATTGCTCGGTGGGCAGGTATTGATTCAATACTTTTAACTCGAATCATTGCCCTTTTATTTTCGCCACTTTTTTGAAGAGTCTGTTCCACTGTGCAGTGTCAAGTGGCCGTACTGTAGAAATTTGTAACCGAAATTGGGAAAACAATAACAAAATTTGAGTTTAATGCGAAAACAAAAGCAACTCCCCCTCCTCCTGCTTGTTTATGTTTATCATCTGATAGGCAAACAACCATGGCAGATTACACATTTTAATTTTTAGTGATACTTCTAATCAAAATGATTTTTGGCCCCCGCCAGCCAACATACCCAACCACAAGTACACTTCGCACACACATACATACATAGGTATGTATATTTTGCCTTTATCAGCCTTTACCTGCGTATGTGTATATTTGTTTATGGGTGTCGGGGTCCCGGTCTTGATTATGCAAAAATAATACAAGCAAAAGTGCAACAAAACATATAAAGGTAAATGAATACATATACGAGCTCATGTATGTATGCGCCTAAGTAAGAAAACAGAAAACAAACAAGTTTCAACGCCTCGCACAACGCTAAAATTGCGTTCAATTGACTCTGGAGTAGCGTCATGAAGTTCATTAGGCTTTGCAGATTGCCAACGAGCGGACGCAGCAGCTACATCCACAGTCCGTTATCCATTTCACAAAGCATCCCGTTCAAGTCAAGTAAGTTGGCAGCCCCATTTTGATAACAAGTACAAGTGTTGATTTGGATTTACAGTTAGCCGACAAATGGACACCACAGTACATTCAGCCGGAATCGCTGAGGTTCATCATGTTCCCATGGAAGTGATTAAACGTCCCATACCCTCCATATTGGATGAACAGAAAGTGGCTTCGCTCATGGACACGATCAAGGTGGGTTTTTCACTTGGCTGCCAACAACACACACTCACTCTCAATTTTCCAGAGCGAAAGCAGCGAAGATAAAGTCCCACCCATTGACTTGTTGTGGATAATTGGTAGTGAAGGTGGCAACTATTACTTTAGCTTTGGTGGTTGCCATCGATTTGAGGCCTACAAACGGCTGCAGAGAGAGACCATTAAAGCCAAGCTGGTGCGATCCACATTGGGTGATCTATACCATTATATGGGCAGCAGTGCACCCAAATATTTGGCTTAGTTTTAAACAATATTTTTGGTAATATTTTTGTATGTTTTTTATTTATAATAAATTGTTTATTTTTTACACTTAGATAAGGCGGAATGTCATTGAACCGCCAACGGGTGGGGCCATACATATGTATGTGTGTAAGTTTAACTGTTTGACAACCCCGCAATAATATTTGTGTCCGTATCACTCCGAACCTTTCGTTCGTTCATTTGAACTTGCTTTCGCTGGGGTCCAGTGTCTTTAAGTCAGTGCTGCTAGTTTAGCTTTTTCCCGTCAAATCTGGATTTTTTGGAAGAAAATTTCTGAAAACAGCAGTAAGTTGTAGTTCAATAAAATTTTAGGAATTAACGAAAAATTAAGAAACTTGAGCTTTTTATTAAGTTCATTATAGTAAGAACTTTCTTTTTTTTACATTCTCTTTCCATAGGAACGCTGTTTTTCTTGCATTACTGGCAGATACTTTCAGCCTTGTTATCGTATATCGAATCCATTGACTATATTCAAAATTCAAACTTCTAGTCCTAGCTTAGGGAAGTTACTAGCCCTTGTAGAAACGTAATTGGCCCCCTTGTTGCTGCTGAAAGTTGAGATATTTGCAATTTAGAGGAAAATCAAAATTTTAACGCTTGATTTTCAATGCCCCACAAAGCTTTAATCTGCCCACCGCCCTATTAAAACAATAGTTTACGTCTGTCTTAAAATTTCTGCATTTGCGTTTGTTAAGTTTGGTTTTAGTTTGGTTTGGTGTGACCGAACTCTCTCACTCTTCGCAAAACTTCTTATCTTTTCGTGCTACGCAGCTGCAGCTGGCAAGGCCGGCAAAGGTAACCTTGAGCAAAGGCAAGAAAAAATGTGTATCTCATTCTCGTTGTCTTTCTTGAAGAGCGATCAAGCGAAAATTTTTCTTTAAAAAAGAAAGTCTAACAGTAATAGTGTTCGAAAAAATTAAGAAAGCAGACTATATACGATTGTCAACCACAAGTGCAAGGAAATTTACTGCGGACAAGACATTCATTGGAGCCTTCACTGTCGCCACTGCCATTCGTTGTAAGTAACAATGCTTTCATGCAGTATAAAGTCAACTATTTACATGCATTTACATTTAAATTCTATTGCAGAAACTTTTACTTGTGAAAATAGAGGCAAGAAAGAGGACTTTGTATTTCCCTTAAAAGCAAGGAAAACGCTCTTTCAATTTAGTTTTTAATTTTAAATAATGAAAATAACCATACAGAATACTCACAAAATAAATTTTTAAAACGCTTTATTACTTCACTTACAATACGTGTTTTGTAACCGTATTTTCAAAGCTTGTGGAAAGCTTATACAAATTAATTATAAGACATGTTTTGCTAGCGAGTTTTTAAGCTTATTAAGATGGGTGCGTTTTGATTATAAAACGCGTACTTTGATGCGTTTTATAAATGTCGCAGCAGCGCTTACGAAACGTGTATTTTTATATGAAATTGTTTGCTGGGACTTCATCTTTTGAGCTTAGCTTCAGTGTTGCCGATTAAGCTATTTTTCTCCCAGATCTGGAGTTTTTTGAATGCCGATTGCGGGTGAACTCGTAATCTGACGGGTGGCAGGAAAACTAGCTATTTTGAAAGTTAAAGTAGCTTTATTTTAGCTATGGCAAAACTATTGGCATCATTATACCCAGCAAGAAATCGATACCGAAATCAGCAATTCAACTATCCTTTTTTGAATTTACAAATACTATCACATATAGGTTTCAGTAAAATCTACGTAGGTCTAACATGACGCCCGACGGCTTGGCAGTTAGGCCTAACGTATGTATGTTATAACCATAGACAATAAACAGCTGTTTAGTTCTTGAAACTTTATATTAAATATTTTCAGGTAATATAACGTTATTTTTTATTTATAACAGTTTGTAATCTCTCATTAGATTTATGTAATCTCTGTTTAGATTTGTTCGGCAAAGATAATTTTGTGAACTTTAATCTTTGTAAAGGATATAAGAAAATCCACTGATCTGTAATCATAACGAGCACAAACAAGCTTAAATAACTCCTAATTATGTACTTAAATAATATCACATAATGTAAAAAAAACATAAATATGAATTAAAATGGCAAATTAATAGTTTTTACATATCCCAGTATTTTTTATTTCAAAGCTTGTTAGTGCAGACGAATTTGCTAACCAGTTATAGTCCTTATATAAATACTCAAACCAAAACAATTATTAATACCAGTTAGCTCATAAATTATCTAACTAGAAGGACTAACCTTACATGCACTCTCACCGATAGGTTGACTTTCAGTTAGAATCTTCCCAACGCCTATTAGTCATAACAGTTAACTGACAAGTATTTACGTTAGATTTCTTGCTGGGCGACGGATAATTCCAGATAAAAATGAATCGCTCTAAGTCGATAATTTGACGGCGAATCGCTCTAAGTCGATAATTTGACGGCGGCTATACACATACCACAATGGTTTCTCAAATTCAATTCAAGCTTTCAAAATTTCGCCAAATTTGTATAAAAATTTATGACAGTTTGTGTAAATTAATTTAACTGTCCGAAGTTAGCTTAAGTAAACAAAATTTGTTGTTTTTAATGCTATAGCATCCAAAGCTGTTACTGATCAATGTTACATGCTACCAAGTTGCATTACATTCTGTCAAGTTTGATTCAAATCAGATGACTATAGCATATAGCTGCCATATAACAAACTGGCGGGCTTTATAAACTTCGGTCAAGTCAAAGTAAGATTCCCTCTATTTTTTGTAAAGCACTTAGTTATTGTTGTCTGTTGTCAGTCATCTGCAATCTCTCCAGTGTCATTCTAGTCTTCCATCTTGTTTCCACATCCAGTATTTTCACATGCTCGAAGTCAGCTGTATGACCTGTTGTGCCTATGTATACTCCGTTGTATTTCTCTCCGTCGTTGCCCTCATATTTTATTTCAGAGTTTCCCAGCGATACCCCAGGGGGCACGAACTTGCTTGCCAATTCTTACCGAATGCTTGCCGTAGTCATGGTTCATTGTTAGAAAGAGACACAGTCAGGTTTAAGCGATTTCTTCTTGGGCAACCCTGTTTTATTTCGTATACAACTCCGCTCTTGTCTTCTTCTTTAATTCTGTCTTTTGTATTTTTAGCGGTGTTGATTTTCTGGTTGGGCAGGTGATTTAAATTTTAGTTGATTAGCTTACCCAATGGCATTGGTTTAGTATACCCCCTGTAATCTCTGTGTCTCTATAGGCATTTTTGTTTTTCTCCTCAATTTCCACCATAGTACTTCTAAAATTTTTACGATCAAAGGTCTTTGTTTAGTGAGTTATTTTGATAGGGAGTTTGTTGAGGTGTATACTAAGCTTTACACCTCCTTTACCCCCAATATTTTCCAAGCATACCCCCAGGGAAGCAAAAAGTTGTTAATTTGTTATACGAGGACTGGGGAATCCCCTAATTATTTTGTACTTTTGTCATAATAAATTTCGTTTCATCACCAGAGAAAGGGTGAACGCTCTCTTAGAATGCGTAGTCCATGTTTCTGCCAATCGTTTGCGTTATCCACAATTCCCGTGCGCTCTCCAATACGGACATAATGGCTGCCCCCTTCCAGGCCACCATACCCGCATCCATGCCCTTGCTAAACACATTCACCTCCAGGCCGGGTGGCATTTGTTGGGCAATTCTTTGCTCCAGCCAGGCGGCCAAGCCGGGCAACTTGACGCTGCTGCCCACCAGCAGAATGGAACCAAACATTTTGCGTTTGGTCTCATAGTTGGGACAGCGTCCTATGGAACGGAGAACAGCCTGATCTAGAGATAATATCTGACCCTGAGTGGTATGATACCAGCTGGCGGAAGAAGGAAGCTGCTGCTGCTGTTGCTGGGAATTACTGGTGTCATCCTGATCCACCACAATCAGCTCCTCGTCGTCCGCGGTGACTGGCAACTGGGGACGCGGCAGTGTTTGGGGCAATGAAGGATCGCCCGATCGTATGCCATTGCCCCGCCGTCCAGTCTCCCGCAAATATTCCGAATCAAAGCAATCCTCGCAGTCGTATTGCTCCTGTGCCGTTTGCTGAGTGGCCACCGCACACGTTTTGGCCGTAATGTTTAGCAGTTCGGTATGAAACAAGGCCAAAGGAGCCATTATAGCCTCATCCCCCACTTGGAGCGTGTAGCGCACCCATTGGCCATTGGGCCGACGCAGACTGAAATGCTTCTCCTGGGCCCCGCACACGCTGGCATTTAGATGGCAGAAACGCTCCTTCAATTCGTCTAGAAGACGTGCATCCACATAGCTATCCTGAACACTGCACTCACGGTAGGGAAACCCGCATTTGCGCAACAGCTGCAATAGAACTTGATCCACATCCCCTCCTCCATAGGGCAGCCGCACACGGGCATCCAGCTGGGAGATGCCATCCTCTATGCAGGCAATTGAGGTTTTCTGTGCCCCAATGTCCACCACACAGCCATAGCCAATGCCGGCTCCATAGGTGGAGGCCACGCTGTCTTGCACCAAAAAGCAACGCTGGAATCCCAGACGCTGGAGCAGCAGGGACATGAACTCGCGCAAGTGTCGTCTAACATACACATCGTTGACCACCAGAACAGCACTGTGTGTGCCCAGTTCACTTAGTGGTATCTTTAGGCGTTCCTCCAAAGCGTAAGACCAAATGCGCTCCATATGCTGCAGAGCCGACTGCAGAGAACCGCCCTTGCCCCGGTGCACATTCAGTTCACCTCGCCGGATGGCAAAGTGTATATCATAATCGCGGGCTTCGAGGGCACTGAGTCTGAGTATCTGTTCATCGAACAGCATGGCGGAGCTACGATCCAACCAATGCTGATCCTCCTCAGCACTGATGTTCGCCGGTGGCGTCACCTTTTCCGCCGCACTGCTTCGATTGAAGTGGGCCAGCTGCTGGGGGGGTGTGGCCACACGCAAACGATTCTGTTCATCCACCACACAATGTTGCAGTATACGTGAAACGGCCAGACGCTGTTCCTCAAACTCAACTTGCAGGCGAGATGGATTGAGATTGTCAAGGGGCGGTAGCAGAGGATCATGATGTGGCAAATCACCTTCCACCTGGTGTCGCTTATAGGCCACCGCATGTAGCAGGGTCAGGGGATTGAGATCAGCGGCCCGGCCAATGCGTAAATGCTGCGAACCCGGATGTATCACAATAATCTTGGGCGCCTCCAATGGTGGCTGCGGCTGTTGTGAGTGGGGCAGGCGACCGCTGCTTGTGCTGCTGGCCCGTGAACGTCTGTGGCGAGTAAACGATTGACCTGTTAATCCCGACATGTTTGCAACGAGAATTTGCCACTTATTGTTGTCTACTCACTGCATAATTCACGGAGCCCTTCAGAGTCATGGCGATGGCGGCCAGTGTTGGCCGTTTAGCTGTTTTCAAACAGGATTTGGCTTTTTTTATGTGAAGATGTTGCAGCATCAAGGCCTATTTTCAGAACAAATAAATGCGCACGAAAATAAATTTTGAATGTTGAACTCGAATTTCGAACAGCTGATCAGCCGTTTATTTTGCTGATTTCCAAAAGACAAACTATATAGCCACAGCGTTGCCACATCGTTAGCTTGTGTGGATTGCAAGCACTGCCGATTTGCTGAACTAAATTGAAAATGAAAAACTTGCAGCAAATTGAAAGCAAATGCGAGGCGCGCCAAAATAGTATAGCAAATAATAAATATTTTAGCACATTAAGCAGCAGTCTTTTTGATTAGTTGTTGACATATTTTAGTTTCAGGACTTTCTCTACCGAGGATTGCGAAGTTGCGCATACTTGAGGTTGTACATTTTGTTACTTTAAAAGCTGTAAGCTGATTTTAAAATTGCTTAAACAGTAGCTTGATAAACACATATCAAATTCAAGTGGCTGACAAATCAGTACGATCCCACAATTTGACCGTCATTTTGGTTATTTTTTTAGTGTATTTTAAGAGATTGTGACATAAATAAGTGACATAACTTTTTATATGTTTAGGAAACAGGCCTTCAAGGTTAAGCAATATGCAATACTATTTATTTATAAGCACCCATTTTGTTAATAATTTAGCTATTTCTACTTCTGATGCTGCCAGCACTGATGATTAGTATCGATAGGCGACTGCTTCAAGTGCTATTATCGATAGCTCTTATCTGTCGATACATTAGACAAGGAAAGAAGCAGAACATCGTGCTTCACTCCAGCTGAATCACAGAGCCCTTTTCGAATCTATTGTGAAATTTCCAAATTGAGTGTAGTTAATTATTTTACCAGAATGTCACAATTCACGTGCATCAATTGTGATGCGCGTTTTGCCAATGCGGATATACAGCGCCAACACTACCACACAGACTGGCACCGTTACAATCTAAAACGGCGCGTGGCCCAGCTGCCTCCGGTGACGGCCGAAGAGTTCCAACAGCGTGTTCTTAGCGCCCGCAATGCCACCGAAATGGCTCTGGAGGAGCAGAATATGAGCATCTATTGTAATGCCTGTCGCAAGCAATTTGGCAATCAGAAGGCACACGACAATCATCTAAACAGCAAGAAACACAAGGAATGTCTAGTTCGCTTTGAGAAGGAGCAGCAGGCCACAGCCACCTGCTCCTCCTCCTCAGCTGCTGCTGCAGTATGTGTTAAGAGCAAAGTGGAACCGCGTCCGCATCCCGCCATGGCGGCAGCTGCAGCAGGCAAGGGACGTTTGGCCTTTGCCGAAAGGGCCCAGAATGTGGCGGATGATGATGATGTGGTGGTCGAGGATGATGATGATGATGAATTTGAAGATATTGAAGAGGAAGAGGTAAGTTGATCTAAATGAGCATTTACTGTATTAAATCCTTAACTCAAACAGGTGGACTCCGATGAGTGGGACAAGCTGCCCGAGAATCCGTTGACCGAACGCGATTGTCTATTCTGCAGCCATGTCAGCGAGGATCTGGTGGAGAATCTTAAACACATGTCTGTGGCCCATTCCTTCTTTATACCCGACACTGAGTTCTGCACGGATATCGAGGGTTTGGTCTACTATTTGGGCGACAAGGTGGCCAACTATTTCATCTGCCTGTGGTGCAATGATCGTGGCAAAACCTTTTACTCCCTGGATGCGGTACGCAAGCATATGATTGACAAGGGACACTGCCAAATGCTGCACGAGGGTGTGGCCCTGGCCGAATATGCCGAATACTACGACTACAGCAGCAGCTATCCGGATAATGTAAGTGGCCCAAGAGGGGAAAGTCAGTTTATTTTAACCTAATATGATAATCTTTCAGCAAGAGGGCATGGACATTGATGATGAAGTGGTGCCCGATCTGCTCGATGGCGACGAGTACCAACTGGTGTTGCCCTCTGGCGCTGTCATCGGACATCGCTCCCTACTCCGCTACTACAAACAGCGTCTGCATCCGGAGCGTGCTTTGGTTATGAAGAAATCCGATCGTAAGCTGCATCATGTCCTGAGCGAATATCGTGCTCTGGGTTGGACCCAAACCCAACAGCAGGCGGCTGCCCGCAAGGCACGCGACATTCATCTGATGAAACGGGTGCAGTCCAAGTGGCAAATGAAATTGGGCTGCAAGGCCAACAAATTGCAAAAGCATTATCGCGCCCAGGTTTTGATTTAAAGTGAAAATAAATAAATTGCTTCTCCTTTTTTTTTTGCTTAAATTAAGCAATTTGTTTACATTTTTTATGTATGTATATTAATTACTCGAGCGATTTGCTATCTCTCTCTGTTTTTTTGAAATAAAACTTTACATAAATTAAATTAACAATTAAATAAGATTTACTTTTGATTTGTGGTTTTTAAGTAAAATTATGTTGTTAAAATTAAACATTATAATTAGGCAAAAAAAAAAAAAGATTCTAATTATGTAGACGACGACAAAAAAAAAAGTAGAACGAAACAGACGTTTCGAATGCAAAAGAGAAGGACAACGACGACAAGGACGACGGGTGACTATTTAAATAAGTTTCATGTAAGTATGGATATGATGTGCGGGGGAGAGCGGGCGGTAGTGTAAAGTGAAAGGCGGAGGGGGAGGGGGGTCAATTTCAGCTAGGTGTGTGGTAGGTCAAAAGGAAGTTGTGTGAAATACAGTACACTAAGCCAAGAGAGCAATAAGCACACACACACACGCATATGTACAGTGAGACTTGAGAAACAAAAGCAACAGCTTTTCTCATAAAGAGAAAGAGAGAGTGGAAAATGAGAGAGGCTAGCATGAGACTGTGGTACAATGTCTTTGGTGTAGGCGAGAGTTGAAAGTATGCTTCAACTTGCCGTACAATATTTTTGATGAGGCTGAAACGCAAAATTCAAAGCGTCCTTCTAGACTTAGTCGGAGAATATGTTGAAGTACTTCATTAAACAATATGCAAATCATCCTAGAGCGTGTTCGTATGTGTGCGTGTTTTCCTAGCAAATCAACAAAGTTAGAGTGAGATAGACTATGTTAAATACAAATCAAAAACTCTATAACCGAGGGACCCAGAATGAGCTGAAATACCATGGAAATGCATCAAATATATCTTAGAAAGGGCCACTGCAAGAGAGGCAAGTGCTGTGTAAGCTAAACAACTTTGTTGTTGCGTTCGAGTTTTCCAGAGAAGTAGGAGAGAGAGAAAAAAAGAGACTTACTTAACAAGGTAGACGCTCTCGCTCTCTTGACAATTTGTTCAATTTCAGTCAGCAAGCAACCCTTAAAACACACATGAGAGAAATCTAGATAGCAGGTTTGCTCAGTCCCTGTTAGCTGCGCTGCTATGGCGCTAAGGTTGGATCCTCGCCCTGTTTTGCTCTGTTGCGGTTGTATTTTGTCTGCTTTAAAGCATGGCTGATGGGTTGGAGTGATACAGGGCTCTGACCGTTCGAGTTCGTGACGAAGACGGTTGTAGTCTGAAACAAAGCTACGTTCGACTGAGCAAACCTGCAGTCTAGATCAGCAATGGCCAGCGAGAGCGAGGCCAAAAAGTGAGTGTATTAGTGTGCGAAAAAAAAATCTGCGTGAATTTGCTTCGACCTAATCGCTTCGAACTCTGTCAAGCGACTGACACTGTCTTGCTCTCTTGATGTCAGCTTCGGCAAGCGTTCGGGTCATGAATGTGTGAATAGCGAAATGTTGTCGCCCCCGGGATGGAACCGAGGACCAACGCTGGTCTAGATATTCGATGGTCGTTGGGTGTGGTCTTTGGTTGGAAGCAACACATCTCCTCGAAGGAATTTTTTGTGTACTTTGATACCAAGCGATTACAGAAATTCATTACTCTTTCGCTCTCGCTTTTTTTTTTTTTGACATAAATATATGAAGTTGTGAGAGAGTGAGTGCGGCTACCTTGTTTAGTATACCTTGTTGGTACCTCTCTTTGCTATTCCTTTGCGTCAAACAACCTTGAATGATTGGCTTGCGGCATGGGCATGGGCACCCCTGCTCCATACCGTGGGAAAGGAGTGTCTCTCTCTCTCGGACAGAGTAATGCATGACTTCGGCCAGCAATCGTAGTGAGTTGCCTAGTATGTTAGGCCCCCAGGGGCTATGGCTAGGGACCTCTGCTCTCTGCTCTACATCATGACTGGGTAACTCTGCTCTATAACCCACAAAGATGAGTAACGGTCATACACATGAATGGCAAGGGGAAATTTTAGTGTCCCACCTAGCATTTGGAAGATCATTTTAACAAGAATCAACTCGATGAGTCTTTTTCGAGACCTTTTAATGATTTACACACAATGTACAAAACATCGAGTTCTAACAGTAAAGTCCTATACTCAGATTAGATACATTTTTAGTTTGCTACGATAGAATAGAAACAGTTTTAAATAGTTTTGAAATCTGAATGATTATGAAAAGGTGTTCTATTCATGTGTTGTGTGTGTGTGTTAACGAACCCTGCTACCAGAGAGAGAGAGACACACAGAGAGCGAATAACAGTTTCTACTTATCCCTTGTGTTCTAAAAGCTGGTTTGGTACAATTTTTCCTACTTCATAACGGTACTTTTGGGACTCTGAAAATATTTGTTATCGAAAGCTTCTCTATTTCAGCTATAAACATGTATGTATCTTACACAACTTACTTTCCTTGAGGGTTCAATTATGTAAATGAACGGTCGGGGCGGGTCGGGGGCGGGTGTGTGTGCGTGTTTTTGTGTGTGCAATAAATAGCAGTGTGTGTGTGTGTGTGTGTGTATGCTGGCGCATCTGGCGCGAAAATAATATGATTTAAATCTTCATAAAATATAGTTTTGAAATTCTCTATGCTAGTGTATTACTACAGGATTCTGTTGAACACATACACCCACCATGGGCGATGAGGACGAGGCGTCACTACTACTGGCCCCCGTCGCTGAGCTACTGCTGCCGCCTGGCGTTGTGCCGGCCACATTGGGCCCTCCTGCACGTCGCTGGGCAGCAGCAGCAGCGACTGGTGTTGATGACGATGACGATGATGTGGCCGCCGATGGGGGCAGTTGCAATGACAGTGGCAGTGGCAGTGTCAGCGGCGGCAAAGGCGCCAGCTCACTCAACGAGGCGGGTGCTTGGCCATGACCATACGGCTGTGGCTGTGGCGGAAAGAGCAGCGATGTGTACGAGGCGGGGCCATTGCCGCCGCCCGTGGCCGAGGCGCTGATTACACTTGAATCGGTCATCATTAGATGGGAGGCAGCCACCGCCGCTGACATGTTGCCATAATGATGCATTAGATCCAGGGGCAACGAGGCTGGGGCAAAAGTGGGTGGGGGCACACGTGGCAGCATAAGGGGCACACGTATGCGTCCATTGGGCCGCGAGCCACCGCTGCCAATGGGCGGCAGAGGCGGTGGCGGCATTTGCTGCTGTTGCTGTTGTTGCTGTGGCTGACCCAGGCCCAGAATGAGCGGCGGATCACAGTCCATGGCGTGCGGATAACTGTTGTTGCTGTTACTGCTGTACATAATATTATTGCGGCGACTGTTGTTGATGCTGTTGTTGTTGCAGTTGCTGTTGTTGATGTGATTTAAGCTATTCAAACTGTTGCTGTGACTGTTGTGGGTGTTGTTGTTGTTGGTCAGTTGTTGTTGTTGTTGCTGGGCAGGCTGCAGACTGAGCGCAGAAAAGTTGTTCATCGCATTGGCCGTGGCATTTGGATGCAGCAGCAGAGCTGCAAAATGTAAAACGGGAGCAAAGAAAATGTTAATTCAAATGGAATTATTTAAAGCCTACTTTTGGGATGAAACAACATTCTTACAGTTAGGATGTGTATGTACAGGCGAATATATCCCCCCAGCTAAAATATTGTTTTTTTTTGTTGATTATATCATAAGTTTTTATTGAAGGTTTTTACGCTTTTTTTCTCTTTTATGGATTTCTTTTTTTTTTAAATTTTTTTTTAGTTTTTTTTTTTGTTGATTTCTTTCTTTCCCTTTTTTGTTTACTTCTTTACTTATCATTTAGTAATCATTTATAAATTAATTCGTACTGAATTTAACTTAAACCATCAGCTGCGTTTTTTATGTTTTATATTTATATAAATGCCCACATACATATGCGTGAATACATGTGTCTGTGTGTGTGTGTGTGTGTGTGTGTGTGTGAGAGAGTCTATGTTTTAGTTTTAAGAGTGCTGCTTCTGGTATTCTGTTGTTGGTTTCTTTTTTGGGGATTTTTATTTTTGTATTAAATTTCATTTTGCAATACTGTTTCGTTAATCGTTTCTTTTTTTTGTTTTTTTTTTTTAGCTAAGTACGTACATTTCATTATTTCGTTTCGTTTAACTTGTTATACAAAAAAAAAATACTTTTTATTGCACCATTTGAAATTAAGCGTCTTTTACACGTTGCAATTCTGGGAACGTGAATATCCCTAATAAATTATTCAATTCAAATCCACTTCTGTTAAGCATTAGGACACATTTCTAAATTCTGACATTAACCTTCTCTTTTGTTCTTGGGTCTCTTCTGAATATTTTCTTAGACAATTTTAATCCCAATTTAGAAATGCAATTAAATCTTCTAGGTACACCCAAGGAAGTTAAGCTGCTTTGACGATGCTTTAAGACAACAGACTACAATCTTTTAAACAATTTGCTGCTCGAACTCTTTGAACTCTGGCGAGCGAATGACTGCTTTCTGCTCTCTTGGTCTCAGCTTCGGCATGCGTTCGGGTTGTGTACGTCTGAAGAGCTTAATGTTTTCGACCCCCCAGGGGCCATCGCTGCTTTATACTGACTGGTCATATCTTAATCCAGTCCAGAAATCAATTTGTTCTACAAGACTGTACGATCTAATTGGCATCTCCATTTCTCAGAAGATTATAAGAAGCGTTAAGAAGATGCATGTGAAACCGCGCCTCTTTAGAACTTTCAAAAGATGTGGAAAAGTAACGGATTTCTTTAAATACTCGATTTCTAAGCTAAGGTCCCACAGGCAAATAATTTTCCCAAATTTTCATTAAAATCTGCATAAATCGGCGAAATTAGGCAACTATTCGGTCATATTTTATCTTAGTATTTGCATATGAAGCCATAGTTTTAGTTTTAGGTCCTACAAAATCTGCAAACATAGCTATTTAGTCGAATTTTCATAATAATTTGGGCAAATTATTTGCCTGTGGGACCTTAGCTTAAGGCAAAATTTCAAGCCCAAATTCTAATTTGGTATTATCAGGGACAAGTGTTTATCTATAAGTTTTTTATCTCTTTTGATTAGGGTTATTGTTATCAGCTTGAGCAAGTAATCTTTCCATGATCTGGGTATTAGCCTTGTCTTTCTGTGAATGTAAGTTTTTAAAGAGTTAAATGATCTCTGACTAACACTCAGAACCAGAACCGGAACCGAAATAACCAAATAGAACCTAAACATTGTTTCTTGGTTCTGTAAAGCTGGCACTTACACTAATGTAAAAAATCGGTTAAAAAAATAAGTTGTATTCAGAGGTTGCAAAAATCGGTTCCCGTTTGCTTGTGTCAGAAAACGACCGCTTTTGAGGTACCGAAACAACCTTTAACTATGCTTTCTGCCTCTCTTTGGACAAAATTCTTGCATTCAAAAGGTGTTCTTCGTACAGCCTAGGCTCGTTCTGTCTCTCCCACTGACTCGCTTTCTGTTTATGTTAAGCTCAGGCGTTCTCTTGAGTCTGCAACGTTTTCAACTAATATTTTGACAGTTTGGTGTTTGAGAAGCATGAATTTTCTGACCGATTGAATGAATTGGGCCTGGTATTTATATTAGTTGTGTGTGTTCAACCAAAGCCACAGTAGCACACAGTCGGTTGAGGGAAGCCCGAGAGCGATTTGCTTTTGTTTTTTTTCTGTCAGTGACGTGAACAGAGCAAACTGAACAATGGGTTGAGAGTTATTTACGAGCTATAGTTTCCTTCAACTTAAAATACGAAGCAAACTTTTTTAACAAAGATCTAAACACCACACAGATAAGAGTAAGTTGTAGGTTTGTCGAAAATATTATCGATTTATCGATATTTTTGTCCAAAATTACGAATATCTTTATTGCATATTTTTCCGAGGCAATATATAGGAAAGCGAATTTTTTCGGTAATATTTTTGTTTTAGCGTACGGTCACACTAGTGCGAAAAACTGTTTCT
The DNA here is from genome assembly GCA_018904275.1 of Lordiphosa clarofinis. Classification (NCBI taxonomy): domain Eukaryota; kingdom Metazoa; phylum Arthropoda; class Insecta; order Diptera; family Drosophilidae; genus Lordiphosa; species Lordiphosa clarofinis. Next base: position 1,087,696 of record JAEIGQ010000018.1, read on the forward strand.
TGAGCTGGACAATGTATAAAAGTTATTTTATTAAAGTTGTTGCACAGAAATCGCAGAGCAATGGCAACTCAACAAATATAAAAGAGCACCTAATCGCAAATCATGGAGATGCGTGGCTGAAATGCAGCTCATTTTTAAAAACTGTAAATGTAAGGGGTTCAGAAAACGGCTCGTATCGTATCGTAGCGACTTTACAGGGACAGTGGAATAATTTATCGGAGCTGAATTTGAGTTTACTGTTAATTACCCTGGATCGGTACCCTATTAAGTTCTGGATGGCAAAGAAAGAAAAAAGCTTATAGCGTATAACACAAAATATATCTGGAACCCCCACAGCAACATTCTTAAATTGCTCGGTGAACACGAACCCAAAAAGTTCCTAGAGTTCGAACCCCAGACTGAACCCCTGCCGATTTTTGTTATAGTCTTTTGTTTTGTCTTTGCTAAGAAATCGGATGGACGCAAAACCAATGAAGAATCTTTCTCTATATTTTACCTATACATACCGGTACGTCCCAGAGCATGCCTTCATTCGATTGCAAAACGCTTATTAATTCATCAACACCAGAATAAATTGCAAATGCATCAAACTTGATCGTCGTTGAGTTTTATTCACTCTGATTATAATAATTTTCCTCTTTGTTCCAATCAGTTCGAGTGTTTTGTTCGTTTGGCTCAACGACGATTGATTAAAGTGAGCAAGAATCACAACGAATGAATAAACTCTTGGAACATATGGAAAAAAAGAGATAGCGAGAGGACGGTTGTCCGGTCAACTCAGAGTTTTGTACGATCCAATACATAAACGTTCGATCAAAAAACTGTAGCTTAACCGCTTGATGTGTTAACCGGTATGAGCTGAGTATATTCAATGCTGAGTTTTGTTCGATGAATAAATATGCGCATGAACATCCGATTAGAAAACAACTCTGGCTTAATCGCTCGATATTTATGCCGGTATGAGCTGAGTTATGTTGATTGATTAATCAAGGCGATTTTTGCAATTCTTTGGTACGTACCGGTATACCGAAATAAAAATCCAGGTACCAATACGGAACCGAATATTGCAATAATGTTGGAACCAAAACAGAACCTTTTACTGAAACATAAGTTTCAGTGTGTACCAGAACTGGAACTGAACCACAATTCGGATTGATTTTCTAATCTCTGCACGACCAAGCTCCTGTTTATGTCCCTAGTGAAATCCATTTTGAAGTTTGGTTCATGTATTTGGAACACTCAATCACTAACCTTGTGTAAACATAACGAATCTGCTCTTTGCCAACTGGGTTGGAATTCACAATTCCGACTTCCTGCTTATATGCACATCCAGAGCTACTTAAGAGCTTTTAGATTTACCTCCACTTAAGCATAGACAAACTACTGTCAAATCCAGACAAACACAAAGCTATATTCCCTTGAGGCTTCTGGGTGCTTCCCTTTATATGCCCCTAATTATCCGTATTCACATTCTTTATAGGGATTACAACAATATCTTTCCTTTTCTCAGTGGTAAATTTCCCGACTAAGGGTTTCGGTATTTCATTCTTTAAAATCGTGCACTTGAAAAGCTTCTAGTACTTCTTAGAAAGCAGAAAAAGAAAAAGCAAACAAAAGCTCTCTCTTTAAGTACGTAAGGGGAGACTTTTCTTCTCCCAACTCAGTCTTACACTTGATTGATTCCGCAAAGCTGAGCTTAGAACTGAACGAGATCAGCCCTCAGTTCATCTTCCAGTCGCATGTGTGCGCGCGCCCTTAGTGTTTGTAGAAATGCAACATGTAAAAGAACGCTTTGGAGAGACCCCTTGGAAAAAAGGTCACTTGGTTGCTATTGCATACCTTAAGGCGTGTTACTCTGTCTGTCTGTCTTCCTGTCTGTCTCTATGTGTCTGTGTGTTGTGTCATAATTTACATATTAAATTCTTGATTTGGGGAGTGGAGAATTTTAGGCATAAATGTGTGTGTCTCTTGTGTCCGTGTCTCTTTTATGTTGGTATAATTAAAAATTAATTGAATTTTTCCGCTTGAATTATTCATATAAATATTATTTTATATGTAAATGTACTTTTGTATGTATGTATAATGTATGTATGTTAATTTTATTAAATGCTAAAGTTTTCTCATTCATTTTAGTACGTACTGATTTTCTCATTCATTTGTTTTTGGTTTCTTTTGTTAATGCTTGCTATAAGTTAATGCTTACTAAGAGAGAGAGAGAGAGAGAGGGAGACGACGCTGTTCCAATTTCTCTTCTTCTTTTCTTTTGTTTTTGCTATTTTTACATGCCTACACATTTTGGTTTCATTTTACAAACTATGATTTGTGTTTGGGTCTCAATTTTTTCCGCATATATTTTGTAATCCCATAAAAACTGTATGTACTTATGTGTGTAAACGTGTATTTGTATGTATTTACCGTTGCTTTTTTCCTTCTAAATGAAGAAGCACAATTTTCGAAAGGGAGGGAGAGGGAGGAGTGGAAAAGTGGAAAATATGATTCGTAAATGTTGCTTGATGTGTGGCTTATATATCAAATCTATACAATAAGTATGTGTGTGTGTGTGTGTGAGTGTGTGTGGAGAGTGGAGAGAGAGAGAGAGTGCATAGCTTGGGATGTGAGGTGAATGATGTTCGATTTTCAATTGCTGTTCCGGTTTCAATTTCTGTTTATGTAGATATCACAAAAAAGCGGCGCTTTGGGCTTGTGTTTTGGAATGATTGGTAGATGATGATGAGGTATACAACAGGAAAAACAAAAAAATAAACACAATCAACTCAATGGGTTGTTATTCTAAACTTGCTGTGCTTAATTCTTGGGTCTAACTAGGCTAGAGGTGGCCATCTACAGCTTATACGAGCCGAAGTCAGTCGTGTTTTTGTGCAAACGCATGCCGAACTTATGTTTGTGTAAATCAATGAACACGGAGAGAGCTCTCTGTTCTGTCCTCTCAATTTGGCCGCCTCTGATCTAGGCTGCTCTGTGCTGGGAGAGAGACGTTAACTAGAAAAGCTGTTTGCTCTCTCCTGGCTCAAGTTTCGGCAAGCTTTGGGCTTGTGAAACGTGTTCGGGTCTAGCGGGGCCATAGCTGTTTAGAACAGGGTTCCCCAAAAGAGAGAGCAAATATGTAGCTGTAAAGCATGACTGAGTCACTCATAGGGTGTGAATTGGCGAATATGTTCGTGCCCCAGGGGGCTTTGTTGTTGTAACTTTTTTGTAGGCAACAACAAAGTTCATAAGAATCAGAGCACGGCGCCTGCAAGACGCACACACATAGCATAGCCATTTGACACGATCAAGGCTTGCTTATAACGCTGGTTTATTCTGTTGTTGTTGTTGTTGTTGGACTGCTCCCAAATTTAAATTTCTTCCCCAACGCTGAAAAGTAAAGTAAAGTTCACGCAGTTTACCGCAATTTCGATCAAAATTCAGCTAGGTTAGACCAAATTGGAAAACTTTTTGCTATGTTTCACATTACATTTTTTGAGTGTAAATACAACTTTTACGAGATCACACCCTGATCCCATCCATATCCGTCTCAAATATTACTCAGATACCGCACAGATCCCACCCAGTTCCTACTTAGATCCCAACCAACTCCAACTTATATAACACCAAGATCCCATTAATATCACACCCAGATTCCACCCAATTCCTACCTAGATCCCACCCAGATCCCACAGAGATCCCATGTAGATTGCACCCAGTTGCACTTCTTCCCTTCGTGTGTGTTTGCCGGGAAACTCCATAAAACAACACAAAAAAAGGAACTACGCACAGTGGCTGGTTTTCCGATTTAGAGTTGCAAAAATAAAAAATTAATGGTCTTTTTTTTACCGCTTTAATTTAATTTAATAAAGGGAACCCCAACTAGCCCAAAAATGTTTGGTTTATTGAATTTGGTCAACTATTTTGGTTTTTACAGTGGTTCAAAGTTGAAAAACTTTTCAAGAAAATACATTTTTTTTTGTTTCAAATGTATAAAACGAAAAGGAAACGATTTTTTTAATTGTGATTGTACAACTACTTTAAATGAACCAAATTTAATAAAAAAGCTAACTTTTGAGTAGTAAAAATATTTCTTTTGTATGAAAATTTTAATAATAATTTTAATGCAAATCGATTTTTTTTTAATTTTGTTAATTTTTAGCATTTTTACAACCAAATGAAACCACATTTGTAATAAATCGATTTAAAAAATTAAAATTTTTCGCATTTTCTTGTACAACATTTGAGTCCTGAGTTCCCTTTTTGACCTACAATGATGATTTTAAACTTGGTTGAAAAATATCAAAATTCTCTATACATTTCCCATTTGAATTTTTCAAATTATATATTTTCGCTCATTTTTTGCAACGCTAAATCAGCGAATCCCGCCACTGTGCGAAATCAAATACCGAAAATAAAATGTTTCACATCAAAAACATTTTTTTTAGTATGCCTTTTGTACAGGAAACGCATCGTTTTCATACATAAAATGTCCGATGTGGCAGTGGAACTATAAAAAAAATTCAAATCTCCGACACGTTTCTATCTAGTGTGCATACAAAAACGCTCTGCGGCAGCGACGTCGCATACGAGCTTAAACTGCTGTCTTTTGCAACAACAAGCACTCTCTAGCATGTCTAAACACACACACGCAACTCCAAAATAAGCATGTGTGTTTTAAAATGGCTATTGTAATGGGCCTAGTGTAAAATGCCAATTATTCGTTGAAATTCACGAGGTTGTCTCGTTTCAATGGCTTAAAAAATTAACAAGAGTGCTATAAAGAATCAGTAGTTTAAGTCCCCTAGTCGAATGTTCGTAAAGAAACTTCGCTCTACGCCTGTAGCTACATAATTTTCGCACACACTGTTTACTTGAACAGTCTGTTATGGTAGCCCCAAGAAGTAGGCAAGAAAGTTATTAACATGATGTAGCATGGTGATTGTGATGAATGTGTGTGGGTGGAGAGAGCGTGTGTGTGTGTGTGTATGTGGGAGGGAATGTGTGTGTGTGTGTGTGTGCCGTATAATACAAACTCGATTCGTCAACAACAACACTTGATCAACTTCATATATGCATATTTGTATATATGTATGGGTTGTATGTATGTATAAGAAGTATGTATGTATATATATATATATATGCCGTATGCCGTGTGTATTTATATTATGTTGCAGTTGTTGTTTTTTTTTTTTGTATAATAATAATCATCAGTTTCATATACTATTGCAGATGAGATTTTGTTTCGTTTTTTATTTCTGGTGATTTAATTATGTATATATATATATAGATATATATATGTATGGCAGTCATTAAGAAAGTCGTTAAGGATTCCTCGTTTGGTTTTTTCTTTTTTAATCATACAATACTAGGGCCCTAAAATATGCTTATACACTTAATACAAATTTAACTTAAATGTTAATTTTATAAGTAGACATAAAAAAAACACATTTAAACACATTTAACACGCGATTGTATTCAGATCAGATCGGAGCGTCTCTAAAATGCTTGAAAGAGCAATGCACATACATTAATTTAAAGTCTAAAAAAAAAAATTAAATATATTCATATTTTAATTAATAAAAAATAAAATTACAGATCTTGCCACAGATTGATGATGATTAGGAAAAGTTCATTTTTGTGGCTGGCGGCGGCCACTAAAAAAAATTAAAGCAAACATACACAAAGAAAAGGAGAGAGCATACTCTCGCTCTATGTACAAAATACTCTCATCAGTGAATGCTTTTACGTTGCTCTCCTCACTCAAATGTTTCAAGTAACGGGTTACGCGTTACGGTGCTATCCGGGCTGTTGCTGTTGTTGTTGTGTTTGTTGTGGCTGCTGCTGCTGTGGTTGTTGTTGTTGCTGCTCCAGCTGCCAGTCATCGACGTTCATCTATTCAGCCGCATATATATATACATTTTTTTTTAGGGTTAAGGACATTAATTAGTAGGTGGGTGGAAGGCGGTGTTTTTTTTTTTTTTTGTTTTAACTACACAAAATGACTTTTACCTCTAAATTCTAGTAAAGTGTAAGTAATTTGGTCTTGGCAACTAAATTTAATTCAAATACAAATCATAATGTACAGTAATAGGCATTTGAAATGAATGAAAACTGTTGTCCAAATATTTATGCCGCCTACTGTAACACACACTTTTGACTCGCTAGAGAGAGAGAAATCATAAACACACACATACAAACGCACACAACCTAAGAGAGGCAACAACACAAACAATAACAATAATAATAATATAAAAAAAAACCGAAATGAACATTTGACAACAGAAACAACAACAAGATCAAATGTAATTTGCTTGTGTGGGGGATGCACTACTTAACAGCTGTTACTCAAACTCACCATAACATTGTGTATTATCCACCACAGGCATGGGCATCGTTGGCTGCGCCGCCTGCTGCTGTTGACTGCTGCTGCCGCCGCCGCCGGTGGTACAGCTGGCCGCTGCCGCTGCTGCTGCTGCCGCCGCCACTGCTGCACTCGAGGACACAGCTGCCGATCCACCACCTCCACCACCACCACTACTACTACTGCTGCTGCTCGCACCGGGACCACCACCACCTGCTCCGCCCGCCCCACTGCCACCGGCACCCGCATTCGCTGTGGCGCCCGCGCCGCTCGTATTGGTCGACTCGTCTGTGGTGCGCTTAAAGAAATTATGTTGCAAGGCATAGTATGGTGTGACACGCGTCTTTGGGTCAAAGTCCAGCATGCGCAATATCAGATCCTTGAACTTGAGATAATCCGATACCGAGTGGCCGGGCTCATCCAAACGCCGTCCACCCGGTCCGCCCGTCTCGACGCCCAGTATATCGTGCAGCTTACGCGATCCCGGCGGCTTGTACTTGCGTCCATTCTGATTCTTCTTTAGCACATAGGAGCCGTCCGTCACGATCTTGTCGAAGAACTTGCGCGTCTTGTGCGCCTGGTCCAGCAGATACTTGGGCGGCATACCCAGCACCTCGACAATTTTGTTCATCTGGTCGACCTCGTTGCAGCCAGAGAAGAGCGGTTCGCCCGTATGCATTTCAACCAAAATGCAACCCAATGACCACATATCAATGGCCAGATCATATTGGATGCCCAGCAGCACTTCCGGGGAGCGGTAGAAGCGCGACTGTATGTATTGATAGATCTGCAATGAGGAAGGAGTAGAAAACATCAATAAGTGGACAATTTTCTAAACCGAAATTAGATTTCGAGGTTTTATTTGGTCTTTCTGTTTAGAATCTTTCAGGGAATTGAATTACGACCGATCCAAAAACTGAAATGGGATTTTGGCATTTTTTGGACCTTTGAAAATACGAACAAATTACCTTCCGGGACAGATCTAAGAAAAATCAGAGGCATTATTCTTAAGCTAAGGTCCCACAAGCAAACAAATTTTAAACTTATTGTGCCTTGGCATGTAAATTTTTGTATAAAACAAATTTGGGTTTTCCACATGAGCAAATATTTGCTCTTAAAAAGTAAGAAAATCGAGGGGTTCTTATTAATTGCTATTTCTTTCTAACACATGTCTCTCAGATCAGTTCATCAGTTGACATCAGTCTCAGCGAGCAAGAGAGCGAGTTGAAAAGAACATTTTTAATGAAAGGGACGGGGAAGATTGGAGAGAGCAGGAAGAGGGAAATGACGGGTTGGGAAAAAGTGGAGAGCGTTGGAAGAGGGAGGGGGAGATCCAACTAGAATTTTATTATAACTGAAGAGTAACTGCCATAAGGTCAATGTGTTTTGATATCACTAGTCTACAGCAAAAAAAAAAGGATTTCTACTGAAATTTATATTTCTGATGGTAGAGTTTTCCATCAAACTTTTTTCGGGCCTGGTCTCCAACTGCTTCAGAATTCCCGAAGACACATCCTCACCACAGCGTTAAATTGCTGTTCAATACGTGTCCAAAGAAATGCATCTTTAGTCGAAAAGTAATTTAATTACCAATCTTCAAGCACGATTTCGACAACTTAAATGTTAATATTAGTACAAGTACAAGTTAATTATAGTATTAGTACAATACAATTGATGTTGAGCTAAGGCAACTCAAAATAAATAGTTTTTCTACCCTTGGAGAGGGTATATTAAAATTGTCCGGATGTTTGTAACGCATAGAAGGAAGCATCTCCGACCACATAAAGTATATATATTCTTGATCAGCATGCCGAGCTGAGTTGATATAGCCATGCCCGTCTGTCCGTCCGTCCGTCTGTTTCTATGCTATCTCCTCCGTCAGTTTTAAAGCTATCGTAACCAAACTTTGCACGAAGTCTTTTGGTATAAATACGCTGCACATTTGTCGGAACCGGCCGGATCGGATGACTATAGCATATAGCTGCCATAGGAACGATCAGTTGAAAAACTAGTTTTAGTGAGAAAAACTTTTTTGTTTTCAATGTTATCGCTCCCAACGCTCGTATTTAAAAGTTTTCAATGATTTTACATCATTTCACCAAAATTTTTCGAAATCGGACCACTATATAGTATAGCTGCCATACAAACTGTCAGGCACATATCAAGCTCCAAGGGTATATAAACTTCGGTCGAGCCGAAGTCAGCTTGCCTCTATTTTTTAATTTAACTTTAATTTTAGTTGCTCAAAAAAAATTTGTTTATTAATATTTGCCGTGTTTGCTCGTACAATTTTTTTGCTAGAGCAAACTCGCAAACCAAATTGGCCGAGGGTGTTCCCACTAGGCAAATGTTTGCCCGCAAACAATTTGGTGTTCCCACGTCAGGCAAACAAAATGGGCAAATATTTTGAATTTGCCTGTGGGACCTTACCTTTAAGGTTCGGCTTCAAGGGTTGAAATTCAAAACAGAAAAGATATTTTTTTTTTATTTTTCCAGAGTGGTCAACTCTAAAAAAAAATCACTTTACGGACAGTTTATAGAAAAAACCGGAATTATTTTTATTAGGAAAACCCTTTCAACATTTTTCCGGTATGCTCTAGCTCCGAAAAATATCTTTGTGGACAAATTAAAGAAAAATCCGGAATGATTTATAGCCTATTTCCACTATAGCAAATATGTACATATTTTCACATATTAGCACATATCTAAAAATATGTAACATATTTCCCATAGGAAAAATATGTACATATTTAAAATATGTGTCCATTCACCCGGAATGTTTTCAGTGTTGTAAAAACCAATACTAGCTATTTTGTTATCGATAACACAAAACATCAACCCTGATGCGATCGCAGGTAGGCGCTATTTTTAAATGTGTATGGTTTTCATTTAAAATAAAGCATTTGTTTTACAAAATGACTAAAAAGCAAATCTGTGACTTGGCAGGAAAAATATGAATTCGTGCTCAAACATGTGGGAGGAGAACTTGATTCTTTTATGGGAATCATGGTGCGCATGGAGAAAACCAAGAATTCAATAATCTTGTCCTTATCTTTATTTAGCAAAACAAAAAATGCGCGAAACAATGTCAAGCTTAAAATTGTGATTTGTCAATTTAAGAAGTGTTCATAATAATAATGTCTTGCAATATGTAAATTGATTTAATTGATCTAAGCTCTGTAGAACTTTGTTCAAAGATGTAATACACAACTAATTTAAAATTTAAATTTTAAATTCAAATTATCAACTTGCCATTCACATGCTCACGACACTGCAAAATATGTACATATCATATGGAAACGCTGAAAAAAAATATATGTACATTTCGAAATATGTGGTTATAGTGGAAATAGGCTATTAGAAAGGGTTCTAGGGATTGATTTTCGTTGTAATAACGGGCGATTTAAGAATTTTTAACATTTTTCGGAGTGCTCTAACCCTGAAAGTCCGTTCAAATGACGTCACGGACAGTTTAAAGTAAAAGCCGGAATGTTATTTATCAAATAATAGTACTAAGGGTTGGTAAACGGATGAATAACGGGTGAGTCAGTAACAGAAACGGGTTTCGAGCATTTTGTTCAAAGAGGAGTATTTTTGAAAGCTGGAGAAAATATCTTTACGGACAAATTAAGGGAAAACAAAAATTATTTTGATTAAGAAAAGGATTTCAGATTTGATATTCAAAAGCAAAACTGCGTTTCTAACACTTTTTTCGATGTGCCCCAACTGCGAAAATATCTTTACGGACAGATTAAAAAAAATCCGGACGGTTGATTTTCGGAAAGAATTTTTGACATTTTTCGGAATAAAAGACCGATAATATAGCTCTACAGACAGTTTAAAGAAGATGCCGGAATGTTATTTGTTTTAATATAATATTTTATATTATAAATGGGTTTCTAGCATTTTTTCAGAGTGCCTTAACTTGACTGAAAATCGAAAAAGTACCTTTACATATAGCTTAAAGGAAAAGCCGGAAAGTAATTTATGGAGAAAAAGTTTTAAGGGTTGGTTTTTCAGAGTGGCGTACTTTGTATAGTCGGAAAAAATAACTTTACGGGCCAATTATAGTTAAAACCGGAATATTATTTTAAAAAATGGGCTGTAAGGGTTGATTTTCGGTGTAATTAAGACCTGATTCCAGATGACATAAAAATCAATTTTTATGTTGAAGCTCACATGAATAGAAACACTCTCGAAATGTTTTGAAATCTGAATGCTATTGCAAAGCAGTCTTTTATTGGAATGAAGTATTGTGCCAAAATAAAAATTTATGTCATCTGGAAATAGGCCTTTAGGGGCAATTCATGATCATAAATTATGTTCTTTGAGAGGGCCTCGATTTTTGAAAGTTCGAATAATTTACCATTAAGAAAGGGGTTTTTAAAATACGTTAGAGAAACGGCTGAGAAATGAGTTTCTAGCATTTTTACGATCTGCCATACCATTGAGCATACAAAATAATAACTTTCCGCAACAGATGTAAGGAAATTCCGGAATGTTATTTGAAGAACTGGCTTTAAGGATTGATTTACGGTGTGATTGCGGGCGATTCAAGAACACAACATGATTTTTGACAAATTTCCGGACTGCCATTTCTTTCGATAGTTCAAAAAATAGCTATAAGGACAGCTTTATGTCCGACCTTACGGGGGCGCTTTGAGGTTTAAAATTCGGTAGAATCACAACAATGGAAATGATTTTTCGACCACATATTTCGGACTGCAATAATTTTAAAAGAACGAAAAATTATTTTTTGTACAAGTAATTTAAGGACGGGCTTCAGGGTTTGAGATTCGGCGGAATAATGGGCGTTCTAAAAACAGAAATAACTTTTTGCTAACTTTTAAACTCCAAAAAAATATCTTTTTGAGCAGCCGTTCCTTAAATCTTCAGAAAGAACTTTAGGGGTTGCAATTTGTCGGAGTTACGGGCATAATTTTTAAGAACGGGCTTTAATGGTTGAGATTCGATGGAATTAGGGGCAATCATAAAGCAGAAAAGAGGGTTTTCATATTTTTTCCCGATAGGAAAACATAACTTTGAGGGATAGATTTAAGGAAAAGCTGGTGGAACCCACTTTCATTGGTCCTTTGAGCCGGCTAAGAAGACGAAGATCAGGTAACTAAAGTCTTTACGAGCAAGTGCGCTGGCAATTCTGCCCTAACCTAGTTTCAGCTAAAATGTGTTATATTTAAAAATGAAATGAGTTTTTGCTATTTTCTGGACTCTCGTAACTTTGAAAATTCTAAAAAAAAATAGCTTAACGCAAGGGTTTTTTATAAACAGGATAGTATACTTACACGCTGGCCCAGCTGACAGGAGCTGCCAAAGTCAACAATCTTAATGGCCGAGCGCTTTGGATTGCATAGCAAAATGTTCTCGGGCTTCAAATCACAGTGTATAATGTTCAGTTCGGGCGTGCTCAGGAATAGCAGCGCCGTGCACAGTTGCTGCGCAAATTTGCGCGTGAGGTTTAGCGAGACGCCACGAAAATTGGTATTCCTAAGCAGATCGTACAGGTTATATGAAAGTAGTTCAAAAACCAAGCACAAATGATTGCGCCACATGAAATGCCGTTTGAGCTTGACTGTGGAGGAGAAGAGAAGAAAGTTAAAGATAAGTAACGAGTGGCGAGTACCGAGTGGGATGACTTACCGATATAGTATTTATTCTCGGCATCCGCACGATTCATCATTTCAAGCAGCTTCACCTCAATTTGTGCCTGATTTAGGAACGGTTTCTTATTCTTAATTATTTTGATCGCCACATGGCATTGCTCCTCATGATCGTAGGCTTTCACCACCTGACCAAAACTGCCCTTGCCTGCAAGGAAAAGGGGGATTGAGTGAGGATTACTCGCCGGTGTGATGGTCTACTTACCAATTAACGAATCAATCTCATAGCGATCCAAAAACTTCTCGCCATTCTTGATTATATAATCGTGATTATCGTCATCATAGCCATCGTTATATAATTTTCGTTCCTTTTTATTGGACGAGTCATCATCGCCTTGCGTCTGCTGGGCACGACGTTTCTTTTTCGCATAGTAAACCTGAATATGGGTAAAAAAAATAAATATATATGTATAAATACTCGCTGTACTTCCACTTCATCAAAGCCAAATGTAAACAACGGCAACGCCGCCGCCTTCAAGCCCCATGAAGCGACGCCTTTACACCACCCACCCACCCAACCACCCCCTGCGCCCGGCAACCCCATTGACATCAACTAGCTGCCCTCCAGAGTTGGAAAAAAAGCAGGAAAAAAAAAAACACTGCATGCAACTTGGCGAAAAAAAGTTGTTGCTAACGCGGCATGCCCACATAAGTGCAAGCGAGATGGCGAGACCACCACTGAGGGCAAACCTTTTGCAGCGTTGGTGAAACAGACTCGGCGAGAGAGAGAGGCGAGTTTCAACAACGCCTAAAAGTCGGCTGCACAACCCACCCAGCAGCAATGCTCAAAAATGGGTGTATGCCGACGTCGCAGCAGCAGCAACGCGCACTGTTATGACGTTTCGTGCCCACGTCACTGTTAATCTCTGCGGCTCTGTAAACAGCGAGAGAGAGAGCGAAGAGCTGTAAAAAGGCCTGGCCTGGCCTGGGACTTACACAATCTTGCGGCATTTCAAGTGTTTGGCAGCGCAACAATTTCCACAAACTTGCACTAAATTTTTATTTGTGTACACGAAAAAGTCCGGCAGCAAACCAAGTCTACTTTGTTTCCCCAGGCAATTTTATAATGACTTCCCAAAAGTGCCTAGCGTCACAATTTCTTATAGGGCACACGGGCACACCCAAAACAAAAGGTAATAAAATGCATTAAGAAGCAGCGAAACACAGGAGGTAAATAGCCCACAGGTGCTTGGATCGAATAATCAAAAATTTGGAAGCGTGACCGGTTCCGTTCCTCCTCAACTCTCAACACATGTTCGCATTCAGTCCGCTCTGCTCAATCAGAAAAGAAATGCTGCACTGTTAATTGGCTCTGCTCGAGAACAAATAGCATTGATCTGTTTCATGGTAATCTAATATAAGAGAACCAATGTGTAACTTTTCGAGAACCAAATGTAAAACCGAAACTTGAAAAGTTTACCGATTTTAACGTCCATCAGGAGCCGAAATCAGTCGTGTTTTTATGCAAAAGCAAGCCGAACCATAAGGTTGTTTGAATCGGTGAACACCGAATTGGTCAACGCAAGCACATTTTTCTATCCTCTCTATTTAGTTGGCACTGCTCTGAATAAGCAGAGAGAATTAAAAAGCGCATGATGCATGATAAAACTAATAAAGGTATGGTGAACGCTCCGAAATTTTGCCTAAAAGTCTCAATTTGTGTTTGGGAAACTGGATAAAACGACTGTCGAAAATTATTTTGAATACATATGGGCTAATCCTGCGTTGCGGACGTTACATTTGTACGCAAATTTGCTTCTTAAAATTGACACAGCTGGCGTCCATTCTGGTATATTTGAAATACTTTTGGTGCAAAATGCAGTTCTTTGGGAGTACTTTCAAACCTAATTTAAGATAATAGGTTATCTGTTTTTGAAAAAAAGTTATGCTTGTTTAAAGTTCTGTTGCGGACGTTACAAAAAATGGAAGTCGACTTTGAGGCTTATGTGCATTTTCACATTTTTTTTTAGCGAATTTTGCATAATAACACTAGTTTACAGCCAAAAAGACCCATTTCTACTGAAAATTTTTTTTAGTGTAGTTTGGAATGGTGATCTCAAAAATCAATTTCAAAAATTTTTTCATGGCTCCGTTTTTGAAATATAATTTTTTTTTATTTTTTGGTAGGGTCACTTACATTTTAAGCCATATCTCACTTTATAATTGTCAGATAGAGTCAAGCAATATAAGAATCGAAAGGTTATTTCGCTGCCGGTAATCGAGTAAAACATTGTTTTTAAATCGGTTCATTAGTTTGACTACAATATCCAAAAATATTTCGAAAAAATCGATTTTTTGCTCGAAAATTAATTTTTGGTCGCCTGGAAAAAATATAAAAAAATCCAAAAAAACTATTTTTATTTTTTCTACATAAGAACCGCACTTCTACGAAGAAAAACAGATATCGATGATCAAAATCTGTGAACAACACAGGAGCTGTAAGCAATTTAGTGCAAAAAAATGTGATATTTTTCTGAATATTTTAAAATAAATTTTCGTTTGCTTCGACTTTTCGTTCACTTCATAATTTGACCAAAAAACGGAGAAAAGTACAATGTTAATTTTTGGAAACACACAATATACTCAAATTTGACTGTTAGTTCCTCTACTCAATTTGATCCATCTATGGTACGTGTTACACGATTTTCCTCACCAATACCGTATTTTCTTCGTAAAAGTGCAATTCTTAAGTAGAAAAAATAAAAATAATTTTTTTGTATTTTTTTATATTTTTTCTAGTCGTTTAAAAATGAAATTTCTTGGATTTTCGAGCAAAAAATCGATTTTTTTGAAATATTCTTGGTTGTTGAATTCAAACTACTGAACCGATTAAAAAACAATGCTCCACGCAATTATTGGCAGCTCCATTACCTTTCGATTTATTTCTTACTTGACTCCATCTGACAATTATGAACTGAGATATGGCTTAAAATGTAAGCGTACCTACCAAAAAAATTTAAATAATTAATATTTCAAAAACGGAGCCATGAAAAAATTTTTGAAATCGATTTTTTAGATCACCATTCCAAACTATACTAAGAAAAAATTTCAGCTGAAATGGGTCATTTTTTTTTTTTATTTTTGTAAACTAGTGTAATCAAAAAAAGTCTAATAACAAAAAATTTTGAAGAATATATGACCAATTCAACCCAGCTTTCAAAAGAATGCTGTTGCGGACGTTACACTTTTTCCATTGTCCTAAACAGTATAACAAAAAAATTTTTTTCATCCGATTGACTTGAAACTGGATTTATAAGCTTAGCACGCGAAATAGTTCGACACGTGTTTTCCCGATTTTGAAAAATCCGATTGGCTTGAAATTCAGTTTGTAATGATAAAACTCGAATTCATTTGGGTTTTCATTTTCCGATGTTGGATATACCAATTTATATTGATATTTATCAAATATTTACATTATTTAAACACACTTTTTGTTACTTTAAGGTTATGTTTTTCGGATTCTCGACAACCTAGAGCAATTTAGAGCCCAGATTCAGACTCAGCAGGCAATAATCCATTATAAACACCTATTTTCACCTCATATCAATAAAAAAAAATTTTGAGTATTTTCTTGCCGTTGCGGACGTTACACATTTTGGCATTAACTTTTTTCAAAAATATGTGTAATAAAGGTATATTTTTTTTCATCAGTTAAAAGGGCATAAAAAACTCTGTTTATAAAGGAAGTTTGGATAACCGAATTATTAAAATTCATTCTGCTAAATTAAAAAAACCCAATTTTCCGTTGCGGACGTTACACACAGCAAACAGATTTTTAGTTTAAATTTTTAATATATATTAGATATCCTACAAATATAATGAGTACCTTAAATTAAAGGAAATGAAACAAACTTTAAGTTTTGCTAAGCGGAAAATACTATAACAACTGTTTTTTTTCCATTTTTGTGACCAATAAAAAAACCCTTTTTTTCAAGAATTAATAGAAGCAAGAGGAAGGTGTAGGATTGCCTCTGCCAAAGCAGACAAACCACCGTAGAACAATATTGCTTACATATTTTGAAGATTGAATATGTATCCTATTATTCCATTAACAAACACTTGGATTTTGGACAACTTTAAATTTCAGTTCTTGGTTTAAAAATTTTCGGACTAGCCCATATTGCTATTGTATGCCAAAATTTGAAACCTTTTTACAAAATAGTTTTTGAATAGCAGCCGTTCAAAGTTGATACAAAATTTGTTTGTTTTAGTTTTTCTAAATTTGGCAATTTTGCGTTAACAGTGCCCAAAAGTAACCCTTTTAATTTTCTCGCAATTTTGCTAATTATTTTCTTTTTCTAAACTTTGTAATGTGCAAGCCAATTCGAATGTTCAGCATTCTCTTAGAAGCACGGAAGGACAGTTGTAAAATATTACAAAAATTTCAGATTTACGCACAAAGAATTTCGCTAGAAAAAAAATTTCCCACCGACACACAAGCGAAGGTTCGCTTCAAGCGAAAGTTTCGCGAATAACATTATCCGTATGAGTTTTATTGTACAAACAATTTTAGGAACAAGTGAAAATGAAACTCGTAAAAATTTTGCGCGCAAATTCGCATGCGAATTCGCAAATTCGCCTGCCGAAAACTAAGCGACACAATTATGTATTATAAACGAACGTTTTGCGAATTCGTAAACGAAGGTTTTGTTCGTTTTTTATACGCTTTGAGTTTTGAGCGCGAATTCGCGAGTGAACTTTTGGTCGGATTGGACGAAGAATGTTCTTCGCGAAACTTTTGCTTGAAGCGAACCTTCGCTTGTGAGTCGGGTGGGTAGCGAATGCACTTTTGGCGAAATCAATTGGCATAGCATGGCAGGTCAAGCACCGAAAAGGCTAGTCAAACGCGTGTGAATTACATCGCATGGCAAAGGAAGATTAATTTTTTTAGCAGCTTTCGAATTTGATTATAAAAAATACATAACATTTACGTACATAAAATTCAGAAAAATGTATGAAATCATTAATTGAGTCTATAGAACAATCTTTAATGTTTAAAGATGATGTAAATGTAAGTTTTTACTTCGGTTGCGCTTTAAATGGTTTATACGCTGCTGGGTCTCTTTCACATATCGGACGGTATGTTACGAATAGCATTTTCTATATGTCAACTAATGTGAGCTTGTCGCTATAGACATGAGCCTTAACATAGCCCCACAAAAAATAGTTCAAAGGAGTTATATCGCATGATCTAGACATGGAATTAAACGAAATTTGGTCAAAATACAGAATTCAGAGTTCGAAAACATGATTAGCCCAATCCGGTTAAGAGTTTTCGAGCTGATAAATTAATCTGGATGTTGAATACATTATTAATTGATTTTTTTTATCCTTTTTATTTTTTTGGGACTGGCCTTAATTGACATATTTTTCTGAACAAAATGTAGGTGGATTTAATTAAATTCAAAATATTTGACGTTGTAGCCTCAAGTTGGCTTTGACTTTAATGTTAAATTGAAAAAAAGGCATAGACCTAACACAGCTTCCATTTTAGTCAGTACATAACAATACTTCCAACGTGCAGCACGTGTATCAACAACTAGCTAAGTGAAATGTTTAAGTATTTTTTAAAAAAATTTTCCACTTTTAATAGGTAAGCAAAATACAAAAACCAAAATCGAATCCTTGGTTTATAATTTTAATCCTTAGAATTTTGACAATACAATATGGAATTGGCAGGGCAACAACTATAAACTCACGGCGACCAAACATTTAACAACAACTGATGACATTCAAGAGGAACTGCTTCCAGAAGCTTCAATTTCTGAAGCGAAGAAGGAGCTTCGCCACCAGGCCCCAAGGAAAGCACATAATTTTATACCGTGCCAAGGTAAAGAAGGTCAAACCTTCAAAAAAAGCAAAGCGAATGTAGACAAGGCTGTCCCAGAAGCCAAGAAAAAGATGTCCAGGAAGCCTACACCTAGGGCAAGATTAGTTCGGCTTATTTAAAGGTGCGGCTACACCTGGGACGTTGGCATTCGCATCGATGGACCACAAATTAGGAGGTCAATTGGGATGCATTAGCAAATAATCAGCCTAGGCCTAGCTGATGGTGTAGCCACAAAGGAAGTGACAGAACCTAATATCGCCCAGGTATACCTATAGAACCGCCGCAGCGTCCACATTCTTTCGCTCTAATTCCAATTGGCGCAAGATAATCATGTTTGTTTTCTTTGGCATTAATTTTAATTGAATTTTTTTTGCAGTCAAATATTTGGCGGAGAAGGCGAAACTGAAAAGCATCGCAAGATACTTGGATCGCCTTAAGAAAGCATTTGTCAAAATGGTCAAATGACACTATTGTTGGATGAAGATAAACCACAGATCAAGACGAATTAAATGTGACTGCGGAGCATTGCCATATATTTTAAGCAAGGTTTATCTTTTTTTTTTTTTCTGGGGCTTACAGTGGGGTTGGTAAATTAAGAAATGCCATCAATCTGGTTCGTTTTCCTTTTCTACATTTCTCTATTTATTTTTCGTTTTGCTCGACTTCATTTTTGCTGTCATTTGTTTTCGGTTTTAGCAAAATTTTATTTCCTTTTTTTTTGTCGATGCATGATTCCAGCTTTAAAATCAATCATTCTTCTTCACAGCCTTACTTTCTTACTGTATCCCTTCCGCATACGATAGTCCTTGTACCTTTCCTTATGCTTTCTTTCGTTCTTACATCCTTCCTTCCTTCGTTTTCCCTATTACCTTCCTTTCATCCTTCATACTTTTTCCTTCACCAACTTCCCCGACTACTTTCCTCCTTTCTTCCATCTTTCCTCTGTTTCCCCGCCAGCCTTCCTCCTTTCTTCTTTCATTCTTTTTTTCTCCCATCCTTCCTTCTTTCTTCCATCTTTCCTTCTTTCTTTCTTCCATCTTTCCTTCTTTCTTTCTTCCATCTTTCCTTCTGTCTTTCTTCCCCCGTTTCCTCGACTATCTTTCTTCCTTCCTTCTTTCTTCCTTCTTTTTCTCTTTATTCCTTCTTTGATTCTTCCTCCCTTCTTCCTTTATCATTTCTTTTTACTTCCTTCTTCAATTTCTCCTTCTTTCCACTCTTTCTTCGTTTCCCCGCATGTATTCATCCTTCCTTCGCTCTCTCTTCCATTCTTCTTTCTTACATCCTTCCTTCTTTCATCTTTCTTCCGTCATCTTTTATTCCGCATTCTTTTCTCCCTATTACTTTGTCATTTCTCCTACTATTCTCTCTTCTACCTAGCTTTGACATACCTTGTTCCCTTCTAACTCCCGCTCTTCCTTTTTCCTCTTGATCCCTTCCATCTGCCTTTTTCCTAACTTTCTAACTTATACCTTGCGGTGTCCTCAATTGTTCCTTCCGCCCCTTCTTTCACTCGGTCCGCTTCTTTTTCCCCCTCTTGATACCGTTCATTTTTCTTACTCTTTCCTTTTGTGGTATTTCCTTCCATCTTGATTATTTTTCTTCCAAACTCCTACTATTTTCGACCCAGGTTATCTTCTCTTTCCCCTATCTCTTCTCCATCCTTTCTTTCTTACGTTCTCCTTATTTCTACCTTTCCCTCTTTCGTTCCTTCCTTTCCTTCCCCTTGTTTCGTTTCCATTCTTCTCCACTCTGTCTTTCGTCCTTCCCTCTCTATTTTTACTTTCATCCTAACGCCCTCTTTTTGTATCTTCTTTCTTCTCTTTCATCTTTCTTTTTTCCGAGCTTTCCTTTAATGCATTTTTCTTCTCTTTTGAATTTTCTGCAATTTCTTTTTTTGTTCCTCTCGCTTCCTTTTATTTTATTTTCCTTCCTCCTTCCGTTTCCGCTTGTGAACCTTTCAGCTTCCCACCAATTTGACCCCCCATTAACAGCAGCTGATTAGAAGTGGCGATAGCTGTCTCTCTCCACCCACCCGTCATCATCATCATCTTCCCGCAGCATCTCCATCTCTCTCTCTCATCAACTGATTGCAAATGTGGGTCATATGGTAAACCATGTGCTTGGCTATGGGCGTTGACAGCCGTTTCCATGTGAGCAGCTCGGAGTCGGGCGTTTTGTTTAGAACTTGGCAAGGGCAAAGGCGCATTTCACTTGCGTGACGACGTCAATTGACAACCAACTGACTGACCCAAGCGGGTCAAGGACATGCGATGCACAGCGACAGAAATTTGATCGACAGCCAAGTTAACCAACCACTCGGCGGCGGCATGCCAAGGCTGTTGTCGGTTGGTAACCCAAACACCCCAAAGAATACTCACCTCGTTGATGTGTTTGTAGGTTTTTATCAGATCGACGCTCAGCTTGCGCAGGGGCGCTGTGGCCGGATCGCGAAAGTGTGTGGGTATGCGGGCCTGCATGGCTCGCACCTCCGACGAAGACGAAGGACTAGAGTGCTGCAAGTGAGAGGAGAGGATGATGCAGACGCTTTCCGTCCCATCTGTGTGTGTGTGTGTGTTGGTACTTACATGATGCATAACATCACGATGCGTGGGAGGCAGATCCTCTTCAACCACAAAGCGTCCATAAAGCGGTGCATGACGTTGCCTACCACCGCTCCCGCTGCCCTGCGATGTGTCAACGGCGCCCGCACTGGACCCATATGTGGATACTACAAGAGAGGGAGAGAGAGGGAATATAATTAATTAGGTTCATTGACCGTGCAAAGAAACAGGTACACCTGTTCGTTCACTACTTCCACCTGACCAGCGTGTTGCCAAAAAGGCAAAAATACCCTCGCACCTTGTTAAATTTAGAACCAGACAACACAAATTATTACACAATATTGCAGCACCGGCAGAACCGGCAGCCCCGTTCACATAATTTTTGCCATTCTACGAGTTCTTCTAGTTTCAGTTTCGGTTTTCTGCATCAAAAATAGCCCAAGCAAAATAGAAAGAACCAACCCAAGCAAAAACACCCAAATGACAAAATAGAAAAGCCAAGACTCTGGGGGGCGGGATGGGAATGTGGCTATGGGGGAGGGGGTGGTGGGATAAGCATGATATGACATTTCGCAACTGGTGGGTGGGCAGCTAAAAAGGAAAGGGGCTCTGTTATGACATTTGACGCTCAATTCTTAGTTCAAACGAATTGGAGTAGACATTGCTGGTTGGTACAGAGAAAAGTAAGGACTAAAGACAAACAGGGCCTTGAGAATTGCGGCGCCTTAAACCCGAATTGAACCACAAATAAATTTATTGGAGACGGCGTGTTGCCGTTAAGAATGAGTGTCACAGAATGGCAGACAGATAAATGTATGTGTGTGTGTGAGTTAGAGACGTAAGATACATAAAAAGGCGGGAGTATCGAACACCGATAGTCGTTAGTGATGTGTGAGCTAGTTATATGAACTGGATCTATGATTGGAGCTGAATGAACTGAAACTGGAACCGCCACACCATTTCAAAGCTTACCTTTTATTAGAACTGACTTTTGGTCATAGCTTGAATATCGTTTATCAGATCTTTTTTTTATTTTTCTCTATCTTATCTCTAGAAGGTACGAACAATCTATCTCCAATACTATAATAGAAATAACGTTTTTTCCAAATAACGGGGGCGGAAATGAAAATAAAATTGATCTGCCAGTGCTCAATACCGGAACCGTTAACCGAAATAAATCGTTTCAAGTTACATACTATAGTTTCATACAAGGCTGCAAACCAGTTCGAACCCGAGCCCCTTAGAACCGGTTCGGTTCCGGAACCGAACCCCTAATAATTTTGCCCCCTCGAACCTGAACCCGAACCACTTTTTTGAAAAATTAGGTTCGGTTCACAAAATTAAGTAGTTTTTCCAATCAACTCATACAGAGACACAGAAATTTCTTGTATTCTGACTGCTTTCATTCTAGAAGTTGTACAATCCTATGTCAGATTTATACTATTGCCGTCGATAATGAAGCGAATATAGTTTGAGCAATGACAACTGCAGAGCTTAGAAGAATATTAATGAAGGTTGCTATGTAAAGCAAATGCTTTTCTTGATTTGGACGATGACCAAGTTATCTCAATAGATTCCCTAGAGGACTTTATAACAACAGTTTGTTGTGCTGCACACACTCTAAAGCAGCGTTGGCCCTCGGTTCCATCCCGGGACCGAATATATTTCCCTATTCACACGTACATTACCCGAACGCTTGCCGAAGCTGACACCGAGAGAGTAAGACAGCGTCAGTCGCTTGACAGAGTTCGAAG
Organism: Lordiphosa clarofinis; assembly: GCA_018904275.1. Classification (NCBI taxonomy): domain Eukaryota; kingdom Metazoa; phylum Arthropoda; class Insecta; order Diptera; family Drosophilidae; genus Lordiphosa; species Lordiphosa clarofinis. The sequence goes on from JAEIGQ010000018.1 coordinate 1,109,868, forward strand.
CGATTAGGTCGAAGCGAATTCTCGGAGGTTTGTTTTTGCACACTAATACATTCTCACTTTTTGGCCTCGCTCTCGCTGGCCGTCGCTGCTCTAAAGTAAGTAGTTTAAGTTGTTTTTAAGGAAGTTCAGTTCGACACTAGTAGAGTTTTGTAAGAAACTCTCTACTCACACAATATAAAATCTATTGCTTATAGAAAAGTTGAAAAAACTAGTGCTGTGTGGCTCGATGGAACTCTATCTACAAAATATGCAAACGCTAACTAACTTCTAAAGGTTTTTGCATTCAGAGTTCCTTAAACGAGTTCCATCTAAAATTTTTGATTGAAACGTAGTTCCAATTTATAGAACTACTTTGGAGCTGAACGATTCACAACCAATTGATTTTTATTGCGCTTGCTTTTCATGTCGTCCTAAAATCTTCCACAAATCTTCTTAACACAGACTCACTTCAAGAATACCTGAAAAAGTTTAGCAACTTGGTCGCTAGATGGAACATTGCCACAAACACGGACAAGTGTGTTTCGTTGACTTATTCCACCCGTCGTGACACCTGCCCAGGACTACATATTGTTGCACGGTCAGCTTATGGAGCATAAAGCAGTCCATAAATACCTTGGGATTACACTGAAGAGAAGCCTGCATATTGGACACCATATCAAGGCAACAGCTCAAGTCTCATGGGGTGGCTCCTGAACCCCAAGAACAAGCTGTCATTTAGAAATAAAGTCCTAACTTGCAAGGCAATTCTCTCTCCGTTAAGGAGATAGGCCTACAAAATTTATGGAATCGCCGCGAATGAGACCTGAGAACCATGAATATTAAAATTCTCAGTGCATTTTCAACATTCAAGTTTGATTTTTCTAATCATAATGCTAGTAGAGATGAACAACTCTTAAAAGCTGCTATTTCAAACCGGGTTTTAGAGCAAATTTGGACTTGGAATCGGAAATTTTTTGCGAAAGCGAAAAGGGGAGCAAGGCTGATAATGCTAATTAATCTCAACCAAAGACAATACATATATAGATACCGCATCTCATACAATATTTTTTTTTTGGGATCCAATGTCAGCTCCACATGGCGTCACATGTGTCATCTAAATTATCTATAAATTTTTGCTCTTAACAGAATAGCTAAGTTAGAAAACGAATAGCTAAGTTTCAGTGTAAGCATCCTCGTAAAGGCAGCGAAATGCAAAAATTTGCATCCAATGTCAGCTCCCAAAAAGACTCGTTTTTAGTTTCACATGCGTCATCTATAATATAAATAAATAAATCTTTGCTTAAACTAAACAGCCTTGGTTTCATACACAAAATATTTGATCAAATATTGGCGGGAAGCCTCGCTCTTGTTGAAAAACCCTGGTTTGTTGGGGGGAGCGAGGTCCAATCCAAACGACTTGGTTATTTGACCCTCATATATGGTATCAAACTCTTAAGTGTTGTCTTATGTTGATTGGTGACCTAGGGGGAATAGACACAGGCGGTATTTCCTTAAGGAACACAAGTTTTGCCATATATTTTGGGACAGCAAACGGTGGCTGCTAACATAGTGTTAATATGTTAACATTGAAGCTCTGTTAATTACCCTAAGGGAAGGTTATTCAACATTTCTTCTTCTGATTATTGGACAGGGCCCACTTTAACTTAAGCCTCAGTTTTTAGATACAGCAAAAGCGGCTGCGAACTTTCGTTCGCTCATAGTTTGACTTTTGTTCATCCCATCTTTAGCATTCTGTTGGCAGATGGATAAATAATGCTGATTTCAAAATATCGGTTCATCTTTTAGTCGAACACAAGTTTGTGATTTGTGGCCTTGCTTTAAGTCGCGCACTCAGAACGATAGAAAACTCCTTTCTAAACATAGTATTTCACATAATAAGAAGCGCCTTAACTTCGCTTTGATGCCCATTTGCTGTTAAAAATGGCTTCTTTTTATGTAAAATACACTGACGAAGGGATTTTTCTGTTGATCTTTAAGCGTGATTATCACAAAACTGCATTTCTCTCTATTTACTAAACATAAAGACGTGTCTTAAATTAATTTGTTGGGATCCAAATTTGCTTTTAAAATTAGATTTTGACTTTAAAATGTTACAATTATTTGTTCCACTTTAAGAAACAATGAAAAAGGACTAATTTTAAGGCATCTAAAGCAGCGTTGGCCAACGAGAGAGTGTATTGGTGGCGAGCGTCATCAGGTATCAGCTTCGGCATGCGTTCGGTTTGTATACGTGTAAATAGCGAAATGTCTTTGCCCCCGGGGAGAAACCAAAAACCATTGCTCGTCTTAAGGCTGATTTTCAAAGAAGTTGAAATTGGCATTTAAAAGAAAACAGAGCTTTCAAATGCTTTTTTATTTGCCCGACCGCTGCCGACTTAGTTATTCAAAAAGCTCTGGCATAGAGGGGCTCTTTCCTACAAGCAAACTCTTTTTCAGTAGCCGTCTCCGGGTACCAAAATCCCCCCCTTCAACGCTTACGGTTAAAATGTTGCCTTGGCTGCTGCGCCTGCTGTCCATGACCCAACACATTGCCATCCACCTGATCATTTAAGGCATTCACTGTGGAGGTGGCGATGGCGGCGGCGGCACTTTGGAATTTGGAGCTGGGATTGCTGGAGAAGTTGTTCACCCGATGTTGGCAGCCAATTTGTGCCAAATAATTGATATAATGAGGCGGCGGAAGATGCATGGGTCCAGTGTGGCCGCTGCCGTTGCGTGCAAAGGCCGGACGCTGGGGTTGCATGTGTGTTGTTGCCTCATGGTCGCCGTTGCCGTTGCCGTTCATTGACTGCCAATAAAGCAAAGCCGTGGCCGCCGTTGACATCTTGTTGTTTCCTTCCTTGTTTTTTGTTCTTTTTTTTTTTATTGACGTGGGCGTTTCTTTGCACTGCACACACACACACTCACACACACAGCACAAAGACAGAGAAAAAAAAGCGGCGGCGGCGGCGGCGGCAACAACAAATGGGCTTCAATTTATATTTATTTAATTTTTCACTTTTTTTGTGTGTTGGGGAGGTGGCGCATTTGAGCCGCCGACTACTCGCGCGATCTGCGTCGCGTGAAAATTCAACGTAAACTGCGGCGATTTTTTTTTAGCTGGCCCCAAAGTCGCCAATCGTCGTCTGATTTATTTATATGTCGTATTTATTGTTGTTGCTGGTGAGTGCATTTCGCTGGCAGATGATCATGATGAGCATGCACAGTGCGTGACAAAAAGCTTCAGCTGTTGTGAATGAGCAGTAACATTTTTACTTACTTTTTATTGATTTCTTTTAGAATCTAGACTGTCAGAGCGCGAGAAAGTTTTCATTTGTGATGAATCGGATTAGTTTGGGTAAAACCCAGATGGAAACCCCTCCTTAGTAACAAAACTTAAATTAAACTTTTCAGTTTACAAAAAAAATAGCTTGTGGTTTTGGTTCTTGGAAGTTTTAATTGTTGCTTTTTGAGCCCCAGTTTATATGTTGATTTAAGAAACTTTTATAGTTTATTTTAATAAAGGTTTTAAATGATTTTCATTTCAAAATTTCAAATCCTGAGCCAACATTTTTAAGCTTTTGTTTTGTCGAAATGTTAGGTGGGTCGGGGTCTAATAGGAACATGCTACAAAGATGATGATGTTTATGACTCAGGATGTTGGATGTTAAATGTTAGAAGACAGAGTTTCCCAGCCCTAGACTCTGGGGCTTGTCGAAGTCATGCTTCAGTGTGTGTTAGAGAGAGAAACCGTCACATTTTCATTCATTCATTTGTCATCCACCAAATGGGCGGAAATAGCAATATATGTATTTCTAGAAATCAATGTAAGGTATGAACTGTTATTTGAAACAAGAAAAATACATTTTGGAAACGAAACATTCGAATTGCTGAATCTAATGCAATTTGTTAGAATATCAGAACAATTAAAATAAAATCGTTTGATTTTGTTTCTATTTGAAATCGTGAAAAATATGTGAGCCGGAACAAGCCTGTTAATGACATATTGAACTATTTACAGTGCCAACATTTACAACCCATATGCAGATTTCTTGACATTCTTGCTCTGGATGTTTTGATTCCAGCACATTCTTGTAGAAACTGCAAAAATTTATGAGGAGGACTTGAATTATGGCACGAATCCGAGCTAACACAAGAAATTGATTTGTGGCACAAGAGCTGTTAGCATTCAGAGTTGAAAAAAAAACACGGACTACACTCGAGGCACACATAAAATCGAAGAAATTCAATATTTTTTTCCCCCATTAATTTGAAAAATCGGAAATACAGGCAACGAAAAATACTGAAAGCTTGACTAGTTTTGTAAATGAAATAATAAAGTAAAGGAAATCTCTCTCACTAACATAGCAAAGCCAAGCTGGGGAACACACACACACAAGGTACTGGCTAGGGTTGTCGAAAATATTATCGATATATCGAAATATCGATATTTTTGCCCAAAATTACGAATATCATTATCGCATATTTTTCAGAGGCGATATATCGGATATCGAATATTTTTTGGTGATATTTTTCAATGATATTTTTGTTATAGCGATCAAGTCGCACTGTTGCGAATAACTGTTTCTTGTGCTCTGTACATTTAATGCAAAATGTTTAAAAGTTATTTAATTAAAGTTGATGCACAAAAATCGCAGGACAAACTGTGCAATAAAGATTTAGAGACCAGTGGAAACTCAAACAAATATAAAAGCGCACTTAAAAGCAAAACATGGAGATGCTTGGCTGAAATGAAGCTCATCAACGGTAAATCCAAGTATAAATGGTTTTGAATTCTGGGAATTTGGGTCCTTTGTGTGTCAAATTGGACGCTATTTATGCATTTCTTCATATTGTGAATATTTATATCGTGATGCACACTATACATATAATATGTTTGTAAGGAAACTTTAATGTAAACAAAAATATCGATATAGATATTTTTGAAATATTCGACAACCCTAGTAGTGGCAGCTAACGCTGTTCTCATGTCTGCCTGATTTTGCTGTCAAGTCGTTTAGGAATTCCCAAACGATTATGGTAGCTCTGGCATGGATTGGGGCTTGTCGGCGCTAGTACAAATAAGCGAAAGTTGCTGACAATTTGATAGAGATACCATTGAAACAGCTGTACGACCAACTAGCTTCCCTTTTGGTGTATTGTTTTCTTCCTTTTTGGACTTATGCGCAAGCATAAAGAGACCTCGAGCCAGCTTAATACTGATGGTTTGAGAAATAATAAAGTAAATAAGATAACAAAGTAATACTAGTAAGGAATACCAATTCCTGCTGTGTGACCTTAGCTCCAGGCCAATGTTAATTGTTTGAGCAGATTGTGGATTGATAATTTTAAAATCTTTCTGTGGGAGCACCCAATAGAATTTTAATTGATGACGGATCGGTTCCGGGCCTTTTATTGTACATAACGGACAAGGACTGAAAGATTCTGGCGAAATCAACGGCGTTAGTTGTATTAATCGGACATTACCCTCCCCAGAATCTAAATGATCTGCTGTTCTGATTTACATTTAATTGGGAATTTATTTCAGGCAACCCTAAAACTCTATAAGCTGTTCCTGGTTTTCGATACTATTCTGTTCCTCTTCATGTGCATTCTCAGTTGTACCAAAACTTTTGTTACATCTTTGACAAGATTCGTTGACAATTTTTATGTTTTTTAAAGTGTTTTTGCTTGGCATAAATCTGTACTTATAAATCTGTAGGCCCGACAGACTGACATACCGACTGACTTATTATTGAACCACAGCCAAAACTGCTTATCCTACAGATCTAAGATTTGACATAGACCTTCGTTTAGTTGTGCAGGCGCGCACTAAGAAAGAAAATATGGAAAATTTGTCCGCGAAGTCTATCAAAAAGCCAAATAAGAGCGCGAGAGTGAGTGAACGACTTTTTGAATGACAGTATGTGTTGTGTTTCGCTTCGCTTTTCGAGTGCCTTGAAAATTTGGTATGGTCCCTTAGGAAGAGATGACGGGGAACTCGAAACTGTCTACAACATAAAATAACACAATTTCTTAAAATCTGGGACGCGGAAAGAGTCGCGGCGGATTCAGCTAGTATCTTATGTATACTTTGGGTCGAGACAAAAATGTCGTCAGTTGCTTTTGATAAAAGCTATGTCAACTTTTTTTTGTGAACTTTGTTCATAGTTTGTTAGAAGCCAAGAAAGAGTTTATGGTGAGAATTGCTTTCGGAACCTCTCATAAATATTTCCAAATTTGTTGCCCTTTGCTTGACCACCTTTCAAACGATGAAAAAAATTGACTTTCCCTTTTATCGTCACAGTGTAGGTAAGTGTTTCTTTTCTCTTGTAACAGGTGTATTAAGAGGGTAATTGTAGAATGTAGAATTAAGAGGCCGTATATTCCAAATGAAGAATTTTAGAATCTATTCCTTTTTATTCAAGCTGTTTTTTTTAGAGCACTTAAGTACAACATTTACTTGAAGCTTAATATTAAGTTAAAATTGTTGCCTGATTAAAACATTTCAAGCTTTGTTTCATGTCTGCTAATTGAATTTAAAACCAAAGACATTCCTTCCATACAACTTTTCTTGTTCGAAAAGGCATCACCGCAAAAAGTTTGTTAATAGTTTTTTGCCGCTGTACTCACCTTGCTTTTTTTTTTGTTTTTTTTGTTTTGCGCGTGACTGTGGAACTATATGGGGCTTCCCCCCACCTTGTGTTTAGTTAGTTCGTTAGGTGGCTGCCTGGCGCCATCTGTTCCATAAATACAGAAATTTGTCAAATGCCCTAAACCCAAAGGGGGGGAGAGAGCTCACACAATGGTCAACCATTCATGGATAGGTTGGTTGGCTGTGACTCACAGGGTGAGATAATGAGTTATTCTGCAACTGCAGTGACAGCAACAGAAACTAATTTTATTTTTAAATTGGAAACAGATCTTCTATAAATGAAAACAACTAATTCAACGAGTTCCATCGATTGACAGTTTATTTTTAAAAACTTTTATAAGGTGAGTAAACCATTCACCAGAGACAAAGAAGAGTCTCCCACGCACATGAGAGACTATGAAAAAAAAAACAGGAACTTGAAATAGCTGACAAGTTAAATGCACCCGGAAAGAAAATGAAACAGATCAGCTGTTTTGATAAGGAAATGGATTGTATACAAGAAAAAACAGATGTTCGAAACAAGGGCGAAGCCTTAAAATTTCAGTTGAATCGGATCCGTTTGGAACCAGCAAGGGGATGTTATTACAATTCCAAATAAAGAAAATAAAACTAAACACATAGCTTTTAGTAATTCAAAAAGGCCATTATTAGCTACGATTAACGGTTGTTAATGCTGTTTTCTTGCATCTTCTGCACCTTTCAATGTGTTTTTTCTTTGTATCAAAGTTCTGAAATCGTCCAATTGATGTGGCATTGTATTTGTCGGAGCTTATGCACTGTAAACTGTACGCTAGCATAGCACTGTTAGTTAACATTGTCCGTCTCTGTGAAATAAACCGCATTCTGCAAATGACATCCGAATAAAGGAAGTGTGTGTGTGTGAGTTGCCTATATTTGATTAATGGAGCAAATCAAAGGCAAATGTAAAAAGTATAAAATATAGAAGAAAAAAATTGTTCACAACAATTTTATGATATGATAAATTTATAAAAAACATTAGATGTACGTCATTAGAGAACGGCTTGTTGTATGTCCGTATCATAATAAGTCATGATATTTTGACATGCAACTCGAGAATATAATCCTTAGGGGGTGCTGATCTATGCTGCTCTTGCAGATGATTTAAAAGTTCTGCAGTAAATAATTAACAACTTGTAAGCGTACTGTCCGCCAGGAGGAGTGGCCCCTTAGAAAGATGTGAGCAATGGAAATGTGGGGGTGGAGCTATAAAGGTGGTAAACGAATTTAAGTACATGGGAAATATTCTAACTTCGAAGAAGTTGACAGGTTGCAAAATTTCTTTATCAAGAAAATGTTTAGGCTCGCGGACTGCACTCCGTAATACTGCATTTAACTGGAAACCGGAATTACTCCTGCTCACACTATCACGCTTGATCTGCACCTCCGATATATGCATAGAACGATATTTGAATACGAATCTAACAGGCTACCAAACAAATTCTCAAAAAAACGGCTAAGGAATAGAATAGGATGGGCGAAATGCTTTAACAATTTAAGTATCTATTTCAACTTGGACTGGAACTTACCGTTAACTAGAATGGAGTGCTCCAGCAGCGGCTAGAAACTCACAATCATCATACTACGTGGAGCAGAGCTATGTGTAGTGCGCATTTTCTATTTCAAGCCAACCTCAATTAAAGATAACAAGTAAGAGTGTTGCGGTCGAGTGCCCCGACAGCAAAATACCCTTTCCCAAGTAATGTGGTTCCTATAGCTTTGAATTCCATTTATTTTAAAGTTTATTTCAATACATGGGCAGGCGCACTGATGTACATATCTTCGGTGTTTTTGCTCGGATCTCATTGTGGTACACAGAATAGATAGATGTTGGGCCTCACTGAATATATATTAAGTCACTAGGTTCAAACTTAAAAATTGTAGCTCTGACAGTTTTTCGCGGTTAGAAGAAGATGAAGGAGGAATTTGGCAAACCTAGAGCAAACTTTATCTGGGTACGGTGTACACCTACATACATGCCAAACTTTGTGGCTCTACCTCTTATAGTCTGTGAGATTTACGCGTTTATACAGATAAAAAGACAGATTTTCGCTGTTTAAAGATGGAGGAGGAGGATTTTTCGAAATCTGAAACATACTCGATGTGGGTACAATATACACCTATATACATTCCAAAACTTGTGGCTCTATCTATTACAGTCTCTGAGATCGACGCGTTCATACAGACAGACAGACGTACAGACGGACATCGCTAAATCGACTCGGCTGTTGATGCTGATCAAGAATATATATATACTTTATGTGGTCGGAGGTGCTTCCTTCTCCCTTTTACATACATTTGCACAACTTCATGATCCCCTTTTTCCCATTTTTAATGGGAACAGGGTATAAAAATTTAACGTTTGAGTTTTAAGTAAGTTGACCCCCAACGGATAATACAATCAAGACTTGGCTTATTACAATTTTGGGTCCTTTGCAAATTTAATAAGGTTGATGTTCTTAGCTTTTTTACAGCAACTTTGCTTTTTCAATTATTTTCGCAATATTTTAAAGCTAATTGCTGATTTTGATTACTATTCGCCAGTTACTTAATACCTCAATCGGTTCATAACGGGTTTGCATCCCTGCTAAATATACAACCATGAAAGCCGAGTTTATACTGCTCTCTATTGCAACATCGGACAAGTGCTAGATGAGCGCTCTACCGCTTGGCTAAACACACCCACGCAACGCCCAAATAAGGGAGTGTGTTTTGGTGAATAAGTTGGCTGTTGCAATAAGGCATATAACAGCATAACTTGAGTTATGCTTTGATTGCTCAGATTCAGTTCTATATTGTGTCCAAATTTCACACCAATCGGATAAAATGGTAAAAAAAAAATAGAGGCCAGCTAACTTCGGCTCGACCGAAGTTTATAAACCCTTGGAGCTTGATATATGCCTGACAGTTTGTATGGCAGCTATACTATATAGTGGTCCGATTTCGACAATTCTTGTTGAAATTATGTGAAATCATTAAAAACTTATAAATACGAGCGTTGGGAGCGATAGCACTAAAAACAAAAAAGTTTTTCTCACAAAAACTAGTTTTTCAACCGATCGTTCCTATGGCAGCTATATGCTATAGTCATCCGATCCGGCCGGTTCCGACAAATGTGCAGCGTATTTGTACCAAAAGACTTCGTGCAAAGTTTGGTTAAAATAGCTTTAAAACTGACGGAGAAGATAGCATAGAAACAGACGGACAGACGGACATGGCTATATCAACTCAGCTCGTCATGCTGATCAAGAATATATATACTTTATGTGGTCGGAGATGCCTCCTTCCCTGCGTTACAAACATCCGCACAATTTCAATATACCCTCTCCAAGGGTATAAAAACCAACATAGGTCTGAGAAAGAAGTCTGAAGAAGTATTGGTCTGTAAGTCATTGATTTTATCAAAAAGACTTATACGAGTATACTTAAAACAATTCCACTTCACGACCAATAACTTTCCCAGTAAAACTTAAACACCGCTTCCTTTAATTATAAAATGGTGCTATTCATATATTGCTATGAGATATTTAAGCGTGTGTAAGAAAGTTATTGAGGCCTAATTTAGACAACAAGAACGATTATAATGAAGGGTAGGTGGTGATTCTAGATGGTTTTCGTGTAATAAACACGAATCTGCTTTTGCAAATGGTCCATTGCCTTTAGATTTTTGGTAATTTGGGGCTTAAAGTTGGAACTTTTTAGGGCCGTTTTGTGAACGATCTATACTTTTGTTTTGACTCTCTTTGATAATATGGTATACAATTGTTTCTTAGCTTTTAAATACATTCTTTTAAACAATTCTACGATTTTCTTAAGCGAAAGTTTCACATTTTGCATACATGTGCTAGATGTGACATTATTCCTCCCATAAGTATGCAATGGGTGTCGGTTAAAGTTTACATAAAAGTTCTGTACAAACAACTAGCCTTTTGTTCTTTTGTTCTATATCCGAATCCAAATTTCTTCAATGCTTAAAGCTTTTTCTTAAAGAGCTTCACTCGTTCCCTCTCTATAAATCTTAAAAGTGTCAAGTTCGATTTTTTGATCTCTGTTTATCATTTTACTAAAACATTGTCCAGCTGTAACGTCAGAGCTTGCGCTCTGTCTGCTAACTTAACATACTGTTAACGGTTAAGGGATACTCTGTAACGGTTTGTACTCACATTTCTGTTTGTTCTTATCCATAACGCCGCCGCTATTCGTATCCTCCAATCTATACATGTGGCTGATGTTTTTTTTTCTCTTCTGGATTTACTTTATATGTTGTTAATTTAGTTATGTTTTTGTGTGTTGTTATGTATTTCGGACTCGATATACGAATTTTGAATTAAATTAATTGCTAATGCTTATTGTTATCATATACACGGGATATATGTATATACTTGTTGTTTTTAGTTTTATAAATATTGCGTTATTTATTCATATATATATATTTATATATGTTTATGTATGTGTGTGATTTGAAAAACACGTTTTTTTTTGCAATGCGTTGAATTTGGTTAATGAAATTTGTATGTGGTGAAATCGTTGTTGTTCTTCAATTATTATTATTAGTTTTCCTTTGTGTTGGAGTATTTATTTATTTGTTGTTGTTGTTGATTTGTTTGTTTAAAATTATGAACACACGTTTCAAGTCTTTTGTTGGATTTTGCAAACTCAAAAGTTGGGGGGGGAGGTGGTGTAGGGGGAGGGGGGGCGGATGACTGCCGTTTTATTTACCGTTTTAGCATTGCAATTACAAATTGCTCACACACACACACACACACCAACAAAAAGCGCGCCCGTGTGTGTGTGCGGGCGCTCTCGTTCTCTGACGAAAAACAAAAATAAAACACACACACACAACAAATGCAAACAACACACACACACGCACTCTGCTGCTGCAGCAGAGGGTTTTCCCCTGTTAACTTAGTTTTTGGTTCTAAGTTATCGTAGTTTTTGTAAGAATTTTTAAAGCTGATTTCAACATTTCAATTCACTTTTGTTGTTGCTGGTTTTAATAATGATAATTAATAATTGTCGTCACGCTTTGTTTACAAAGTTTATTTTTGTTGTACTGCTGCTGCCACATAATAACGGTTAACTTGGACTGCTGCTCGCACACGGAGAATGATGAGAGACGACAGACGGGAGAGTGTGAGTGAAGGAGAGAACTGCAAGTAAAAGAAAATTACAATTTAATAACAATAACAAATATGTATGAGTAAATCGATATTGGTTATCGATATATCGTAGCTCTCTAAGCGTTAAACCCAGCAAACACTTTTATTGCATTTTACGAAAAAAGCTTTTACAAGTAAAAGCACTTTCAAATTTATGAGAATTGATTGCAGAGTTCGTTTGTAATGTTTTCACAACAAAACAGTCGAATGAGAATAAAAATTAAATTTACAAATGGATTTTTGGAAAGCGCTTTCCGTATTCGGTATAAATTTCCATAAATCCGGCCTTATCAGAAGCTTTAAAGGTAGACCATAAATCCAGACTTATCAGAAGCTTTAAAGGTAGACCATCTACCGCCCAAAACATACGAAAAAGGAAATCGCGGAGCAAAATATATCGTCTATATTTATCTGATTATGTTAATATGCACTGAACAGAACTGTATTATTGGTTTTGTTCTTTCAGCTTTTGTTTCCGAAATATGGCGGAAAAACGAAAATGTTGAATTTTTGTCACTCTAGGATTTATGGAGGCGTCTTTCCGCGTGCGGGAAAAAATATAACGGCTCTTTTCCAGTATTTGCAGTTTGTGGCTGAGAGTGCAAATACATATACAGTTATTTTATAATTTGGCTTTTCAGAGTTTACAGGGTCTCCTATTCAAATGATGAGAAGTATACTGTAAATAACTCCACCTTAATCAATTGAAATGGAAAATGATAGATACCCTTCACTAGCAAAGAGTATAAAATGTACAAAAAAAAAACAAAAACAAAAACAAGCGCTTTGTTTGCTGCTGCCGCTGCGACGTCGAAACTCTCTCCCCTTCGCTGGCGCTTAAGCGTTGACGCGTTGCTCAGTTCCTCTCTTTTTCTTTGGCTTTGGGCAGGTGAACGAACGACACGCCACACAAAAAGCTTGGCCATAGCTCTGACTGTGACTCTGTGAATGTAAGTGTGCGCGAGAGCTGGGGCGCCGCCTCTGACATGACATTGGACAAGCAGCCGCAGCCGCAGCAGCAGCAGCTGTTTCAAGTTCGATTTGAATTTTTTCCTGTTGCCAGGGCGCATTTTAATTACAAAACGAAAAAATGTTGATTAACCAAATACGTGGGCTTACGTATTTTAAATGAATTTTCATTTTTTATATGAGTGTACACTTTGGCCCTTGCTGCTAATGTTGTTGCCATGCAAATCGAGGAGAGTTGCCACTTGGTTGTTATTTTTCGTATTATTCACAGCGAAACCAGTTTCCTGCTGATTCTGATCTCTGATTCACTTGACAAATGCGTCACATTTGTGTGGTTGCAACATGCCGCTCTCTTTGTCTTCATTTGTGTCAAATCAAAACAATTGCTAAGTGACGTCACAATCATACAGTTGACTTTTCACACTTGCTGCCGCTGCTGTCTCCTAGCGGCTGCTGCTGCCCTGGCTAGCTGTTTGCCTGATATTTTTAGCCAGGCAGCAACAACTTTAAGCATGCTTCATCATTTATTTTTGGGGCCAACACGAAATCGGCCACACACACACACACATGCACATAAGCAGACTAGCTCTAGCTGGCAACCCTGCATTCTTGGGGTGGTCAACTTTCAATATATCGAGGGGAGGCACAAGAGTAAGCAGCTATAAAATGCATCAGGTGCACAGCAAGTAAAATTCCGAAACAAATTCCATTGCCAGCTTTTGGGGGCACTTAAAAAGTCTGCAAAAGCTACCTACTCTCCCCCAAAAGCATTTGCAATTGCAATGAGAGTGAGAGGAGATCCAACGTTGGCTTAGGGCTGTTTATGATCAGCGGCATTTACCGTTTGACGTCAGAGCATACATATGTATATCTACTCTCTGCGGTTGTCTCTCTCTCTCACTCTTTTAGCAGCGGCTAAGCACGCACACCGACGTCGACGCCGACGCGTCATGTGGTGGGTGACCCAAATTGTTGTTGTAGTTTTTATAGCTGGCAAACATTTTTCAGTTTTGTGTATTTTGGTTAATTCAATTTAATTAGAAATGGTTATTACATTTATTAAACTTATATAAATTTCTCTACTAAAAATACATTGTAGGCGTTTTTTTGTTGCTGATTAGCCACAAAAGACAAGAAGAAACGAAAAGAAAACGGTATTTGCGCTTTTGAAAGCACTTTTTTTTTTTTTTTTTGTTTGGAGGGGGGAGAAGTGTGGAAGATTGCTCAAAAAGCGTAGCCAGAAGAATTTTTGCTTTCTTTTTTTTTTTTAAGTGCGTAGTAGAGCAAATGTGAATGCGCGAGAAGTCATTTACATGCGGCGTGAGCAAGTTGACGACGCGGTTCAAAGTTCATTGACCGATTTGGCAAAAAAAAAAAAAAATATAAATATTAATTAAATGCCAAAAGTTTTGTTGCTTTGTCTAAAAGAGACACAGACACTTATCGATTTCACACCTCTCTCTCTTACACACACACGCACACATACATACGCATGGTAATTGAAAACTGCGATGACGTAGCGACGCGTCGGAAGCTACCGACCCACCGACCGGCTGGGCTGGCTGGCTGCTCTGCTGCTGTGACACTGGCATTGAAAAATTGCAACAACAACAACAACAACAGTGATCATTCTCGCTGGGCAGCGGCTGTATAAACAAAACAGAAAACAACAACCACAACTAGTTAAGATTCTTTTTGTTTTGCCAGCTGGTGGAAGGTAGACAAAGAGAAATTTGCTATTTAAGCCTAGCTTCTTTGCAATCTCGCTCTCTCTCTCGAAAAGTTTATGTGAAAGTTTGCTATAGACTCTCTCTGGAATATTGAGAAAGTTAAATTACTTCCGCATTTTTGTCCAAAAATTATTTGATTTTCATGCGAAATCAGTGTATCTGCATACATACATATGTACTCTTTGATTGTCATCAGTCCAGGTCATGCAATTTCACTCTCACTCTCTCTCTCTCCCACTGCTTATCTAGCCGTTGCACAGTGGGAGTAACGCGTGTTAATTCGACTACCATTTCAATTTAAACAGCTTTTTAATTGCTCATTTTCTTTTACTGAGGATTTAACGTACTTAAAAAGGTTTCATCCTTAAGAAACTCAGGTATTCCACCTTGAATGTTTCTTAAAATTCTATAAAAGCGGTATTATGTGGAAACTATGTTGTAAATGAAGAAAAATTCATGAACCCCAACACAACTTAACAACTAAGTTGTTCCTATACTTTAATGAGAACAACCATAACTATTAAAGTTCCCAGCATGTGATCCCACATCAAGTAATTAACTGTTCCACCAATAATGTTTTTGAAAATTCTAAAAAAAAGTTGTATTAAATTAAAATTTAGATATTAACAAAGATTGAAGGTTTTGACATAGGAAGATTGGAAGATCTAAGATTTCTTAGCCCAAAAAAATGATCATAATTTCGTACTCAAATTATTATTATTAAAATTAAACACATGTTATTATAATAATCATGGAAAGATTTTAAACGCAACCAATCTAATGGGCTCTATAACAGGTCAATGAAGATACCCTGTTTATGAGCCGAATTGAGTTCAAGGACGAGTGACATTTCTGGCTAAATGAATACGTCGATAAACAAAGTTGTGGCATTTGGGCTGGTGAGCAACCCAAAGAGTCTCTCGAACTACCTTTACTTTCACAAAAATTCACTGTTTGATGTGGTTTATGTATGGGCAGCTCGAATAATCAGACCGTAATTTTTATTTTTTAAATAAGGCTGGACAGAACCGCTCCCACAAATCGCTCACACATTAATCAACACACGAATAAACTGAATTTTGCGATCAATGCATCGAACTCACATTCGCAACATGCTCGCCCTTGAGTTTAATTCCACTCAATTGTTGGCACTCTGAGTATAATCAAGCTCGCTTCATTCCACTCAGCTCGGGTAATTTGTTCGCTTAGCTCGATGACGATTATTCTGAGCGAGCGAAAATCATCTCGTATGAATCAACTCATGCAAAGACTCATATGCTAAAACATATGTGTTTTGTTGTCGCGCTCTGAACTGCAACAACAACATCATATGTGTCTCTCTTCTCTCTCCCCTATTTCTCTCACAATGCGTTGGCCTGAGTTGGCTGAGTTTTGTTCGATCGAACACACAAGTGTCGAGTTAAAAAATTCTAGTTCAACCGTTCGATGCGATTGCGGTATGAGTTGAGTTTGTTCGCTTGGAAATATTTGTTCGATGAGTAAATATGTACAACGAGAAGGCCAAGCTAACTTCGTCTTCGCCGAAGTTTTTATACCCTTGCAAATGTTTTAATACATCATAGTTTAAAAACGTTAGCATTAAAACAAACAATTTTTCTAAATAAAATCCACCTTTCGACCGATAGTTTCTATGGCAGCTATAAGATATAGTCATCCGATTTTGACCAAAACTTCCAAATCTGTGTAAAAGCGTGTAAAACTTATAATTGCTGAAGCGGGAGGCGTTTACATTAAAAATAAAAAGTTTTTCTCACAAAGACCCACTTTTCGACCGATAGTTCCTATGGCAGCTATAAGATATAGTCATCCGATCCGGTCGGTTCCGACATATTATCAGTGTGCAGTAAAAAGAAGACTCTGTGGAAAGTTTCAGCCCGATAGCTTTAAAACTGAGAGACTAGTTTGCGTAGAAACAGACAGGCAGACAGACGGACGGACAAAGCTCAATCGACTCAGCTCGTCGCCCTGATCAAGAATATATATAGTTTATAGGGTCGGAAATGAATATTTCTATGCGTTGCAAACTTCTGGGCAAAATTATAATACCCTTTGCAAGGGTATAAAAATTGAGAAGTCGTTTCGGTGAGTAGTTTTTTTTCGCGTTCCGGATCTGTCAACTGGCCGTCTTGATCATTTGATATCACACCACTTGACTTTTCCCTGTGGGTTTACGTGAAGTCAAAAGTCTTCGTTTTAAGACTTAAAAGTCAACATTACTCCCGTAATTCGCGGGATTTTCGAGGCAATGCAGGAAAGAGTGATCCAAAATTGAACCATTCAAATGGACCATTTACGGTGTACCCGAGTTCAAAATTTGAATGAAATTATATTATATTTATAGTTAAAGCAAAAAATCCTTGCTGGTGACTGATCAGTTATATGGAAGCTACATATAATAAAAAGTTGGCCAATCTTTTTGAAATTTAAAGTCAATATGTACAAAATATAAAACTCCGCTATCGCGGCCATTTCGCCCCACTGTGCGCTGGCTTTTGCGCTTCTGCTTTTACACTCTCGTGTATTAAGTTGGTTAAATGCGTCTCAAAAAACAAAAACAAATATATAATTTCATTGAATCTTTCCTTTAAGTATTGCGCAGCATTGGATGGAAAAGCTGTTTTGTCACTTAATCACAACAACAAACCAGATGCCTAACACGTGCTGCCGCGACAGACTAACAGTAAGAGCTAGAAAGAGAAGGGGGGGAGAGAGTCAGAGCGAGCAATTGCACAATTGCAGAGAATCGTCATTTCTTTTGTTGTGTATTTGTTGTATTCCTTCTAATCAGCGCACCAGCGAGTGATAGGCACCGCCGCAATAATAATAACAATAACAAAAGTGCACAATTTTTTATAAACAAAATTCTAAAGCCTGGGAATTTAATTGGAAAACAACACCCAGCACCCTTTCCCTTTTTTCATGAGAGTCGTACGTAGTAGGTCATTACTGTCGTGTCTCAATACCATAAAAAAACATCATAAACTAAAACAACATTTGAGAAATGCATTTCCTATACAAACTTCTGCTAATCCTGCTGCCCTCCATTTGTGTGGAGACCCGCCATCTGGATTATCTACAACATGGCGAACTTTTCAGCAGTCTTTATGGAGATCTCATGCACTCCGAGTTGGAATCTGGTGTCAAAGGAGTGGAAAATGAAATGCCTCCATTCCGTAACAAGTATAGTGGCCGCCTCAAGGCTGCCTCCATTGCACAGAATGCCGCACATGTGGCCACAGCGGCCAATGATGCACAAATGAGTGCCGCCCAGGAGGCGGCCAGGCAAGTGAAAATGCAATTGGCCGACAAAGCCGAACAGGCGGCACGTGCCGCCGAAGCGGTGCTCGAGGGTAAACAGGCCCTGGTGCATAACTATGAGCGTGAGATTCGGGAAGCGGATGCATTGATATGTGAGGTTAGCAATTCGCTGGAGAGCAGCAAATCAAATGCGATTGAGGCCAATGAAGCGGCCAAATCGGCCGAAATGCAACTAACTCATTTGAACTGTATGTACCAGGAGGCGGCAGGCAGTTTGGCCAATGTGGAGGCACTGGACGAACAGGCACATGCCGATTACGAGGAGAAGATACAAATGTTGTCATTAGCACAGGCACGAGCCGATCAGGTCAATAAACAGGTGGCAAAGGCTAAGGAGGATTATGAAGTGGTTAAGAAGTCAGCTTATCGAGCAGCCTGTGCGGCGGTTGAGGCCAAGAAGAAGGCAAAGATGAATCAATCAAATTGCAAGCGGGCAGACGCCATGTTGTCCTTGTATCGTCAACGCCGTGAACCAACTAGGTGGCAACGCCGCACAAAGAAGCAAAAAAAGAAATGGTACAATTATAAGAAGAACTAGCAAATGCGTTTGACAGTAAATATGCGATATAGGAAACAAGGTTCATTTATTAAAATTTCATTTGGTTGTGTGCAAATATTTTTTTAATCATTTTCATCGAGAATTATAAATTATTGTTTCCAATTTTTTTTTTCTTTTCTGTTTTTTCTTCTGGGAATTGAAACCATCTGAAGGACACTATTCCTTAGTGTTAGCCACAGTAAATCTCATAAAAGAAACAGTGTCTAGATAAGTTATGACTAGGTCGTAAATAACCCTCAACCCAACAAAAACAGAGCAACCCTATACCAGGTCCAAGTCAGTCAATCGGTCATAAAATGCGTGCTTCTCAAAGACCACGCTGTAAAAATGTTAGTTAGAAAAAGATTACAGTCTCATCAGAGTACCAGAATTTAACATAAGCAGAGAGCAAGTAAGTGTGAGACACCGATGCAAACTTGCCAAAAGCATCGAGACACAGCTGAGAGGAAGAAATTGTGTGTTTTCTCCTTTGAAAACCAAAGATAGGCAGAGAGTGTACCTTACTGAGAAAATGCGAATTAGAAGCCAAAAAAAAATGTCATTTTGTCACTTATTTGAGCTAGTTGTAATCCAATTGAAGTTTAACGAATTGGTGATGAGTGAGTGAGTTAACAGACTGATTTTGATGTACTCTTATACTAAGCAACGACACAATCAGATTGTCATAAGAAACGCACAAGGGTCAACTGGTGTTTAACTGGTTGAAAATGGCTGCTTAAACTTCACTCTGTTATAAGCTGACTCGAGGTTTAAGGGGGTATTCTCTAGACATGGACATACTGACATGGAATTCCCAAACAGTCATAACAATACTGTCTGTTGATTTGCAAATACAACTGAAGATAGAACCGGAGGGTTCTTGAAATAACCGTATACTTGAAACTTGTTTATGAATTTATTTATATTCGAAATATCAATCAGGTCTGTTCCCGTTTCCGAATTCGATTGATCGAAATTGGTAAGAGTTTTGACTTTTAAGAGATGAGTAAAGAATTCGGGCTTATCTTTTTGTCATCAACAGGGTCGAATGAATATAAATGGGGCTTTTAAATTAAAAGCCGAGGAACACAGTCTGTATTTGGAAGCGAGTACGTTTAACAATTCCGATTCCACATTTGATCGGAATCGAAAACGGGAACAGGACTTAATATTTTTGTCAAAAAGGCGATACGTTATTATCGAATATATCTGATAGCGAGGAGATATATCTGACAACGATTACTTATAGACGATATTTTGAGTAAGTTTTCTCAAAGGCTTTTTATTGAAAGAAGCTGAATTTAAATTCTGAAAAAAAACCTTCAATTTAATATATTTCGAAAGCCGCGCATTTGTTGTTGTTTGACGCAAAGGGATAGCGTATGACTATACAACTTACGCGAGCCATAAGCCTTCATAATGCAAAAAGAAATTACAATTCGTGCTTTCATCTTTCTTTCCTAGCTTAAGTTTTGTTGTTGACATGTGCAGACCTGCAACAATATATGTCTCTCTTCTCTCTCTCCGATGTCTCTCGCAAACTCGAAAGCAACAACAAAGTTGCTTAGCGTAGTCCGACGCTTTTCGCTATTTACGGCAGCACACACAGGAGCTTTGATCAAGAGGTTTCCAACGCAATCAGAATGTAATTTATTAAATACGAGTCAAATGACATCTTAATTAACCAAATAGGCGAGATTATAGTTTTTCAATTTCAATTGAAATAGATATTTTTGAAATATCCGGTAAACCCACCCTGAAATATCATGTGGGAAGGTAAAACTTCTTATATTTTTTTAAATTTTCATTATATATCTAAATCTACTTCACCCCCTTCCCCTACAAAGGCACTAATGCCAACGAATTATACGGTTATCATAGCACTTGGCAAAGTCTTCTTCGGAATCGCCTTAAGAGCAGCGCTGTTCAACGAGAGCGAGGCCAAAACGTAGGAGAGCATTTGCAAAAAATATAAATATTTTAGTTTATTTAATTTTATTTATTTTTCCTTCAATCGTTAATTTGTTTATAGTCTTCATCTATATTAATTTCTTTTTGTTAGGACTTTATTCTCAATAAGTCTTCCAGGTGCTGGTCAGTCAATGAAATTGCAAATGAATCTTTTCTTTTGGCGATCGGAATCGGATTTCTTGATGGACATGTTTCAATTTTCTGTGTTTACAAGCAGTGTCGTCTATCCTCTGTAGCTCTGTAGCAGTGCTCTGATTTGCAACAACAAACATTCTCGCGTGTCTAAACACACACACATGCAAAGACAAAATGAGCTGGTATAATCCTTATCTAAGACTCCCTCTTTTGTTTTTGATATTAACATTTTTTTAAAATATGAAGAGCAATTTTTAAACTATGCTGTGCAAATCTGTATGGGTTTCATAAATGCATTCTGCATCATCAAGTAATCTTTAATCTTTCAATAAAAAAATAGCTTATGAATCGAA
The DNA here is from genome assembly GCA_018904275.1 of Lordiphosa clarofinis. Lineage (NCBI taxonomy): Eukaryota > Metazoa > Arthropoda > Insecta > Diptera > Drosophilidae > Lordiphosa > Lordiphosa clarofinis. The sequence continues at coordinate 1,130,717 of JAEIGQ010000018.1, forward strand.
AAAAGAGCAAGCTTCACCTAGTAAAAAATCAATTTTTGTCTCAGCTTCGGCATGCGTTCGGTTTGTAGACATCAAGGGTGCGAAATATATTTAAATCAAGGCCAATTTAACTGTTCCCTAGACGTGTCCATATAGCACTATGTGCCTATGGGAGCAAATTATTGGACAAATGCCATAAAGGTAATGAAACATAATATTTCTGCTGATTTCTGCTTATAGGCAAAGGTAGTTTGCCTTAATCGATCTTCACTGTAATTCGCCTAACGGAACTTACTCTCTACACATAAAAAAAAGGCCTAGAAGAGAGTCACATTACACTGCTGCTCTCAATCTCTCTCTCTCTCCCCCCTCTTCTTTCTAAAAGCAAACATCTAAAGTTTCTTAACAAAAAACCATTGTTTACTTCGGTCCTGGCACGACAACTGGTACGCTTTATTGTTTATGCAAAAGTATCGCATGAATTTGCCAATTCATATTTCAGGTGAAGTATAAACAAATAACAAATAACCATATCAATAACAACAAAAAAAGTTGTAAAGTGCAAGGGCAAACTGCAAGATCAGGAGAAAAGCCAATGAACCATCGAATGGATATGGATTTAACAGTAGAAAGAAAAAAACAGCTGCCAATGTGTTGGCTGGTCCAGGTCCAGCTGTTTGCCATGCGGTCGTTAACAAAGTGGTAGCCGTGTGTGTGTGTATGATGGGCGAGCGGAGGGGGGGAGGGAGGGACTGGGCGGTGTTGTATACAGGCAAATTGCAGTTGGTAGGGTTGCCACCTGGTTGTTGTTGTTGTTGGTGGTAGCTGCTGCTGCCGGCAGACAGACAGCGAGAGAGTAACAGAGAGAGAGAGCCAGGGAAAGGGCGCGCGCATTTGCAGCCTGCAAATGTAGACAGAGTGCGAGAGAGAGAAAGTAACACACACACTTTAGTCAATAAAACAATTTAGCCATAATATCATTTAACATTTTACATATTTAATATATGTATAAAACTAAAAAAAAAGTCCACCCACACACGCATACAATTGACTTTGCTCACATTTCTGGCTCTTTTGCTCTTTGTGCAGCGAGAGAGCGAGTATTTGTTTGAGTGTGTGTGTGTAACGCTGCGGCTGCTGCGCCGCCAGCGTCAACTTGTTTAAAAAAAATCCTTAATGTTGCTTAGAACCATTACTTCCAATTAGAAAATATGGCCCCAAATGCCGGCTAAATATCAATAAGTTAAAAAGACAGCTTACTTAAACGGTGGGTCACATCAATGAAAAGTGTGAAACAATCTAAGAGGGAATCTCACTGATCGGCTCAGAGCTAATGTAAAACACTCCAAATTATATACATTTTATATCCCAGTTTCCTTATGGAACTGCTAATTTGGCTAACAATTTTCGCGGCGCTTGCCCACTGTACACACTGTTAAGAGATTAACAGCCCACTGTTGTTGTTACGCTGACGCTAACGGCGACAGCGACGCCTTTTGGTTGTGGTGAGTATTGTAAAAGTCAACAACTTTCCGCTGACCATCAAACACATTAATATTAGGCCATGTATTTTGTATTGCATTCACCAGGGCCAAATTCAAATTGACCCGAAACAAAATTTACCGGAATCCGCAGCTGTGACGATGGCGCCGGCGACGCTGACAACGCTGGCGTCCCAGGTTGAGTTTATCACTTTTAACTTAAATTTCACCATACACACATACACAATAGATATTATGCTCTGCTTTGCGTTTTGGTATAGGACCTTCTCTTTTTGTTTTATACTTGTGGTATATGCATTATTCACAACACTGGCATTTCAAGAATGCAAATTTCATAGATTTTCATTTAAAATAACACAAAAAAAAATATAGATGTTCACTGTCGCCTTCATTATGCACACCCCGTCATGAATCCACCAAAAACACAAATGCAAAATGGCGTCCAGTGTGACCGTAGGTGCAATGCCCAAGAAATGACAAAAAATACTAACAACTTTTTTTGTTATCGATAGCTTGCTTAGGGCCTGGAATCGATAGACTTAACGAGAAGCAGGGGATTTAATGTTTTACAGCAGACGGTCATACAATTAGGCCTATCGCCCGTTCGAAATTTGGCTTGGATCTAATCTTGTGGGTGTACATCGCAGTCGGGGTATAACAAAGGAAGGGATTTGTATGAGCCTGTCAACCTTGACAGGCGATTCAGACTTCCAGGACCATGAGCAAACCCTTCAGCTTACCCTGTGTGGGAGCAGTCTTTGGCTTTTCCTGCTTCTAAATCGAATTTCAAAAACTTTTCAGGGCTCAAGTAATTTTAATTCAAAATTTTAAAACATTACAAATATATAAGAAAATGCACAAAAAAAAATTCGTATTGAGCCTTCAAATGGCAAAATTGGTTCCTCGCTTCGGCTGGGCTAGATTATGGTACGGCTGTGATTCAGCGACAATTGTCCCTTGGTCACGCGATTATGTAGACGCTGCAAGTGAGATAAACTTTAGAATATGCAAATTCTTAATGTTAAAAAAACTTACGCGATTGAAGACATCGCGCATCATGCGATTGGTACGACGACGTCGCTCCTCAACCTCACGATTCTGTGCGGCCAGCACCTCGGGCAGACTTTGGCAACGTTTACTGGTCATGGCCTTCATCTCTTTGGTAGAGAATATGCGTACGCAAGCTAAAAAGTCAGAAGGATACAAATTTCAAATTAGTCTAAAAAGGTACATTTTTGTCACTTTTTTTTTGGGTACAACTTCTAATGTAATAAAATAAAAGCAGTTTTGGATAAAGTACCGAATTAAGGTACAGAAAGTAACTACCCAGGGACGGGTTTAGGAAACAAGTTACATGACAAGGTCAATTTTGTCTCAAAGCAAGAAGATCCTACAAAGCAAAAAAGAAGTACCCAAGTACTTCAAGGCTCAAAAAAGGAAAGAACCTGGACAAAATACGGCTGTACCAAACCATCATACGACTTTACTACAAACAAAGTACCTTGTCACATTACATGTTTGCAAAGATCGGTCTTGACTAAGAAGGGAGGTACAAAAAACGATTGTTCTTGAGTTGATATTGAATCCAAAAAATAATACAAAATTTGTATGAGACAACAGCTAGATACTAAAAGTGCTAGTTCCTTACATACAGAATGTTTCGGTGCTAGTTCAGTTTTTTTCTACCGAACTTTAAGTAAAGGATACATATTGGTATCAAATTTCTGTAAATTGATCATCTGACACACTTTTTTTTTGTACCAAAAGTAAGGTACAAGTTCCCTTTTACCATAAACACAATAATGTACCAAGTGTTTTACCGTTTTTGTAGCGACTATTAAGGTACAAGGTCAAATTTAACACCACATGTAAGGTACACGGTTATCAAGTTGTATATTTGTACCGCATTTAAGGTACATTTGGACCAAAATTAAGGTACCAGTTAATCTTTTAAGAAGTTAGCCATATTTATACCTAATGAAAGGAACATTTAAACTAAATTTAAGTTACCATTTCAGTTTTTTCTACCGAATTAAAGGTACATCGTACCGAAATTAAGACTTGTTCACCTAATACACATTTTAAATAAACATAAAGCAGCACTCATTTTTATACCAAATATAAAGGTACCAGATAAATAGAAAAAGCACATGTATGGTACACGCCTACCAAATTTTGTATTTGTACAGTATATGAGGAACAATTGAACCACAGTAAGGTGTCAATTACTGTTTGTACCGAATATTAAGGTACATTTAAACGCCAAGTGTAAGGAGCACGGTACAACTGCTAGATACTAGAACTTTTAGTTTCGTATACATGGTACAAGGTACATTTTGAACCCAATTCAAGATGCTAGTTTAGATTTTCTATCGAATTTAAGGAACAAGGTTCCTAGTAGTACCGAATATCTGTAAAGTGTTCATCTGACACTTTTTTTTTACCAAAAGTTAGGTACAATGCGCATTTTAACATAAACAAAATGTTCCACTTGCGTTTTTGTAGGGAATATTATGGGAGAAGTAACATTTTAATAACACGTGTAAGGTGCACGGTTCCCAATTGGGTATTTATATATGTGGTACCAGTAAAGTTTTTTCAACCAAATTTAGGGAACTTTGTTATAGTGGTACCGAATTTAAGAAGCTATCCTGTAAATTGTTCACCTGATACCCTTTTTTTCTTACCAAAAATTAAGGGGTACAAAGCAGGACTGCAAACCTCCTAAGAATCGGAAGGGGTTCACTCCGGGGTTCGAACCCGAGAAACTTTTTGGGTTCGGGTTCGAATCGGGGTTCAGGAATAACTTTTTTCTTTGCTCATTGAGAAAATATGTAAGTAATTTGAAACAAAACTAATTGCCGATTTCTCATTATTCAGATAGCTGCTATGTGTCAGAGAAGCTTACCATTTACTCTGCTCTTTGTCTCTTGTGACATATGGCTCTGTGAGAAACATAAGATGAGAAATCGGCCCTTAAACATTTTATTCATAGGTGGAAGTTAAGAGGCTTGATAATATCATATTCGAGGTTGGATCTGGTGTCGACTGCGCAACCGTTCAGTCTACATCAGGCCAGTTCCCAGTCCAGTAAATGATGTGATTTCTAAAAAACTATTAAACAACTCGACCGTTTATTTTTGCTATCAAGAAGATCGAATGATGGTAAGTGGGATTTAAAAGAAGAAAGCCCAATAGAACTGTCGATTATTGGAAGAGAGAACATTTTGCATGATTTGATCGAAATCGAAAACGGGAATAGGTCTGTATATTTATGTTTGATTATAACTTTTAAAACAAGACACACACACACACCACCAAGAAGGATGGTCTACTGTACAACTGATTCAAGAATCTCCCGGTTTTATTATAAGCAGGATTTGCCTATCTTCTCCAAGTCGGCATAGCCCATTGCAATAACTGTTTTGGAATTGCAAAGGTTACACAAGTGCAAGAAGTGACAACAACATACAAGGACAAATTGACAGAAGTAGTCATTTTGTATGTGTGTGCCCCCATTTTGGCCCTTCTGTATTAGTGCAGGAAATTCTATCGCCTTAGTTATCACAATTGGTATAGGTTCATTATTAGTGTGTCTTCAGCAATCTTTCATCATTACTGACTCTATCGCTTGATAAAACAAATATGGAGTAGGAATGTGCGCTGGACTGATACTTGTGATGCAGGATCAGCTGATTCAACAAATGTGACATCTTTAAGTTCTTTACAATGATAGATTTTTCAAAACTTTAAAGCAAAGAGATTGCTTTTCATCTTTATCAAATATACACATGGTTAAGAATTGTTAATTATTTTTTTATTTATCATTCTTAAAGCTTTTGATTATTAGCTCCTTCTGAATATTATACAATGAAACAAAATGTTTCTTTGTAAGCTGTTTTTATTTTAAGGCTTACAAATATTAGGAAATGACAGTATTCACATTAATAGCACCTAGAAAAAGTTGAATAGAACACGTGTTTTGAACCGAACCCTTTTCTACTATACTTTGCTCCGGTTCACGTTCGTGTTCGAATAGAAAAAAATTGTTCTGCTCCGGTTCAGGTTCGGTTCGGACTTCCCAAAAATCCCGGAGTCTCCGACTCCGGAGCGGTTCAACTCCGAACCGGTTTGCAGCCCTGGTACAAAGTATATTTTACCGAATATTAAGGTACTAGGTAAATGAAAACACCACATGTACGAGACTACAAACGTTACTAGGTACATTTTGAACCAAATACAAGGTACCAGTTCAGTCTTTTCTAACGAATTTAAGGAGAAAGGACATAGTGGTACTGAATTTAAGAAGCTGTACTGTAAATTGATCAGTTGACACACTTTTTTTTTTACCAACAGTAAAGTACATAAAGCATTTTACCATAAACACAATGTACCACTTACGTTTTTTTGCAGCGAATATTAAGGTCAATCATAGTCTTATTATTCATAAGTTGTCTAGCTTGGGTTTTCCCCCGAATTCATTAGGGTGGCTATCTTTCGTTCTTTTAAACAGAAAACAACGAGTCATTTTTAATGATTTAACTTCTGAGATTGAATGTGTTACTTCTGGTGTACTTATGATCAGAGATTAAAAGATTAACCGAAAAAATGTTTTTCTCACAAGCGTAACCCTATAACTTTTAGTAACATTACAGATTACACTAGTTTACAAAAATAAAAAAAAAAATGACCCATTTCAGCTGAAAATTTTTCTTAGTATAGTTTGGAATGGTGATCTAAAAAATCGATTTCAAAAATTTTTTCATGGCTCCGTTTTTGAAAAATTAATTTTTTAAATTTTTTTGGTAGGTACTCTTACATTTTAAGCCATATCTCAGTTCATAATTGTCAGATAGAGTCAAGTAAGAAATAAATCGAAAGGTAATGGAGCTGCCAATAATTGCGTGGAGCATTGTTTTTAAATCGGTTCAGTAGTTTGAATTCAACAACCAAGAATATTTCAAAAAAATCGATTTTTTGCTCGAAAATCCAAGAAATTTCATTTTAAAAAGAATAGAAAAAATATAAAAAAATACAAAAAAACTCTTTTTATTTTTTCTACTTAAGAATCGCACTTTTACGAAGAAAATAAGGTATTGGTGAGGAAAATCGTGTAACACGTACCATAGATGGATCAAATTGAGTAGAGGAACTAACAGTCAAATTTGAGTATATTGCGTGTTTCCAAAAATTAACATTGTTCTTTTCTTCGTTTTTTGGTCAAATTATGAAGTGAACGAAAAGCCAGAACAAAAATAAAAATTAAAAACGGAACAAAAGTCGAAGCAAACGAAAATTTATTTTAAAATATTTAGGAAAATATCACATTTTTTTGCACTAAATTGCTTACAGCTCCTGCGTTTGTTCACAGATTTTGATCATCGATATCTGTTTTTCTTCGTAGAAGTGCGGTTCTTATGTAGAAAAAATAAAAATAATTTTTTTGAATTTTTTTTAATTTTTTCCAGGCGACCAAAAATGAATTTTCGAGCAAAAAATCGATTTTTTCGAAGTATTTTTGGATGTTGTAGTCAAACTAATGAACCGATTTAAAAACAATGTTCTACTCGATTACCGGCAGCGAAATAACCTTTCGATTCTTATCTTGCTTGACTCTATCTGACAATTATAAAGTGAGATATGGCTTAAAATGTAAGTGCCCCTACCAAAAAATAAAAAATAATTATATTTCAAAAACGGAGCCATGAAAAATTTTTTGAAATTGATTTTTTGAGATCACCATTCCAAACTACACTAAAAAAAATTTTCAGTAGAAATGGGTCTTTTTGGCTGTAAATTAGTGTTATCAGTAGCGAAACGGAAACAAATATTTGGGTTATATTCGGGTTTTCCTCTACTAGTAAAAATTTCTATAAGCGTAAGTTCATTTTATGAACATATTAAAGGAAAGTTGATTTGAGATTTTAGTTAGCTGCGTTGTCTTTTTCTTGTTTCTTATCTTAACTTTTTTTTCTTTAACCATTACTTTTTGGTTTGTTTTTCAATGATCTGTTTTTGCGGATGATGTGAAACTGTCTGTGACGCTTTTTTCTCCTGATTCTTCATCTTGAACTTGACCTAAACTATCTTCAATCTTGCTGCAACATCTATCTTATCTATCTTAATCACGATAAACGCAAGTTCATGTTCCTATCTGATCTAAGAGCTCTGGACCGTATTAATTCAGTTCAGGATCTGGGGGTATTATTTGATCACAAGCTTTGCTTTAATGACCACATCTGTGTCATATCAAACACAGGTAAGACTTAGCTGGGTTTCATTAGGCGTTGATCTAAGAGGTTTGAAGATCCATATATAACCAGGCTTCTCTACGTGTCTCTCGTTCGAAAATCGCTAGAGTATTGCTCTATCAAGATATACTGGAGTCGGTTCAAAAACAGTTTCTTCTCTTCGCATTTAGGGGGGTACCGTATATTAGGTACATTTGAATGATATTTAAGGAACCGGTTTGGGGTTTCCTACCAAATTTTTTGGTACCTTGGCATTTGGTAAGTAAAGTATAAGGTACATTTAAACCGAACATAAAGTAGCACTTACTTTTCGTACGACAAATTTTAGGTACAGAGTACATTTACATACCACGTATAAGGTACAACTGAGTACCAACTGCAAATTACTAGTTACATTTTTGTACCTTATGTTTAGGTACAAAAAACAAACCCCCAAGATTACCTCCCTCCCCACATTTCAACTTACAGGTAACTGGTGGCGGCAACTGTTGCAGTCTCTTGTCCAAACTCTCCACTGTAGTCCCCGGTCCGCACAACAGTTCATCCATTTCACGACGTCGCACATTTCTCAGCATTTGCATTTGATTCAAAATGGCTTTGCGTTGTTTGGATTTGGCACAGAATTGAGGGCGGGCCAGCTGCAATTGATCCTGCAGCGACATGGTCTCTTGCAACACCTCACTGGCTCCCGTCTCGGCGCTAAACTGAATGACATACGCTATGCCGCGTGGACGCACCTGCAACATGGACTGCAAGGGTTCACGTGGATAATGATGCTGCTGCTGATAATGAGGATGATGGCGTTCGCGTCGTCGTCGCTGGCAGGCTGCCGCTGCAGCCACATCATCGTACTGATGCGTTGTGGTCGTAGTGGTTGTTGTTTCACATGAATTAACCACACCATGATGCATGGGTATGGACATTTCCGAGCTAATGCATAGCATGGATGAGGCCGAGCTGGTTGTGGTGGTGGCTCTAGTTCTGGTTCCAGCTACAGCCGCTGCCTGAACATAACTGGCGCTACCCTGAGAATTGACCACCTGATAATAGATGGCTCCATCGTCCACACAACTGTACACAGCACTGGGCACATGGTTGAGGGTTTGGGCAGGTGGTGCTGGAGCTGGAGCTGCTGATGGTGGGACGACGCCCAATGCTTGAGCATATTGTGGCTGCATTTGTATGTAGGGTTGCTGGGGAGGGTAGACAGAGAAGGCGTTAGAAAAAAAGGTAAGAGATGGATAGATTGCAGGCAAAAGGAGTTGGATTTATGAAACAGAAAAGAAAGGAGCACAGGGAAACGAGACAGAAGATAAGGAACAGGATTCGAGCAAAAGGAAACATATTTTTGCTGTTTGAAACATTTTGTGGCTCAGAAACTACTACTTAAACTATCTTTAAGCTGGTTCAAAACGGGTTCAGAACCACATCCCACAAAACCTAAAAAGTGTTGGTTGGAAAAATGGAGTAACATACTCTACTGGATTTAAAGAGGTTCTAAACTAGTACAAAAAGGGATTTAAAGCAAAATTTCAGAAATTTTCGGAGTTATAAATTTGAAAATGGGGTGATTTTACTGATTCCATACCGGTTCCGAACTAGTTCAAAATAGTGGTTCAGAAACATATCTAAAGCATTCATTAAGATATGAACTTGTAAATAATTCGAAGTTTAATATTTAACTAGTTCAAAATCGTTTCCGATCTAGTTCAAAAAATGTACCATCGAGCACCAAATGCAAACATTTCGAAGCAGCTGTGAGATCCATTGGGTGCTACAATGAGGTTGAGAACCTGAGTTAGATACTTCCTGAAACTGGCCATAAAATAGGACCCGACTTTACTAAGGACCATAAGGTCTATGTGTGACCCCTATATGGAATCCGCCGGAACTACCTATCCATAATAATCTTAACTGATACAAAAATGATAATTATTATCCGTCAATTTGCCCATCTCATGATATTCCACGCTTTATATAAAATTTATAAAATTTCACGTTTTTCTGAACAATTTGAACTACACCAGTTTGAATTGTTAACTATTAAATTTTAATGATAATCCAGACTCGTTATATTGGACCTTCACAGCACTGGAACTGTCACGATATTTTTGCAGCTTTTTCTTTGACGAAATATTGGTAGAAGAACCTGTCCCTGCAGTCATCAGTGCTCTCCAAAATCTGAATAAAGCTCCAGGAACGGACCGCAAGACGCACTGAACAGAGTCTATGAAAGGTGGTCCAAGTACCACCTATCTTCCTAAAAATCAGTCTGTACCCTATAGTTAAAAGCGGCTGCCCGAATGAAGTGCAAAACTACAGAGGAATCTCTTTTCTGAATGCCTGATGAAGATTTTTGCTTGAATGTTAATCTCAACAAACTGCTAAGTGAGAATCAGATGGGCTTTAGGGATAGTGGATAGTATATTTGTTCTCACGTCGCTTGCAAAAGAGTATCAACAACGGGGAAAGGAGACTTATTTATTTTTCATTGATTTTAGAGTTGTTTAAAATACCATAAACAGATCTCAACTCTTTTAGAAATTGAAAAAACATAGGTGTATCGACAGCAACAACGCGACTACAGTGTGGGAAGGGCCTTGGACTATCCTAAGATTTTCAAACAAACAGGGATGTCTATTCAGCCCACTGCTGCTCTTCGCACTTTTCGTAGATAACATCGCTGCAGAACTTCCCGAAAGAGTCAAACTAGGTACAGATACCTTAAAAGCAGGGCTCAATACCGGAACCGAAACCGGAACCGTTAACCAAAATAAACCGTTTCAAATCGAGTACCGGAACCGGAACCTGAAACGATACAAATTTTTTTTTGAGAACCGAATACCGTTTACCATTATTATTGGAACCGATAAAACCGGAACGAAACCAAAACTTTGGTACCGGTACGGTTTCGGTTTTTCTTTTATTCGCTGTACCTAATTATTTTAAGAGTGTGCTTAAGTATGTAACTAAGAGGAATCATTTCCAACATAATAAAGTTCTTGATCGGCATCAACAGCCGTGTCAATATAGCCAGTGCATAGATACAGCAAAAGCTAGTGCAACTGTTGATTTGTTTTTATACTTTGCACGAAAGTACACAGGGAATATAGTAAATTTGTGCATTTGTACAGGAAATATAAACACATTCGCCCTTTCTAGCAATATCGCACTTAAACGTATTTGAAAACATTAAAACTTTCTTAACTGGTGGTCAGATTCATCCAATAGAAGTTGTAGATCAAACGGTCAAACTAATAGTCAAAATTCCAAAAATGTTCATAGGACCTAAGATTATTACGTATGTAGACAAAAAATCAAAAGATTGAACAGTCCAAATTATTGCGAAGTTTGGAAATGGCAATGTAGACGGGTATGCGCGAGGAAGTCGAGATGTTATTCGGCATGAGTGAGACTCGAAAATTTTACCAAAAGATTAAGCAATTAACAGAAGGTTTCAAGCCCAGAGTCGCACAATGCAAAGACGAACAAGGGAATCTGGTCACAGATCCGCAAGTGGCGCTTAAGAAATGGAGAAGTTACTTCTCCAACCTACTGGGAGGCGATGACGAACAGGATGCCGCCACTAGAGAAGTAACGATACCACCAATCGACAACATTGAGATAGACCCCCGACCCAACAGGAAGTCTGTTTAGCCATACGAAGGCTAAAGAACAACAAGTCGCCAGGCGCTGATGAGTTGCCCGCTGAATTGTTCAAGGCTGGAGGCGATGAATTGGTAAGGTGCATGCACCAACTTCTGTGCCGTATATGGGTTGACGAAAGCATGCCCGACGATTGGAATCTAAGTGTTCTCTGTCCAATCTTTAAAAAAGGAGACCCTGCAGTTTGCGCCAACTACCGCGGGATCAGTCTCCTCCCCATCGCATATAAGGTTCTGTCCCGCATTATTTGTGAACGTCTAAAGCCGCTTGTTGATACACTGATTGGACCTTATCAGTGTGGCTTTAGACCTGGTAAATCCACCACAGACCAGATATTCACATTGCGCCAAATCCTGGAGAAGACCTATGAGAGAAACATCGAAAATCACCATCTTTTTATCGATTACAAAGCCGCTTTCGACACGCCGATAAGGTCAAGGTTTTTCGAAGCCCTGTCTACTTTAGGTATTCTTTGCATGATGACGTTGAGAAGCACTCAAAGCTCCGTCAAAATAGGAACGAATCTCTCTGAGCCTTTTTAGGCAGGGTTACACCTTATCGTGTGACTTCTTTAATCTGCTGATGGAGTATATACTGCGCCAGTGCCCAAATGCCAACAGAACGGGCACCATCTTTAATAAAGATGTAATGCTACTTGCATATGCCGATGATATTGACATTATCGGCAAAACCGAACAGGCAGTAAGCAAGGCGTTTTCAGATATTGAGAAGCAGTCTGAGCTAATGGGTTTAGCGGTAAACGAGGACAAGACGAAGTACCTAGTGTCCTCGAAACAGAAGTACACACAACTTGGGCAATCTGTTGCAATGGGAGAGTACAACTTTAAAGTTGTTGAGGACTTTGTCTACCTTGGAACGATGATAACCGGCGACAACAACATCAGCCTGGAAATTCGAAGAAGAATCACGCTCGCAAACCGATGCTATTACGGGCTAAGTAGGGAGCTCAAGAGCAGAAACCTCAAGCGAAGAACAAAAATAGCGCTATATAAGTCGCTTATCATCCCAGTCCTGCAATACGGCGCAGAAGCATGGGCAATATCATCAGCGGATGAGGCGGCGATTGGCGTTTTCGAGCGAAAGATTCTTCGCAGGATTTATGGACCTTTGAAAGTTGGCGAGGACTTTCGCATCCGAAGGAATGACGAACTGTATGAGCTTTATGGGGATACTAGTCTGGTCAAGCGCATAAAGCAACAGCGGCTGCGCTGGCTGGGACATGTTACCCGAATGGATGATCAAGCTCCAGCAAAAATGGTCTACAAGAGGAATGCGAAAGAACTGGGACAAGGCAAGGTGGGACGACCACCTCTAAGGTGGGACGACCAGGTGCGGAAAGACATTTCTAAGCTTGGCGTGAAAAACTGGTGCCAGCTCGCACGGAGCAGAAGCGACTGGCGGACATTAGTTGCAGCGGCCGAGACCGTCAAACGGTTGTGATGCAATGCATCGGGCCAATAAAGAAGAAGAAGAAGACGGGTAAACAAGAGTTGTAGATCAAACAATTAAACAGCAAAAAATAATTAAACAACTTAAATAAAGTCGAATGAATATTTGATAGACTGCAATAGTAGTAGTGTTCCAAAAATCGAAAATTTACAAAATTGCATGAGTTCAGATTATCTTAAGGATATGATAGGTTCAAAAATATTAGAAATATGTAACAATTCTTATATGAGTAAATGAGACGTGTTGATCAAACGGACCAAAAAATCGCAAAATTTGCAAAGTCTTATAACGATTTTGATTCTTATGAAGAAGGGTAAATAGACGGATGGTGAATTTTGCTAGATAAAGATTTGATTGACGTCGGGTACCTGCTAGTACATTATATGATATTTATTAGCATATAATGTAATAATTAGTTATTACATACAAAGAATACGAAATATTAAGGCCATATAATTTTAAAAAGTGAAACCATTCATTTTGGGTTGATTTTTGATTCGTTAAACAGGAATACAATAATTTAAATTTATCTCAGTATTAAAAATAAGTAGTACTTACATCAATGAGTACCGGTACGTACCGGTATACCGAAATAAAAATCCGGGTACCGGAACCGAATCCGAAAACCGGAACTAATTGAAAACCAAAATAGAACCTTTAAGGCCTGATTCCAGTTGACATAAAAGTCAATTTTTATGTTGAAGTTCACATGAATAGAAACACTTTCGAACAGTTTTGAAATCTGAATGCTATTGCAAAGCAGTCTTATTTCAATAAAGTATTGTGCCGAAATAAATTTTTATGTCATCTGGAAATAGGCCTTTAACCGAAACATTAATTTCGGGACGTACCGGTACTGGAACCGGAACCGAAATTCATTTCGGGATTAAGCCCTGCTTCAAAGTATTAATGTATGCCGATAACATGGTTCTGTTCGCTGAAAGCCTTGAAATACTAAAACAGATGATAGATGCAACCCATTCTTACTGCACAAAATGGAATTTGAAAATCAACTGGGAAAAGTCAATAGTAATTATAAAAAAAGGAGAAAGCCAAGCTAACTTCGTCTGGGCGCAAATTTTTCAAACTAACTAAACCCCTTTTCCGACCTTTGTATCCTACATCAGCAACAAGATATAGTCATCCGCCATTTAACAAAAATCGCTAATCTGTGCGAAAGCATACGGTATTAGTATAGGCCGGGTTTGGCGACACTTACATTGAAAACAAATAAGTTTTTCTCTCCAAGACCCATTTCCCAGCGATGGTTCCTATGGCAGCTATAAGATATAGTCATTCGATTTTGACCTAAACTAATATTAATATAATAATTGCTGAGTTTGGGGACGTTAACATTAAAAAATTTTCTCACTAAGACCCATTTTTAAAAAATATATACAAACAGCTCCTGGAAAGTATAATCCTTATTAAATTTTTACTAAGCAGTTCTAAAAAGTTGATGATGTCAGCTAGTTGATTTGATAGTTTCAATAATTAAACAAAAGAATATAATTCTTAAAAATATATATTAACAATTCGAAACTATTGTTTTGTTTTCAAGCGAACCAAGGATCTAACCAAAACCTTGGGTTCAGGGGTGCCAGGATTCGAACCTTCTGGCAAAATTGAGTAAATCCTGGATTACCAAAATACTTTTAAATGGGGATCTTTAAAGTCGTGACTTAGAGCCAGTAGAATAGCCAGTTAACAGTTTACGCAAATTCACCACAAAAAGTAACAGCTAGCTTTACTAAGCTCCACTTAAAGAGAATGAGAAAAACAAAGAGAGGGAGGCAGAGAAGAGCAGAGTATTGAATAAACTTTAAAAAGAGATTTACCATGCATGCCGCCTGCTGCTGTTGTTGTTGTTGCTGCTGCTGTTCGAAGAGCATTTGTTGTTGTTGCTGCTGCTGCAGCTGGAGTTGCTGTTGGCGTTGATACAACAGTTGCTGATGTTGTTGTTGTTGTTGCTGCTGCAGGAGATTCTGTTGCTGGAGCAAATAGAGTTGTTGTTGCTGTTGATTTTGATAGTGTTCCATAAACTGGCGTTGTCGTTGCTGAACAAAGGAGCAGACACTCTCACTGCGTGCGCCAGTGGAGCTGCTGTGGTTAGAGTTAGAAGGAGTGGCCATTTTGCGGCGTTGGAGTACAGGTTGACGCGGAGGCAAGGGCGGTGGTGGTGGGGGAGGAGGAGGTGGTGGAGGAGGAGGAGGTGCCAACTCTTCCGTTTGTACCGCCTTTTCGGGGGCCAAGTCTCTGCCTTCGGCTGGTGGTGGTGCTTCCTCCTGTCCGCCTGTGGCTCGGGGTTCTCCTTCGTTTATGGGCTTAGCCTTGTTGCGGCTTTGTCCTAGTAGAGTGTGCAATGCCTGCAGCCTTTTAATCTCCTTCTCAATCCAGTTCATTTGGTTACGCCTTTCGGAACGTTGCTCGTACTCGATTTCACTTTGTGTCATGGGATTAAGCCATTCCTGTAGAGCCACCTGCTCATCCACATCGGCATCGGTGGAGCCGGCTTGGGCCACAGGCAGATTGGCTTTTTGGGTGAGCAATTCGTGGGAGATTGTGGTGTTGGTGCAGGAGGAGGAGCTGGCCGGCAGGGGTGAGACGGCTAGGCGTGTTCTGGGTGCGGGTACGGGTACACTGGCCACACTGGTATTGGTGGCCATGTCCTGGCATTTCTTTCTAGAGCGTAGACTGCTATTGGCAGAGGAATTGCCCGACTCCAGGCATGCGATTCGTTTGGCTATGTCCCGTATCAGATGCTTCTTTTGACCCTGACTCAGGCTACGTGTTTTGATCAGCGAACAGAGCAGATCAATGCCCAAATCCAAATCGCCTTTGGCCACCATCGAAGAGCAGGATGAATTGGGCTCCTTGTTCTCCTTGTTTTGCTTTTGATTACGTTGGATTAGCTTCTCCAGTTGACCCGCTGTGTATTCCCTTTCGCGTTGCTTCTGTTTGGGGTCCAAAGTGGGCGTGGCGCTGGTGCTGTTTGTGGACGAGGGAAACGAGTGATGATAATCAAAGCTGCTGGCCACGGAGCTGCCATACAAAGAGGTAGCCTGGGAGGCGCGGCGTGAACTTTGCTGACTCTGACTGGCCGAGGGCACCACAGGTGGCGTAGGGGGAGTAGCCTTAGCCGCCAGACTACGACTCACGAATGTGCTGGATGCCAGAGGCGGCTGCGGCATCGACGGCAGCTGCTGCTCCTCCTCCGCTTGCAAACGATTCAAGTCCGTGTCGGATTTCTGTTGGGGTAAACGCCAGCAATCCTCAAGCACCGAACGCTCCAGGGTGCTGATATTGCTAGTGGAAACGGCACGTTTGTAGTAACCCACATCAGCCGCTGGATCCCATTCCAGACGCTTATGCGTTTTGACTGCCGATTCGGGGGTTTGAGTAATTTTGGTCTGCATCTTTGCCTGAGCTTTGGTGGGTGTACACAAATCCTCCACAGAGGCAGAGATTTGTTTAGCGTTCGGACTGCTGGTGGTGCTGGCCATTACAATGGGTATTAGGGTGATATTATCGGCGGGATTGACTGGGGCGGCTGCTACATTCTGACGCCTTCGACTGCCCGTTGAAGCTGCGCAGCTGTGACTGCAGCTGGCTGCTCCGCTGCTGGCTGCCCCGCTGCTCGCTGTCGACGATAAGGCCATATAACGCTCCAACTCACGATCAACCGCCACTTGGGCTATGTATTCTCTTGCCTTGGGTGGCACACGCGATGAATGTGGCCGCTGTGGTTCATCTTGATTTCGTTGTGACATTTCTGTTAAATCCAAGCGTCAAGGCTCATCAGGAATGGTTATTAATCTAGCTAGGTGGGATTTTGTGTTTTTTGTGCTCTTTTCAAAATGCCAATGGATGTAGTGTTGGTAAGCGTACAAACCTAAACATTTTTTCTATTAACAGTGACTCTGGCTCTTAACAGTGTGCTGTTTGACGCTAAATCGATAGATTATAACAATAATCAAAAAATCGGGCTCTGAAGCAGTGCAATTTTTTTTTGTGATTTAGTGCACTGCTTTACAGTTAGGGATGGAACAATTGTGAAACACGGTGTCCGTTGCGATCAAAATTGAAACAGATTTTAAAATATTTGTATAATATATCTCATTTTACTTTCGCAACAGTTTTGCCAAAAACCGGTACTAAGTCGCAAAATATTTGTGAAAGTGAAAGCATATCTGACAGCATTACCATTACCATTTAAATTTTTACATAATTAAAAACAGTTTCTGATAACAAGGTTTTTTTGGTCATCGTACTTGTATCTTGGAATTCAGATTAGCCTCAAGGCTAATTTGTATTTTTCTGTCTAAGAAACTGTAAAAAACAATTGCTACAATGCCTTTTACATTTGAGGAGCGTGCCCATCTTGGATCATTACAGAAAAAAGATTTCCTTCAAAATATGGTACTTTGCATGCAGGAGCAAAACTTTTATGTGGATGATCCTTAATCATTATTTTTAGCTTCTTTAACCCAAAGCAATGCTCTATCCGTACGCACTAGCTGCTAAAGCAATAACTAAACGATTTTCTAGAATTTGATGAAAGCACAGAGGAACTGGAATGAAATGGCGTCAGGATTTTAGCTATCAGCAAGCTTCAAAATAGCTTTAAATACCCTTCGAGTGATTCATTGAATCGTGCCACTATCACCAATCCGAAACCATGCTGCCGTTTTAACATTGGAGGATCCTTCGCCATTGTACCCAAGACGATATAGTTGGGATCTGCTAACTGCTGCGCAAGCCATTAAAAACTTCATCATTCTCTATTAAGCTCAAAATAAAGTAGAAGCTTTCCCAGTTTACCCTCTTATAGTGCTTAAAACGACTGTTGTTTAGCTTTGACAGCACATCAGTTATGAATTGCTTGCATTTTGGGACAGAATACTTGATGTTAGGAAAGCCATATCGATATAGTTCTGCTTGGATGCCATACATTAACAGTTAGTTAAAAATTTGGTTCTGCCCCTTCCTCGAACGATCTGCATTATTACATGAAACGTTTACAAAAGTCCAAAAACAGCTGCGAAATACTAAAGTGATTTTGATTTTGTGTGACAGTTTTTTTGTCTCAGGTTATCTGGTCACACCGAAATTAATTATTATACAATTTAATTACTCTTACAAATAATTTAATAATTCTACCTTTATGTGTATGTATTAAAGCCCTACATGAATGAAGGCTAAATGCCCTTTGACTGATATTTGTTAATTCAAAATGGTGGAGCATCCCAAACAATTGTTCACAGCTTTTGAAAACTTAACGGCCACCGTGCTTCACAGTTGGTCCATCCCTAACTGTAAACCCACTACCCACTAATCGCACTGCTTTACTGTATGTCAACTTTATCGATTTAACATCAAACAGCACACTGTTAAGAGCCACTGTTAATAGAAAAAATGTTAATTCAAAATGGTGGCGCACCCCAAACAAATTGGATAGTTTTACCTGTATTGTTTGTCCTGAAGTTTTTGTTGTTGTTATAAATCAAATTACTAAATACATAATAAAATAATTAAACAAATTTACTTAAAATCATGCTGGAAACGAAAAGTATTGCTGCCTTGGCCTTTAATGAGACGCCGCGCAAGCGCAAAAGAGAAACACCCTTAAAGGCAGCAGCGGGACAGAGCGACGCCAAACAGGAAGCAGCTGCTGCAGCTGCTGTTGTGTCATGCTTCACCAACGCTGCCTTCAGTTCGACGCCCAAGAAGCTAATCGGACGCCGTCGCCTGGCCAAGGAGAATAGCAATCCGTTTCCCTGTCTGGAGGTCAAGTCCATAGCAGATTTGGCACATAAGCAACAGCCGAACACCACTACATTAAATCCCTACGAGGTGGTGCGTCAGCCCTCCAAAAAGAAAAAACGGGAAGCAGCCTGCTTTGAGAATCCTGGCCTTAATCTTGAATTGCCCGAGAAGCAGTTTAATCCCTATGAGGTGAGATCTTTAAGTAGACTTTTCCAGTTTTGTACTTTACCCCTTTTGTCTGGCAGGTTAAACGTGTAGAGGTTGAGCCCTCGAAGGGGTTTGTTAATGAGGCCCTCAATTTGCGTGGTCAGGATATACCCGCCTCCCTCAATCCCTTTGAGATACATCGTCGCAGTGAGATCTCTACATTGGCCGGCAATGCTGCTGGAGTGGAGAATCCCGCCTTGGCAGAGGAACCTTTACCCACCAAACTGAAAATTGGCCTGCCCTTTGCACCCACCTTAAACTGTCGCATAGATTTCCATGGCATGTCGCTGGCCCAGTTAACACCCAGCAAAATGTTGGCCGAAAAGCTGGTCTTTTCACCCGTACCGGCTCCAAAACGTTCACTGGGCGCCATCAGTGAGGAGACCACCATGGATATAGGCAAAGAATTGGATCGCTATCAGTTGGAGCTGGAGAATAGCATCAATGAGGCCAAGTTGCGTAAGAATGGAGAGTCGGTGGAGGTTATGGTAAAGCAGACAACCGAAATAATAACTGAGACAGTTGTGGTGCAGCAGGAAGATGTGGCCTATGCCTCGGCATCCGAAGAGGAAGAAGAAGCCACAGAAGAGCTAGACTTCAAGGCACCTCCACGCTTTGTACGCTCCTATAGACCCGCAGCTCTACCCGTCAAGGCGGGCAGCAAGGATTCCCTTAACTCTTTAGCCTCCAGCAAATCGTCCAAATCGCTGGAGGAAAAATCCACACATGGGGTCAAAAACTTGATACGCAAATCCATACGTCGTCTTATACATCCTCTAAGCAGTCAGGAGACAGTGGAAGAGGAGCCTGTAACCGAACCGGCAGCACCACAACACCATAACCTTATATCCAGCATACGTCATAGTCTACGCCGGCGACCACAAAAGCCCACAAATGCTGAGCCTGAAGCTGACTCCATACCGGACATCTCCATCATTGACAGCAGCGAAAGGACTATGAAACTGCGCTCTATTATACCCCAAACTGAATATATGCCCATCGAGCAGCTGACCAATGAGAAGAAGCACACCTTTAGGAATAGCATAAGGAAATCCACCAGGGAAGTGCTACGTCATGTGTTCCACAAGGCACAGGATGGCTATGCTACGGCCAAGTGAAGACCCAAACATTTTAAAAGCAGCACCTAAATCCAAGTTCTTTTGCACCGCACCCAAAGATTGTCTACAAAACAACGCATCCACAAATTTGTTTAGTTCAGCTCGTTCCAGGCTGGGGGAAGTTAGTTGTCCGAATTATCTGACGATTGAGAAAGGTTAACCAAGCAGCATCGATCGTTCTCATGTTTAACCAAGACTTTATTGCCTTAGCTACACTCGGGGGAAGAGTAGACATCTATCTAGATTGTGTCAGCTAAGCTCGGTGAAAAAGTAGGCATCTAAACAGTTATCTGGCTTGCTACACCCTTTCAAATGCTCCTTAAGTCCCACTAAATATCATTTTCTTAAACCCAATTGAGGCAACATTCTTTCTAGTCTTCGTTTTCTACAACCCCCTTTTTTTTCTTTACTTACAAATTTTCCCTTTGTAGGAAATTTAAAAAAGTGGTCCTTAATGTTTTCTCCCCAAAAAAACAATTCCTAATCAAGAATTAATTCTGAATGTGGTCCTTTGAGGCGGACAACCAATAAGCTTTAAAAAAAAAAAACTTACTAAATATGCTGAAAGAATACTAAGATAGCTTAAGAGCTACCTGACTTGCCTTTGCCCATTTTAAAGTGTCCCCCAAAACCCCCTCTGAAACCGGGCTATAAATGGGCTATGATACCTTTCTCCACTTGACCAAATTTTATAGGGGAAAAGCTTAGACTGAGATGGAAAGTTAGACCCCTTGTGATTCCTGAGCTGGAGAAACTCCTGCGGCTCCCAAGAGCCACCGCTGAAGACCTGTTAATAGAATGTACTTAAGGGTATACAAATTTGGTAAATCAAGGGTTTTAGCGGTATGTTAACTAACAAAGTAGTATTTGATCTAAAAATCGGCAGGAGTTCACTCTGGGGTTTGAACCCTTGAACCTTTTTGGGTTCGCGGAGCGGGTTCAGAAGGTTACTGAACCTAGGTTCATGTTCAGGATTATTTAGTTTTCGCTGGCTTAAAAAAATTTATGTTAATTGTAATAATCTTTAATATTTCATATATATTTGGAAGTTCAGAGTCTTGATATTTGGAATATAATATTTGAGCTCAGTAAGCAACGCATAGAAGAAATGATCTCCGACCACATAAAGTATATATATTCTGAGTCTGTCCGTTTCTACGCGAACTAGACCCTCAGTTTTGAAGCTATTGGGGTAAACCCCCAATAAAGCAAACCAATAGCAAAATACAAATTTATGTAAATTTTTAATTTGAAATTATGTTATACTTAAAGCTAAAATGTTAAAATTTGCACTACACATCCCGCAAAGTTTTTCAATATTTATTGCTACTCACTTATAAACTCTTTTCCATACGCGATTTAAAAAAAATTATCCTGCGGCGCTCCCTGCTTTACCGGTCAAGAAAATTCCAAAATTTTAAAAATTTTATATGATAAGTTTAGCGTGTCATGAAGACGGGTAAATAGATACCTATATAATAAATATTGAAAGGTTCCATAAACACGAAATTTTTAAACAGCAGCTTCTTTAGCACGGTTTTGTTACCATAGAGATCCTTTATGTGTGAACTGTACTTATGGTTGGTAGTAAAATTGGTTTGGCCTTATTTCAATGTTTGATCCTCATTGGTTTTTTACGCGATTTAATTGATTTGTCAGTAATGGAATGTGGTTCGAAATAGTCTTTACAATCTTGACTATATTTATTATTAGTCGGAGCTCAGTATTGTCATAATCATGGCTACATAGTTACGTCTGTGGTAATTTGCGGTCTTGAAAAGCAGTTTCTTAAGCATTTCACATGGGGATCCTTTAGCAGCACTTTCCGCTTATAAATTTATCCTGGCATGACTTTCCACTTAGTTGGCATTTACGTTTTCCATTTTTTTATATTTTTTGGTATTTGTGTTCGCGATTTAATAACTGACTGAAGAAATAGGTTTATAATTTATATAGGTAAACAGGTTTATTTAACTTAGCTACCACAAAGTCTGTAACAATTAAAGACCCATATAAAGCATTCCTTTTCTTCGGTCCGATATTTGAAGCGACTCATTCGACTCATGACATGAGCTTGATCTGTTTGATGTCACTGGGAATTTGAGTTGGCTAACTTGAGCCAAAAAAATTTCTGACTTGATTTACTTCAACCTTTTATTTTAAAACATGAAACAAAGGGCATTTTTACTTCATTCATGGTTGGCTCTAGTAGACGCCAAACTTCAAAATTTTGCTGAAATTTCAACAAAGTCTCAAAGTTGTTGATAGTTAGCTTACGACCTGAACATTTTCGGGTAGAGCAAATTTCGCAATCCGCGCATTCGTTGTTGTTTTTCACAAAGCAATTAACTGCATGTATAGTCTTCACGCATAGCTGAACGTTTCCTCTTTCTATTTCTTGTGGTTGTTGTTGCTTGAGCAATATTCTCTTCATTTGTATTGGTGTATACGCCGACCAAAGCTGGCTCTGGGCACATCGGCTTTAAAAAGTCCTTTTTTTTGTACGTTAACCTTTACCCAGGTACTGAGCATTTGGGATACCTTTGCATACTTTTGGGCAGCAACAATATATTGGATTTTTGAGAACTCGTATACAGTTACTAAAGATGGTATATCTTTATTGAAAAAAGTCGTAGAATCGCTTGGAATAGTTTATTTCAAAGTTAAGCAGTAGTACTTTCCTATAATATTAATAAGAGTTAAGATAAAAGTATAGGTTCTCCACAAAACGCTTACGTAAAGGGTAAAAAAAACCATTTTATTATTTTAAGCACAAATTACTAAAAGTCTCGATATGATGGACCATTTCTGAAAACAGATTCGTGTTTAGAACACGAAAATCATCTAGAATCCCCACCAACCCTTTAAAATAATGAAACAAGTCTAATATTGTTGCCTTGGGTTATAAAATGGATTACTTTCCGAAAGACCAGAATTGGATGTGAAGAGTTTTGCTTCGGATTATATGTTAATATCAAAATACTGGTTGCCAAGATGGGGAAACGATTACGTTCAAAAAGTGTTTTTTTATACCAATGTTGGGTAGGTTTTCTTTCAAAGAGAGTTGCAATTTTTATTTTAAATGATTTCGAAATATTTTGGAAATATTACTTTTAAATGGTATTTTATGGTTAATATGTGGGATAGTCGGAAGACCTTATGAAGTCAGGAACCACCCCACTGGAACGAGCATTAACACTTCGGTTGATCGAAGATAACGTTTTCTCTTATTTTTTTTTTTAAACCCCTAGGGAAACCCCCTCTATATAAAGCTTGCACCTAAGTTAACTGTTAAGTTGCACCGTTTATTTTCTGTCTAAGATTTGCATTACATTTTGTTTGTCTTACTCTTAAAGTGTGTTTTTCTCTTAACTGTATGAGAGTCCTGTGTGTGTGTATCCTACTTGTACACCGTCTGCAGCAGAGGACGTCGTCGTTGATCGATGGGCTTGTAGGCATGCTGATAGACACTGGCCAAACGCCAATGCTCGGGATAGCCACCCTGTCCGGCGCCACCGCCCTGGCTGCGAAATGGTGGGACCAAGGTATCAATATCATAATTCTTCTTGGCATAGGGTTGACGTGGACGCGGCACAACCAAGACACGAGCACCGCCACCGCTGCTGCAGCCTAAATCATCGATGCCCACAAAATCACCGGAAGCATTGTGCTTGGGTACACCGGCACGAAAGGCCGATTTGCTGGTCAAGCAGTGACCATGACCGAAGGAGGGGGGGCCACAGCATCTGCTGCTGGGAGCGGGGGCCACTTTATGGCACAGACGTCGGGCGGGACGACGGAGTAAAGTATCCCGCTTGCAAGAGGGTCCCGCGGGCCTACTACAGCCGGTATCGCAATCGGTGTCTGGACCCAAATATTTTTCACGCAAAGCCTGATAGGTTTTGTCACCCAAAAGGGGAGTAGATTGATACTGTTTGGCCAGACGATTGGGCATGTGGTTGGGCAGATTGCCAAAACTCACACCCCCGGCGGGGGCACGCCGACAATGGGAGGCAGCACTGGAGTCACGCGAAACGCTGCGGGCACGTTCCCGCGCGGGCGGCGAGTAGTCACAGGCACAGGGATCCTCGCGATCCAAAAGACGTCCGCCGAAATCTGTTTTGCGTTTAAGAATGTCCTTGTCAAAGAAATCCGCCTCGCCCAAGGTGTTGGTAAACACTCCAGCAGAACGACCCAAATCCTGGTTATTAGAAGCCTCCTCTCTAGGAGTCTTGACGCAGGTAAATACAGCCGGACCCGCCGAATCATTCGAACCATCTATGTGACGCGCCAAACGCGGCTCATCTAGGGGATTCGAGGGCTTAAAGTCCCAACAAATGGCCAAATCCATGGGACCCATTTTTTTGCTAGGAGCTGAACCTATGCCCCTTAGGTTGTCACCACCATAGGCCTTGGGCAGGACTCCGCCTCCAGTTTTGGGACGAAACACCTTCATTTTGGTACAGTGCGTGGGTCCTGCATTGTGCGTCTTAACACCCACTCCCGTGGCTATGGGATCAATGTCCAAAGCTAGTCCTGCATGCCCACCACTGATTTGAGCCTTGCGGAAAGCCAAATCAGCCACACAATCCGGCAAAGGCTGATGATCCAGATTATCCTGATGCATGCGCTTGGCCAGCTCAAAATTGGCATAGGCGGGGACCACGGGCGAGGGACAACGCTCATTGGGCTTCTCCGTAATGGAATGCAAGGGCATTTTCTTAATCAAATCCGGATAATCGTTGCTGACCAAAGGCAAAGAGATGAGATCCTTGCCAGCGAAGGCACTGGCTATGTCTATGTCGGTAGTGCGACCCTCCAGATGGCCCGTATAGCGTGCCTGGGAGGGAAACGAACGGTGACCGGTGTCCACCGGTTGATCCAAATACAAACGATTTAGGGGTAGGTCAGCCACATTGCCCAGACTTTGTTTTTGATCCAAAAGCAATTGATGGGAGGGCAAACGATATGCGGGCTCGGTTAGTTGACCTGGAGTATAGGACAAGTCCAAACCGCCTGCTAGCGACATGGTTGTGGGAGGGGGGGAGTAAGATCACTTAAGAAAAAAGGAAGTGAAGATGAAATGAAATGATGAAAGTGTTCACTTGGCCTTGACTTTGGTCTTGGACCTGGACTTGGACTTGATAGCCTTGGTTTTGCCTTTGCCCGTGCTTGAAGTTGGTTTCCCCTTGGTCTTACTCTTGGTCTGCGATTTGGTCTTGGTCAAGATTTTGCCTTTGGTTTTACTTTGCGTGGAGGCGGCCGACTCCGTGCTGGCCACCGCTTTGCGGGTTTTGGGAAAGGCGGTCACCTGTCGCTTGCGATGACGCTTACGCTCGTGCTTATCCTGCTCCACCTTGGAGTCAACCATCAGCACATACTTGTCCCTGTCCTTGTCCTCCTTCTAAGTGGGTAGGATGAGGTGGCATGAGATCTAACTGAGATGTCACTTACCTTGGGCTTGCAAGTGGGTCGCTTGCAGTGTTTATTTTGCTCCTGGATTAGCAGCAGCTTTTGGTAGCCCTCACACTTTGACTGACATTTGGGACGCTGCCAGTAGGGGTCACCCTTGAGGCCCAGCGTCTCCCGTTTGTCACACGCCCCCGCACGTCGATTCTCCAGCTGACAACAGCACAAATCACGCGGAAAGTCGCGGAACTTGTAACGTCCGCTCAAACAGGCATCGTAATGGGCGCAAAAGCTGCGTGTTATACGCAGCGGCAGCTCATAGGTTCCACGATAACGTCCAAATGAGTTGCCGTCCCTGGGTAGAACCAGGAGGAGGAGTAGTCAAGCATTTCCTAGATTTAATACTTACCGTCGCGCTGCGGGCAGCAGGTGTCCGTTTTTATCCGCCAAGGGGCCGGTGGGCCGGGTTTTACGCGGTCGTGGAGGCGAGAAGCGCGGATACTCCCAATTGTTTAAGCCCGGAGCCTGAAAGCGTAGATCAAACTGCAATACAAAAAAAACACCTGTTAAAATATTCTTCTCTTTTTTTAATGCCATTATTTATGGCAATTGATATAAACAGCCCAACCCCCGGATGGAGAGAAAGACGAGCCACCACCCCTCTCTACCAACCCTCCTTTGGGCAATTACACGGCGTAATCTCTGTGCTGCAACATGTGTAAAAAGGCATTTCAACTAATTCCACTTAATTCCTTGTTTTCTGTTTGCCTTTTTAAAGCCAAAGCCCTAAAAAACAATCCACCAGTTGGAAAAAACGGACACTTGGTTGGGTTAGGAGTGAAGGAGGAGTTGTGGGATCAGTGACATCATTTATCAGTCTAGGGCTTTGCTAATGCAGCTGTTGGAACTAGATGAAACCTGTTTCACTACCAAATAAACTGACTCAACGTAAGTTAAGATTCAGCTTAATCAAGAGGCAAAGCACATTTATTCCAAAACTCCTCCGGCATATGCGCAGTGAGTACAAACCCGGTTCGATTCGTATTATTTAATTCCCCAGACCTTCTGAAACCTGTAATTGAATCAGACCACTATCTTTATGAAAAACAATTGTTTAGTAGAGCTACCCCTCACCACAAAATTCGAAAACAAACCCTCAATGGACCGCGAATTTACAAGAATTATATTATATATATAATATAAAAATTATTTTAAAGTTGAGTTTTTTTTGTTTAAGAAACATATTTTTCTCTGCCTTAACTGTCATTTACTGATGTAAACAATTTGTTATTAGTAAAGGGCGGTTTTTCAGAAATAGTTGATGGAATCTTTTTGAGTGATCCGAGTATTTTCTAAAAAACTGGAACTGGAACTTTCACAGGGAAAAAGCATGTCAAAAGTGCGGGAGACTGCAAGTTGGAGAATGGCTTTTTTCGATGCAGGAAAACGACGACAAAGCAGAAAGGCCGCCAGACCAAAAACACATTCTTTGCGGAATCTGCGCTCAGTTTTTCGCAAATATCAAAGTTTGTAGTCTGGGATGAGAGTCACAATATTGGATACCTGTCGAACTTCCAATTTTTTAAATAAAACTCAGATCGCTCAAAAAGAATCCATCAATCCATATAATCCCATTAATAGTAACATAATTAATAATGTTGAATTTGCCGAGGTAAGTCAGTATTATTTAAAAGCGTGTTTTAAAATGAGCAGTGCAGACGAAATCGCGCGATTTTGTATGTATGATGTATCTTAGAAATACACTAATATATGGGCATTTCTGCGGGTCGCGAACGTACGTTTGTAAGCTTTTGATGTACAAAAAAGACTAAAAAAGACAGAAAACAAAAATTATTCCCACTTTTCTTTTTGCGATTTGATAGCATTTTGTTAGCTCTGTGTTTAGTGCAAAAGACGGGACTTATCGAGTTTTAGATTTTATAATAATAGCAATAAACATAAAGTCGCGAAAGTACGCGGAATAGAAGTCGACTTTGGCTTAATCTAGTGAAATGCAAAATTCTGCGAAATGGAACGGAATATTGTAAAGCTATTAATTTATTATAAAGAGGATTAATGTAGCTTTCTATTGAGTGTTTACACAGAAAAATATCTTGATTGGTTTTTTTTTAAATTGAATTAATTACCGGTCGTGAACGTACGGTTAGAAAGAGCAAGATAAAAATTAACCGTTAATCGAACTTTTTTGGTCTCTATGCATTTTTTTTCTTCCTAATTGATTGCAATGAAGAGATTTTGTAAACATAGCTTATGTTTTGCATGTTAAATAATTAAATATAAAATTGTCATTAAATTTTATTTTTCGGTCCAGGCTTACTATTTGGCGGAAATGCCCATATTTGAACAAAACCTGACCAAATATTCGCCAAATTTTATGACATTAAATGACAGTTAAGGCAAAGTAAAATATGTTTCTTAAGCAAAAAAACTGAACTTTCCAATCATTTTTACCATTGAACCGCGGAAGTCCCAGGCAATCTGAAGACACCATAATTCTTGGAAATTTTTGCGGTCCATGGAGGGTTTTTTGTGCGGTTATGCCGCCCGGGGCTTAGCCGACGTGAGAAGTCTAGCTCTTTTACACAAAATAGTTTAGACTTATGAACCTTCGTACCTGTACCAGAAAATTAATTTCAGTATTTCAAGGAGAACAAATAATATTTTTTGTAAAAGAGTAAGGCTTGCTTTATCAGAAAAACACTTCTGTATCTAGTATGCTGTTGGCTGTTGGAACCTAAATTAAAGAAATTAAGACTATAAGAAACACCACGAAATTTAGAACTAAGTTAGAATCACACCCACGAACCACAAACCATTGAAACTAAAAGATAATAAATAAATAAAACATTTTCAATTATTAATGTTTATTATATGTAAAGCATGGTATGTATTGAAGGTTAAACTTATTAACTTTTTTAACTAACGCTCTAAGTATAATGTACTTGTAGCGTGAGGATGATTAGCCAATAAAGAAAGAATCAAAGGGGTATGTTTTTCCTAAAGTTTCTATCAAAGACATCTTTAAGTATTATTGAAAAAGAAAAATGTGGAGTATATAAGAAGGATGCGTCGTAGGCGAAAATTTTTTCGCAAATCATTTTTTACATACCTCCTTAACCCAAATTTAAAAAAAAAATTACTTCGATGGACCGAAACAAAAATTATTTCGAGGTCGAAGATGGTTTTCTGGTTTTCATTTTACTCCAAAATAACTTTCTTTGTAGTCTGCCTGCAGAGGTTTGTACTGTAGGCTGATATAATTGTACGAGTTGGCCTACGTTTTTAGGACACATAAAGTCATGCTAAAAGATTAAATTTAAACAAACTGTTGAAGTCAATCCGTTTAATCTCAGTGGCGAAGATGCTTAAGGGAACTGTATACAGAAATGTTTTTTATTTGCTTAAATGTTCTACTAAGGTCTTATAAACACCCTGTAAAACTTTCAAGCACATCCGATAATATGTTTTACAATAATAAAAAATAGAGGCCAGCTAACTTCGGCTCGACCGAAGTTTATATACCCTTGGAGCTTGATATATGCCTGACAGTTTGGCAGCTATACTATATAGTGGTCCGATTTCGACAAATCTTGTTGAAATATGTAAAATCATTGAAAACTTATAAATACCAGCGTTGGGAGCGATAACATTGAAAACAAAAAAGTTTTTCTCACTAAGACTTTTTTTCAGACCTAACTTTTGTATGGCAGCTATACTACATAGTTGTCCGATTTCAAAAAGTTTTGGTGAAATTATGTAAAATCATTGAAAACTTATAAATACGAGCGTTGGGAGCGATAGCACTAAAAACAAAAAAGTTTTTTCTCACTAAAACTATTTTTTCAACCGATCGTTCCTATGGGAGCGGTTCCGACAAATGTGCAGCGTATTTGTACCAAAAGACTTCATGCAAAGTTTGGTTAAGATAGCTTTAAAACTGACGGAGGAGATAGCGTAGAAACAGACGGACAGACGGACGGACGGACAGACGGACATGGCTATATCAACTCAGCTCGTCATGCTGATCAAGAATATATATACTTTATGTGGTCGGAGATGCTTTCTTCCCTGCGTTACAAACATCCGCACAATTTCAATATACCCTCTCCAAGGGTATAAAAAAAACAATTCTGATTCCCGTCCCTCTTATAAGAACCATTTTTTATCTACCCTCGTATTCTGAAAAGTTCTGTTTTTTTCTTATTTTTGTTAAAAAAAAACTTTAAATTTGAAAAAAAAAATTTACTTGTAAATATCATATCAATATCATAATCAGTTGTGCATCTAGGCAAGATTAAGGGTAAATAGTTTCAAGCTAGCCTAGAAGAAAAGGAGAAGTTAAGGTGATCTAAGAGTTCAGAAGAGTCTACATTACCGATAATAAGCTTATGAGAAAAGACACCTAGAACTGTTCTACGGTTAGCTAGCTAAGGCAGGATTAATAAGCAAGAGTCAGTAGGAGTACGTTGGTAAATTTAAGCCACTCTTAAGGCAAAAAGCAAGAATTGCTTATGAACTGATTCAAAAAATCTATATGCTTTTTGCATTTAAGTACAGGACGGACTAGAGTTTTGTACAGAAGCTTTGTGGTTTATGGATCATTTAATTCCTTCGACCAACATTTAACGAATCCCAGTACACCATTTCCCCGCCTTATTAATAAAAGAAGAGATACGAGAATTGAAACCCAGTTTGGGGTCAAAAATAATTTCAAGATCAACGACCGTATTTGTTCGTTTTAAGGGTTGTCAATCGTATAAGTAACCAGAGAAGGTTTGCAGCGATGGAAAGTCATCAACATCTGCTTGGGCAATTACGGTGTAAATGGTTAACCAAGCACAAAGACAGCCAGGAGCTTAAATTATCTTGCAATCTATTGAAATGTATGAAGTCATTGAATTGGTAATTCTTAATATGCCTTGGAATTCCCAACCAGTTTTAGCACTCCCGAAATGAGAAGACAGCGAATTGAATTGCAGTCGCTGGGCCAAGTCTATAAAAGATACAACCGGGAAGTTCTTGTGTGCCGTTTTGTGTTTTTACAGTTATGTGCAAGCAACTAATGACCTCGAGACGGCTAGAGCTTGTAAGTTTGAAAATTTAAAAGGTCGTTAATAAGTATCATGGTGTTTTTTTTTGGGTCAACATGAATTTGAATATTAAAATAAGCAGCAATAATTTTTCGAATTGAATTGATTCGAATGTTGGATCAAGCTAGTCGTTCATCAAATAACATGCAAAAATCAATCTGAACTGATTTTTAAATATGATTATTGCGAGAAATCTGAAATTAAAACTTCCGTTTTCAAGTCAATCCTTTCGAATTTCGGATCCTTGATTTGAGTACGTTCGGATCGACAGATTACTAACATAGTTTGGGATAACTCGGATCCTTTTTCTGTTTTTTTCAAAAGGCAAGGCAGTGGCTAGCGAGCCGAAAGCCGACATCTGCTATGTAAGCAAAGAACAGATGGACTTAGAGCTAAAACTTCAAACAAGTACACTCATAGCCCCTCTCATTTGTAGCCTTTCGCACACTGCACTATGGTCCAAGAGGCCGATTTTTTGGCATAAAGTCGAAAAATTTATGTTAGTGTTTTGTATTTTTGATTTTAAATTCTTAGAGTTAATACATCATACATGTAAAAACTTAAAAATAACGCCTCAAAAGCTTTACTGAAGCTTTTAATGAGCTTTCAAACGTACACAATCGATCAGCTGCTTATGGTTAAGAAATTGGCGCCACATTAGTTTGTCTACATTTGCGCGTGAAAATGAAAATTTTCTCTCCGAACAAAATCAAGAAAATAGTGGAAATTGAAGATTAAGGTATGTAGCACTCACTGTATATAGTACATTTTTTGTGTAGTCTTAGTCTTCGAGTTGTATTTAATGTCCAATTTATGTGTATTTTTGAAGAAAATTAAAATGGGTCTTCTGTGTTTCGTGGAATAAAACTAACGATCTAACGCCTGCTGACAAAAACTGAGAATGCCAGTTTGTACAAATAAATGTCGTTCTTCATCGCTAATTTACACCTTTTCCCCGTTCGTCCCCCTTTTCTCACAATTCCACAATATTCAGGGACGTTCAAGTTACGTCGTAGTGATCTCTTTGATATTTGGCGCAGCAACAAATGCAAAATATCATTAATGTCAGATTGGATTTATGAAAAAATCAGAAATTATCACGTGGAAGATGACAAAACATTACAAAAAAAAAGTTATTTTGAATCCATTATAAAAGAAAACTTCCAAAATGTAACTATATGGTCGAAAGTTTTAAGTAAGTTAATTAATATATATTACATATATTTATGTAAGATTTTTAATCATTCCTAAAATATATAAAACTTGTCTGAATTCAGAGTCATATCAATTTGTGCTAATAGTACTACGAATTTGTTTGTATGGGAGGCACGAGAGGCCGTGGTCGCACAGACTCAAAAGTTTGTTTGCTTACTCTTCGTTCTAAAAAATCGGCTATATTGCAGCTGAACTCGAGAGAGAGAGTTTAAAAATTTTTTTCGTTTGGAAGCGACACAAAAATGTTTGTAAGAGCAATAAATAAAAGTACGAACCGAACTTCAGTTCAATAGCGTAAAGTTGGAGCAAATCGGACAGATCAGTTATATGGCAGCAATATGAAATAATATGCCGAATCGAACCATATTTGACAAGTCGCTAAAGAAGCTTAAAATAAGTGCTCAAACCGAATTTCAGTCCAATATCCTTAAAACCAACGAAGTTGGTGAATATCGGCCAGATCGGTTATATGGCAGCTATATCAAATAGTGGTCCAAACCTGACAAGATTGTGTAAGTCGTAGTAGGAGCTAAATATACTAGTACATTCCGAATTTAAGTTCAATAGCGTAAAAAACAAAAAAGTTGAGGCAAATCGGCCAGATCGGATATATGGCACCTATATCAAATATTGGTCCAAATTGAGTGAAACTTTCAAAGTCGTCCTTGGAGCCCAAAATATGATTATAAACCAAATTTGGGGTCAATCACTTAAAAACTGGAGTTTATGCCAAAAATAGGCCAAGATAAACCACTGTGCACTGTTTAACTGCTGACAATCGCTTTGCTGATGCAGAAAGTCCAAATATTCTCTTCTAAAAGATCAAGGGAGACGATTTCCCACGCAGACGAATTTCAATTAACAAATGCAAATTGCTAACCGTTGGGTAACTCGATCCCACCCACGCGACAAACTTGTCAACACTTGATTGAGAAGGGCTTGATTGAGTGTTAGAGCAGGGGGCGGGGCGGGGCGGGACGGGCCGGGGCACGCTTCTCTGGACGTTATGTACGCGTGTCGGCCACCACAAGCGGGCGGATGTGGCTACTGTAATTAAATTTACACGGCAATTACACAACAATGCGTTTACGTTCTCCTCCAGCTGGAGTGGACAGGGATAATGTTGTCACTGGGACGATTTCAGAGGATTAATCGCACTTGCCAAGCGTAAAATACAAATTGATTTTAAACTCAATTAGCAACAATAGACACAGTCGAGGATAAGGTCAGATGAGCAGATAGTTACCCGCACCCCTCACCCCTCTCTCGTCACACCCTCACCCCAAGCAACCACCCCAAAGCGATGATTTTTATGTTAACCCTCTGGGGTGCAATTTATCACATGGCCCTCTTTTCTTTAGTGTCGTGTCGGAGGATTAGATAGTCAAAAAGCTAGCATGCACGTGCACTTCTGTGGCGTATCCTTGGTCCTTGGTCCTTGCACTTACACTTAAGTTAATTTCACGCTAGCTGGTCAGTTGTCCATCCAAACAGCTGTCAATTTGTGCGCCTTTTTGGCTATCAATTGTAAGCTAATCCCTTCCAAAACGATTGCAATCGACTCCAATCCGAACGGGTGGGGAAAACTGAATGAGAAATTCCTTCATTGTTCGGTTCCAAAAGCCTGTGTATGTAGTTGTGTATGCAAAATAACGGTAAACAGAGTTGCGTGGCAATCGAGCTAATAATATATAGAACAGAGGGCCGAGGAGCCGTTACCAAGTAAATAAACTTAACTGTCGCTATTTGAGAATGAAGGCGGAATCGGATACGGAATGGGAACAAGATGCGTACCACTAAAAGAAAAAAAAGGTAAAGAAAGGAAACCAAATGCCAGCCGACAAAAATATCCAAAGGCAAACGCTGATTTCGTTCCCACGGAGAATGATAATACTTTGTTTGTTCTTAGACTGTGATAATATGTATTTAAAATCTTCACCTCGACGCGGACCGACGCCTTTTTAAGACAGCAGTCTTACCATCTACTCTACCAGGCTTTTTGCTTGCTGAGTGCTTAAGTGGTGAATGTTTATGGTTGTCTTCTTCTTTACCGTGATTTGTCGCACTCTCCCGCACTCTGAGATGCCGCCTTCTCTGTGTTTAATCTTCGAGGTCTTGAGTTTGATTTTTAGACAAGAAATATAACTCAGACAATACCCTACATCAAGACAAGTTTAGTGGATCAACTATTTAAGCTGAAGCTGATTTCAAAGGCCGAAAGAAGTCAGCTAACGACGAACACAGCGCAACTATCAAGGATCTATGGACTACCCGAAATCCATAAAGAAGGAACACCACTCCGACAGATTTGCTCCTTGATAGGTTCACCAGCTCACGAACTATGTAGATACTTAGCGAAGATTCTTAGCAACATAACGATGGAATCAACATTTAATGTTAAAAGTGCGATAGAACTCAAAGAAAGAGTGATCAATTCCCCTTTATGTGATGATGAAATTCTTGTTTCCTTGGATGTTGTGTCCCTGTTTTCTAGTATACCTATAGATTTAGCAATGGACACCATTAGACAAATATTTCCAAATATTAGAAAGCATACCCAAATTCCCAGACAACTTCACATGGACATAGTAAAGTTTTGCATTAGGGAGAGTAGATATTTTAAATTTGAGGACAAAATATTCACGCAGCTGAAAGGAATGCCCTCACAAAATACGTTGATGACTTGTTTGCTATAGTGAGGGAGGATGAAGTGCAAACTACTCTGAAGACGTTGAATAGCTATCACAGAAACATTAAATTCACATTTGAACTAGAAGAAGACGGAAAATTACCTTATTAAGACACCACAATAAATAGACACGGCAACAGTTTTAAAAACAAAATGGTACATGAAACCAACAGCTTCAGGACGGATTATCAAATTAATTCAAAACATCAAAGAACCATGATAATGAATACGGCACTTGGGTATATTCAACGAATGACTAACGTCAGTGACAAAACATATTAGACAGCCATAGAATCGGAAAAAAAGTAATTTTGGGTAATTGAATCATTGTTGAAAAGACACAAAAACGTAAATAATAGAATAGTACAGGAACTCACATACTTCCCTAAACTATCAGAACGATTCGCACGACCAAATAGCTATGACTAACAAAACATACAAATTGCGCATAAACCTTCAAACACGATGAAAGGATTTTTTAACAGGACCAAATCAAAAATAGACAAAGCGGATGTCAAGAATGTCATCTACAAGATACCATGCGAAGGAAATAAAGACGATAGTTGCAACAAAATCTACTTAGGAACGACAAAATCCAAGTTGAAGATCCGTATAGCCCAACATAAATCGAACTACAAGCTACGACATCAAGCACACATACAAAAAACTGCGCTCTCAACATATTGTGTAGAAAGCGGCCACTCCTCAAATTTAGAGGCAGACAACACTACAACAAGAGCAGCATTACAACAAACGCTATGCATTAGAAATGTTGCACATCTCAAGCCTTTCAACAGACAGGAGGCTCAATTTTAAGACGGAAACTGAGAACTGCGCCCACTTATACAGACACTTACTCATACAGTGCAGGCGTGTAAAAATTGTAGGTAAACTCTTTTTTTTGTGAGTTTTGTTAAATGATTGTATGTTTAATATTGGTGTATAATTTTTGTTTTGCCCTGAAGACGGTTGCCGAAGAGCAACCGAACTATGTATATCTGAGAAAAAAGAAACAAAAACCGTTTTTATACACTTGAAAAGTGTATTATAATTTTGGCCAGAAGTTTGCAACACATAGAAGGAATCATCTCCGACCACATAAAGTATATATATTCTTGATCACCACGACGAGCTAAGTCGATTAAGCTTTGTCCGTCCATCGGTCTGTCCGTCTGTCTGTTTCTACGCGAACCAGTCCCTCAGTTTTGAAGCTATCGAGCTGAAATTTTGCGCAGAGTCTTCTTTTGTCTGCACGCTACTAATATGTCCGACCGGATTGGATGACTACTTCTTGTAGCTGCCATAAAAAATGATCGGTCGAAAAATGGGATTAATTGAGAAAAACTGTTTTTTTCTATCTATTAACTTTCAATAAAAAAAAACGATTTCAAAACTCTATTTTTTAATTCTGTGAGTTTTGAAAAATACAAAATTAAACGCACAACTTGAACTACACCCTTCGAAAACAACTCACCCTAAAAAAAGCACACTAAATAAAGGGACACAGGCGACTCACCTAATTTAAAAGAAAAGCTATTCTAAAAACTGTTTAAATTAGCTAGTGACCAGATAAGAGCACAATAGGGGTGAGCACAATAAGGGAAACTACAGTAGAAGTTCTCTATATACGAGCCGATGAAGATCAATTCACAGCTGTGAAATTTCTAAGACTTACTGGGCTCTTGGTCAAATTAAAAGAGTGAAGCCGAGCGAGAGACCGGTCTTTCTACTAGTAGGGCCAAAGGGCCAGCGAATGCAATGTAGAAGCGAACGAGCAGAGACAAACCAATGTTCTGCCTTCTCTTTTTATCTCACAGGCATACATCGACTGGCCCTCAGCAGAGGCCGACGCCTTCACCTTGTTAATTCCATCAATCTTTACTTTAACGCTTTTGCTTCTAAGCAGTCAGAATGCCTCCCTACCCGTGGGAATTCTTCTGCCGCGAGACTTGGCATCAATCACAACGATAATTTAAGAAGCTGTTGCTCAGTTGATAAAGAAAATAGCGTTCAGCAGCTGCCACTGTCTCAGTAGGAAACGCTTCGTAGTCCTTGGTCAGTCATTTCTAACTGACTTAAGCTGTCGTTTTAACTCTTTTGTTTGAAATATTGTGTGCTTCCGTTCCGAAAGAAAGAAAGTTCTTATAGTCTCTTCTAGTAGGTTTCAGGTAATTCTATTTCCGCTGTCGCCTGGCATTGTTTATATTTTTTTCCTACACCCGCTTCTGCTGGAACGCTGTTCGAGTGACAGAGACAGGCAGGAGACATTGCCCCCTTCAGCAGAGTTATTCATAGCACCACATATAAACATTTGCACACACACACATATATATTTTTGGGCCAAGCTGGTTGCCAATGCCACCTGCTTCTGTTATTATTGCTCCTGGTGTTGTTACCCGTACCAACCAGAGCAGCACTTTTATTTGGTATAAATTAGGCCGCTGCCCGAAGAGGTACAGCCTCCCATACAGGGTGCTGACAGAGACAGAGCTTACCTGATTGGCACTAAAGTTGAAGGCCATCCTCTAAAAACGGAGAATTTTGAATTTCCAAATAAACATAAAAAAAAAAACAAAAAGGAAAATAAATAAACTTTAAGCCATAAATTTCGAGGCTTTGACAGACAACTCAAAACATGCGGCATAACCCTGTTTTATTTAGATTTTGGGGGCGTGTTCTGTGGGCCAGGAGGGTGGAGTCTAACTGAATGACTCGGCGGGGTTGGACCACAGCTGGCGCTCACACAGAAAAGCAGACAAGTAAATGGAAAACTTTGCCACAGCAGATGAGCTCAACCTATACAGGGAAGTGTCTATGTGTCTGTGTGTGGGTTTTTAGTATTAAATAATCAATTTATTATTTGGCTGGGATATATACTCATACATACATACATATATAACTACATACATATAAACAAATATCACGTCTTAGAGGCTATTCAAAAAAATTGATGTTTGTCCTTAAACTAGAAATACATTAGGAGCAATTCCTTAAATTAGTGTTTTGAGAAGGGGGGAAAATTAATTCGTTTTTCAAAAATTCAACGAGAATTTAGTATCAACATTTAAATGACAAAAAACGATTCGTTTAAGCTTCGATTGGTTTTCTAAGGACGATTTTTAACCGTTTTCCCAAATTTGTACAGTTTGTCCCTAAAACGATGAATGGAATAGAACGTTGTTTCGTTTATTGTCAAAATGCCGTCGGTGAAATATGTGATGGACACCAAAGTCTATCGAAAGTGTTCCACAACAACAATCAGTATGGTTTAGTCTAAAGTTCCCCAGTCGTAGCCCCTGGGGGCCGAATATATTCGTCAATTCACATTTTCGCGCTCTCTTCTCTTTTGGGCTTGATAACGGTACCACCAGAACATTTACTAAACGGTTTTGAACGTTAACATTTTTCCTACAAGAGTTATATTTTCATCGCGTCTACATTCGTGACAAATGTTAGCTTCTTCCTGCAGAATGGAGCGAGAAATGTTATCGATATGTAATCGAATTGCCAACAGCTGCTGGTGCATTGTTTTGATTCGATAAAAATTCACTTTCTAGTTCTATTTTCCCCCTTCAAATCGCTTCTACCTTCACATATCTACATCAAACTGCCTTTTTACAGTTACTTTTCCTCTCACGCACTTATTTTAAGCATGAGCTCCAATCTACATTTTAGACTGGCGGAAAAAACATGGCCTCACTGAAGCTGCAGCTGGTATTGAAGCTAGAGGCGCTGGCGTTATCTCAGGGTGTCTCCAGCACATGATTCAAATAGGCAATATAACAGATGGCCAATTTGAGTATCTCAATTTTGGATAGCTTCTTGTCTGGCGGCAGAGTGGGCAACAGTTTGCGCAGCTCCGCGAATGACACATTAAAGGCCTCCACACGTATGCGTTCCCGTGTAGCATGTGCCGTACGATACTTGAGTGTGGCCCTGCGTCGACGACGTCGCTCCTCACGTGACAAACCCACCAGCTCGGAGGGATCCAAGTGTGCTATGGGTGTGGTACGACGACGGGGCGCTGGTGTGGGTGGCGGTGGTGGGGCTGGCTGGGCAGCTGTCTCGCAAGCCATACGCGCCTGGAAACGCTTATCAATATCCAATGTTGTGCTGGCCGCATAATCCTCATTGAGCAGACCATTGTTACCCGTCATCAAATCATCCTCCTCGGGCAAATAATAGCGACTCAGTGAGATGCTTTGTGGCGGGGCCGGAGCCAAGTGTGACATATCGTAGACCATATTTCAAGTGAAAAAACTCCAAGTTGCTGCAAATAAAAGTAAAGCATAAAAAAGGGGAAATTAGAAAAAAAGAGTCTACGATTTGTTTAATTCCCGACTGACTGATTCATTCATAGATAATCTACGCCTAGCCCAAAAGTGTAGGAAATAGAAAGCTGGCGGAATTTTGTAAGATTCCACTTCCAAGTAGAGGACAATCACTGGAAAATGAAACTTATAAAATAAAATCTTCTGCTTAACAGTCCAAAGGTCCACGCTGAGCTTTCCTCTAGCTCCTAATGCATGGGCGAAGATTACTAAATTTCTCAACGTTTAAATTCAAATTCGATAAAATTTTTTTCTATATAGCATTTTAGTTTTAATTAAAATTGCGAAAAGTCGAAGATCCTACAAAGTTCGCACATTCGGCATGTTCGCCTAGTTAAAAAGTAAGAAAGAATAGTTTTGCTTTGCGAATTTTGGATCGGTTCAGTATTTTAGTCAACAAGCTCCGAATCCCGAAAACTTCTGAAATGGTTTTTAGGGGGCCCAGCTGTTGGGCCAGCGGCCTTCCTATGAAGGTTACCTGCGGATAAGTGGGTTTCGCCCCACAAATAGGCAGCGGGTGAAACGGCGCATGTGTGGCCGCCTACTATAAGTAGTCTCACACACACCCAAATTCTACACAATACCTTCCCCTTTCCCAACCCTCACATCTCACCCACGAAGGTGGACTAAGATGTCATTCGGACCGTGCCGAGAGTCAGCCAAGCTGGAGGCCCGAATGCCAAATAGTCCATTCTCAAACGGTGGGCTCAGGTAAGTGGCGACCGCCTGTTCTAAGTAGCCTTGCCACTAAAAAGCTGCCCTTTAACATGAAGAAAAGTAACGCATTTGGGTATAAGCAGGATATCCTTGCAACCAGGGCTCAATACCGGAACCAGAACCGGAACCGTTAACCGAAATAAACCGTTTCAAATCGCGTACCGGAACCGGAACCTGAACCGAATCAAAATTATTTTTAAGAACCGAATACCGTTTACCGTTATTATTGGAACCGATAAAACCGGAACGAAACCGAAACTTTGGTACCGGTACGGTTTCGGTTTTTTTTTATACGCTGTACCTAATTATGTTAGGAGTGTGCAAAATTATGTAACTGAGAGGAATCATTTCCGACCTTATAAAGTTCTTGATCTTATTTATGTAGACACAAAAAACCTAAAAGATTGATTGTCCAAAGTTGCGAAGTTTGGAAATGGCAGTGCAGACGGGTAAACAGGAGGAGTAGATGAAACAATTAAACACAAAAAAACAATGAATCAACTAAAATGAATGCGAAATTTGCTAAATTTTCGTATTCCCAAAATTTTTATGAAGATTTGATAGACTGCAATAGTAGAGGGTAAAAATATGTGGTGTAGACCGAACTGTCTCAAAAATCGGAAATTTACAAAATTACATGAGTTCAGAAAAATATAAATTTTCAAAAATTCTTATATGAGTTAATGAGACGTGTTGATCAAACGGACCGAAAAATCACAAAATTTTCAAAATTTTATAACGATTTTGATTCTTATGAAGACGGGTAAATCAACGGATTGGGAATTTTGCTAGATGGTAATTGTAAGATGTGCTTCACTCCATCGCTT
The DNA here is from genome assembly GCA_018904275.1 of Lordiphosa clarofinis. Taxonomy (NCBI): domain Eukaryota; kingdom Metazoa; phylum Arthropoda; class Insecta; order Diptera; family Drosophilidae; genus Lordiphosa; species Lordiphosa clarofinis. The sequence continues at coordinate 1,170,975 of JAEIGQ010000018.1, forward strand.
TGTGAGCGGCGTAGGAACGCACGTCGGGAACATATTTATTAGAATTTTTTTTTTTTTAAATTATTAAAAATAAGTAGTTCCTATATCGGTGAGTACCGGTACGTACCGGTATACCGAAACAAAAATCCGGGTACCGGAACCGAAACCGAAAACCGAAATTAATTGAACACCGATAAAGAACCTTTAACCGAAACATTCATTTCGGGACGTACCGGTACTGGAACCGGAACCGAAATTCGTTTCGGGATTAAGCCCTGCTTGCAACCGCTGTCACGAGACAGTTTGAGGAGTGCCTGATGGACTAGGAGCGTCCAGGCCTCGTTAGAGATGCAAAACGCACAGCAGTGCGCAAAATCCCACTACAAAGTCCTTACCGGGCTCCTTTATTTCTTTCTTTCTTTATTGTCTTATCATCCTAACGCTACAGGTACATTATACTTATAATTTAGAGCGCTAGTCCTGCGGTAAGTAAAAGCATCCCCTCGCCCCAACGGAACACGGCCCACTTCCTCTAGAGAAACGAGAGCGCAAGTTAAAGTCGGCTCTAACCGACTTTGATATACCCGTTACTCATGAAAAAACATGTTGAACAGTGTTCCTGCGTTCCTTAGGGTAAACATCTGAAAAGTATGCAACACTTTTTTAACTCGGCTATTTTTTACATTTCTGCTCATAACTTGAGAATCGCTCATCCGATCCTTATCATTTCTTCGGACAATTTATTCCTTTTGCTAATAACTAACTATCTCTAGAAGGTACGAATCGTCCATCTTCAAAACTGTAGGAGATATAACGTTGTTTCTGAATTGCGGGGGCGGGAGAGGGCGTGGCCAAAATTTGAAACGAACTTGATCTGCGTGCAGATAAAAGAAGCATTTGTCCCATACATGTCACACCTATATCTCTTACCATCTCTGAGATCTATTTGTTCATACAGACAGACGGACAGACGGACATGTCTATATCGACTGGGCTGTTGATGCTGATCAAGAATATATATACTTTATATGGTCGGAAATGATTCCTTCTGCCTGTTACATACATTTGCACGACTTTAGTATACCCTTTTTACTCTACGAGTAACGGGTATAAAAAGGCCACCACCGGGGACAAGTATTTTAAGGAGAACTCCTTGCATTTAAGAGGACAAACAATACCACGAGAATCCTGACCTTTGTTCAGGAAATAGGGCTGCTGGGAGAGTTGTAAACTCAGTAGGAGGCGCAGGATTTGCCAGGATTGGTCGCGGTGCACTATTTCCCCAACAACAAATAACAAAGAAGTTAATGGCATCACTGATCATGGAGCGAATCGAATTTAGTGTACCAGTTTTTCAGTGTGTCAAAGGTTAATGTTGGTTCACTAACGCACTACAATATTGATAGCACAATGCTATTGCCCAAAATAATACATTAAAAGCTTGTAAACGAGGGTTTATTTTTGGATTTGCGGTTTAGTACGTACACACACTAGTTACACGGTTTTCCTTTTACAATTTCACTGCTTTTTATAAACTTAGAGAGGGTATACTCAAATTGTCCGGATGTACGGACGCACAGAAGGAAGCATCTCCGGCTATATGAGGTAAATATACAAATGGCATATAGCTGCCATAGGAACGATCGGTCGAAAAACTAGTTTTAGTGAGAAAAACCTTTTTGTTTTGAATGATATCGCTTCCAACCCTCCTATTTATAAGTTTTCCACGATTTCACATCGGATGCTATCGCATCCAAACTTGTTTCTGATCAATGGGCCATGCTTACACACAATTATGCCAAGTTTGATCCAAATCGGATTACTATAGCATATACCTGCCATAGAAACGAAAAGCCGAAAATCAGTTCTAGCGAAAAAAACTTTTTTTTACACTTTACACTGTTCAGTTATGAATATATTGATGAATATATTGTATAGCTGCCAAATAACAAACTGGCAGGCATATATTTATCGTGCTCCAAGGGTATATGAACTTCGGTCGAGCCTAAGTTAGCTTCCCTCTATTTTTCTACCCGTTACTCGTTTTACAGGAAGAAGGAATCATGTCCGACCATACAAGTATATAGTATTCTTGATTCTGCATCAACAGCCGAGTCGATATCGACATGTCCGTCGTGTCCGTCCGTCCGTCTGTATGAACACCTAGATCTCAGAGATGGTAAGAGATAAAGGTTTGACATGTATGGGCCAAATGTCGTTTTATCTGCACGCAGATCAAGTTTGTTTCTTAAAATTTGGCTTAGCCTCTCCCGACCCCGGATTTGGAAAAATCGTTATATCTCCTACAGTTTTGAAGATAGACGATTCGTACTTTTTAAGATAGTCAGTAATTAGCAAAATGAATCGATTTGCCAAAGAAATGATAAAGATCGGATGAACGGTTCTCAAGTTATGAGCAAAAAAGTGAACCCTAACCCTAAACAAAAATGTTGCATACTTTTCGGATGGTCACCCTAACGAACGCAGGAACACTGTTAAACATGTTTTTTCATGAGTAACGGGTATATCGAAGTCGGTTAGAGCCGACTTTAACTTACGCTCTCGTTCTAACTAAAACCATTTTTCGGACGAAGGTTTCTATAGCAGCTACAAGATATAGTCATCCGATTTTGATCAAAAATATATATATAGTTTATACTGTCAAAAATGAATATTTCCCTTTGCAAGGGTGAGAGAAGCTTGGCTTGGCCCCGTTAGAGGAGCTGTATAGCCAATTTTACATTTTACAAGGGTATAACGAGAAATCAACTATGAAGTCTTAAACTGAGCATGTGAACAACTGAGGAAATGAACAACTGAAAAAGAGATGAATTTAGACAGAAAACAACTGAGCAAGTGAACAATTGAGCAAATGAACAACTGAACAGCTAATCCAATGAGCTACTGAGCCAATAAAAAACTGGAGCTAGTGAAAAACTAAGTCTGCGTTTACGCATTATAGTTTCTTATGAAGATTTGATTTGTAAGGCAAAGAGGGGAATGTGCAGTAAATGCAGGCAAAGTTTTATGCCCTTCACAGAAAAAAGGATATGATGACCCATTGACCCATTGCATAATTTCGGTATACATTTGGATTGTATAGTTAAAATTTTATAAAAAGGATATTAATAGTATCCATTTAATGTTGAGTTGATCTTAGATTTGAAAAATGTATCTGAAAATCGTCCAAAGGATATGAAAAACTAAAATACAACTTTACGAAGCAAATTGTATTGTGTATATGCGAATGGAGTTTGGACGATGCTTGATACTATATCCAATTCTACTTTTGAAAACTTTGTTTTCTTCTTCAAATCTCGGATGACAGAATTCCAATTAAGACAAAGCAATAATCCACACAAGTATATTGGAAACAGCAGTAAACAGCAAAAACAACCAATTTTTGGTTCAAATTTTTTATTGAAAACTAAATTAGGCCTGACTTTTCCTGTTTCCGAATTCGATTGAACGGAATTGGAAAGAATTGTAATATCTCAATATTGATAAAAGAATTCGGGGAATCTTTTTATCATCAAGAGAGTCGAATAAAGGTTAGTGGGGTGCTAAAGTTAAAAGCCGTAGAACACAGTAGGTTTTTGGATTCGAATACATTCACCAATTGCGATTCCGCATGATTTGATCGAAATCGAAAACGGGAACAGGCCTGAATAAGTAAACGAACTTGTTGTTGATCACTGAATTGCTTAACTTTTGTTAAAGATTGCGTCACAGCCCACTTTCGTTAGAGTTAATGAGCCAAAGGGGCCACTAGCTGCCCTTCGCTGTGTTCGAAATATCCCCATTTTGGAAATTTCAGGAATTTAGAAATGATAATTGACTTCTGAAGTTGTTTCATTTGAAGACTTAGAATTGTTTTTTAGTGAACGGACGGGAGACGGAATTTGTATACTCCATCAGCTTTAGTCGGTGTTCCAAAGTGTTTCCAAAAGTTTCCAAAATTTAAACCATTTAGCTATTATTCAAATGTCGAAACAAAAGTTAGTTATTAGCCACCCTGTCGAAGTCTAAGAACCTCAGCTTCATGCCCATCCTAACTGGATAAACAGCGATTTTCCGCAATTTTGATTGAACCACTATGGTTCCCCCCTCTCTGTTTCCCTGTTCACCTCCTCCACCCTTCAGTCAGCCAAAGAGGTTGCCACTTGCATTATTTATGGTTCATTTGTGTGTGTGTGTTTGTCAAAGGGGTGAGGGCGAGGGCGAGGGTGAGACCCTTTTGTTTGGTCGTGTGTCCTGTTTGCGTTTCATATTATTATCATTTGGTTTTTATTGTGTTTATTTGCAACATATTTTCACACCTACACAAATAGCTGAACAATCGGCACGTTTAGGTTGATGCCCGCGGGAATCGTTTTGGTTTTGGGGAGTTCCCCCTTTTTAGTTTTGCGGTTTGATTTTTAATAAATATTTATTTAATGGGCTTTTGTTTTATTGTTGAAAAGTCCAAGACGTGACCAGCTGTTTTAATATCCTTTGATCAAAGCACTTGACAAAAAAAAAACAAGCAACGGTTTTTTGTTTTTGAACTGAACCCGGTCGTTTATTCTTCAAGCTTTTATGTCAAACTGACACAGGATCAGGATGCTGCAGTCAACTTTATAGCAAATTGATAAAACCACCCTTGATGACTTTGGTCCGTACGCCCAATGACAGAGAAACAGCCCTGTTGGGCACTGGCCAATGGGAATGGCCTTGTGGCGGAACAAGATGGCGGCGACTGTTGGGTAATCTGAGAAGACACGCCCCGCACAACAAGAGGGTTGTTCAGCAGGTGGATGCTGTGGATTTTTAAAAGTTGTGCGCCATGTCGATAACGATCAAATTATCGATAGCTCATACTGTTAACTAGAGGTGCGCGAGTGAAGAGAGTTTGAGAGGGTCACGGTGTGTCATGGCGTAGCACAGAGTCTCGTGCTTGAAAGTTCATTATTCGTTCGTATTTCGTGAATATAAGTCTGGTTTCCTGATTTCGATTTAAAAAATCAAATTTTTTGACCAAAATGGTTAAAACGTGCTTAATTTAAGGTAAATCAACAGTATAAAATATTTTTTTTTTTCAATAAAAACAGTTTTTCTCCATTTAAAAAAAAAATTTTATTTTTTACTGCGAAATTTAATCAAAGTCAGTCTTGAACAATAAAAAGAACATAGAATAAGGATAATAAAAAAATAAATTAATAATGCATGTTACCTCCAGACTTATTTATGAGCTCGAGCTACTCATGAATTCGAACTCTGAATCCGGTATTTTCACCGGTTTCTTTTCGAAGGACGTCAGTCGTATTGAACTTTTATCCGTCAGCATAAACACGATGTGTAAGCTTAAGCCACATGTTTTTAGTTGGACTCATGTTAGGAAAAAGCGCAGGCCATACCAAAAGCTGAATATTCTTCTCAGTAAACCAACCTTAAAAAGTGAATGGGCGTATTATCTTGCTAAAAGATGGTGTCCGGGTCCGGCTCTTGCTCCAAAAAGCTAATTGACACTTCATCCAATACGTTTAAATAGGCCTCTGTATTCCTGTGACTTCCTATATTGCATATCGGGGTCCGATTGTGTTAGCTAAAAGCGTCCCAAAACGTGACAGAACGACGAGGACGAAAAATCAACTCGGTTGAAGAGCTTCGAAAGTCTGTTACTGAGGAATGACCCAAAATACAGGACTTAGAGAACGAAATCATGATTAGCCCTATCCGGTTAGTTAACTTTGTGGACATCTCCAAAGGCAAAATACTTCCCCACGGCGGTTAAGGACAGCTTTAAGGAAGCGTTGAATCAGAGGGCAGGATCAGTCGTGTAGAATGATGACGCTACCTGACGCTGAAGAAAATTTGCCTGGATGTTGGTGACAGGAAAATCGGAAAAATCTCCAGAGGCCAAGGCCCTTGGATGAGCGAATGGACCTGGACCCTGGGAAATAGGGCAGATATTGCAGAATCCAAACTAACATTATCAAGAAATGTGTCAAAAATAGTTCCTTGCGACATTCAAGTTTATGTTCTTGAAGATCAATGGAAGGAAAAGAAAAGATCCATGATTCTGCAGAGAATCATTAGCTAAAGCAGAGGTAAGCTATTAAGCATTACATACCGTTTTTGCACTACAAAAAATTTTGGATTTATTATAGGTTGCCGGATAATTATGCTATTTTAAAAACGGTTGACAATTCATAAAATAATTCAAAATTTTTTTCTGGTCAAAGTTGGCATGTATACACTCCCCCGGAATAGTATTCCAGATTTTCAAAATGTAGTCCGGTACCTACAAAACTCCGCGAAATTTTTAACACCATTTATTTAAGACATCCAGATAAGGTTCCACTTTCATTTTTTACATGTCCAATTGTCGTTTCTAGATACAATTTCTGAAATTTTTTCAGAGTTTTAAAAGTTGTGAAAGGTGGTTAAAATTAATAAAAACAATAAAATGTATATATAATATTTAAATAGTATTATTCACTTTCGTTATTTATATATTAAGTTGTACACAGTGATTCTTCACTTTATCTTCAAGATGGGGCGAATGTGCAACCAAAGGTCGAAAATGGGGAATTCTGATTCACCGGTCGATCAATGACAGTAGCTTTTGGTTGCATACCTGATAAGTTAAAACTATTAAATAAATATAAATAAAACTTATTGTCCTTTTCCGTCTCTATTTTAGTTTTTCATCATTTTTTTCCTGTTTTATTTTTAATCCTCTTATTTCGGAAAAATATTGGCATCACTGCTAGAGATTTTCATTTCGTGAAGCGTTCGTAACGATGATGAAAATTTGCTCACGTGCGCACCTGTACAATTATCTTGCTCCTGGTCTCTGAACTGCACTAGCTCATTTACCGATTGAGGTTTTGAGTATCGACTGCGTTTCTGGCTTGTATGGAAGAGGTGTGGTGGTGACACTTATCCCTCCACGCCCCTTTCTTACAAACGAAAGCTTTTTTAAAAACTTCATGAAGTTTGCTTCACCGTGTAAGACCCGATTAACAATTGTAGCTCAAGTAACTATATTCTTTCCCTTGAACTAGTTCAGAGGGCCCTCAAGTAAATCTATCGATAACTCGATGTTTATTTTCTCACATTTCATAACTGGAGTGTGCCTCCGGTTGGAAATTATTTAACTAAAATCAACTATAAAATGAATGTGACAAGACTGCTGACACCGCTGCAGCTCACCAGCACAGTGGTACGCAGCTATGGCAAGCACAATAAAAAGTTTCTCTACAAAGATGGCAAGAAATACGAGAACATCATCTACTATCCCAGGTAAGCCATAGGCATGAAGGATTCATTTACCCAATGAACAACTCTCACCTCACCCCACCGACCCACAGAACTGCCGACCATCAGGATCCACCGATAACGCCAGCCAAACTGTTTCGCGTGCAACGCATTAAGCCCGTCAAGGGTAATCCCTTCTGGGAGAAAAAACTGCTCAAGGAACTGGGCTTGGATGGCAGACAGGGCGACTTTACGGTGGTCAAGAACATACCCGAAAACAATGCCCGCCTGTGGAAGATTAAGCATTTGATTAAGGTCACCCCCATAACATTTCCTTATGGCGAACCCACGGCCCAGGATGTGAAGTACACCATTCTGAAGGAGAATGGCGAGTGTCTGGTCACCAAAGATATTGGTCCCGTCGAGCTGAGGTCGGAGGCACGCGACAGCTATGATCGTCAACCCAAGCGTCTGGACACGGAACTTCTGCGGAAGGATGCACGTCTCAAGTGGTTAAATCCTTGGTAGCTGGCCAATTTATTAATATGTAAAGTGATCACTTTAATGCTTAAATACAAATTTGCCTTGCAATTGGATTAGTTAATAGCCATGGCCACCTTTTTCTCCAGCGTCTTGCAGCCGGAAACGGCAAACAATCCGTGCGTGCGATCATAAGTGATGGACGAAGCGATGATATTGTCAATGATTTTTCTATCGGGGCTCCGATTCCAGCGGCGGAATTCCGCTTCCAGGCATTTCACCACATGTGCCTTTTCCATCGGCAGAAAGGGCATGTAATGGTCAATGACAAAGGCCTCAATCAGGCTGGTCTTTTTCAGTCCACCATTCTGATTGTAGGCGTCCTTCTGCAGCAGAGGCTCAAAGTCAGTGAGGCGCGTGTCCTCGCGACTTCTGCCGCCCTTCATTAGCTCCCCCAGGTGGTTGGAGATGGTCACACCGGCGGTGTTGGACAGAAATATAAATATGGCCTTGGTGTTGTCTGTGCCATCGGGAAACGCATTGTAATCCACCAGAGAGGTAAGTGCATCGAAGACACCGCTGGGCATTTTGTCCACCTCATCAAAAATGAACAGAGAGTTCGGACAACTGCTGATACGTGAGCGCACGTCGGTGGTGATGAGCTCCTTGTACCTGTCTACCTGATCAGCCCGGGGAAAGTCGGCACGACCCATAAACTTGCGAACGTACTGGCTCTTTACCCCATAGAAGTACAAGGCTTGGGCTATTTGATCGGCCACGAAATTCTTGCCCGTGCCGGGCTGGCCATGAAAACTGATGACCAACGGTTTGCGGGAGGAGCTCTGTTTACTGAAATGCGCCTGCAAGGCGGACACAATGTGCTGGGCCACAATATGCTGGCCATAAAGGGACTGGGCCAATGATTTCCTAAGGGCTAAAACAAATGAAGAGCCAGGTGATTGAAAGCAAAAGCAAAAGCCACCAATTACCTTCAATATCGGCCGGAATGCTCCGTTCATCGCAACACTCGTAGACCCGGCAATAGGTGTGCTGCTTGCCAAATCTATAGGCCAACGGGCTTGCCGCACCAATCGCACTTAATGCTCCTATGGTGAAGGGCTCAAATCCAAAGGCGGTTTTTGTACTGATCAGAAGTGCAATTAAAAGGCACAATGAATGCAATCCGATCAGTTTCATGTTTTGTGTGGGTTTTTTTGTATTAAATGGAACTAATGGTCAAATAAAGCAGGGAAGCAGGGAATTAGTGATGACAAATAGTTTAAATACGGGGAAAATACCAGTGAACCACAGTGATGCCAAGTTTTGGGGAAGAGGAAAAGAAAGCTAAATTCTTTAAAAAAAAGCCAAAGGCGGTTTTGAAGTTAAACATCTTTTATTTTGGTACGGAAGATTCTAGTAGGAGGAAAATTTGATTTCAGCATGACACGAGGGTTTTGCAGAGGAGATGAAAGATGTGTTGAATCGGAGATTGAGTTGCTTTGCTAGTATACAGCTTTCTTTATTATTAGTTCAAAACTTTTTGCAAATATTTTTTTTCTATATCCTATCGCTGATTTGAGGTAATGAATTAAGTTTTGAAATTGAATATAATTTTTTGTTCTAAAGAAACTTGACATTTCTTGCTCAATATAGATCTTCAATAAGATTGGTCATCTTGGTTGATACTCCCATCGTATTCAGCTTAAATATTAGTGTCTCTCTTGATACCGTATCAAAGGCAGAGCTGAAGTCCACTAAGAAGGCGTAAAGGTTTCTATTTCTGTGCAACGTTAGGTGAGCTATATAGGCTAAGACATAGACATTACTGTACTCTGAATCCAACTAGGAAATTATTAAGAATATCATTTTCCTTTATCCATGTTGCAAGCCGCGAGTTGAGAATGCCAATGAATATTTTAGCAATGTAGCTTATAAATGATATTCCTCGGTAGTTTACTGGATCATGTGGGTTTCCCTTTTTGAATTTGAATAAGGCTCACATCTACTGCTTCCTTTTCATAGATTTTCGAGTGCGTTTCAGCGAATTCCTTCAGAAAGTCATCCTGGGCATTTTAGTGTCTCCTCGACTATAAATCGTTTTGTATTAACTCAGGACTTAGCAACCTTGCAAGTCCATTGTTTATTTCCCTTCGGAAGCCTTGGTTTTTTCATTTGCGTGCCTTGACGGCGTCTAAACTTTCCTCTAAATCCTTTTAGTAATGATTATTCTTTTCCTGACAGTTGTTTGAATTCCTTGTATATTTTCTAAATACTCATTTCTTGTTGTCTCATCTTGTTTCCGTCTGTATTTTTGCAGCATCTTCATAGATTGTTTTCTTGCCTCTTGGCTTTCTACATCGAATTCCATAAAACGTTTTCCAGAGGCGTTTTTTTCCTTATCCTTTGATCTTTGCGGATTCTCTGTCAAGTTGGGAGTCCCTGGGCAATGACTATATTCTTAACTCAGCTCACCAATGCGCACATTTGGGTCCCCAATTAGTATGTTGTTGATTGGATCAGTCTCTTCAAATTCCTCCCTCCAGTCCTTTCCTTAAATTTTGAGGTAAGTTTTTGGCGAAGAGATGTTAATCATACTAATCCCTTTTACCTTTTCTTTCCAACACGTTATTCCACTCTTCGCTAGGTTTTTTCTCATTCCAACAACACATCCTCCCATTGCTCTACCATATGTACTTCATATTCAAAGAAATCAGGTTATAGAAGATGAAATGGTCTTTCACTATTATTCCTATTTCTAGTTAATATTGTTCTTGAATTTTTTCCAACTCGTTGGCACATCCGACTAACGGTTACCAAACAGTGACTAAATTGTGACCATAAAGTGACTTATCAGTGATTTAACAGCGACTCAAAAGTGTAGGACACAAGGGGGAAGAGAGGGTCTTAAACTATTTCTTTTTATTTTTGCTTTTTCTAGTTTGTTGTTGGAGCAGCACAATAAACAAGACTTACAGAAAGACAGAACACATTAGCAAGTGATTTTGTTGTTGGTATTTTTACTCCCTTCCTTCTTTTTAAGGATAGCCATAGCTGATTTATATGTCATTCAGTGAGCTTGGTTTGGCTTCAACGCGAGATTTGGCGGGAAAAAGGTTAAACTGACATCACTGAAGACTACTAAATTGTTTGGCGTAGGAAACAGCGAAAGTAGCGTATATTCTTGTTGTCGATTAGCGCTCTAAGTTTTAAATATTTTGGAAAGTTTAAACGATTTTGATTTCCACACCAATCCTCAGTCACAGTAGCAGCTTGCACCTCTCTAACACACTCTGCTCTGGTAACACTAAACACTATTCTCTGCTCTGGTTACACTAAAACTGAAAATCTGCAATTCACGAAAAATCTGCTTGCAAAAGGTTTAGAAATTGTTTAATTAGCCACAAAATGACTGTGACCGCAACTCCATTGCCTGATAACAGGATGAAGGCATTAGCCGACTACAGAAAGAAATTGCTAGAGCACAAAGAGATTGAGGGACGTCTTAAAGAAAGTAAGCAAACTGCTGACGCCGCCGCCGCCTCCGGGAAAATATTTTAATTCTGAAAATCTGAACTGTTTTTAGAGCGTGAGGAAATCAAGGAGCTGACCAAGCTGTATGACAAGTCTGAGAATGATTTGAAGGCTTTGCAAAGTGTGGGACAAATTGTGGGCGAGGTTCTGAAACAATTGACCGAGGATAAATGTAAGAATTTGACTCCGTTTTCTTAAAGCAAATTATAATCCTTTATGTTTTTCTTTAGTTATTGTAAAGGCCACCAATGGCCCACGCTATGTGGTGGGCTGCCGTCGCCAGCTGGACAAGGCCAAACTGAAGTCGGGCACACGCGTGGCCTTAGACATGACCACTTTGACCATTATGCGTTATCTGCCCCGGGAGGTGGACCCTCTGGTGTACAATATGTCACATGAGGATCCCGGTGATGTTACCTATTCGGCTATTGGCGGTCTCACCGAACAGATACGTGAACTGCGCGAGGTTATTGAGCTGCCGCTGCTCAATCCCGAGCTATTCCTGCGCGTTGGTATCACACCGCCCAAGGGTTGTCTGCTGTATGGTCCACCCGGTACGGGCAAAACATTGCTGGCCCGCGCAGTGGCCTCGCAGCTGGATGCTAATTTCCTTAAGGTCGTCTCCTCGGCCATTGTGGACAAGTATATTGGCGAGAGTGCACGTTTGATACGTGAAATGTTCAACTATGCCCGCGATCATCAGCCTTGCATTATATTTATGGACGAAATCGATGCCATTGGCGGTCGTCGTTTCTCCGAGGGCACCTCCGCGGATCGTGAGATTCAGCGTACTTTAATGGAGCTGCTCAATCAAATGGATGGCTTTGATTCCTTGGGTCAGGTGAAAATGATTATGGCCACCAATCGTCCAGATACTTTGGATCCGGCTCTGTTACGTCCGGGACGTTTGGATCGTAAAATTGAGATTCCCTTGCCCAATGAACAGGCGCGGTGAGTTAACGATCAATTTCTTGGGGTAGAAGGTAAAATTTTAAAACATTTTCTTTGCAATTAGCTTGGAGATTCTCAAGATTCATGCCTTGAAGATAGCCAAACATGGTGAGATGGATTATGAGGCCATTGTCAAGCTGTCGGACAACTTTAATGGAGCCGATTTGCGTAATGTGTGCACTGAGGCGGGCCTCTTTGCCATACGGTAAGTGCGACGGGGTATAATTTCTTGCAGATTTAACATTTATATTTACTTCTACCGGCAGAGCTGAACGCGAGTATGTCATCCAAGAGGACTTTATGAAGGCGGTGCGTAAGGTATCGGATAATAAGAAACTTGAAAGCAAATTGGATTACAAACCCGTTTAAGATGTCACCCTCAAGGGCTGAATAAAATGATTTACTCTAAATTTATATTTGAAATAAAATAGTTCTTAAAAAAACTGAAATTTTTAAAGCTCACAGCTGCTCCATTTGTGTTCTCTCTCTTTCGCTTTGACGCTGTTGTCTTCCATTTCATTCGATTTCAAACATGTTAAAGGTATAAGTTTCTATGTGAACCAAATATCCTCTTCTTTGTCTCATTATTTATATCAGAAATTCGCTTAACGGTCTCGGCAGCTGCTATTAATGCCCGACAATCGTTTCTGAACTGGCACCAGTTGTTCACACCAAGCTTGGAAATGTCCCTACCTACCTTTTCTTCTTGCTCCTTTCAATCGTACACCTGTTTGTTTTACTAGAAATCTGCCCTATTTAGCTTAGTCGCTGTGGTTTTTTGAGCTTTACCAGATTGGTGTATTCATTCGTCTACTTTTGAAGGTTCTTTCATCCTCCGTACGACTTTCCTCTCGAACACCCCAATCGACGACTCATCCGCTGCCATTTCTGGAGATGACTTGTATAGCGCTATCTTCGTCAACTTTCAAAGGTCCATAAATCCTGCGAAGGATCTTTCGCTCGAAAACGCCAATCGCCGCCTCATCCGCTGATGATATTGCCCATGCTTCTGGTTTTCGCTTGAGGTTTCTGCTCTTGAGCTCCCTACTTAGCCCGTAATAGCATCGGTTTGCGAGCGTGATTCTTCTTCGATTTCAAGGCTAATGTTGTTGTCGCCGGTTATCATCGTTCCGAGGTAGACAAAGTCCTCTACAACTTCAAAATCGTACTCTCCCATTGCAACAGATTGCCCTAGGCGCGAGGACTTCTGTTTCGAGGACACTAGGTACTTCGTCTTGTCCTCGTTTACCGCTAAACCCATTAGTTCAGACTGCTTCTCAATCTCTGAAAACGCCTTGCGTACTGCCCGTTCAGTTTTGCCAATAATATCAATATCATCGGCATATGCGAGTTGCATTACATCTTTATTAAAGATGGTGCCCGATCTGTTGGCATTTGAGCACTGGCGCAGTATATACTCCATCAGCAGATTAAAGAAGTCACACGATAAAGTATCACCCTGCCTAAAACCTCTTTTGGTATCAAAAGGCTCGGAGAGGTTCGTTCCCATTTTGACGGAGCTTTGAGTGCTTCTCAACGTCATCATGCAAAGTCGAACGTACTTTGCTGGAATACCTAAAGTAGACAGGGCTTCGAAAAACCTTGAGCTTATCGGCGAGTCGAAAGCGACCGATCGAAAAACCTTGACCTTATCGGCGAGTCGAAAGCGGCTTTGTAATCGATAAAAAGATAGTGATTTTCGATGTTTCTCTCATAGGTCTTCTCCAGAGTTTTGCGCAATGTTAATATCTGGTCTGTGGTGGACTTACCAGGTCTAAAGCCACACTGATAAGGTCCAATCAGTATATCAATTAGCGGCTTTAGACGTTCACAAATAATGCGGGACAGAACCTTATATGCGATGGGGAGGAGACTGATCCCGCGGTAGTTGGCGCAAACTGCAGGGTCTCCTTTTTCCTGGAGTGCAGTAACGTTCGATGAATATTCCTTGAGGACATTCACCAAGGCGATATCATCACCATCTCTGTTGAGGGTGCGGACATTCCAGGTGCATATTCTCAAATCGTGGTCCTTAGAACGTTTGCGTGAGTCGTCGTCAAAGGGGGTCCGTATTCGAGGCATTATAGTCGCAGTTTTCATTGGTGGAGATTTTTTACGGTGGTGGGTACCAAACCCGACGCACTAACCCTATATATTATACCCTGTGGGGAAGGGCGGGTCGCCGCTCACGTTAGTCAGCAGCAAATGCGGGTGCATCACCACTGCTTTCGGTTGTCACCACGAGGAGGTGTGAGTCGACTTGAGACATAGTAAGTCAGGATCACTCTGGGTTCGCCAAGTTGAACCGATCAGAAGCTTTACCTGACCACATACGCCCCCATTAGGTCCAGAAGCTCTATGACTAGAAGCTCTGAACGGGCGCTAGTTAATACTGCAAATCTGTCCTAAACCGCGTAGAACCCCCGACCTTGAATTGCTAGACTTTTGACTTGTCGTATCCAAAATTCGCGGACGATTGCATTACGTTTATGACCCATCTCAATCAATTACAAAAACCAAAGCTTACAAACAGTTGGACGATGTTGCTTTAACCACTCTTATTGCAAATCAAATTCTGAAAATAGATTTTTTTGCGGTTAATTAATTGTACAGAGGTAGTTATTAAACACAAATATTTTTTAATATTTAAAAAAAATTCTTCTCTTCTTATAACAACAACAAATATTATTAAAAGTTGCTATTAAATTAATTTTCTTTAAATATTTAATTTTGACCGGACGCAGGCCTTCGGTTTGTCCTCACTTATCAGTGGTATTCCTGAAAGCGATTTGCTTTTGATTTGCTTTCGATTTGATTTCGTGAAATCAGCTTCGAAGCTGATTTCAATTTGCTTTCGTTTTAGTGTGACCGTTCTCCTAAAAAATATGGCTCCGCGCGCATGGTGTTTGTTTAAATTCTGTTGTGATTTATATATAAAGAACATTTGTCATTGTTTCGCATTCCATATTTTAGTAATTAACTGATCATTATTTGTTGAATCTGACACTAAATACGAGACTACTGAAAAAAGGACCGCGGTCTAAAGTGGACAGAGTCATAAGTGCTCCAGTTTTTAGAGCTTGTGCTTAAAGTGGTCAAAGATGTTCAGGGTAACATATCTGCACAGCTCTCCTAAAAGGTTTGAGGTTTCAAATTCTTCCACAATTTTATCCAGCCTCTTTTTCTTTTGATTTGCCAATTTGCCACTTTCTGTGACCATAAAAAAAAAATACATAATTAATTAAATTCACTTAAGTAAAGTTGTGATTTTTTTAAAACTATAGATTCTGCCAACAAACTTTTATTAAAGAACATTAGGAAAATTGATTTCACAATTTTATTCGTTATATTTTGCTTTCGCGCCATTGCTTAAATTTTGCGCCACTTGAAAGCAAATCAAAATGAAATTGATTGTCATAAATGGAACTAGTTCACTGGACCCGGCACTTTCTATCGATACTTCGATAAGTCGATACCTCTTTGCTTGGCGTCAGTATCATAATTCGGAACGAAAAGGCGGCATTATTAATAAAATAAATTTCCCAATATCCCAAGATGTATATAAAGAAGCTCATCTTGGATGGCTTTAAATCCTACGGTCGGCGCACAGAGGTCAATGACTTTGATCCAGAGTTTACAGCCATCACCGGTCTAAATGGCTCTGGGAAATCCAACATTTTGGACTCAATTTGCTTTGTTCTAGGCATAAGCAATTTGAGCAATGTAAGTCCCTTCCACTTAGCCCCTACTCCATTTAGTAATTTAATCCCTGCCTCCACTTGCAGGTGCGCGCGTCAGCTCTGCAAGATTTGGTATACAAGAATGGCCAGGCAGGCATTACCAAGGCCACAGTCACCATTGTGTTTGACAATACCAAAGCCTCCCAATGTCCGCAAGGCTATGAAAAGTGCCGCGAAATCTCCGTGACCCGCCAGGTGGTGGTGGGCGGCAAGAACAAGTTCCTTATCAACGGCAAGCTGGTGCAGAACAAGAAGGTGCAGGACTTCTTCTGCTCCATTCAGCTAAACGTGAACAATCCCAACTTTCTCATCATGCAAGGCAAAATCCAGCAGGTGCTGAACATGAAACCCAAGGAGGTGATGTCCATGGTAGAGGAGGCGGCGGGCACCAGTGTCTACAAATCGAAGCGGGAGGCCACCAAGAATCTGATGGAGAAGAAGGAGACCAAAATCCGCGACACCTCGTTGCTACTCGACGAGGAAGTGTTGCCCAAGCTGGTCAAATTGAGAGCCGAGCGGACCGCCTATCAAGAGTACCAAAAAACCTGTCGTGACATTGAATTCTTGATCAGAATTCACATTTCGGCCAAGTATTTGAAACAGCGGCAGCTCCTGCAGAAGGTGGAGGCCAACGAACAGAACATAGACGCTAACATAGAAACCTGTCGCACCACACATGCCAAGAACACAGAAGAGATGCAGAAGATTGAGCAGACAGTTAAGGAAATGCAAGAGCGAATCGATGCCGAGGCGGGTGGAGCTCTCAAGGAGCTGGAGGAACAGCTGACTGCTAAGAGGGCAGTGGAGGCAAAAGCATCGGGCAGCTTGAAAGCGGCCAAAGGAACCATTGACCAAGATGAGAAGCAGATACGTTTGGCCAGCAAGAGCATAGCCGACGATGAGCGAGCCCTGGCCAAAAAAGAAGAGATTTTCGCACGCGTGGGTAACGAGTTTCAGGGTCTCAAGGACGCCGATGCGGCCGATGCAAAAGCCTATGAAGATGCCCAACGCAAGCTGGAGGCGGTTTCGCAGGGTCTGTCCACCAATGAGGATGGCCAGGCCAGCACGCTGCAGGAGCAGCTGATAGGTGGGTGGAGAGTTTTCCCAAGTACAGATTTCATTTAATCCCTTGATCTACTTTCAGTGGCCAATCAGCAAGTTAGCGAGGCCCAAACTACCATCAAGACCACCGAGAATGAGCTACGCCACACCCGTACGCTGCTCAAGCAAAAGCAAAACGAGACCCAAACCAATGATGCGGCCTATGTCAAGGACAAGCGCCTAATGGAACAGCTGACAGTGGAAATACAGAACCTAGAGCGTCAATTGCAGGGACTCGAGTACGAGGGCGGTCAATTTGAGCAGCTACGCGACCGTCGCCATCATCTGCAGCAGGAATTGCGTGAAGTCAAACGGGCCTTGGACCGGAGCAATAACTCACGCTTTGATCTGCAATATCAGGATCCGGAGCCCAATTTTGACCGAAGCAAAGTGCGCGGCATGGTGGGCAAACTGTTCCAGGTGAAGGATATGAAGAACTCCATGGCCTTGGTCACCACAGCAGGCAACTCGGTAAGTGCCATCAAATGTCCTTCACTTTCTTGTTCCACAAAGAAATTTTACTGTACATTTCACTTTCGAAATTTCCTCATACTTGGTTTTCTCCCAACACCCCCAAAATCTGAAGTTATGCATTCGTTTTGGCATTGAGTCTATGACCTTTTGAAACTCTGAAGTAGGAATTTCGGCCCATTCATTGACTACAGCAATTCTGAGCTCTTCCACCGACTCGAATATGCGAGTTACCCCACATGTTCTCCATAGGATTTAGATCTAGGGAACGTGCTGGCAACTTCATAACATCGATCTGCTTCTCCTGAAACCAATTAACGCTGAGTCATGATACATGTATGGCAGCGTTATCCTACTGAAAAATGGTGTCTGAAGTATGTTGCTGTTCCTAAAAGCTTTTTAATACTTCATCCAACATGGTTATATACTTTTCCGAGTTCATACGCCCATTCACTTTAGATATGTGGTCCTTCTATAGTAACTAAAACCAGTCCATATCATTAACGAACCTCCTCCAAAGTTCCGCTTAGTAGAAAAGAATTCGGGCTTCTTCAAATCGTGCAAACTCTGAATACTAGGCAAGCTTTAGCCTAAACTTACTGTTAATGCTCGTTAAGCTAAAAATAGGGTTCCACGTCTATTCAACACATAACAATTTCAACCAGGGCTGCAAACCTCATAAAAATCGGGAGGGGTTCATTCCGGGGTTCGAACCCGCAAAACTATTTGGGTTTGGGTTCAAAGAGCAGGTTCATAAGGTCCCTGAACCTAGGATCAGGTTCGAACCGGGGTTCAGGAATAACTTACATGAGAAAATTTGTAAGTAATTTGAAACAAAACTAATTGCCGATTTTTCATTATTCAGATAGCTGCTATGTGTCAGATAAGCTTACCATTTACTCTGCTCTTTGTCTATTGTGGCATATGGTTCTATGAGAAACATAAGATGAGAAATCGGCCCTTAAACATTTGATTCATAGGTGGAAGTTAAGAGAGTCTACATCAGGCCAGTTCCCAGTCCAGTGAAAGATGTGATTTCTAAAATACTATTAAAGAACTCGAGTGTATTTTCAAGAAGATCGAATGATGGTAAGTGGGATTTTATAGAAAAAAGCCCAATAGAACTGTCGATTTTTGGAAAAGAAAACATTTAACAATTCCGATTCTGCATGATTTGATCGAAATGGAAAACGAGAATAGGTCTGTATATTTATGTTTGATTATAACTTCTAAAACAAGACACACACACCATGAAGGATGGTCTACTGTACAACTGATTCAAGAACCTCCCGGTTGTATTATAAGCAGGATTTGCCTATCTTCTGCAAGTCGGCATAGCCCATTGCAATAACTGTTTTGGAACTGCAAAGGTTACACAAGTGCAATAAGTGACAACAACAGACAACGCCAAATTGACAGAAGTAGTCGTTAAGACAATTGGTATAGGTTAATTACACAGTTCAACAAATTGTGACCTTTTGTGAGTAACCAGAGCATCGCTAACTAATTCCAACGTGCCTACTCATGCTGATTACGAGATGGTATGTCAAAGCCATATCTTAGTTTCCGTTTCCAAGATATTCGCGAAAAACTAAATTTCCGACTTTTTGCCGTACTAGAATTTTTGTAGACCACACTAAGCAATAATTGCTAATTTTCTAAATCTTCTAGGATAGTACACACATCAATGCAACTGAGAAAAATCAAACACGCCATATAACTAATGCCAATGGTATCGAAATTGGCCTTCAAAGTCAAATTTTACTTGATTTATAGCAATTTTTTCAAACTAAACCATTTGCTACAAGCCATTCTATTTGACGGACATTCATTGGCGTTATATCATCATATAGTTCAACATATGCACTAATTATGGTAATTTTTTGGCAATTTTGTCATGACCGCAAGCAAAGTTACAGCCAATAATATCCGAAAATTAAGACTAAAATTTATGGGTATGCCTAGATTCCCACCCCAAATTTTTATAGCAGTTTTAAAAAGGCAACTTGATATAGCATTGACTTAACCAAATATTTAATGTTATGTAAAATAACAATATTCATGGAATGCTACGTTAACATTTGCGATTAGTATTTAAAAGAAAAGTCTAGTTCTCCCCTCTCTTTGGCGATGCATGAAAATAACAACAGCTTAACGGTCTCCGCCGCTGCAATTAATGCCCGCCAGTCGTATCGGCTTTGTGCTAACTGCCACCAAACCCAGATTGGCTATGTATTTCCGCACCTGGTCTGCCCATCTCACTTTCGGTCTCCCAAAGTCTTTCGCCTTCCGTTTGTACACATGTTTTACTGGAGCTTGTTCTTGTTTACTGGTAGCATGACCTTGTCCATTGGCGCCTGCGCTGATGTAAGTTTCATAGCTGCCTCATCCGCTGCTGTTAATGTCCATACTTTTGAGCCCTACTGAGCCCGTAGAAACATCAGTTTACTAGAGTAATTCTTCTGCTTAGTAGAGTAAGAATATCCTTCGAGGACATTCACTAACAAGATATCAGAAGATGGTGTCAACATTCTAGGTCCATATTCTCAATGCGTGGTCCCTCAATCGTTTGCGTGGGTGAAGTTCTTTTGACAGGGGTGGGTACCAAGCCCGCCGCACCAACCCAATGAACAAGTTAAGAAAAGCAAAGGGAAATTCTATAAAATAAAGGATTACTTAGAAATATGTTTCTTAGGTATTGATATACCGAATATTTACTAAAGCGTTCAGTTATTACTAGTGAATTCGTCGCGTTCTTTTTGGTGCCCTTTTGTGTTCTGCCTTCGAACCTTCTCGATAAACATTCCAACAATAATCCGCTTACATAGAAACATTCCACTTGCCCTGATATCGTCTTTCAATGATTGCAAGATCTTGATGAAAGCGCTCCCCATGCTCATTACTAAGGGCAATTGTCCAGAAAATTGTCCAGAAAAAAAGTCCAAAAGTCTTCTGGTTTTTTTAAAATTACGGAGAAGGTATTACTACTGATTACTGTTGTCCAAGTAGCCTTTTTATAATTAGGCCACAGTTCTACTATCCGCAAATTTTAACGTAGCATTCCATGAATGTTGTTATTTTACATTTTATTAAATATTTAGTTGGTCCAATGCTATATCAAGTTACCTTTTTAAAACTGCTATAAAAATTTGGGATGGGAATCTAGTTTGCCTCCCATAAATTATAATCTTGATTTTCGGATATTATTGGCTGTAACTTTGCTTGCGGTCATGACAAAATTGCCAAAAAATTACCGTAATTAGTGCATATGTTGAACTATATGATGATATGACGCCAATGAATGTCCGACAAAAAGAATGGCTTGTAGCAAATGGTTTAGTTTGACAAAATTGCTATAAAACAAGTAAAATTTGACTTTGAAGGTCAATTTCGATACCATTAGCAATAGTTATATGGCGTGTTTGATTTTTCTCAGTAGCATTGATGTGTGTACTATCCTAGAAGATTTAGAAAATTAGCAATTATTGCTTAGTGTGGCCTACAAAAATTCTAGAACGGCAAAAAGTCGAAAATTTAGTTTTTCGCGAATATCTTGGAAACGGAAACTAAGATATGGCTTTGACATACCATCTCGTAATCAGCATGAGTAGGCACGTTGGAATTACTTAATGATGCTCTGGATACTTTTCACTGTTGAACAGTGTTATTAGTATGTCTTTAGCAATCTTTCATTATTACTGACTCTATAACTGGATAAATCAAATATAGAGTAGGTAAAGTGCGCTAGACTGATACTTGTGATGCAGGAACAGCTGATACAACAAATGCGACAACTTTAAGTTCTTTACAATGATAGTTTTGAAACTTTGAAGCAAAAAGATTGCTTTCATCTTCATCAATTATAAACAATCTTTTGACTATTAGTTACTTCCGAATATTATTCAATCAAGCAAAATGTTTCTTTGTAAGCTGTTTTTACTTCAAGGCTTACAAATTGAACCGAACCCTTTTCTACTTTTTTTTTTGCTCCGGTTCAGGTTCGGGTTCGGAAAGACAAAAATTGTTCTGCTCCGGTTTAGGTTCGGTTCGGACTTCCCAAAAATTCCGGAGTCTCCGACTCCGGAGCGGTTCAACTCCGAACCGGTTTGCAGCCCTGATTTCAACACACGTCAATTCAACACACGTAAATTCAACACACGTAAATTTTATACACGTTAATTCAACATAGGTTGCGATTGTGTAAAAATTGCGCCGCAGACCAAATTTTTTTTTGTAAAATATCGCGCGCTTTTTTAAAAAAAAATTTTAACTGCAGCTAGTGTCCCCCTTCTATCTCTGATGGTACTACACACTTGCATTAGATTTACTATCACTAATAAAAGTCATCGTTACTCAACTTTAGGTTTCACGTCTATTCAACACAAAACAATTTCAACACGTCAATTCAACACACGTCAACTCAAATCACGTCAATTCAACACAAAACAATCTTCACAAAAAAAAAGTCAACACACGTCTGTCTATAAGTCATTTCAAATTTAAATTTAATAATAAATTAATTATTTTGTTTTGTGTCGAATTGACGTGTTGAAATTGTTTTGTGTTCAATTAACGTGTGTTGAATTGTTGTGTTTGGTGAAATGACTTAGTGACGTGTGTTGAAATTGTTTTGGGAAGACTTTGTTTTGTGTTGAATTTGTTTGTGTTGAATTGACGGATTGTTGAATTGTGTTGTTGGGTGAAATGACTGTGTGTTTTATAGAGACCAATGTAAAAGGGAGAATAGAATTGGATGCCTTCTGGTTCCAATACGTTTTAAGGTGACTAAACCGACCTGCCTTTAATTGAATTTCGCTGAGCGTATTCTTAACCAGCATGACTTGTCACTCGATAACTACTTAAATTGCAAATATATATAAACATCAATGTTTTACGATTTTTGGGCCAAGATTAACGCTCTACCTGCTATTTTTTGGAAACAGTAAAAAACAACCCTCATAAGCAAGTCCAAGTCGCCCACTCTGAACTTGCTGCGCTGTTTGCTTATGCGGGCTGACACGCTTGGATTTAGTTGTCTTAACTCACTTCAAATCGAGCCAATTACACTTGTTGGCCATGTGGCTGTTGTATTCGTGGATAACATTTGGGCAATTTATGTCAACGTACTTTTTTTCGGAACGAACAAAACGTGAAACCTGACCTTTTGAATTCGTTTCATTCAGGAAAGGGTGTTGTGCCCGTCTAAGTCAAAGCGAGTCGTACTGCCTTATTGTCCTTCCAAATCGTCAAAGACAGTTCGACTCCTGATACAGATCCACAAAATTTTGTAGAATATCCACGCACTTGTTGTTGTTGTTGTAGCGGCTGCTTGGGGAATCCGTATGTACATAGAAAGAAAGAAAAAAAAAAGATTAGGGAGGGTAAAGATTAAAGGGTTGTTGAAACTATTCCTTGTCCAGATCGAGGAAGGAAGCTGCCTCGATCGGGTGGGTCCAAAGGTCTAGTGTAGTGAGGTCGGTGGGATTTAGGGGACATTTGAAGAGGTGGTTTGTGTCATGGGGGGAGTTTCCGCATTTAGGGCAGTTATCCGACACTTCCTGGTTAATCCGGGCAAGATAGTTGTTGAGGAAGCTGCTTCGCCCCGAGCGCACTTGTGCCAGGGTGGATCTTACGCGTCTCGGTACTGACTCCTCTTCCGGATTGATGGGTGGTGGCCTGCCCCCAAGGACAATATTGTCCTGGTATCTGCTGATGGTGCTGGTGACCATTTTTGTGTGGGCGGTCTTCTTGGCTTCGGTGCAGGTTGTGGGTGTAACGGGTCCTGTTCCTAGCATGGGTTTAATGTTTAGCGCTTCGACTCTCAGATCCTTTCGGACTGGGGTTTTCCTGCGAGACATACTTGAGGTAGCGCTGGTGTGGTTAGGGTGTGTAGGGAGTTGGCATCCAATAAGCAATTGCTGCGTTAAGAGAGTGTTGTGATTCCTTACTGGGATGACTTCAGTCTCTTGATGTAGATGGTCAGGATGTGTCATTTTGTGGCACCCAGTGGCCACTCGTAACGCTGCGTTTTGGGCTAATTGCATGTTGCGCCATTGTGTATCACTTATGGCGGGGGACCAGATGGGAGCGGCATAATTGAGCATGGATCTGCCGATAGATTTATATGTGATGGTAATTGTTTCCTTATCTTTCCCCCACGTGCTTCCTGCTATAGCTTTTAAAATTTTATTTCTGCTTCTGACCTTCTTTATGACCTCTTCAGAGTGTTTGGCGAAGGTTAGAAGTGGGTCGAATTTTACTCCGAGGATTCTAGGGTACTTGACTGTGGGTATTGCCATGCCTCCTAAGTGTATATCTAGGGACATGGTTACCTCTTTGGTCCAAGTGGTGATGAGGGTGGCTGACGATTTGGGGGCAGAAAGGCTGAGGTTTCTATTTTGGAAGAAGTCATTTAAACAAGGCAGGTATGTGTTTCCTTTGTTCCAGGTCTTTGATGTTCCTTCCTGTTGTGACTATCGAGCAGTCGTCTGCATAGGATATTAGTTTTATTTCATCGGGCGGGTGAGGGATGTTTGCGATGTAATAATTGAAGAGTATCGGTGACAGGACCCCTCCTTGAGGTACTCCTTGTTTTACTACCCTGGTTTTTGATTTGGCTCCCCTGAACTCCACCTGGGCTTGTCGGCCTCTAAGGTAGATGGTGAGCCATCGCTTTGCAATATTGGGGAGGTCACTGTGCGATAGGTCTTCTAGAAGAATACTGTGGTTCACAGTGTCGAAAGCTTTGGAAAAGTCCAGGGCCACTATGATGGACCTTTCGTGTGGGCGTGTGGAGTTTAGTCCCGTTGTGACTGCAGTCGTCAGCTCACATAATGCGGTCGTCGTGCTTCTCCCTGACCTGAAACCGTGTTGGGTTTTGGCTGGTGAGAAATGATCTTTTAAAATAGGGAGCAGGAGTGCTTCCATAATTTTAATAACAGGGGATAGAAGAGTTATGGGCCGGTACGATGAGCCAAGTTCCGCAGGTTTGTCCACGCACTTGTTTCTTGAGGTCGCTGGCAGATGACAGCTTACAATTTGGAATGCGATTCGAGCGAATAGTTCCCAAAGAAAATATACCCCGGGACTTGAGATATACAAGAAGCGGCAAGGAAGTCTAATAATTGTCAAAGTAGATAATCTGATTTTTGACAACAGTCGAACAACTACATTTGCTGCCGCACCAAGATCTGGTGAGACAGTTTGAACAACGTTGTCACCTGCTCCACAATTATAGCAAAAGCCAGAAGAGTCACACAAATTGAAGAATTTCACTCCCCCTTTTAAGTCTAAGAAAGGTCTTCATCTTCGTTGCACACATTTGTCCATCCACAAGACTTCCGCTTGAAGTTACACAAATCTCTCTAGCCAACATAGAATCCGACATATGTAGCACTTTTCCAATCGCTTCTTCATCTTCCTCATTGACAGGAAGCGCTGCCTTGCAAACATTATCAGTCAAATCGTCCTCCAATTCTTCTTCTCCGTCCGTATCAATGTCAAAATCAATTGAATTTAACAATTTTTCAATCTCCACGTCGGAAAGAGCTGATGGCTTATTCACGTGTCGTCGTTCCATACTTAAATATGGCATAGGTATTTCCACTTTTCTAGTATGTATTCAAAACGCAACGAACTGAATTTTTGGACTTCCCCGAATTAGAAAAAAACGCAAGAATAAAATAACGGTGTGTTTAACCTTACCCGTCTAGAGGCGGTCTTGGGCACTAGAGGGTTAAATCGGACATATCCAACAAAGGAGAGACGTTGTAATTATTATAAAAAAGAAAAAAACACATAAATGAACAAATAAATTTTCGTTTCAGATGTACAGCTTTGTGACGGATGACGATGTGACCAGTAAGAAGATTCTGCAACGTGGCAATCTGCAGAAACGTGTGACCTTAATTCCCATTAATAAGATTCAATCGGGTTCACTGAGCCGTCAGGTGGTGGAGTACGCCCAGAACAAGGCGGGCAAGGAAAATGTACAATTGGCCTTGTCATTAATACAATACGATCGCTACTATGAGCCCGTGATGAAGTATGTCTTTGGTGGCACCTTGATTTGCCGGGACTTGGATGTGGCCAGAGAGATTAGCTATGATCCGCGCATTATGTGTCGATCGGTCACCTTGGAGGGAGATGTGGTGGATCCATATGGCACAGTTTCAGGTGGAGCTGCACCCAAAGGAGCAAATGTCCTGGAAGAGTTGTTCAACATAAAGCAAACGGAGAGGCAATACCAGGCTAAAAAGCATGAGTTGGAGCAGTTGGAGCAGGAACTGGCGTAAGTAGGGCCGCCTTGTCATCATGAATCTTTAAATAAAAACCATTTTTTCTTTCGCAGTTCCATTGAACAGGTGGCCAACACTTTTAACAAACTCAAGGAGAATCTAGAGATGCGCCAGCATGAGTTGAAGATGTGCCAAAACCGCTTGGGCCAGACCACCTTCCAGCAGCATCAATCAGAGATTGAGGAAATGAAGGAAAAGGTCACCTCTCTGGAGCAAACCATTGCAGAGGCCCGCGAGCTGCAAAAGACTGCCCAGGCCAAGGCCAAGGATGTTCAGGCCAAATTGGCCGATGCCAAGGGCTTTCGTGAGCGGGAACTGAAAGCTGCCACGAACGAACTGAAAGCAGCCAAACAAAAGGCGGAGAAATCTCATGCCAACTGGAAGAAGCGTGAGCAGGAGTTCGAGAACCTTCAAATGGAGATCAGCACTCTGCAAAATGGCATTGAGACTTCCAAGCAACAGCACCAGGAGTTGGTCGAAAATCTGGCCAAGTTCAAGTCCGAACTGGAGGCCCTAAAACAGAATAACTCCAGCGCCGCTTCCGAAGTGGCCGAGCTGGAGCGTCTGATTAAAGCGCAAAAGGACAAACTGAATGCCCAGAACAAGGAGATGCGCCAACTGTTCGGCAAGAAGGAACGCTTGCAGAAACAGAACGAAGAACTCGAGCTGGAGGCTAAGAAGAAGGAGACCGAAAAAAGCAAGCTCAGTTCGCAGGCCAAAGAGGCTCAGAAACGTTTAGAGGAACTGGAGGTGAAGTACCCTTGGATACCGGAGGAGAAAAACTGCTTTGGCATGAAGAACACGCGCTACGACTACAGCAAAGAGGACCCCGTGGAGGCGGGCAATAAACTAGAGCAAATGCAGCAGAAGAAGGATAAAATGGAGCGTACTCTTAATATGGATGCCATCATGATATTGGAGCGCGAGGAGGAGAACTACAAAGAGACTAAAAGACGCCGTGAGATTGTGGCCAATGACAAGGAGAAGATCAACAACATCATAGTGAAGATGGACGAGGAGGAGCGCGAACAATTGAATCGAGCCTCAGCGGAGGTCAATCAGAACTTCAGTGGCATCTTCAGCTCGCTGCTGCCGGGAGCCCAGGCCTGCCTGAAGCCCGTAATGGAAAACGGTATACTCAGTGGCCTGGAGATAAAAGTCGGCTTCAATGGGGTTTGGAAGGAGAGCCTAGGTGAATTGTCCGGCGGTCAGAAGTCACTGGTGGCTCTATCGTTGGTGCTGGCCATGCTGAAGTTCTCGCCAGCTCCTTTGTACATTCTGGACGAGGTGGATGCTGCCTTGGATATGTCACACACTCAGAACATAGGCACCATGCTGAAGCAGCATTTCACGGGCTCCCAATTTCTAATTGTTTCGCTCAAAGATGGCCTATTTAATCATGCCAATGTCCTGTTCCGCACTCTGTTCGAGGAGGGCGTTTCCTGCGTTTCACGCCAGGTCAGTCGCTTAGCCACTGCCAACAGGAACTGAGTCAACTTCCCCAAGGAAGACCTATTAAAGTATTTTTTTTTATAAATATAAATTTTCGAATAAACGCGAATCAAAGGCATTTGGCGCCAAACAGGTTAAGTTTGTGAAAATGTTGGATTAATTTGCCCATTTTCCCATTAGGAATTGAGGCACAAATGAATTTATTAAGGAATAATGGAAAATGTAAGAAGTAAACATGATATGAAATTAAATTCCTTAAATGATATATATTTTAAATCTTTCTAAGAATTTGTGGAGAGAAAGGTTCAAAAAAAAAATGCTCCGTTGAGGCATCAAAAGTTCCAAAATATAATTTAAAAATGAAAAATGATCCCCAACTACATTCTGTGAAAAAAAGTAAAGGGAACCACTGTTTTTTTAAATCACTTTATTTATAATACCTGAAAAATAAACATGCAATTAATTGAAAAACACGCAAAAAAACCCCAATCCTTTTTTTTCAACAGCTATACATAACAAAGTTGCATCTACTACTTATACTTATTCTTGTATTATCATTTTCATATTTTTTTCCAGGCAAAGTTTGAGATGTTTCGACAAAGATTTTCGATATCAATTGAAAGTTTTTCAGCATAAATGAAAAGAAAGGTAAGTGCAAGTGATATAAAATAGATTAGAGTCCATGAGGGTGTCCCAAGACATAAGGAACAAATTTTGAAACTTGAAGCCAACCTTTTAACATGCAAACTTGTACTGACTTACTATAGTAAGGAAATAACCATTTAATTTTTATCAGGGATGCAAACCGGTTCTGAACCGAACCGAACCGCTTTTTTCGCTCGCGAACCGAACCGTAAGCAAAAACCAAAAAATAAAATGGTTCGGTTCGGTTCATTTCAGCTAGATATTGGGTTACTGGTGAATAGTAAGAAAAATCAGCATTTAGCTTCAAAATATTGCGAAAATACTTGGAAAAGCAGCGTTGTTGTAAAAAAGCTAAGAACATTTGATAAGGACCCAAAATTTTAATAAGCCAAGTCTTAATTGTGTTATCTTACTTAAAACTCAAACGTTATCTTTTTATATTTCATTGAGATTGACTTAAAATAGAAAATGAGTATGAGTGTATTTCTATGGCTCAGGCCTGCAAAATTCTTGTTGAAAAAAGGGAGGCCGACATATGTAGCTCAGTAATTGTCAACTCTTTGGAAAAAAGAGCTACGCCTGTTTTTGAATTCGATTTCTTAGATTCCAGTAATCAAGCCTGCCATCAGATAAAGGAAAAAAGGTAGATAAATTTCATTTAATGTTAATATAAAACAAAATTCAAAAGGCTAATGAAAACATAACGGAGAAGGCTTTGAACTCGATAAATAAAGACGAATTGGAAATGCTTGGTAAAAAACTCAATAATAGGGATTCAATTCTATAAAAGAGTAGAATAACGACTGTTAGCATTTACCTAAAGATTATTAAATGTTGGAATATTTATCAGGAAAATCAACTTAAGCATAGCTCGAATAGTCTTAGCAGTTCCACCCATACAAGTGTCAGTGGAATGAACATTTTCCACATTTGTTTTGTAAGACGCTCTTATGACTTTCAATAACGATGGTGATTTTTTAAGAGCTATAGGAAAGTTTTTCAAAAAAAAAAAACAGAAAATTCAGAAAAATGGAAAAATGCATGAAGTCTTTATTCCATATAATTTAATGTTTGAAGATTATTTCATGCAAATGTTGACCAAATGGTCCATCCGCTTAGTCCAATTTTGGCATACTC